>OZ017766.1:6705343-7357539 GCA_963969345.1 Turbatrix aceti | reverse complement strand
CGCACAACAGCGGCAGAAGCCGCAGCCGGGGTGTTTCCCGGAGTTTCGCCGAGACGCGTCGTGGACATCGATCTTTCCTTCCTTCCTACAGACAAGCAAGGTTTTAGGCACGTTTTATGCTTGCTTACACAACATTCTAAAACGCCACTAAGACAAAACTTAACGAAAAAAAGACAAAGAGATACAAAGAAGAAACAAAAAAGGGGAGAAAAAAAACAACCAGGGGATCAAGGTAGATTGGCATCGGATGAACAAACATCATCAAACCCCACTTTTCGTGTCGAGAGAAAAAACAACTTTGATTCCAGTAGTTATTAAACAAAAAAAAACGACGAAAACACAAAAAAATGTGAGACACGATGATGACCAGATATCTACACAGCTGGAGTGGTCTCGGGAGCAGCAGCTGCATCGACCGCGGGGGCGGCAGCGGCATCAGCGGGAGGAGCATCGGCATTGATCGCGGCATCGAAATCGCCAATGAGTTCCGGAATATCGGCGTCTTCTCCGCCGGGCTTGAATTGGTTGGTTACGTTGTTCGCCAACTTCTTGAGATGCGTCAAAGACTCGGGACCAAGCTGGTTGAGGATGGACGGAAGCATTTCGGTAATGTCTAGAATATAAAATTCGTCCAAAAACAGTCAAAAACAAAAGAAAAAGAGCAAAAACTCACGCTTCGACTCGCCGGTACCCGTGACGGAGAACGTGTTTGCCGGAACCGAAGCCTGAACCTTGGGGTTGGTAAAGTGAATGACCGTGCCATCGTCCTTGATCATGTTGACCTCCTCGATGCCGGGAATGTTGGTGACCGACATCTTCTTGAGGTTCGTCTGGAGCTTCTTGTCATCGGTAGCAGCGGTCTTGTGAACAACCTTCTTCTTTCTGCGGACGGTACCCTGCAAATACCATCACAATCAACCATAAACAGTATAAACGATCAAAAAACCAACCTTGCCGCCTGTGCGAACCTGCTCGGTTTGCTGTTGAAGCTTTTTGAGGAGCTCAGCGTTCATATTCTAACCCTCTGGCAAGTTTTCGTATTACCTAAAAAATAGGATACTCGGTGAAACAAAAATCGCGACAAATAATCGATAGACACACGAAAAAGCGACGATAAGCAAAGAAAAAACCGGTTAACTTTGTTGGTCGAGTTTGGGGATCGTAATAAAAGGCCAGAGGAGAACACTTTTGTCGCTTCGAGAAATTATAAGGAGGTAGACAGTGCGCACGCGGCAACACGACGCACAACGCACTGTGCGTCGTGTCGCTGACAGACGCACAAAGTTGGTGGAACGAACGCACTCGTGCTTGTTTGCTCGTTCACTGCAGCAGTGGCAACGCAACAAACAACGGCGATATAACTAGCGGCAAGTGAGGGTTTTTTTTTGCCTCGTACACGTTGGGAGGGATTCGTGTATTCTGCCTATTTTCCAACGATAAAGAAAGTTTCAAGCCGCAGATAGATCGTAAGCCCCTAGCTAGCGTTGTGTGTTGATTTTACAGCATTTGACTGACGACAACGACATCGTCACGAGACGGAAAGTGGAAGGAAGGAAGGAAACGATTGATTTTTTTTGTCCTGTGCTTTCTGCGAGTTGCCAGACGATATCGCAACCGTAGACCGTAAACATTCGGGAGACGATTGATAGATTCTGAATGGGTTTTTTAGGTCCTACAGCGCTTTTTAGATATTTTTTATGAAGTGACGTATGTTTTTGGAATTTCGCAATAACAGACTGCGCCGCGCCTTCCTTCGTCCTGGTGAATAAGCAAGTATTTTTCGTTTTTCATTCATCCAGCTGGGGTGATGAGACACACACACACTTTCTTTTTTTGCGTGATAACGAAACGAAACTTCGCGAACCCTTTGAATCCCTATTTTTTGCCTTTTTACCCTGTTACAGGTATTTTCAGGTTTAAAAGTCAGTCGAGATGCTGGGCAAACTTTTTTCGGGCAAAAAAGCCGTCGCGGCTCCAACGTCACAGGATGCCATCAGCAAGTTGCGGGAAACCGAAGACATGCTTATCAAGAAGCAGGCTTTTCTCGAAAAGAAAGTTCAGGCTGTAAGTTTTTCTTTTTTACCCCAGAATTTTTCTTTGATTTTTACAAAACTCTTTTTTTGTAGGAATTAGACGTCGCGAGGAGTAATGCCAATTCCAACAAACGCGTCGCGATGCAGGCACTCAAGAGAAAGAAGACCCACGAAAAGCAGCTTCAGCACCTCGACGGTGTACTCTCGACCATCGAATTTCAACGCGTATCGCTTGAAAATGCTTCGACAAATGCCGACATCCTCCGGGTCATGGCGGATGCTGGTAAGGCGATGAAAGCCGCGCACAACGATATGTCCATCGATGAGGTCCAGGATCTCATGGAAGACATCGCTGAACAGCAGGATATTGCAAATGAAATCGCAGAAGCTATTTCGAATCCCGTCGGCTTTGGTAAAGAACTCGACGAAAGCGATTTGCTCCAGGAACTCGAGGAACTTCAAGAGGTTGGTTTTTTTATATAAATACAACGAAAATTTTATATTTATCCTAAACTTGGAAAATTTAATTGTAGGAGGAAATTAGCAAAAAGCTCGTCGACGTCGGACCTACGCCCCACGATTCGATTGCAGACAAATTACCGGTGGCTCCATCCGACAAGTTGCCAGCTCGCCCTGCTGCCTCAAAGCAGAAAGAAGACGACGACCTTGCTGAACTCGCTGATTGGGCTGCTTGAAGGGGAGTGCGCATGCTCAAATCATCAAAATCAACTTTGTACTCCATTTTGGTTTCGGTTCTGGTTTTTGCAACCAATTTTTTTTTCTCCTTCTCCCCTCCCCTGATTTTCTGATTTTTTTTGGCCTATATTTTGCCCGTTCGCCTGGACGTGCTGTGTATACACCCTGGCAATGTGCGATTCTTTTTACTGACTCGAATAACCCCATGAGATATAAATGGATTAGTATTCGGTTCCGAATTTTTTTGCACGGATTTTATTTTTTTTTGTAAAAAAACAATTTTTTGACTAATAAATCCGATGAAAACTTTTATACTCTTTTTTTTGCCGTCAACAATTGACAATGTGATAATTCATTGTGTTTTTTTTGGATGAGTCATCGAATTTTTTTGTCAATGGGAAAAGTGCGCATTTGTTCGTTTTAAAAACGTCACCAACTGTCGAAAAATCCGCGGTCTTATGGTGTAGCGGTTAGCACTCGGGACTCTGAATCCCGCGACCCCGGTTCGAATCCGGGTAGGACCTATCGTTTTTTGCTTGTAAAAAAATATTGATTACCACATTTGCAGTACGGTCTCGAACATTTCATGTTTCATCACCATTACAAAAAATACGTTTGTTGCATTAATTTATTTGCATGTCAAATACACTTGTAATATACATAATTTTTGGTTTCATACCACCACTATTTTTTGTTGTTGTTTAGATAAATCGTGATATTTTTACCATCGTCAAGGCAAACCCGTCACGCTAATGAATGAATGGACGAATGAATGAATGAATAAATGAATCAAGTACTAAATATTTTACGTTCACGTACACGTACATCACCCAGAAGCAGAAGAAATATATGTATGTATGTATTTACCTGCCTAGGGCGTTACGGTGACGAGGAGACGACTGTCGCTATCGTTAGACGCGAGGCTGAGGAGGTCAACCTTTTGCGATGACTTGCGATAGACTTTGTCGTGTACGCGATGCCTGACTCGGTTGTAGATGAACATGCCAACGATGGCCGTAAGCATGCCAACGCAGTTGAGCGCTGTTACCGGGTTTCGGAAAAAGATAAGCGAAATTCCAATAACCGCAATTCTCTTTGTCGTATTGCAAACCGCGTACGACAGTGTCGTGAGTTGATGAATGAGTGCAAATGCGCATAGGTTTTGCACAAATGAACATACTCCAGAAAGGACGAGTAAAACGACGAAATACAAATCCGGACGACCGGGTACAGAATCCACAAAACTGGTTACGATAGAAACTCCGTCAGTAAACGCCCAAAAAGGGAACAAAAGCACGGCACCGATCTGTGACGTCAGAGAGAGCAACGCAATCGGATGCATGCCAGTTTCGTCAAAGACTTTCTTAATTAGCACGTTGATAAATGAGTGGCACAGAGTCGAGAATAGGGAAGCGACGAGACCAATCGTGTCAAAACTCAGCTCGGTGAAAGATGCCGTGATCACGCCTGCTACGATAGGCAGCAAAGAGAGGTAAACAGCAATGTGCTGTCTTTCACGGAGCATGACTCTCGCAGCGAAAACAGTAAAAATAGGCAGGGTCGCTTTGACTGTCTGCGCGTAGGAAATTGGAACTTTTGAGAGCCCAAAATACGCGCTCGCCGAGGCTATTGTCTTGCCGAATGCAATTGGCACGATGATACGCAGCATGTATCGTGTCGAGATCTGCGGCTTTGTTCCGGCATGCTCGATCGCAGCCAGCGGCAGGGCGTAGATCGCATTGTTTACCAGGGAGGAGAGGGTGACGGTCAGGGAGTAGGGGTAGAGCTGAAAGTTCGCCTTTGATAACCTTGAAAAAATTTAGGAAAAAAAGTGGGGAAGAAAGCAGCCAATTTGGTTTTTTTTTGTGAGAGAAGGTGTTTTCACATGAAAAAAAACGATCCATTAATGGGCGTTACAAATGGTTTTTTAAAACTTTTTATGCTCTGAAAGAATGTGAAAATTTCACACGCTTAAAAAATTCTCAAAAAAAAGTCAGAAAAAAAACGTAAAAAAATCTTTTTTTTTGGAAAAAAAATTTAAAAAAAACCTAAAAAAAATTTGGATGCCAAAAAATGCATTTTTCAAATTTTTCTCACGAAAACCGATTTGGTTTTCGAACAGAAATTTTCTCGCTCAAAAAAATCTGTGAATTCGAAAAAAATATCGGCAATATTTACCGAAAATTAAATTTGAAAAAAAAATCAAAAAAATTTGAATTTCGGCATTTTTTAAAGCGGGACCCCTTTTTTTTATATTTTTTATAAATTCTGCATCAAAAACTGAGTCGAATTACGGTTTTTTTGGATCATGGTAATGGATAGTTTTCGTTATAGGACGCCCCAAAAAATCGCAAAAATGTCAATTCTTAATTTTATCGTTCGCATTTTTTTACAAAAAATTAGTCGCCATGTAATTAATTTCGGAAAGTCCCTATTAGTTGAATTTTCTTGTTTTTAAAATTTTCAAAAATCACGAGTTGTAGTATTTAAACTTGAAAACCAGACTTTCATCGTCTAAAAAATCCAAAATTCGATGTTTATCTCAATTTCAGGATCGATATCCCCCTCCCGCGCGCCAAAAAAAAACTAGTCACCCCGGTTTCCTCCATCAACGAACGAACCTGTAGTGTCAATTTGTTGAATACACTCTGACCAGAACTGGCACCATACCAAGCGAGACAAATGACGACAATTCTTATAGCAAACCACCAATTTGTATGACAGACTTCTGAGATGCTATCCATGACTGTCGGATGCGTCGATGATGCAAACTGAACGTAGGAAGGTCGTCGTCCGTGCTGTCTATTATTGTGATGCTGGTGGTGGTAGTGACGTGGCAGGGGTTGTGAAGGGCATCGCTGAAAAAACAGCGCGTCGAGGATGCTTGATAGAGTTTTTGACTTCATTTTTTTTTGGCAAATTATAATGAATCACACCACCGTCCAAAATTATTTGTAAATACCAACAGAAATCAAGCCAAATTTGATGGCAAATAACAGGAAAAAAAAATAGCAATCAGCTGCTGGCTGCGAATGAATAAATGAGTGAAGGAATAAAAAAATAGGAAAAAATTAGGAAAGAAGAAGCACCGGAAAAACTGAAGTCAGTCGGTTGATAGTAGCAGGCACAACGGCAACGATGGTTAGTAGAAAAATGAAGTGATTCAGGCTCTCAGGCAACCATTCCGGCGATTCAAACGTCCAACGTCTAAGATGTGGGAAAAAAGGTCAAAGCGAACAAAAACCGAAGAAAAAATGTCAGATAACGCACGAAGGCGCGCGCGCTCGTTGAAACACGCATTTCTTTTTTTTTTCCCATCACGAGTCAGTCAATAAATATTTTTACATACCCCCGTAATAAATTGATATCAATCATCATAGTCATCGATGGAGGACAAAAATACACAACGCAAAACATAAAAAAAAACACACAATTTGAGCCGAAAAAAGTAAAGTTTTGGATCATACATAATTTTCGGGGGAAGGAATTACACGTGGATATTTATCTATCTCAACGGACATCGCGCGCACGTATGTATGTATATGTACGTACATATGCGCGTTGGCGGTTCGACACCAGACCCCGAGTCGCGACCGAGATCGATCGTATTTAGAAATCTCCTGGGGGTGGGTGGGTCAAAAAAATCCAAAAATCAGTCGATCGTCTTTTTTGATTGATTGTTTGTTCAGTCAGTCAGTCGATCATCGATCCAGATCGCCTTCGCAGCCCTCGCTAGCCAATGACGGACGCGAGCAGAAAGCGCTCAGCAGCGACGTGCACGACACCCGTCAGCCAGTCGCGCTCCGAGTGCACGCCTGATACAAACTCTGCTCGGGGCAGGGTGAGTAGGGCGAGGCGGCAGCGATCCATGACTTCCGTGAACGATACTGCCGTTGTCTTATTGTCGCTTTCCACGCCTTCTGAAAAAAAAACAACAAAAATGTAAATAAATAAATATTCAGGTGAAGCAGGAAGGTGCCTATTTATTCATAATTTTATATACCATAAAATTATGAATCCACCCATATAATATTCATAATTTCCGTTGATTCATAATTTTCTGCAAAGATCGTGTGAATATTCTTATTGTTAGCAAAAAAATTCTCCATGAGAAAAAAAATGAGCGAACAATGCACAGAAAAAAGCTGCAGCATGAAATGCCAAAAAAAAAAATTTATTTAGAATGCATTGTCTTGGGGTTCGCACGAACGAACTTTGATCCCGCTTGCAACAAGGAAGAATAGTTTTTACAGTAAAAATGGGCTGCCTGGCATGAATCATGATTTGGCAGAGTTACGGTTGCTAGAAATCGCGTTTTTGCAATTTTTGACGCGTTGTAGTTAAAAAACTACGGAATTTCAAAAGCCAGTGTACATTTTGATCGACGTGATTTTTGATCGAGAATCTGGGAAAAATATAAAAAAAATTGAGTTATCACCTTGAAAAATGCCGAAACGTGACATTTTTTTAAAATGCGATTTTTGGCATTTTTCAAAGTGATAACCCAATTTTTTTATATTTTTCCCAGATTCTCGATCAAAAATCACGTCGATCAAAATGTACACCGGCTTTGAAAATTCCGTAGTTTTTTAGCTACAACGTGCCAAAAATCGTCAAAAATTGCAAAAACGCAATTTCCGGCAACCGTAATTTTGCCGGATCAGTTTTCAGGCAGCCAAATTTTACAGTAAAAACGTTTCATTGTAAAAGTTATAAATTCCATGAAAAAAAATAATTCCAAAATGAACTCTGGATCATCTGGTCCGTGTACACCCTCTATAAATCCCAGATTGATCGCTTAAAAAAGTTCAAAAACATGACACTACTCTCCCCAAAAAAAAGCAGTCCAAACACCTTTTTATACCCTTACCCCCCCGTCACTATTTATTTCCGTGTCTGTCTGTTCCCCGAATGAATTGCAGATTGGGTTGCAACAAAAAAATAAAAATAAACAAACTCACGCATAGCACCCCCGGGGCCCGCGTCTGTCTTGGGTCGGGGTTTGATCTCCGGAAAGACGACGTAATTGATCGATTTGTCGATACCTGCGTTTTCGAATGCCGGGAGTCTGAGTGCTGGCATCGAGACTTTTCCACTCGTCGGGACAAGTCGTGTGCCTTCAAAAATGCCTTTTACAATTTCCGCGCGTTCAGCGATGAGGGCGGCATTGAAATCTGCAGGTTTGGAACGACACTGTGCGACTACGAGATTGACTTTTCTGGTTGCTGCGGTTTTGGACGGGGCTGTGGAAGCGCGTTTCTCGGCAAGGAGGAGCGTCCGAACAATGTCGACATCGAGAAACCAATCTACGACAAGCAAAATTGTGTGTGACACTTCCAGAATGAATTCTAGGAGTCTCAAGCCGTCGTCTTCGAATCCTCCGCTCCGGATCGAGTTTGACTCCGGGGTATGCCATTTTCTCTGGGACCGAATAAAATGCTCGAGCACAGAAGCCGAATTCATCGCTTGCACGTCGAGAATGACCATTCTTTCTTTTGTGACAAAAATATTGATACCAGTTGTCTGAATCGCGCCTTTTTCCGAAGAATCCTTGGAAGCAGGTCGAAAGACGTATTCACCGTAGGCATCATGGGGCTCGTTTCCCGCGAGCATGCTCGCAAACGTCGATTTTCCCGAATTCTGAGCGCCTATCACAGCCACCACGTGGTAGTTTAAGCTGCTTGACGTCAGGTAATCCTACAAAAAAAATAAATACTACGGACACTGACTGCTACACTGATATCGGGTCAGTTCCGGTGAGAAAAAAAAATTTTGTGCCAGATGTTTTAATTCTTTCAACAGGTATCAATCGGAAGTCAGAAAAAAAAGATGAACAACTGATTTTTTTTTGCCGCGCTGGCAATCAACAAACACAGCGAGCCACGTTTCAAATATGGAAAACCATGATGGTTTGCAATCAGACCGCGTGCTTAACGTCACATCACACCTGGTCGATTAATGTAAACAAAAATGGCAAAACATAGCGCTGATCATTTGAAAAAAAAAATTGTTCAAACCGTGAAAAATCGGATAAAATAAATATTCACTGATAACGTGATAAATGTCAAAAAACGGTAGAAATGCTATATAACTTTATAAAAAAAAAACTATTTTTTTTAGATAGAACACGGTTTATGAATTATGTATTTTTTAAATTATTTGTTATATGTTGCTTAAAATTAACTGGTCCCAAGTTGAATATGTGTCAAAAATATAGCGTATTCAGAATAAAATTGAAAATGTGAGCTGAATTTTTATCGTAAAAATAAACTTTTTTGAACAATTATGTCAAAAAAACAGTAATTTTTAGCATAAAATAAAAAAATACAAAAATTTAAATTTTTTTTTCGGATGTGTCCTGTTCCCAGATTTTGCACTAATTAGTCGCCGATTTGCAAAAAAAACGTAAAAAACCTTCAAAAAACTACAAAAAAGGATTTTTTTATTAAAAAAACGTAATTTGGAGCGAAAATATATATTAGTTGTCCCGCAACGAAATTAAAGAAATTTATCGTAACAAATATTGATCAAGTTGTCAAAATTCTCCGGTCTCGACTGGAATACGTAAAAAACTACGAAATACCGTAAAAAAGTAATTTTAAAAAAAGTAATGTCAAAAAAAACGTAATTTAGAGCGAAAACAAATAAATATCAGTTGTCCTGCAACGAAATTAAAAAATTTATCGTAACAAATACAGATCAAGTTGTCAAAATGCTCAGGTCTCGACTGGAATACGTAAAAAACTACGAAATACCGTAAAAAAGTAATGTCAAAAAAGCCGTAATTTTGATCCCATGAAATAAAAAATCCATCGTAAATATTATAAAAACCTACCATAAGAACCTTATTGACGCTACCGTCTTCCATGAGTCTAACCGAGCTCGCGGGAAGCGTGTTTCCGTCTGGGGCTGCTTCTGACGTGCTCGTTGTCCTGCCTTCCTCGGCGAAAGACTTCAGGACGGTCCTGGACATGCTGGAGGGAGAATGCATGATGACCGGAAACAGCCCGGGATCTGAGGTAATATCCGACGCGTCATTTGGCCTTGCTCGTAGGATTTTGACTGAAAAAATCTTTGGAAGTCACTTACACACTTTGGACATTCTGACAGGTATGTAACTCACCTGAACCGCCGTGTGGAGGTGTGGGACTGTTCGTTGAAGCCTATAAAACACGGGAAGGTGAAAAATGATCAGGTTTATATTTATTTTTTTTTATAACCCACCTCAGAAAAGCGTGGGCCACCTAAGCCACGACTGCTTCCGCTGTTACCACCACCACCACCGCCACCACCGCCACGTCTTCCACCGCCCCTAAAGCCACGGCCATGGCCACTGCCGCGAAACGGACCGGTAGACATGAAGGACAAAAATTAAGATGACTTTTCTGAGCGGTAGAACGAACAACCACGTGAAGAACCTGCCTGGCCTGCACTGTACCGCTTCTTTCCTCTTCTTTTCACCACACCTGACAGCAGGGGCTTTCTACTGCTATCGATAAAAAAGAAACAATGCAACGAACAACCAACAAATGGAGTGCTTGCTTCAAAACGGGTTTCCAATGCATGAACATGAAATAAATTTTTTATCGAACTTTTTGAATGCGTTTGTCACATAATGCCAAGGATTTTAAAAATGTGTTTGTCACATAATGCCAAGGATTTTAGTGGAAAAAATTGCTTCGTTTATTTTAGAAATTTCGTTCAAATTTTTGATTTTCAAATAATAAATGTTTTCTAACGAACAAATATAAAAGTTATTTGCCAAAAAAAACACAGTTGTACGAGTTCCACGAAAACATTTATTAAATGCAATTACAGGTAAATGAAAAAAACAGTGTAATTTATAAGTGTAGTACAGTATATTTGATATGTTGGTTTTCAGCATGACGAAGTTAGTAGCGTACAGAGCGGTTCACCTTGTCGTAGACGTCGGGGAAAGCCTCCTTGCAGCCGTACTTTGTCCGATTCCAGTCGTACAGAGCGGAGTCGAACATCTCCCAGAACTCGTCTCGCGTCATGTACGAGTCTGCGTAGAGCATTTGGACTCTGAAACAATTTGTTTTGGGTAAAAAAAAACGGTAAATGATTTTTTAAAAATAAACAAAATCATATAGTACGACCATTTTGAATTTTTCGTTGCGAAACCAGGGACACAGGAGTAACATTTTTTTCTTGAATTTTGTTACTTTTTTACGACACATACATAATTTTTACGATATTTTTTTTGCAAAACTGATATTTCTGTCTATTTTTTTGCCTTTTTTGGATTTTCCGAAAAAAATATTGAAGAATTGATGTCTCAAAAAATATAAAAATCTGATTTTTGCGTTCGAAACGGTGAATAATTTTTCAAAAGTTGACAGTTTTCAAAGAAAGGAAACGATCACGATCGTTTTTGAATTTTCGTTCCGAAACTTTTTACACAAAAGTAACATTTTATGCCTGGATTTTGTTACTTTTTTTACGATACTTCAGTTTTGCATTTTTTCCCTAAAAACGATACTTTTTTGTCTTTTTTTGGCCTTTCGATTTGTCGCGTATTACAAAATATAAAAAACATCGTCAAATTTTTTATACTTTTGAAAAAACGGAAAAAAAGCACTATTTTTTCTGTGAAAAACAGGTGAACAATTATTTCAGAAATAAAAAATAAGTAAAAAATCATCGTTCGTGCATCAAAAAACGCCAAACTCACCCCTGAACACTTCGTACGAATTTTTCGATCTTCCGAGTGGTCTCCCTCGGGTGATACTTCTCGAGCGTGCAGTTTCCATACGTGCCAATGTCGACGTAGAGGATGTTCTTTCCGGAGCGTTGTCTCACCATTCCCGGATTTGAGGGCATCGTGAATGGACACAACCAAACCGGATAAATAGCGACTTCCTCGTCGAACAGATTGATCGCATCTTGCGTAGCCGTCAGCGGCACGAGCATGTCCTGGAGCACGTGATGACGATTGTAAATGTTCCGAACAGTTTTTGGCGTCGTCAATTTGAGCAACGAGATTTTCGGTGGCATGGCCCATCCGAGAAGCCAGCGGAAGATCACATTGTTGCCGAAGGGAACGAGATCGCTGAGTTCCCAGAAAATGCTGCGCGAATGTCGATGGTAGTAATCACGCAGGGGAATGTACTCTACGGCTTCTCGTTTGAGGCGGAGGAAACTCTCGACGTGTTTGTAGAACCACGGCTTGTGCCAGCGACTGAGGACGTTGAGCGTGCCGTTGCGGGGAACTTCTTCGGCGAATCGACCGGTCATGACGACTCCCGTGGACTTGGAAAACTGGATGCCTTCTACGAATTCGTTTTCTCGGTTGTTTGATTCTTGCTCGAGGCGGTCAAAGAGCTTCTGAAGTGCACAAGAGTATTTTATCTATCATTTTTTAAATTTAAATTTAATTTTGTAAAAAAATTGACGCGTAAATTATATATGTGAATTTTTTTTCCAAACTCAAAAATTTTCAATTATTAAAAAAATATTTAAAAAAATATCCAAAAAATTAAATATTATGTAAAAAAGTTAAAAAAAAATTTACATTAAAAAAAAACAAAACAAAACCGTATTTATAAAAATTTTTTAAAAATTTTACAGAAATTTTTATGAAACTGCGTTCATTAAAAAAATAAAAAATTTTTAATATTGAATTTTAAATTTAAAAATCGATCAATTTTTAAATTAAAATTAGAATCACAAACTTTTTAAAATAAAGTTTTTTTCTTTTTTTTCAAAAATTTAAAAATAAAAATTTTTTTATTGTAAATTTTATTGAAAAATAAAAAAATATATTTTGAATTTTTTTAAATATTTTTTTTACAAATTATATAATATTTTGAATTTTGAAGCAGTTCAATTTTTAAAACAAAATTTTATTCAAGGTTTTTTCAAAAAGTTAAACTTAATTTGATTGAAACGTTTTTTATAATATAAGACGCAGACCTTAAAAATTTTTTTCTACCTTGGTTTTTTCTGCATATTTTTAGAATTTTACTTCTAGAAGAAGTTTGACGCATGAAAAACGACATTTTTTTACATGGCTTTAAAAATTTCAATCACTTCACCTTTTTGCGTCATTTTGGCTACAAAACTTCTGAACTATTTTACAGAAGTAAAATGCTGAAAAATCAACGTTTTTCCTGCCGACACTTGGGCAAGAAGTTAATTCGCATTTATTGTGATAAAATCGAACAATGGTTTGTAACGCCACGTTAATACGTTATTTTTGTACAATTCGTTGATGCACTGGGAGCTCATTTCATTTACTTGCGTTTTATTTTCATTTTCTTCTTTGCAACGAACAAAAAACACAAAAAGAAACAAAAACAGTGATACAGGCATCACTGTTTTTGCCTGCATCACTGCATCACGAGCAAGGCGATTTGGCCAACTCCGCCAAATCGCCTTGCTCGTGATGCAGTGATGCGATTTGGCCGATTTGGCGTATTTGGCCAAATCGCCCGCTGCGAGAGTACTCGACGCGCACGCAACCAGAAGTTGAGCGAGCTTTTTTTGCGTTTGTTTTTTGAAAGTGATATCTGTTCGTCGGCATTTTTCGTGTATTCATAGTTGTTTCTTCGTTTTGGTCTTTTTCAATGTTATTAAGCTCAGTCTGGCGAGTCCAAACCGTTGTTTATCTGAGTTGATTGCTTTACTGCAAAGCTCAGTACATCGCTTCAAAATCATCAATTTTTTTCTGGATCTAAAAGTGAACGTTTTTGAGTTTATACAACACTGCGACCTACTCTACACTCGGCGGGAAAACCAAAACAACCAAAAAACTCAAAAACTTTCACTTTTGGATCCAGAATGATTGAAAATGCATAAAAAAATTTGATGTTTTTGAAGCGATGTACTGAGCTTTGCAGTAAAGCAATCAACTCAGATAAACAACGGTTTGGACTCGCCAGACTGAGCTTAATAACATTGGAAAAGGCCAAAACGAAGAAACAACTATGAATACACGAAAAATGCCGACGAACAGATATCACTTTCAAAAAACAAACGCAAAAAAAGCTCGCTCAACTTCTGGTTGCGTGCGCGTCGAGTACTCTCGCAGCGGGCGATTTGGCCAAATACGCCAAATCGCATCACTGCATCACGAGCAAGGCGATGTGGCCAACTCCGCCAAATCGCCTTGCTCGTGATGCAGTGATGCAGGCAAAAACAGTGATGACTGTTTTTGTTCGGTTTTCTTCATTTTTGCGTATAAAGAATATTTATAGGAGTTATGAACAAGAAAAAAGCAAATATTCATACCTGCCAGTACAGAATAACAAATACATCAAAAATATATCGAATTGCGTCAAATCGATGAAATGACGTATGCATGGATGTTATAATCTATTTTTTGTCCAATTTTCCTTCGATATCGTTATTTGAACAAGTGTTTTCAAAAAACACCAAAAAAGAGTTGTTTTACGCCGAGGCCCAAACTCAGACGTTATTTTGACATAAAACACAAAAATCTGAAATCTGTGACGTCACAATTCGTGACTGAAAAAACGTTCAAAAAAACCAAGGTAGAAAAAAATTTTTAAGGTCTGCGTCTTATATAAAAAAAATTGAATTTTTTCAAAAATTAAAATAATTTCATCATACAGCATCTTTTTCAAAAAACCAACCTTTTGCGTCAAGCAGGGATAATAAGTCAGCCTAACAAAAGGCTGCGCGGGGATAATACGAATCGTAGCCGCAACCAAGAACCCAAGGGTTCCATGGGACCACGGAATGGAATAAAAAAGCGGTTGATGATCAGACTTCCTATCCTTGCTTGCGACAACGAGCTCTCCAGAAGCCGTGATAATTTCATACGACACACAAATGTGCTGGAATAGACCATACTTTCTTCCACTCGATTCGACGCCACAGCCATTGATCATGCCACCGACGGTTAAATCATCGAGTTCCGGAACAATTGGCAGGGTATAGCCCTGGGGAAGGAGGAATCGTGTCAACTGACCCATCGTAACCATCGGCTCGACCCGAACCGTCAAATCCGTTTCATTGACTTCGAGGATATCAACGAGTTGATCCGTCTTAATCTGGACCATATTTTCCTTGTACTTTGGAAAACGGAAGCTCATGGTCATCCATCCGGGACGCGCGGTGCACATTTTTCGCTTCCTGTCCCCGGCGGCCCATTCTCGAATTTGTCGACGGATACGCTCAACTTTTCGGTCATGAGCTCGGGGCGCAGATCGTAATTTGAAGATAATCCAGTTTCGAACAAAATAATATGAATTATAAAGAACACTGGCAGGTAAAATTACCGGAACGACAATGATCCACCGAAAACGGAAGAGAAAATATTCCACAGCGCGTTCAAAAATCGTCGCAGGTAGTACAGGTGAGTCTATATCCGTCGCGATGGATGACATATTTTTCAGAGGGGTTGTAAGTAAAATGCAACAACACGATGGGTCGATACTACCTGAGCGAGGTCAACACAGACAATGTTTGCGAGCTCGAGAGGGGGTTAGGTTGGTTGTGGTATGTAGTTGTTGCGCTCTCGGGTTTTTTTATGCATGTTATCTCTGTCTCCTGTGCTTTATACCTTTACCGCCTCGCCTCTTTTTTTTTCTTTCCGTGTGCAAAAAAATAATACTGCGGTCGGACTGATAATAATCAACCGATCGGCCTTGGGCTGCATCTGCGTATGTATGTACTTTCTCCACCCTGCAAAAGAGTTTTGTTTTGACAGTTTTGTTATACCATCATTTTTGGCAACAACAACGGAATGTGTGGCGGGTGTTTATGGCCACCAGGCTGCGCAACAATGGATTGATAGGCGTGATCGTAATCAATAGTTGTGGTCTTCTTTTTTTTTTACGTACAACCAACGTCGTTGCAAAACTCGGCGAACAAAGTCAAATTTTTGCGTTCGTTTTCGTTCGAGAACGGATTTGTTTTGTTCGAATTCGTTCGCGAACAAAGATAAATTTTCCGAACAGATAAAACGAACAAAAATTTAGGTAAAATCAGTTTAACGGTGCCGAAATTGATGTTATTTTTCCAAAAATTGCAAATAATGTTCATTGCCTTCAGCAATAAAAAGTGTAGGAAAACTGTCACCAAAAACGTAAAATCTGTTCTTTGTTCGTTCGCGAACACTGACAAAAATGTTCGCGTTCGTTCGATTTTTCGAACAAAATTAAAAAATTGTTCGCGTTCGTTCGATTTTTCGAACAAAATTAAAAAATTGTTCGTGTTTGTTCGAGGTTGTACACAGTTCGATCCCGGTCACCATATTTTTTTTTAAATTTATTTCTTTTGACAGTTTATCCACAATAACCAGTCAACGAAACACAATTTATGTATTCATAAATGTGATCGTAATGAATAGTTGTAGTAAATTTTTTTTGATGTCGACTACAAAATACCAAATTTCAGCGCACTAATTAAAAGTGACAGATTTCCACAGTACCTTTCGAAAAAACCTTCCAAATTTTTTTCTTTGGTTTTTGGTGTTTTTGATAAAAACCAGGTGCTCACAGGTGCGCAGGTGTCAAAAAAATTTCAGTCGCAAAATGACGCTTTTTGTTAAAAAAAAAAGGTTCTGTTTGCATTTCTTTTGTTACAGTTCAAAGTATATTTAGATTTTTGTGTAAAAAGATAGAAACTGTTTTTTTCATCTGACAGGGAACCATGATTTATTTTCACCTATAAAAAGTTTAGCTTGATGGACTGAACTTTCTAATATGATAGAAAAAAATCCGCATAGTTAACTTTGCGTTATCAAATTTATTTGTACATAGTATTTATTTTTGGTTGAATGACAGATACGAGCCGCTGAAAGACTCCAGGATGTTTATCACTCTTTTTTACCTGTCAATCAGTGCAGGAAGGGACAAAGAGCAATCACAGGTGAATGTACTTGGTGATCTGACATTGATAATGATGCTGATGACAATCGCCTCACATGTCTCACCACTTTTATCTACCAACAACAGCAAGCATAAAAATGTATGTGTATGTGATATACATACATGCATCGAATCATGTTATACGTCATAAAATTCACGAACTCTTGGCCTGAACGGGGGTAACACCGGACGGAAGAGGTGGGTTGTAGCCGATCGGAGGGTTCGGAATGATGAGCGGAGGGAGTCCGTCGGGAAGAGGAATGACGAGGTCAGGCTGCGTCGGGGCAGGTGATCCGGATGGCGGAGCTGCGGAGTCACCGGCGACGGAAGAAACCGCGCAGACGAGAACTGCGAAGGTAACCAGAATGAAAAATTGCTTCATGGTGGAGGATGACTGAGGAACAGGGTACGCTCATTGGGGGATTTCCGGACGGTTTTATAGCCTTCTGAACCCGGCTTGCGCCTCAATATTTATTTGCGCAGTATGGATTTGTACACCTGCGCAGATTCCGGAATTCCAGTATCCTTTTCAAATTATTTTGGAGAGCTTCGTCGTTCGCTTCTGCTCAAATAAAGGATGCTCACTCAGTCAGTCAGTCGGTTGCAAAACAATGAAAGAAAAATATCTGTGCTAAAATACATATCTCCGGCCGTAAAGCCGTGACGAACACAGGCAACAACTATCTACCAATTTTTACGCAAGTAAACCAACACAGGCAACAACTATCTACCAATTTTTACGCAAGTAAACCAAGTTTTTACGCAAGTAGAATTAATTCTACTTGCGTAAAACTTGGTTAACTTGCGTAACGCTTTTCCCGCGCTTTTCGCGTTGCCCGTCCCTTCATTTTACCTAGGTATACCACATTTTCTCACTTTTCACATTTTTATTGTCCAAATTCGCAAAACAAGTAACAAAAAAAACAAGTAACAAAAAAAATCAAAACATACAATTATCAATGATGAAAAAAATGATCCGCTGATGTCGCATGGTATTCTTCCGCGGTTTTGTTGCTTCTGTGTGCTTCTTTTGATGGACTTCTCGTAATTGCACCGCGTTCATGTCGGACGTCTCGATCGCAGCTTCTGAAGATGTTTCATCGCTTGATGATCATCACGTCGTCGCCGTCAACGTCGATTTCACCGCTGCCTCTCGCTTGCTGCTGAAGTCATCCTCGTGAAGCCGATTGGGCCTAAAAACCAAGAAAGTTAGCCCGGTTTTCAATTTTTTTCCCAAAAACTTACATTTTGCACGCAGGCAAGGATGTCTGAAGGCTGTGTGAAGTAATCTGAAAGCTTGGAAGAATTACTGAATACAAAATAAAACCCCAGGTATTTTTATTAAAAAATTTGATGCCAACTGCCCTTCAATCATTTTTTTCCTTTTTCTGCAATTGTGAAGCCAAATCTTGGCACCCCAGCTGTCGCAGCGCAATCCTACCTAACAAACCGCAGAACTCTCATGGCACAATCGCATAAAATGGAAAAAAAATGATTAAAACTTGGTTGGTATACAAAAAATAGTGAAACCACCCCAAAACTTGGAAAAATTCAAAAACCTACGTCGGTGGAGGAAGGTTTGCTCGGATAAGGGTGCCGGTAGGTTGTACATGCTTGGAGGGTGTCGCCGGATGAGTCTGAAACAAAACCAAAACAATTCACGCTAAAAAAACAACAATTACAACACGAACGAGAAAAAAAGAACATAGACAAAAAAATAACAAAGTTCGGCTGATCAAGCCGAGCGCTGCGACGCAATATTCGTGTTGAGACTCCTCAACAACGGAAAAGTCGCAGAACGCGCTATTTGTAAAATTAATTGGACGAAATTTATTTCTAAATTCGAAAACTTAAGTTTTTGAATAGATATTTGTAAGTTTTTTGTTTTGACAAAATAGAATCGAGTATTGTCGTTCGAACTGGGCTATTGGCGTTTTTCAAAATTTTCATCTTTGCCAAAATTGAAGGAGGTGTATTAGAAAACTCATTACTTGGTAAAAAATAAAGTTACACGCAAAATTACAAATGATTTCGAAGCACAACAAAATTCTCTATCTATTAAAAATATAACCATGCTTTGAAATAATTTTCGAATGCCTGAAAAACTCAAACTTCTAAAACTTTTGCCTGAAAAATGAATTTTCGAAACTTTTTCGAAGTGTAATCCAAAAACTAAAATCAGATTCGGATTCTACAGTATTTTTTACATCTGTAGTGATTGTGTCAGAATTTTACATTTATTCCGCGCGCCAGTGCAAATTTTCTTCTGAACCTCCCTTTTTTTGGTGAGCAGACACCAAAATTTTTCAAAGTAGGGTTCGGTAAAAAAATCGGCATGGATCGCGTTCGAAATGCATTTACGCGAAAAATTAGTATCCGGGGCAGAAATGAACGCTGAAGCGAATGGCGTACTCAGTTTTTTTAATCAAGTTCTAAAAAGTTCCGAAAACCTAATTTTTCTCAGAAATTTCATTTTTTTTGAAACTTCTAAGGTGATAAGGTATACTTTTTTATTCAAAATCAGTTAGAGAATTTTGTTGCGCTTCAGAATTGCTTTTGTTTGCCTTCCTAGCTCATTTTGTTTATGCGCCGCGATTTTTCTACCATACCTCCTTCGATTTTGTTAATTTTGAACGAAATAAAAAAAAAATTGTGTCAGCATAAAGAACGCCCCTGAAACTGTCTGTAAACAAAATTTCATAAAAAAAACTGAATTTTGGGCTGAGTTACATTTTTTTGTAATTTGGTGCGAAATCCACATCCTCAAAATGCATTGACTCGCGCGCAACATGCGAACGCCTCAGCAGTCTGGTGCGCTCGAACGTTCGCGATTTTTGGTATACTTGCGTAAATCTTTGGTATACTTGCGTAAATTTTCAGTCGCATCGATGCATTTTTTCTAAGTTTTTGACTCTCCCCTTGTTTTTTCGCAAAATTTTTTCTATGTCCCGAAACTTGGTTAACTTGCGTAAAAATTGGTAAATAGTTGTTGCCTGTGAAGGTGATCAGCAAGCGTTGCGAGAAACGAATTCATCGTTTCCATCTTTTTGGAATTTTCGTTGCGAAACCATTGACATAGAAGTAACATTTTATGCATGCTTGGATTTTGTTACTTTTTTTACGATTCATAAGTTTTACGATAATTTTTTCAAAAATGATACTTTTTCGTCGTTTTTTGTGCATTTTAGGGTTTTCCGGCCCAACACGGACAAAATCGTCGTATTTTCTAAAACTGATAAAAAAACGTTGAAAAACAGATTTCGAGGGTAAAAAACAGTGAATAATTTAAAAAAAAAATTATTTTACAATTCGTTTCAGAATTTTCGTCGCGAAACCATTAACGAACTGAAAGTAACATTTTGTGTTCGGATTTTGTTACTTTTTTACGAAACATGCGTGTTTTACGATATTTTTTCCTAAAACGATACTTTCTTGTCGTTTTTTTTGGGTTTTTTTTGGGTTTTTTGACACCTACAAAATCCAAAAATGATCATTTTTTTTCAAAAACTGTATTATCTCACAACTTTTATCTACCAAGCATAAAAAAGAGTGACAAGCATGATGTTAGTACATTTGAAATTCTGCGATCTGCGATTTAACGAACTTTTACGGCCTAGAGAACCGCCGCGACCGCCGGAACCGGTGGGTTGTAGCCGATCGGGGGGTTCGGGATGACGAGGGGCGGCAGTCCACCGGGAAGAGGAATGACCAGGTCAGGCTGCGTCGGGGCAGGTGATCCGGATGGTGGTGGGGGTGGGGATCCAGGTGGTGATCCAGGTGCCGCTCCCGATGGAGGCGGAGCTGCCGTAGCTGGCGGCGGAGGGGGTGGCGATCCGGGTGCCGCACCCGATGGAGGTGATCCAGGTGCAGATGGCGGTGGGGCTGCCGTAGCTGGTGGAGGTGGTGGCGGTGATCCAGGTGCTCCTCCTGCTGGCGGTGGAGCTGCCGTAGCTGGCGGAGGCGGAGCTTGGCCGGTGACGACGACAAGAGCGCAGACGAGGATTCCGAAGGCAACGAAAGTATTGAGCTTCATGTTCGTTGGTGGTTGACAACTTCAAACAAGATACCTCGACTGCGAGTTCCAAAACCATTTTATAGTACCCCTCAAACCCGCACCCACGGACGGGCGCATCGCGCCCTCGGCACACAATGTACCCAGCTTCCAGCTACGATTTGTGCACCTGTACACGTAGTCAAAAATCCTTTCAACCTTTGTTCAAATTTCTTCCGAGTCTCGAATTCTACGTGATTTGCTTCTGTTTTTTTTTTCCTGATCAAATATGTAAAAACGGACGTTTATAGACTTTTACATATACGTGTACAAAAAAAACAATGATGCAATAATAAAAAAAAATTGTGTTTTAAACAGATATTTGTCAGTGCTTGGTAACAGAAGTCGCCCCGTCGAGTGTCGTGAGCTGAAGCAGTGATCCGGATTCCGGTCGGGAAGCCGTATCACTGGTCCAGGTGAGCAGTGTCTCGGCGACAAATGTCAACGGTGTCCACGTCGAAAAATCCGCCTTGGACATCCATTTTCTGTTCATTGGGGTGTCCAGCGTGACCGGAAGAATGGCGACCGTAGTCGCGTGTTCCGGGAGTCCGCTGGCAACGGGGTCGGTGAGAGACTTCACAAGTTGGTGGATCGCAGCTTTGGCAAGACCGTAACCAATCATGGAAGGCGTGCCTTCGAGGGCCGCAGCGGCACCCGTCAACTGGAGCAGACCACCCTCGGCGAGGAAGAGCGAAGCGAGGCGGGCGGAGATCGTCGACGACCACACGCTTTGCTTCCACATGAGATCGGCATTCTTGATTGCGTCCTTGTTGCCAGCCTGTCCTCCGGCCCAGCCACCCGCAACGCAGAAGATTGCGTCAAGTTTGTCTTCTTTTAGAGCTTGTTGTACGCTGGAAAAAAAAACTATCGTTGCGAGACATAAAAAATATTTTTTCGATCGAATTTTATCAAAAAACGTGTTTTTCACGTTTTTTCCGTCGCAAAAAAAAATTTTTTAATCTCTTTGAACTGCCTGCAAACTCGGCAGTTTGCAGACGTCTGCGTCGCCGGGTACAAAAAAACTCAGCCGGCACGGCATGTCACCTATTCATTACTGTTTTCTGTGAATAAAAATTTCCTTCCTCATTTTCGTTCTGGTAACGGTATCAAAAAATGTAAATAACCATCTGCAAAAAAAACATTTGTTTTGTTCGGCATGAATAAATTTGAAAAAAAATTGATTTTTACAAAAAACCTGGAGAAAAAAATTCAAAATTGGATTTTTTTGGGATTCTTGAGAAATTATTTCGCGTTTCTGAAAAAAAAATGTTTTACAAGCTTTTTTATAAAATTTATGAAAATGTTACAATTTTGTAAAATTTTGATGCCCGTGACGATCAAAAAATTACAAAAAAGTATCGTTTTAGGAAAAAATGTCGTAAAACATGTATCGTAAAAAAGTACCAAGCAAAAAATGTTACTTCCGTGTTGGAACTTTCGCGACGAAAATTCCAAAACGATAATTTTGTTTTTGTCGTAAAATAAGATTTTTTTATAAAAAAATCTATGTTTTCTACAAATTTAAAAAAATCTGTTTTTTCACATTTTAATTTTCCATTTTGAAAAATTTTTCTATTTTTTTTTTAAATTCTGCTTTCAATTTCCAAAATCATGCCTACGTGCCAGAAAGAAACATCAAAAAAACAACCCAGACACCGCCTAATTTGTCTGTCCGGAAAAGCATCTGTCAGACAAAAAAAACGAAAAACAAAAAAATAAATAAATAAATAAATAAATGTGCGGCAATTAGCCGGTCGAAATTGGCATTGCATCCTTCCAAATTTTCTAAAATAAACCAAAACAGGATGGGTGCAAGCAATGCCAATCCGGCCTGGAGAGCTCCTTCTTTTTTTCTTCTTCCCTTACCCTTCGATGACGTGTGCTTCCTGGGTTATCCAGCAGGCTGTTGGATCGACGATTACGTTTGCGTCTGCGGATTCGTTTTTTCGCAGATCCACGCTCAGGGTCCACTGAAATCGAGCAAAAAAAATATTTCAAAAAAAATAAAACAATGCTATTTATAAAAAAATTTCAAAATATTTTATTTTCAAAAAAATTAAATATAAAAACAAAAATTAATGAAAAAAGAAAATTATTTGTGTTTGAAAAAAATATGATTTTGGTTCTCTAGTTTGTGTTTTCTTCAGCGTCTATTTTTTTGTGTTGTGTTTGTTTGCTTTTCTTTCGATCCACTCTCGCGAGAGTGAATCAAAAGTGTTCCGCAAAATATTTTTTCTTTTTTTATTTTCGTGAATAATTTTTTTCTTCCAAAAAAATCCGCTTAGCGGTGACAAACAAACCCACAACTACCACAAAAAAAATTTACGAACAAAAAAAATCAAAAAAATTATACATAATAATCGAAAATGTTCCGCTTTTTTTTCAAGAATATTTTTTTTTGTTTTTCCGAAAAAAACGCACAAAAAAAGTTGCATGAGCAAATAACAAAAAAATGAATGCAAAATGTTCCGCTAATTTTTTTTATTTTTTCGGGAATAATTTTTGTTTTTCATATTTAAAAAAAATCCGCTTATTGGTGACAAAAAATCCCAGCGCCCAAAAAAAAGTTGAATGCGCGTACACAAAAAACCAAAAAAAAAACCCACGTAGCCATTTGCCCGGAAGTGATCAAGGACAGCGCTGCCGAGAGCGCCTTTGCCGCCGTAGACGAGCACTTTGCCAGGGGCCATCGTCTTTGTCAGCCGAGAAATCTAAAAGAAAGAAAAAAATTGCCAACACCAGAAAACTTGAGTGAGTGTCTGTCTAAGTAAAAAGTTGGCAGTGCCGGTAATAAATAAATAGTATGCTGGCCTGGCGAAGAACACGACGATGAGGAGAAGGAGAAGGACAAAAAAAATGAAACGAAAGCAAAACGTAACAAGCACCACGCAATACGGCAGCGGGCAACGGCATGGCACCCCTTTTCCTGCCGGCAGCAGCGTGTGGCACGCCACTCAATTTCCTCTCCGCACTGACTGCATTGGGCATTGGTAGAGCGGCAAGCGCCCCGAAATTGCCCGAGAGTAGACAGGACACGTCTACTCTCGTTCATTTTCGTTCTCGTTCTCGCGCAATCTGCAAAACTAAACCGACCGACCGACCGACCGACCAACCTTCCGTCCGGGTCAGCAGGCAGCGGCAGCGGCAACAACGGAGGCGGTTGCGATTCTAATCGCCGCGGGCTGATGCTCGGTCGACGATCCATCCCCCCCCAACTCCGATTCTCGATGCACACCCCGATCTTTGACCAAAAACGATGCATGCATGTGCATCGATGACAAACAAACAACCCACAACGAACATTTTTTTTCGCGGGTGAACCAAATCGTATCGCTATCAGTTAGTCAAAAACACGGTCAAAAACAAGCGAGCAATATTTATTTATTTTTTGTTTTTTATCGTAACTGCAGATTTTTTGATGATCAACGATTTTCATACAAAGTTAGCTTTAAAAACTGTGCACTAGGGCAAAAACAGCTCATTTCGCAATTTTAACGCGAAAAAAAAGTGAAACGTGAAACAATGAGTCGACAAGCGCCAAGGAAAAAACACCAGGTATATGTACCTGTCCAGGTGTCGTCATCCAGTGTCACGCACCACTTCAGTGGTTCCCTAATGTAAGCAAACACCAAACTATTTAGTCATACATAAATAATACTTCAGATGTGATGACATCTACACCAGTCAAAAAATTTTGTTCTGAAACATTTTGTAGTCTGTATTGGATCGGAAAAATCAAAAAAAACTAAAAAGTATCGTTTTAGAAAAAAAAATATCGTGAAACTTATGTATCGTAAAAAAGTAACAAAATCCAAGCAAAAAATGTTACTTCCGTGTCGATTGTTTCGCAACGAAAATTCCAAAACGATCGTAAGATAAATTTTTTTGAAAATTTTTTTCACCGTTTCTTACTCCGAAAATTTTTATAAATAAAATATGACAATTTTGTTACATTTTGATGCCTTTGCCGGGTCCGAAAACCTAAAAAAGCCGCATAACTACAAAAAAGTATCATTTTAGAGAAAAAAAATGTCGTAAAAATTATGCATAGTAAAAAAGTAACAAAAACCAAGCAAAAAAATGTTACTTCAAGATGGTTTCGCAACGAAAATTCCAAAACGATCGCGATCGTTACTGGAATTTCGTAAAATACGATTTTTGTTGTGATTCGCGAATCTTTTTTAATTTCGAAAAGTCAGTAATTTCCAAAACAAACACCCCGATGATACAAACATCAACTACACCCCTCACAAAAAAAAATTTCAGACCAGATTAAAATTTTGAAAGAAGTATTACAAATTTTGAGCACTTCTTTCGAGGACAAAGAAGCCGGACAAAAAAGGGGGCTTTTGTAGATTTAGATTTAGATTCGGACAATCCAGCTGACGACTGACTTTGCGGCAGGCTTCGATTGAGATGAGTGACGTGCTTTGGACAGGAGAGAGCCTCCTCTACGGCACGCACGGCACGGCGGCTGCTTGTCACAATACTCCTAATTACGAAAACGCGCGTCGTCGTCGGCATGAGACAACAACCAACAATCCAACAACCCCCCAACCGCTGCCGACCTTCTGGATGTCGGGAAATTAAGGAATGAAGCTCACATCGGCATCAGTGTCTCTCTTTTGCAGGCAAGGAGAACATTTGACATGAAAACATACAAATAAATGCGGAGGACAACCGTCCAAGACCAGACATCCGTCATATCAATCATGCATAGACTTTTTTTCAAAAAATGACAAATGTATCGTTACCAAAGCTTTCGAGAGTTGCATAGAGTAATTACGTTCAAATGAACCAAAAAGTATTACGTTTGAAATCTTTTACGTTCAAAAACTGCGAAAAATGTAACCAGAAACTTTCGCTGCGGGAGTACCTAATTTATCGTAAAAGATCAAACGCGCGTGCGTTTTCGGTTACGGTACGTAAAACCCAAAAGTATTACGTTCAAAATCTTTCCCTCGCAAAATTACAAAAAATTCGTTTCGGGAGCACCAAATCTATCGTAAATGATTACGAATTTCTTATTTACTTTTTTTTATTCATTCACGCAAAACCCAATATTTTTATTTTTTTTCATAAAAACTCACCATTCGTTTGTTTACAGGATGTTTGTAAAATTGTACTGTAACACATTTTTTTCAAAAAATCATATTTCTCAATGAAAAAAAAGTAAAAATGGCATCCAGAGACCCTGTTTCATCCGAATTTTCTATCCACCATCTTTCAACAATTTATTTTCCCATTTTGAACAAAAACCCAAAAAAAAAACAAAAAAAAATCAAGCATCAATAAGAAGTTCGGAGTAGAGCTTTTTCTTGAGGTCTTCGCGCTTCCACGTGCTGCTAACCACAAAGTCAGACCACTTGGCGGATTCCTGAGCTTGGAATACAGATTCCGAGATATCCATATACGTTTTGTTGTGTTCGTCTATGGATATGAATTCTGCGTCTGAAAAAAAAAGATCGTAAAAAATTGAATGTAAACTAACTTTTTTATAAATAATTTTGAACGTAAATAAACACTTTTTTTGTGTTTGAAAACAATTTTGAACGTAAACCAATCGTTTTTTTGTATTTTAACAAATTTGAACGTAAAACAATCGTTTTTTTGTCAATTTGAACGTAAACGAACAATTTTTTTGTATTTTAAAACGATTTTGAACGTAAACCAACCTTGCGAGTACGGAGGATAATACAGCGGTTTGTACAGCATTGGATCCTTGGTTTCCTGCACCAACTCATCCAGGGTTTTCATCCTTCGGCGCGGACGTTCTCGTTCGACTCGTTCACGGCTCCGAATGTGTCCTCGATCTGGAGAGCGTCGACTTGCCGTTTCCACGATCTCTGGACCTCGATCGTCGACTCCGACGGTCCCTGTCGTACGGCATCGACCGTTCGGGGCTACGATACCGGCCAGAGGAGTACGGCGACGTCGATGGGACGCCAAATTGCATTGGATTTGGCTGAAATACGATTTTTGGGTAATTCAGGGTTCAAAAAGGTTCAAAATCACGATTTTTAGGTATTTTAGGGTTCATAAAAATTTTTTATTAAAAAACTCACCGGAAAAGCAGCATAGGGATTCTGAGGGATAAGACCCTGCATGGGGTACAACCCGGAGGAAAAAACCCCGCCAACACCGTAGAGCGCCTGTTGCTGCTGTTGTTGGGCCTGCTGCTGCTGTTGTTGTTGTTTGATGAGATTCTTTGGGCCTCTCTGTTTCGTTCCAGCGAGTCTGAGTAGGATTTCTTTACCCTTCAGCGGATATTTGTGCATTTCTACGAGCGCAAGCTGCTGATCGGTTTCATCACTGAACTTGACAAATCCAAATCCCTTCGATGTGCCGTCAGCATGCGTATGAACCTTTGCGCCACGGCAGGAACCGTATTTCTTGCCAAAAAGCTTGAATAGGTCTGCTTCGGTGATCGAAGATGACAGATTCGACACTGATAGGCAGTATTCGTTGATTCTGTAATAAAAAAACAAAAAAATGATCGTAATTCAGACAAAAAAACTCTAACAATCGTAAAAAAACCAAAAACTCACATTTGATTGGGCAAATTGGCAAACGACAACTGAAATTTGTGCCTCGCGGGATCGTTGGGAATCGAGCGGCCATTGACCTTCAGAATGGCTGCCTTGGCTGTTTGAGCTGATTCGAACTCGACGAACGCGTAAGGAGAAGCCTAAAAAATAATCGTCCAGCGTTTTCTATCGTAATCCTCAAAAAATCGTACAGAAATTTCAAAAAATTGCTTTTATCGTAAAAAATAGAAAAAAAAGTGTCTCGCAACGATTTTTTCATCCAAACGTTTTTACGTTCAAAAAAACCGAATCGTAACCTAAATCAGAAAAAAATGGATGAGTCCGTTAAAAAATAAGCGAAAATCTGAAAAATAAAGATTTTTTGTAAAAAAAAAACGGTAAAAAAAATGTTTCAAAAATGATAAAATTCTTATCTTACGACCGTTTTGTAATTTTCGTGGCGAAAGTTTGACAATCCAGAAGTAACATTTTTTGCTTGGATTATGTTACTTTTTTTACGATACAATAAAAATCTTATCTTACGATCGTTTTTTGTTATTTTCGTTGCGAGACAATTGACGATCTAGAAGTAACATTTTTTGCTTGAATTTTGTTACTTTTTTTACGATATATAAATTTTACGATATTTTATCCTAAAACGATTTCTTTTATCGTTTTTTGGGTTTTTTTACTGTCTCAGAAATACAATGTACTATAAAAATTGTAAAATTTATCCTCGATATTCCTCCATACATCGGCAATTCTCCTAAACACGACTCACCCTGTTTTTCTCGTTAATAATTTTTACGTTTATTGGTTTGTAACCGAAATGCTCAAAAGCAGCAGTTAAGAAAGCCTGATCCCAGGCTTCCAAGACCTCGCTCATCCAGAGAGTAGCATCAACGGGACAGGCCTTGTCGGGTTTCTTCGTTGCCGTGGTGCTGCTGGTGGTAGTTGTCGTGGTTGTGCCGTTCGTTGCTGCGTTAAAGCTGCTACCCGCATTGACGATAGCGTTGTCAGTTGTTCCGCTACGAATCTGAATCTCAGGAATCCGGGGTGACCGACCGTTGCCGCTATTTTCACCCTCAACATCGTCTGTAGCAGCACGACTCGTCTCATCGGCAGTCAGGTTGTTATCGGTGGATACCGGACGCGAATAAGGCACATCCTGAGTTGTTGTTGCCGAATCGTTGGCAAGTTCGTAGAGATCGTGTTGGTCGCCGTCACCGGTGCCGTTCACTTCCACCTCCTCTTTTGCCGGAAAATCATCGCCATTGACATTCGGCGTGCCGTTTTCCGACGACGGAGACACCGGCTGAGAAGACATGTCTGCATCACCCATTTTTCTGAAAAACAGCAAATAACAGTCAAAAACTGTCAAAATCGCTCGAAAATCAGCATATCTCGTCAAGAATACTCCAAACCCATAAATTCAATCAAAATCCACAAAAACAATGACTTCATTCAAAAACAAAACCTAACACATCATAAAAACAAACACGTAACATGCGTAAATACATTTTTAACCGAACATTTTTTCGCGAAAGCAAAGAAAAGCAACGCGCACGCGTACAGGATCTCGACGCGAAAAATCGCGCTCGCGGAAGAACGTTCGAAATTCTAGAAGGATTGAAGTGAGTCTTCCTTTGTTTTTCGACTGGTTCCCCGGTTCTTTTCCGGCATCCTTGCTTTTTAATTTTTTATAATTTTTTTTCAGGATCACACTAATCAAACATGGCTGAAAATCTCTTGGCTCTCATGGGCCAGCGAACCAGTGGCCAGTCGATCAGGTCTCAAAATGGTGAGTTTTTCTTTTTTCACCCCATTTTATATCCTATTTTCCAGTGAACGCCGCCGCTGCCATCGCCAATGTTGTGAAATCCTCTCTTGGACCTGTCGGTCTCGACAAGATGCTCGTCGACGATGTTGGAGTGAGTTTTTGGTTTTTTTAGGATACTTTTATACTCATTTTTTGGTTTTTCAGGACGTGACAGTCACGAACGATGGAGCAACGATTCTCAAGCTCCTCGAAGTCGAGCATCCGGCTGCGAAGATTCTCGTCGAGTTGGCTCAGCTCCAGGACGAGGAAGTCGGCGATGGCACGACTTCTGTCGTCATCCTGGCCGCTGAACTCCTCAAGGCCGCGGATGAACTCGTGAAGCAGAGGCTCCACCCGACGATTGTCATCAATGGCTACCGACTGGCTTGCAAGGAGGCCATTCGATACATGCAGGAAAACCTGGCCATCAAGGTCGAGGATGTCGACCGCGCCAGCATCATCAAGGTCGCCCAGACTTCCATGTCCTCCAAGCTTATTGGATCGTGAGTTTTTTTGGGGGCAATAATACAAAAATGCTGTTTTTGACCAAAATGAACAAAAAGTTGCAAAAATTGTTCAAAAATTAACGAAAATTGTTTAAAAAAATTTTTCAAAGTGATTTTGGCGTTTTCAAAAGTGCAAAACACAATTTTGTTATTTTTTGCAGTTCATGCTGGTTTGAAATACCTAAAAAAGGCCAGAAAAACGACAAAAATTATCGTTTTATGAAAAAATATCGTAAAACTTATGTATCATAAAAACGTAACAAAATCCAAGCGAAAAACGTTACTTCTGATGTTCATAGTTTCGCAACGAAAATTCCAAAAAGATCGTTACCTTCTTATCGTAAAAATTATTTTTTATGATTTCTGAAAATCTTTTCACCATTTCTTACCCATCTTTTTCATGTTTTTTTTTAATTTTAGAAAATTTTTAGATTTTTTTAGATTGACGGTTTATTTTTTTTTGTACCGTTTCACTTGCTTTTTGTTTTCAGCGAATCCGAGTTCTTTGGAGAAATGGTCGTTGACGCAGCCGAGCTCGTCAAGATCAAGGAATCCGGCGGCAAACTCCAGTACCCGATCCAGTCTGTGAACGTCCTAAAGTGCCATGGCAAGAGCACCCGCGAATCCGAGCTCATCCGTGGCTACGCTCTGAACTGCACCCGCGCAGCCGAAGGCATGCCACGCAAAGTCACGAATGCCAAGATCGCGGTTCTCGACATGAACCTGCAGAAGGCAAAAATGCTTCTGGGCATTTCGATAAAAGTCAGCGATCCGGAAAAACTCGAGCAAATTCGTCGCGAAGAAATCGAAATCACCAAACGCCAGATCGCGAAAATCCTCGCTGCGGGCGCAAATGTCATCCTGACGACGCAGGGCATCGACGACCTCTGCCTCAAGCAGTTTGTCGAGGCCGGAGCGATGGCCGTTCGTCGCTGCCGAAAAGTCGACCTCAAACGCATCGCCAAGGCTACCGGAGCGACGCTGACTGCTTCGCTCGCGAATCTCGACGGCACGGAATCCTTCGACGCTTCTCTCCTCGGCCGCGCCGATGAAGTCGTCCAGGAGAGGATCAGCGACGAAGAACTCATCCTCATCCGGGGCCCCAAAGCTCGCACTGCTGCTTCGATCATTCTTCGGTGAGTTTCGGACATTTCAAGGGTTTTTTGTATGTTTTTGATTTTTTCCAGCGGCCCTAACTCGACGATGCTTGACGAAATGGAGCGTTCCATGCACGATGCACTCTGCGTCGTGAAACGCGTCCTCGAAAGCAAGAAACTCGTCGTTGGCGGAGGAGCCGTCGAGGCAGCTCTCAACGTTTACCTCGAGAACTTCTCCACGAGCCTGGCTTCCCGTGAACAACTCCCGGTCGCCGAGTTTGCCAACGCTCTGCTCATTATTCCGAAGATTCTGGCGTCCAATGCAGCGCAGGATGCGTCGCAGCTCGTCGCAAAGCTCCGAGCCTTCCACAACATCAGCCAGCGGGATAAGGGCCGTGCTCACCTGAAATTGTGAGTTTGTCGTGCTTTTGAAAAAAATTGGCATTTTTTACGCTAAAAACATGCTTTTTGGGCCAAAAGAGTTTTTGGAGCAATTTTAGGCCAAAAAATGCATTTCGAACTTTTTTTATGTTGAAAAAATAGTTTTGAATCATTTTTTGGGTTAGGCCATTATTTTTTTCATTTTTTTTCAGCGCTGGCCTCGACCTGATCAACGGCGACATCGTCGACAACAAAGAAACCGGCGTCTTCGAGCCACTCATCAGCAAAATCAAGAGCATCAAATTCGCGACGGAAGCCGCGATCACGATTCTCCGCATCGACGACCTCATCAAGCTCGATAAGGTTGAACCCAAGAACCAGGGAGACGAATGCCACTAAATTGTTGTCTCCTGCTCTGCGCCTGTCATCTTTGGTCTCTCCAGCTTGTTTTCAAGTCTTTTTTCTTTGCAGTTTTGTTTGTGCTCGATTCATTCACCTGTGGTATTTTTTTTGTTCTGGCAGTGTGATTAATAAATTTTGTGCTTTAGTTTAACGACAAACTGGGTAAAAAAATATGAAAATGACGACAATCAAAAAATGTTTGAAATTACATAAAAATTAATTTGCGTTTTTGATAAAAAAAATGCGAACAACAAAAAAAATGTTTACGCAGATTTTTGTTCGCGAAAAAATGTTCGCATTCGTTCAATAAAAAACCGTGTTCAAAGAATTGAACGAATGCGAACATTTTTTTGCCGTGTTAACAAACGAACATCGAACACAATTTTTTTGTCAGTTGTGCAAAAATTTGTTCCCCCGGGTAGAAAAACGAAAAATTGGGCAGTCCGCGTTTTCACATTTTTGATAACAGTTTTCCTACGTCTTTTCGCTGTAAAGACTGATAAACTTTATTTGCCAATTTCTGATCAAAGAACATCAATTTTTACAGTTTTTTTTCAATTATGCCCCAATTTTTTGTTCGTTTTTAATTGTTCTGACATGAAAATTCAACATTGTTCGCAAACAAATAAATTTAAGAAAATTCTGTTCGCGAATGTTCGCCCAACCCTGTTTGGAATGTTCCCCCTTGCAATGATGATCGATGTTAAGGAGGGAGAAGGGTAAAAAGTCATACGACTTTGCGACAACGCAAATAATTCCCGGATGAATCCTTATCACATTTTATGTCAGGCAGGACTCACCTGGCGAAAAATATTTTTATGCTCAAAAGCATCAGTCTGCTCGACAGTACTTTCCAGAAACGGTTGGGTGCTCTGTCTAATTTTTTTGTGATTTTGATATTCTAGTCAAAATGGCAAATTTGACGACATCCCTCGACGATGTAAAAAATGCGATTGCAGTACTCCATGGTTTGTATTTTTTTGTAATTACCCTGTATATTTTATTTACAAATTTCAGACCAAATGGCTGCTTTGGACCCCAATTCTGAGATGCACGATAAACTTTTTGACGAAACTAGTGTTTTGATTAAACGAAGAAAAATGCTGGAGAATTACGATTCTGAACGAACAGCGCAGATTGACGGCATCAACAAAGATATCGATGCGAGACAGAAAAAGATGACTGAAGAGCTCGAAGACGAAAGAAAAGAACGTGTAGCCAATATAAACTTTGACTACGAAAACAAAATCAAACAACTGCCTAAATTGTCTTGTTCCGATAGAAAATCACTTTGGCACCAGATGTTGGAACCAAAAAATTGGTGGTACGACACATGCAAAGATATACGATTGATTTTGAAGCTGTTTCGAAAGAAGGGAATTTCTTTCATGCCGCTACTTGCTCAAATTTGAGGAAGTATGTTTCAACAGAATTCGAAGGCAAAGTCGACGAACTGAACACCCATAATGCTATATGGTCACTAGCCAACCTTCCAAACGACACCAAATATCCACTGTCACTTGCCGACGTCGATCGCATTATTCACTTGCCGAGTTACAATAACTGGATTTTTGTCGTCTTGGACACATCGCTCCGAGTCATCCTGACGAATGCCGGGTACAGTAAAGAACAGTATGGTCCCTGTCTTGTGGTTTACGACTCCATTACCCATACATTTGCTCCTATTTCCAGTAAAAACAAAAACGTGAGTTAAAAACTTGAAACTTTATAAATTATTTTTTCCGATTTTTTAGGACAAATGGTTTTGCGAGAAGTGCTTCCGCTACGGACCGTATACGTGTCCCTGCCAGGGCCGATTGTGCCCGATCTGTCTGAGCACAGGAGACGACGTCAAGTGCACCAAGCCATCTTCCGAATCCAAGTTCCAAATCTGTCCAAAATGCAATGCTCACTGTCACACCGACGATTGCTACCAAACTCATCAGAAAGTTTGCCCTCGTCCTGTTTCTGGGCTCCATGACGACATTGTAGATATTTTACGCAGCATCGCAGTTTAAATTTAATTTTAACTTCAATTAAAAAAAATTATGCTGTAATGATAAATGTTCTGTTTTAAAGTAATCACTAATAAATAAATAAAATTTATAAAAAATGCCTTGCCACCTTCTCTATTGCCTCCAAAGGCCAAAACGGATGCAAGTCATTGATAAAAAGGATTTTTACGGATAATACATACGAGCCCCGTTTAACAATAAAAATCACGAGTCTTCACTTCTGCTTCACGGTGTTCTGCGTTGTCTTTTTTTTCAATTTCGATATTCCTATCGTTAAAAAAATCGATTGCGTATCTTCACCGTTTGATCAGTTCAAATCAGTTCATTTGGATCACAATTTTATAGTTCAGATCAACTCAGAATTATCTAGCTTATTAAATAAATTTTTTTTAATGATTTTTTTGGGGGGTTTTCCGGCCCGATGCTACAAAATGTAAAGAAGTTGTCACATTTTTCAAAACTAAAAATAAAGCTAAAAAACTGATTTTTTCGGCACGAAACAGTGAACAATTTTTCTATCATAAAAAAATTTATTTTGAAGGTAACGATTGTTTTTGAATTTTCTTTGTGAAACCATTGACATTCGAAAGGTAACATTTTATAACTCGATTTTGTAACTTTTTTTTACGATAAATAAGTTTTCCGATATTTTTGTTGAAACGAAACTTTTTTGTTTTTTTCTGGCTTTCTTGGGTTTTTCGACTCGACATGGCTACAAAATGTAACAAAATTGCTATAGTTTTTAATACTGATGAAAAACGTTAAAAAAATAAATTTTTGAATTCAAAACGGTAATTATGTAATTTTTCAAAAAACCCAATTTACGTTTTTTTTTCAAAAATGAATTTTTTTATTTACGGTATTTCAAACGCATTCATACACGCATTTTCAAAGTACGCTCGAATGATGCAAATCAAATCGCTCGTCTGTAGCCTGATCTCTTACACCGGATCATATGCACATCCTGGTATAATATCAAAATAAACGCGGTTGTAAACAACGAGCTGGCAGAGAGTCGTAATGCGTGCCTCGTTAACAAAGGCACTTTAAAAGCGACAAGTCACCGTCTATCGTATTTAGCTGGGACTATAATTCACGCGCATTCATAACGATCTGTCATCGTTCCAGGCCGTAACGATCACACCGCCGCGGAAATGACAAAAAAGCGGCACTAAAAACGATCCCTCGACTTTTATCCGTGTCCCTACCGTAAGCGTCAAAGCAGACTTGTTGCAGCCGGTGCAAAGCAGCCACCAAACGCGCGCGCGCAATATTGTCCCACTTTCGGAGGCGTCAATGAGGCACTTCAGAAGCCGCGACACTTCAAAGCGGCGCTCGTCCGATTGTTTGGATAACTGTGAGCGAGCTTCGACAGCGCCTGTCACTCACCTGGCGGAACGGAACAGAACGAGATCATTTCTTTTCTCGACGAGACGAGACGAGACGAGACGATACGGAACACACCTGCCTACCATAATCCAATCCCAGACAACAGACTGCTTCACGAGACGAGTTTAATTGGCACTTGACTTGGTGTGCTCTTCTTCACGCTCTTCACGTTTAGGCCACAAAATTTGAGGGGTTACGGTGAAAACTACGCACCTGGTGGGTGACCCGGTGACCTACCTAACACATTGCCGAGCCTAATTACGCCCCATATTAGCGTGGCTTCCAAAAAAGGCACAAAAAGTTGCCATTTGTGAATTTTTTGAAACGTCCACTTTTATCAAATTTGTACTTTTTTTTTCACGTGCAAACAAATCCAACTGTTGGTAATGGTAATGCGCGCCCAAAAAGAAGTCAGCCTGACTGATGAGACAGTCACCCTTGCGCAATTCATTATCATCAATTAATCACGCAAAGCAACAGAAATCAACTTTACTATCAAAACAGAGAACCAATCGACAAAACTGAAAAGACAACTACAACAACTGGGATTTTTTTTCTCGAAACGAACATCGCAAAAAGAAAGAATACGGTTGATTTCATGTTTTCTCGAAGCGAAAATTATAACACGAAGGAATACGATTTCTCGCAGCGAAAATTGCACCTTGAAGCCATACGATCTTTTTCATGTTGTCTCGAAGCGAAAAATGTAACACGAGCCAATACGATATTTTTTAGGTTTTCTCGCACCGAATATCGTAAAACGAAGAAATACAATTTTTTTTCAGTTTATCTCGTCGCGAAAATCGCAATTTGAAATTTTCAGTTGTGTATTCCCTTTTCCAGATAAATTCATTTTTATTTAGCTTCCAGAAATCAGTCATCTCTTTTTTTTTCTTCCCTGACCCCCGGTGAAAGGATTAGCTCATACGTAATCATCACGTCTGAATACAAGGCACGGCATTTGTACGTGTGTGGGGCACCCGTGAACAAACAGAGTCAATGGCGCGCACGCGCGCGCGCGCGTCACTGACAAGAGGTAAAAAAAAGAAGAAGAATAAGAAAAATGGAAGCGTAATCCTGATTTGCGTGTTCAAATGTTCAGAAAAAAAAGGCGATAAGACTTGCTGCCGACAAGCCGGGATTAGTACGCATAAGTAGGAGCTGCCTTCCTTCTCCTCCTCTGGTCGACGTGTGACATACATAAATGCCAATGCCGACGTCGACGTCGACAGGTGAGGAGGAATGTTGAGGCAATGGATGAAAAAGGTTGCGTTTTTTTTTGTTTGTGTGTGTGTGTTCTTAAACGAAAGTGCAGTTTTAAAAATATCGGTATACTGTAGCTTAAGCTGGAAAAGGTAATATTTTTTAGCACGTGCCGCACCTGCTCACCTGTATCCCCGGGAATCCTGGAAACTCGCTCACTCCCAAAACGCATCGGAAGCCCCAATCGCCTTTGTACGCGCCCAAGATTCTAACTTATTGCCATCAGAAAACCTTGGTGAGTACAATGGACATCGGGGTATCACTCTTGCGGGTGTTTGGGCTGGGGCACAGTCGCAATAGGGCCTTCAGTGGTGGTTGTGGTGTTGGCGCCAGTCGTCTGGCTAGATAGATAGATTACAAGCCCTCGCCTTCGCCGTCGACGGACACGGCCACGACCACGACCACAGACAGGTGGTGTGTGGACTGGACTAGACTGGACAGGACGTTGGGCCGAGGGGGGAAAGAGGGAGGAGGGAGGGGGGGGGGGGCTGTCTGACCGCGAAGACGTCGTTTTCATCATCAACCACTCAACCACCACCACCGGCAGCAACCAGCAACCAACAACCACCGGCGGCCGGGTCAATGAGGAGGAGGAGGAGGAAGAAGAAGGAGGAGGAGGAGGAGTTGCAAAAAGCCGTGACTGACGAGCTCGCAAGCGCGCCAGCTGCATCTGTCTGCTAAATACTTACTCGCATCGCGACTGACTATTTAGCAGAGCTCTTTCTCTCTCTCTCTCTCTTTCTCCTTTTTTTTCTCGCCCCTCGCCTCCTCCTCCTCCCCCCTATCAACGCCACGCACCACCACAATACTGATATCACCGGAAAGTTGGCGATCTTCCGGTTTGCCGATCCTATCCCATTCCCTATTACCGGGTGGCAGTGCAGTTCAGTTCAATGCGTGACCACAAACAACATCACACACGAACACCGCGGGCTCGCGATCTCGGTCAATCAACGAAGCGCGAACGCGAGCGAGCAAACGATCCCAATTGTCATCGTATTTAGTTTGAAAAAAACTGAACTGCAGGCGCTCTGATGATGATAACAAATTGGCGGGGACGGCTGACTGACTGATAAATAACAGACATCATCATCGTTCGCGTCAAGAACACACAATTGGATTATAATCGGGAGAAAAAAGTTGGGAAAAAGAAGAGTTATCGTAAATCGGGAGAAAAAAATAAGAAAAAGAAGAGAAATCGTAATTCAGGGGTCTCGAACGGAAAATCGGAGAACAATAACTTTGGAGGAAACGATACTTTATCTTGTTCTTCGTTGATCAAAGTTATCGTATTTCGAAGGGTCTCGAACGGAAAATTGGACAACGTACGCACTTTGGAAACGATATTTCTTCTTTTTCTTCGCTGCCAAATCAAAAAAAGGATATTGTCTGATTTTTTTTATCCAAGTGAGTGAGTGAAAGCAACGAGGAGGACAAATGCGTGCCGACGCGATGTGATTAATCGCAAATGGCTTGGCTTCTCTCTTTTTTTCTATTGCGCCGGCGCAAAATCTGAAAATTTAGAAAATGATGATTACTATTTTTATGGCTTGAATTTGGTGAACTGCATGTATTCAAACAGGAAGGAATAACATAACTTACCCCTGGGGGAAGGGAAAGGAAAACACAACACATTTACGACACAGGTAAAGACAGGTAGAAAGAGAGAGAGATAAAACTGATTGACTGACCTCGTCTAGACGGCCGCCGCTAATTTTGGACGGTATCGATAGCGTTTTATAAATAACGAACGAACGCCACCCCGGCGTCATCGTCGTTGTCGACGACGACGAAAGCAGTCTGTCTGCGCGTTTGTGCCACTTTTTAAAAATTAGGGGAGGGGGGGGGGATTGAACTGATTGACCGGACCGCAGCGGTCGGCAGCGGCGAACACACAATCGCCCAAATCAATCGCCTGAGGGCCCATGACGTCTAACAAAATATGTATGTACCTCCCCTATATTACTTACATACCACGCAGATCAGAACCCCCAACATCACCGAAACACCAAAGCCATCTCGTTTCGTTTCGTTTCATTTTGATTCGTTTCGCACATTTATATTTATAAATATTTCAAATTGCAATACTATCTGCAATTTTCTACGTGATCCGGGTCCTTGGCTGGGTAAGCGCTTGCGCAAACACGCCCTCACACTTTCCGGGAATGCGATGCGCGTCTACTACGCCTGCGCCGGGGTCGACGGTGATCTACTGCAAACTCCACACAGACGAAGCGAAGCAAAAATGAAAAAAAAATAACTGATGTGAGTGCAAAACGAAAAAAAACTGCTTTCTAAAATCTGAATTTTCATTCACTTTCACAAACATTCATGAAATTTTGCCAAAAAGTAGCTTTTACTATATAAGACGATGACAACAAAAATTTTTTTTAACAGCCTGTTTTTTTAACGTTTTTCGAAAACTCAAAGTAGACATCACAGTAGCTCATTTTTTACGTTTTTACAACAAAAAGCATCCGGAGTTAGGCCCAGAAGCCAAAACTTGCTATTACTGCTTTTTCTGAAAACACCACAGGAAAATTCTGCAATGACTCTTTTAGTGTATTTTTCGTTCAAACTGCGATCAGCGTTTATAAATATAGTGATCAGGCGCAATATTTTTGATTTATAATAATTTTGTCAATTCATTGTACTGTGAAACTATTTTTACAATTTTTTTGCACATTGCGTCCATGATTTTTTTATGATGCGTTTTATTCTCAATCAACATAAAAATAATAACAAAAACAACAACAAAGTAACGGAAAAAAGACGGTAGAGGAATAGGGGGATCACCCTGACGCAGTAACAAAACTTGGCTACTGCGCCACCCCGACGCAGTAGTAGCAAAGTTTGGCCATTGCGCCAGCCCAACGCAGTAGCAAAGTTTGGCCATTGCGTCAAAGAAGAAAGGGAAGCACAAGACGCAAAGCACAGGCCCGCCGCAATAACGTAACTTGGCTATTGCGTCGAGATGGGGGTTGAAAAAATTTACACGACGAATACAATTACAAAAAGTGATACTGTATCCGTTGAAGAGCATTGTCCAAGAAAAATGATAAAAAAATATCCAGAAACAAATTAAAAAAGGATGAGATTAGAGAAACAATTACGGCGACGATGTTAGCTATTCTGGAGACGCTTTTGATTAACTTGGGTCGATTTCCACGAGCAGCGAAGAAGGTAGCCATCCGAGTAAGCCGAATCCTGAAAGATAACACGAAATAAACGCCAGAAGAAGAAAACAGACAAAAAAACTCAAAAAACGATCAGAAAAAACTCATGTAATCAAGAAAGTCAGAACAGTTATCTTTGATTGCCCTGCCACGAAAAGTCGGACAAACAATCCACACTACAACGTTGTTCGTTTGTCCAATTTTTCGTAGAGTTACATGAGTTTTTTCTGATCGGTTTTTTTGTCTGTTTTCTTTTTATGGCGTTTATTTCGTGTTATTTTTCAGGATTCGGCTTACTCGGATGGCTACCTTCTTCGCTGCTCGTGGAAATCGACCCAAGTTAATCAAAAGCGTCTCCAGAATAGCTAACATCGTCGCCGTAATTGTTTCTCTAATCTCATCCTTTTTTGATTTGTTTCTGGATATTCTTTATCATTTTTCTTGGACAATGCTCTTCAACGGATACAGTATCACTTTTTGTAATTGTATTCGTCGTGTAAATTTTTTCAACCCCCATCTCGACGCAATAGCCAAGTTACGTTATTGCGGCGGGCCTGTGCTTTTGCGTCTTGTGCTTCCCTTTCTTCTTTGACGCAATGGCCAAACTTTGCTACTGCGTTGGGCTGGCGCAATGGCCAAACTTTGCTACTACTGCGTCGGGGTGGCGCAGTAGCCAAGTTTTGTTACTGCGTCAGGGTGATCCCCCTATTCCTCTACCGTCTTTTTTTCGTTACTTTGTTGTTGTTTTTGTTATTGTTTTTATGTTGATTGAGAATAAAAAGCGTTTTCACGAAAAAAGTAATAAAAAAAGTAATAATGCGAAAAAACCGTTTATTTAAGTCAAACTGCCACCGTGTACCAGATTGAATAAAAACGCAACATTTACGTTCATGTTTGGACTAGGTGTTCAAAATTATCGAATAAAAAGAGAAGAAGCGTCAACAGGTCGTTCGCGACTCAGGTTATCAGAAAAAAAGAGATTTTAGGCAATTAGGCGTCTCGAACATGTCTGAAAAGTAAATTTGCCAGAATTACGCATCATGGAAAATGTATCCGAGTTTCGGGGCAACTTCGATGGAATATGCTTTTTTGAGGTATTTTACGGTGTAATAACGTAAACGCTGAAAATAAGCGCAAAAAAAAAGCTCATAAAAAAAATTTTTGTTGTCATCGTCTTATATGTTACGCGAGTACGAGTTGGTGCAACGCGTGCGCACTCTTATCTCGCGTAGAATAATTGTTTCCTGTATTTCCCTTTCCTATTGTCTCAGTTGTTGTTTTGTCTGTCGCCGCGAGCGGTCGTGTTCGTTGGCTGCGTGATCGACGCCCGGCCGAAGGCAAGCCCAGAGCAACCCAAAGACCTCAACCCGACGGAACTCCACCCTTGTTGAGGTAGTGATTGGACCTGTTGTATGTTGTATTATATGTATTGGTTACAGGTCTTTGCTTGTGAGTAAAGTATCTATCGCGAGTGGCATAGAGAACTACTACATTGGTGACGAGAGTGGGATTCGGCGACCTACAGAGGTGACGAGAAGCCGATCCAAGCCATGCCCGCAACTCCGAACAAGACAGATCTCACGACCGAGCCCGAGAAGGATGCGAAGAAGAGCAAACCGCTTGCCGCGAAAGCTGCAGGGCCAGCAATCGGAGCGGTTGCAGTCTCAAAGCGATCATCTATCCAGGAGGCCAGGGTCAATCAGCAGAAAACCCGATGGTCGTGTCTATATGTCAAGGAGTGCACGTGCCATCAATTCGACGACTTCGCAGGATCCCAGGATCACATCGGTGCAGCGACCATTCATGAACGGAAGGGTGACCAGGCCGGTCGGACCCTTGCCGTGCGGATCGCAGAAGCAGCCAACGATGACCAGCTCTCGAAAGTCAAGTTTGAAGGACGAGCAGAAGCGGTACCCCAGACGATTGCAAGCCAGTGCAATGTCAAAAAGGAGGGGAAAGTGGTGATAGCGAGTGTTCGTGTTATCACCGAAGGCAAGTGCGTGCCACGTGCGAAGGCAGCGCACCCAGCACTATTGCCTATGATTGAAGATGTTCAAAGCATCCAGCATTGTCCGTCCCTGCCGTATCCAGCCGAGCGATACGTGCACATGTTCACGGATGGACTGAAGATGAACGCCGATGTGGTGGACCTGCAGGAAGCAGTCCGCCTGATGCTGCTCAGCATCCGAACCAGTCCCAGCAAGATGGTTCCCGGTAACATCAGTCCTGCCGAAGCACTCTTGGACGACAACCGAAACCGACGCCGGATTTCGAGAAGCCGCAGACGCAGAGTGTTTGCAAGGAAACGTGTCCCGACGACTACCCGTCGCAGGGTGAATCCGACGACGACGTCTCAGGAAGGAGATTTGCCCCTGTCCCATGATTCAGCCCTTATTGTCCGTTTCTGTTGAGAGAGGGAAGTGTTACGCGAGTACGAGTTGGTGCAACGCGTGCGCACTCTTATCTCGCGTAGAATAATTGTTTCCTGTATTTCCCTTTCCTATTGTCTCAGTTGTTGTTTTGTCTGTCGCCGCGAGCGGTCGTGTTCGTTGGCTGCGTGATCGACGCCCGGCCGAAGGCAAGCCCAGAGCAACCCAAAGACCTCAACCCGACGGAACTCCACCCTTGTTGAGGTAGTGATTGGACCTGTTGTATGTTGTATTATATGTATTGGTTACAGGTCTTTGCTTGTGAGTAAAGTATCTATCGCGAGTGGCATAGAGAACTACTACACTATAAAAAGTTTTTACCGTAAAATTCATGAAACATGAATGAACTGGTAAAGTTACGATCACCTGAAATCGCGTTTTTGCTAATTTTTACGATTTTTGGCATGTTGCAGCTCAAAAACTATGGCATTTCCAAAGCCGAGGTAAAAATTGATAGACGTGATTTTTGATGAAGAATCAGAGAAAAATATCAAAATATGGGGTTATCACGTTGAAAAATGCCGAAAAACGCTTTTAAAAAAGTCACAATTGTTTCGGCATTTTTCAAGGTCATAACCTTAAATTTTTATATTTTTTTCAGATTCTCCATCAAAAATCACGTCGATCATAAATGTACCCTGGACTTTGGAGATGCCGTAATTTTTTTAGCTAAACATGCCAAAAACTGTTAAAATAGGCAAAAACGCGATTTTCGTCAACCGTAACTCTGCCAAAACATGCACATAAAAACTTTTCACAGAAAAATCTACCATTGGGAAAAATTTCACATTTCTCGTTAGGCCAATGGTTAACTTTGGGCGTATTACGATTTTTTTTTCAAATGCATAATAAAGTATGTATCTATGTAGAAAAAAGGAAAATAATAAAAAATCCATTTTTCATCTTGCAACGAACATAAAAATAGAAAATAAATAGAAAACAGAGTGTTTTGAGCAAAACAACAATCACAGACCACCCCCCTCCCCCCCCCCACCTCGGCAGCAGTAAAACTGCCGAAAGGGGACGAACGAACGAACAACAACATGTGGCATATCCCTCACATACAACATAACATATCTGAGATATAAAAAGTTCAACCCACCAGCTTCGACAAGAACTTTGGAACAGAACTTTTTTTTTTGCTTTTTTTTGCAGCATAACAACCTCCTACTTACGCCGCAGTCGCTGCCGCCGCCGCCGGCCGGGGCGTTGTGTGGAAAAAAAAAGAGTTGTGCGGTGCAAAAAAGCGATGTGATCCAGTTTTATAGCCTCTTCCCCCCTCCCAGCCTGGAAGGCTGGGAGAGGCATTGTCCGATCGCCTCCTCCTGATGACTCATCGGCGCAGGCGGTCGGTCAGGACCGCCTGGAGGCAATAAAAACCACCCTCAGAGGTTTGTTTATATCTAACAGCCCACGCAGGTCCGCAAACGAGCGGTCAGGGAACATCTTGGAAGTTGTTCATGGATTTTTGCCAAGAAAGTAACTTTTACTTTAAAAAGTTTTTACCTAAAATGTAGCAGCCTAAGACATGGTCAGGTAGAGTTACGGTAGTTGGAAATTGGGTTTTTGCCATTTTTGACGATTTTTGGCACGTTGCAGCTAAAAAAATGCGGCATTTCCAAAACCGTGGTACGCATTGATCGACGTGATTTTTGATGAAGAATCTGAGAAAAATATAAAAAAATATGGGTTATCACCTTGAAAAATGCCGAAAATTACATTTAAAAAAGTGTCACAATGGCAACTGTTTGTTTCGGCATTTTTCAAGGTGATAACCCATATTTTTTATATTTTTTCCAGATTCTCCATCAAAAATCACGTCGATCAATATGTACCACGGTTTTGGAAATGCCGTAATTTTTTTTAGCTGCAACGCGCCAAAAATTGGCAAAAACGCAATTTCCAACAATCGTAAATAACTCTGCCAAATGATGTCTCAAGCAGTCACATTTATCGGTAAAAACTTTTTTTAGTACATACAAAAGTTACTTTTTGGCAAAATTCCATGAAAAATTTTTAAGATGTTCAATGACAGATTTCTTTGTTAGCCCACACTTTGTGGTGGTGAGCCAGCAGCAAGAAAGGAGTGACGGTGACTCACCTCACTTCTGGAGAAACAACCTCGACACCTCACCGAAAAGGACAACACAAAAAAGAAGCTGATGTGAGTGAGTCACGACTTGAATGAAAACGAATAAAAAAGTTTGTCCTCGATCCTCCCTCCTCCTATACTCTTCTTCTCAGTTGGTTGTCGGTCGTGGTCGTCAGTGCCGCCGCCGCCAACGCCACCGGACGAATCAATCACCGGTCCGGTTTCATCCATCCGTCGACAGGACCGAGGCAAAGAGGCAATGAGGAGATGAGGAGGCGTTCGGACAGGTGTTTTTCCTCTCACCTTCACCATCAGTTGCGCCAAAATGGGCAGGCAGTTCGTGCCACCACTACCACCTTTTAGCCGCTAAAAGCACATATAACACCTGTCAGGTGCAGCCAGCGCGTCGAAGGAATCGACCAGCATAACCCCAGGCTTGGTGAGGGACAAAAAGTTATCTTGAGTGGTTTTTTAGGCTAAAAAAGTGAACAAACGGTGTTCTGAATCAAATGCTGCACGCAATGTGCAAAAAAACTGTTTCCAGCAATTTCTGACGCAATTCTAAAAATCTCGAAACGAAAATTGTAAAATTGTAAAATCTCGAAACGAAAATTGTTAACGTGCAAAATCTCGAAGCGAAAGTAGTAAGTGTGCAAAATCTCGAAGCGAAAATCCTAAACGTCTTAGTCTAAGAACTCTCAAAGCGAAAATCCTAAACGCAGCTTCAAAAAACATACCGTATTTTACTTTTGAACAAAACAAGATCACATGGATTTCACGTGTGAAATAAGATAAAACTTGTATTCCGCAACCAACTGCCGTTGCAGGCAGATGAGATGAAATCGCAAAGCAAGCGTGAGAGCGAGAACAAGAATTGGAATGAATGCCTGTGACTGAAGGGAGCAACATGCATGTATTTGTATGATCATGGTTTTGATTTTGGTTTTTAGAGCAGTACATACATACGTGAACGGGGATACGACCTTGCCTTGTGACGCAAATGTTCTCTTATATTTTTTTTCCTACGATAATCAGGGGTAATGAATACGATCACAGTGCACTGACCTGACCTTTGGATGGGGTAACAAACCAATGATCATGTTCAGTGATTGATGTCTTGACACGATTTTTTAAATCGTGGCGAGAGGACCGAACTAGAAACGATAGATGTTGAACAGAGCTTTGGGGTCTCGTATGGAATGTTTAAATTCGTTACGAGACCGGAGTATATTTGGTGAACTGTGTTTTGTGTCTATCTTTAACGGTTGTCATCTGACTTACTTCCGACGTGTTTTATCGCTAACGAGCAATTTAGATAGTTACGATATTGTCATCGTAATTCTTTCTTTAGACGATATATCATAAACAAAACACTATGAATGGGCACAAAGTATAATATAACAGAAACTACGCCAAAATCGATATTAACTGATGTTGTGCAAGGCATTTATTTAGGCCACTGATGTTGTTGTGATGATGATGATGGAATGAATAATCAAGTGAGAGCCATTGCACCTGCTTTGACAACTTACATGTTTGCAAAAAGGGTAATCACATACTCCAAGTTTCCAACAAAATTATATTATTGGGAGCGGGTATTGCAATCTACACATTATGTTGCTTGGTACCCGGGCACGTGTATCGCGGCGACCGACCGAACTGTCGGCAAGATAGATGCACACATTCGGGGGCGGAATGCATGCAACAAACTATCGGAGGGGTGACAGACATCAATCGATCGAGTGATGTTGAACACGAACACGAACACGGGTGACGCCGCTGACAAACCACAACCACAACCACATCCACAGCCGCCTCCGCTTCCCCCGAGGCCAGGAGCGGCACCGGCTATCCTAAATGCCGCCCCTGGATTTGGGCAATCTTTTGCCAATCCCTATGGACAGTCTTACGTCACGCCGTATGGAGGAATGTAAGTTGAAATCACTTCGAGGCGTGAAAAGGTGCATTTTACCATTTTTTTTTAAATTTTTTTTCAGGTACTCTTCGCCGGCAGGATACAGCGGTTTTGGCGGTGGATTCGGGTACGGTGGCGGTGGTGCGTACGGTAGCTATGGAACAACGGCGCCGTCGTCTGCTGAATCGAATTTTGTGAGAATTGCTGAAGGTGAGGGATTTTTGGGGGTTTTTTATATTAAAAAATTGAAAATTTGAACTTTTGGAATGTCTTCATGAAATTTTGGCCGGAAAATTGATCGACGTGATTTTTGATTGAGCATTTGAGATGTTGCCATTGTGACTATTTTTTAACTGCGATTTTCGGCATTTTTCAAGGTGATAACCCAATAATTTTATATTTTTCCCGGATTCTTCATCAAAAATCACGTCGAACAATTTGTACCTTGGCTTTCGAAGTGCCGTAGTTTTTTTGCTACATCGCGTCAAAAATCGTCCATAATGACAAAAACGAGATTTCCGACAAGCGTAATTTTGCCATTTTCGAATTAAACAAAAGATTGGCCGGCGAAATTTTAAATCAGAACCCGGGTTTTGGTGTCTTTTTTGGAAAAAAATTTCGCTTTTAGAACCATTTTTTGAAAATTTGAACGTTTTTTGAACAAAAAGTGTTCAAATGTAAAAATGTGAACGTAAAAATTTTACACGTAAAAATGTGAAAGTTTGGTGAAAAATTGGAAATTTTGATTTCAAACAAAAAAAATTAAAAAAACGCATTTTATTTGAAAAATGTGCTTTCCAATGTTTTTCCGGCCGGCCGAATTTTATCATAAAATTTTTAGAACAATCCAGAGGCGCGTTCCAATCCATCGAAGCAGTCGTCAACGCGTTCGCCTCCGTTGCCAACATGCTCTCATCCACCCACAACGCCGTCTTTTCCTCGTTTCGTGCCGTGATCGGAGTCGTCGAGCAGATGTCGCTGCTTCGGGCCCAGCTCGGAGGCTTCTTCTTCGTTACACTCGTTCAATGGGTTCGCAGGATGTGGCGCCTTTTCCTGGTCTACGTCCGACTCAAGCCAGCAAACTACACAGCTTCCGAATCTGTCTGGACCGACATTAGCACCGGCAATCCCACACCTGATCAATTTCTTCCCGGATCGACGTTGAAGAAATCGTTCAACTGGGCTGCCGGTATTTTCTGGCTCATCGCGCTCGGTGGACCGTATCTAATTTACAAAGCTGTCTCCCAGATGGTCGCCAGCGTCGAAGAATCCCGAAAATGGGCTACTGGAGAGCACGAACACTACTCTGCAGAGGCGGTTTACGATTTTGAAGCAACTTCGGCTTCTGAGCTGTCGTTCCAGGCAAAGGAGCGGCTCCGGGTGGCGCCAAAGACAGATCAGCCCCAGATTCGGGGATGGCTGCTTGCGAGGTTTGTTTTCTTGCATTTTTCAATTTTTCTGTTTTATTTGTAAAAATTCAAAATCGCTAGGAAACCACCGCGTGCGCATTGGCGTGCGCATTGATCATGAGCAGGTCTTACAGCGAAATTCGGTTTTTCGTTGTGGGAGGATAGCGTGCGCATTTTTATTTTTGTGTGTTGGTTATCTATTTTCGTTGCAGGAGAATTACTTTTTTGATCTGTTTCAACAACCTGTAATTTTTTTTTTCAATTTGTTTCATTTTTTGCTTCAAGAGCCTTTTTTTTCATTTTTTTTCGTTTCAAGAACCTTCAATTAATTTTTTCGTTTGTAACATTTTTTGTTTCATGATTCATTTTTCAATTTTTTTAATATCTTCTGTTTTATTCGTTTCAAGAACCAAATCCGACGTTTCCTCTCTTATTTTTAATCCTTGTAATTTTAATTTTAATCAGCGAAGGTTGTAAACACACTCGACTTTATGCTTTTCTTGTTATTCTGTTTTTAAAAGATTTCAATTTCCGTGTAACATCATTCTGCAGCCAGCAGTCATGCATGACATCTTTTCCGGCAAATTGCCATTTTCTACAGGCGCGCGTACATAGTTTCCGACATTAGCTCACAGTTGACATTTACTAAATACTATTATTCTGTTGCGCATTTGAGATTTCCGGATTAAAATCTTGTTTTTTTTCTTTTTTTTGTTATGTCCAAGAATTTGATCATTCAGTATTTATACATACATATTTCTGTTGTGACGGTTGCATTGTTGGCCGGTGCCCGAGTGCCAAAGTCCATGTAACCTGTTCTCTGAAATTTTTTCTAAAGAATCTCGCGCGCGCGCACACACACACATTTCGGACGTCATCTGTAGTCTGACGCAAGGGGATTTCCCTAATTGAAGTATCTGTGAGTAATGATAAAACATTTGTATAATACTTAATTACAATTGCACTCTACTCAGAACCCAACCTTGACAAAAAAAAATTTTTGAAATGGCATTTCTGGGTTCATTGAGGGGGAAATAAAATATTCTGGAACTGGAAACGACACGTTGCATTCTTGTAAACTTACTCAGAAGCATAAATAAACGTCAAATTAATTTCTTTGAAATCCCACACGGACGTATTAACCCGAGAAGGAAAGCAAAGTATGGCAAAAAAAAGTGTGAAGTTTGATCAAATTAATCTGGCCCACGCTTGTTTGGTCTACCTGGTTGTTTACGAGTTGATAAAAGTACGTATAATACTTTGGTTTCTATAAATAGATTTACATTAGTTAACAACGTACTAAATATGTTTTCTGTTTGGCAAAGGCTCATCGAAGGCTGGACGCAAATATCGGATGTTTTTTGACGAAAAAAGCGTCACAATTTTTTTTGACAGTGTCGAAGACTCAATTTGGCTAATTATACGGTCGCTAGAGGATTGAATAACGAACGCAGAACGCAAATTGACCTTACAAAAACATTTTTGGTTTTATCACAACTGAGTTTTCTATTTTTGAACAGATGACATTTTTTGCATCGCTAACAAGAAATTTGTCATTGTCATTGAATATGAACTCGAATTTCCTAATTATGACATTTCAAATGCATGAACGTAATTTTTGACGGAGAATCCGAGAAAAATACAAAAATATTGGGTTTTCACTTTGAAAAATTCCGAAAATCGCATTTTAAAAAATGTCACGTTTTGGCATTTTTCAAGGTGATAACCCAATTTTTTTATATTTTTCCCAGATTCTCAATCAAAAATCTCTTCGATCAAAATGTACCCTAACTTTTAAAATCCGGTAGTTTTTTAGTGCCAAAAATTGTCAAAAATGGCAAAACACGATTTCCGGCAACCGTAACTCTGCCAAATCATGCCTTCGGCAACTATATTTTACGATCAAAACTTTTTTTATTAAAGCTATTTTTTTGAAAAAAAATTCAATTTCGTGAAAATTTTCCAAAATTTCCCTTGATGCATTCCTTGTAACTTCTGGGGTTTACGGCATCAAATCATAAACTATGTATGTATGTAGGATAACAGTCGGAAAACTACAAACGTTTAATTAAAGCCTAGTATAGGCTTGTTATGACCTTTGTCAGTTGCAAAACAACATGGATTAACGCCGTTGACCTCTGTGAAATCAAATTTCTGACGCAAATCTAAGCAGCATTTAAAAATACATATCTACATAATGGATTACGATTACATTACAAATTCATTATTTTGATTATGTATCCTTAAAATAGAAAAAAAATGACTTAAGGAAATAAAAGCTGACAACAAACACAATGTCATTTAACGTAGTTATATACTATGTTTACGATAAAAAAAAGAGGATTTCAGCTCTGCGGATGGACAACGCATAGGATTGGTACCTATTAATTACGTCAAACTCCTAAGCCGTCATTCATCCTCTCCGCCAACCGTGAATCCCTTCAACAACGACGGCACTTCTGCTGTTTCTTCATCTACGGTCCTGGAAAACGCTTTTCGAGTTCCTCCCGGATGATTCTGACGTTGACACCTGTGAGAAGCCATCCAGGTGATGTTGTTGGATTTGCAGGGTCAAATAAAGTGAAAAAGTGACGATTTGAAAGGAAAACGGAAGGAAAAGTTGAATGTCATCAAGCAGCGAAAAAAAACATGTATTAACACGACTGAAAACCAATTTAAAATGTTGCGAGCAAAAAAAAAACATTTTTTTGTCGAGTATGTCAAGTTCAGAAATATTTAAATGATGAGTTTATTTATTACAAATCTGTGCCAAATTATTTATCTGGTCTACAGTATTACAATTATTACAAAAAAAATACACACAACGCAAATCATGGGATTTTACACATTTTCGAATGATACTTGGGTGAAAAAACCTTTTAAGGTAAGGGTAAAAAAAATCGACAGGACAGGTATGAAACAGACTAGTGGGAAGTATGTAACGAGCAAAATATTATTAATAGCACCTTGTTCATCGTCTACGCGGCTCCGGAGAGCTTGAGTTGTTCTAAGGCCCGCAGGTACATCGCGGTGAGGGTTGCCTGGTCAAAAGCCGGCAACGAAGACGCCGGCTGAAGGTACGAGTTGACAGGTGAGGTCGTCGTTGTCGGGAGCGAAGCCTTGCGCGTATCCAGGTGCGAGTGTTCCGTCGAGCAGGATGCGGCCATGATTCCGTTTAACTTATCCGTGCGCTTGTCTTTTGCTCGACGATTTTGGAACCAGGTTTTTACCTGACTTTCGCTGAGGGATAACAGATCAGCTACAATGGCACGCCGGGATCTTGGCATGTATTGGTCGAGAGCGTATTCTCGCTCGAGAGCCTTTGCCTGGGCTGACGTGAAAGTTGTCCGATTCCGGCGTCTGGGCTTTGAGGGATCCGATGTGTTGTGCAAAGCCAGGGGTAGCATGCCGGGTTGTTGGGGTGCCGAGGGCAGAAGTGGCATTGCCGGGACCGGGATTGCATTTGTACCTGCAGCTGCAGCAGACCCGGTGCCATTTGGCAGCACAGAAGACAGATAAGTCATGAAATCAATGTTTTGCGCCGCGAGGAATTTTTCCACAAAATCCGAAGTCGTAGCAACCGGACTTCCGGTGACGCTACCAAAAGTAGTCGGCACCTGATGGTATCCGAGATCGGTGGGTTTCATGAGTGTGAGGAGAGGAAAACAGTCGGTGACCGTCGACATGGTGTCGTACATGAACAACAAGATTGGTCTGAATCTGCAAAAAAACAAGTAATGAAGGATAAATAACTTGCATGCAAGATTTTTTTTCAAAATCCACGTCAAAAACACGACTCCCGTGTAATTGCAAAAAGCAGCAACAAAGCCTAATTATAAGAACGCGATAAACAAGTGTCGTGAAGCAATTATGTATCCTACTGACATACATGACTGATGTTTGTTCATCCAAGGGGAATTCCTTAAAATGAAAATTTTTGTTACCTCGCCTGAGCTGTCAAATCCAAGCTTCGCAGGCATATACATACGATCAGAGCCGGATTGAGGACTTGTATGGAAATGAGAGGCAATAAAAACAAGCATACAGACAAGGACACACCTTCCCGTTATTTTTTTATTTTTTATACATATTTATTATCTCAATCCTACTGTAAAGGCCGATCTAATGTTTACGTGCGAAAAAGGTGTTAACATTAACATAAAATGTATCTAGATAATGCAATAATTTCAACATCCGTTTTTACACACACGTCATAGACAGGGTTCAAAACCAAGCTATTATATTGGCACTTGGCATGTACAATTATGTACATAATTCCCCGGGGACATGAAAAACACAACCGGCCGCGTGCCAATTCATTCTGGGGATACAACGTGATTAATTAGTAATTAATTAATTAGGAAACTAACTGACTGACAAACTTTATTAAAATACATACATACATATTTATTAATTCCTGTGGTCTAATCAGAACTTAACCAGCGCTGGGAAATAAATAAATTTTAATACTTTTTTTTTCCTTTTTCTTATAATTCTTCAAAGGAAGTCTCTCATATCTTCTGCATGAGTCGTGAGGAAGTTGAAGTTGTTGCAGAAGGATGACCCTCCCCTTCTGCAGAGCTACATACATAGATATGTAGGTTTTCTTGATAACTGACAACTTTTGCTGAGTATACATACATAGTCATTATGACACATATATATACGATAGATAGTACGCGAGAAAAGCAAAGGAGAATCAACGAACACAAACAAGTTAAATATGTAATACAAGTGCTCTCCTCTGTTTTTTTCGAGCCCCGCCCGCCCGGCGACAACCGGAGCAATTTAACGAGATTTTCGCAATTTCTCGTACATATACTATGTATGTACGAGAATAATTAGAAAATTTGAAATGATGTGGAAACAAAAAAAGCAAGGAATGCAAGCAAGCAGGAAAAGTATATAAGTGAATGAATGGGTCTGTCTCCTAGTATGTATAGTCAGTCGCCCTCTAATCCATCCAAGTGTTTTGCACACATTTATACGACAGCGCCAATGATGGCGCAAGTCATAAATACAAGGTTTTCAGTTAATCAGCAAATTAATTTGGCGAAAGAGCGCGAATGACGATAACGGCGGATTAGCCGAGACAAAACCAAGTCAGATACTTATGTACATGAATGCATATTATACGCTGGCGCCATAAAAACGAAGAGTGAAACAATTCCGGAGAGCTTCTTATACATACAGGTAAACAGATTCACATTCAAAAAAAAAGAAGAATTATACACGCACACGCACACGCATATGTATGTATAATATAAGAGGTACTTGGCATCCCTAAATCGTTCATGACGTTCGTTATTTAGGATGATGATGGGAAGAGACTCGTTAATCACTTCAATTAACACCGACAAAGGGCGGCGCAACGACGCAACAACAGTAATGCACTAATTGAAGCCCCTTTGCACGATTTAGCGAATGCAAATGGTTATTTGTCACAAATGATGTGAGTTCCAAATTTTTTTCAGATCAGTTGAAAATAAGAAAAAAAACAAGTCAAGTTCAGAACGCGGAGAAGAAGTTTCTGAAATTTGTTGTCTGTTGAGAAATGAGAAAAAAAAGAGCAAAGACCCTTAAAAAGGGGGCGTGGCCATATGTATAAAAGTGTGCCAGAACAGAGCGCACAACAAAGACGCCATTAATTATGACAAGCCTGACACATGTAATATATTACAAAAGTGGTAATTGGTTTTGAACGAGAAAGGGAGCCAATTACGATTGCGATTGTCAATGTCAATTGTCAAAATCCTGACAAACAAACACTTGAGGATGAGAGAAAGAGAGAGAGTGTCATGGCATTGCGCGATGTTTGCATCGAGGGTGGTCGTTAGTTAAATATAACTAGCACAGATTTGCAGGACAGGGCAGGCAACAATAACACCCCATTTAGGGTTGGTAGCCTAATTGTGTATTAGTAAGCAAAAATAAATGATGTCGTAACTCATATATTTAATACCGGCTTACTCACTGGGCATTCGTATATAATGTATAAGAGATCTGTAATCATATTCCAATTGCTCCCTCCGCGAAGAGAGAATAATTAATGCCAAATTGCTACTATTTTTATTTTTAGTATACTTATTTTACCAAATAAAAGTGAAGTGAATGAACGCTATAATGCTTGCACCTTATTAACGATACATAGTCGTATGCTAACGAAGCAACATACTAAGCAACAATTTTGCCATCATGTACATAAATATGCTGTCATCGGGTCTGTTATAATTCCGTGTACAGCACAAATAAACCTCCCCGGGCAATTGTTGGCACACAAAATGAAACGAAACGAAAAAACCCCACTTTTGCTGCATACATGTGTGTATGTACTTTGTACAAACCAAGCAAACACGTTGTTTGAATAGGCTCTGATTAAGCATGCAAAAAAAATAAATTGCAGGCGGCGCAGAGCAGAACTAATTAAAATGGAAAGTCTTGTGCCAAGGTCGGCCATTATAACAACAGACGATGATCGCTTACAAAATTGCCTACAACCAAACCCCAGTTTTTGGGATCAATCATGATTTTGCAAAATGAGCTATCAAACACAGATCGCAAAATCAAAACGCTACCACTGGGGTAATTAAAAGCAAAGTTTCATTGCGCAATTAAAAGATTGACATGCAAAAAGCGATTTGATTTTTCTTGCCACTCCCACCCCTGAGCGATAGTTCACTGATTCGATTATGACCCTTGAGTCACTTTTTTGTTTGATTAACCCCCGCAAACCGGAATTAATTAATAAAAAAGTTCAAACACTAATATAAATAAACTACTCCACTTTTTTTGACGTGCGAATAGGTAAAATTTATGTGTGTGTATGTATGTTTCCTTTTTGGCAACGACGTGATAAAATTACCTGTACTTAAGTACACGGTGAATGAATGACCCATTTGCAATTGTTGCGCGTCATATTTTTTAAAAGAAATTTTTACAACTGATTCAGCGTAACTAACCGTTAATTATGAAAAAAATGCGTTGCTAGTTTGAATATTTTTTCCAACATCGGCCAGGTGATACAGTAGTTCAAAACTGACCCGAAGGATACAAAAGGGCAAAGCCGAGGGAAGAAGAAGAAGAAGAATAAGAAAAAATCGGAAACTAATATTCAAAGCCGATGTTTAGAGGCTATTTGTACTCCTTTACTCCCTGAATGAAAACGAAAAACGAAGAACGAAGACGCAATTAATTATCACATAATCGCCGTGACGAAGGGGATTGAGGTACTTATACGCTTCAAAATTTTTTGCTTTTACGCAAGAGCGAGATAAGACTCTGCAGCAGGCAGCAAAGTGCCAATCAAGCAATAACCAATCTCCGGCACGTACGCAAGACCGGGAGCGGTGATACATATGTACTATGAATGGCACGACGCGATTTTGAAGGAGGAGCGCGGACAAAGGTCAACCGAACCCTCGGAGCAAGAATGGTGCTTCTTCTGACGCCTCTGCGCCTGAATGATGTTGCATTTGTTGGTTTGAAATTGGATAAACCCCTTTTTTAGTCGTCCTGCTATGTATGCTATTTTTAACGACACTGGACAGCGCAGCAGCGTGTGCATACTATATAATATCATTAATCAGAAAGCGTATTCGTAAACACATCCTGTGCTGGGTGTTGCTTCGGGCTAAATGTGCTGCATAAATATTGGCGATAACAAATTAAATAGTACACATACCAACAGGCAATCCGTTAATGTTTTTTTTTCATCTCATATCCTCCCGTAATGCAAGATGCCCAAACTTATCGGCATCCATCAAAACCAACCATCACCGTAATCACGTATAATACATAAGCCGTCCATTTTGTTAATGTACATAATGACGATTGCATATGTATGTATGTATGTATGCATTTGAGTGTCAGAGTTTACTACGTCTTCCTTAAAGCACCGTAAACAGGATTCATTCCTTTTACATACATACCTCATTCATGTAATATAAGCTATTTTGTTTTTAATCAACGTCGGTTAATCAACACATAAAGATTTGCTTACGCAGGTGACAAAGGTGAGAGTTCGTCACGTTTAAAATAGAAAACGCCACCATCGGCCCGTAAAATCGTAAAATTTGTTCCCGGTACTATGGGGTAATCAAATCGGAGAAACCATTTCCCCGTCCGTCCAAAAAAGGTAAACACATATAACCAATGATTTGTATTACGAACACAGTCACTAATTAAGTTTTGAGAAATTAGGTGTACTTTAGAATTATCTACAAACGCAATATGACCGAACGACCGAACCGGTGAGCAATGAATTCAAGGTAAGCATAAAGCATACTGTAGTCTAGGGGTGTTCTGTAATTTTCACTACCACCCATTATTAGAAATCACAAACAAATCACCGGTAATCTTTACATTTGTATATAGTATTTGTAAACACATGTGCAATTAATTGGTGGTAATTTTCCCGTCATCATTATTATCATCATCATGATCATTATTATCATTATCATCAGCTAAGCTTACAGATTAAAATAACAGAACTCTGACTGACATGAGCGCGTTTATGTTTGTTCCACGAGTGTGTCAGCCGAACGGCATTAAAAATTTTTATATCTGTCATCATTGTATGCGAAATTCCGCGGAATGCACTCTGACTCACAACCAACCACTTACTCCAGAGCTTTTATGTTATTTGCGGTAACAAGCACAACGGTAGTTGTATTTGGAGTGAAACAAAAAAAAAGAAACGTAAATAGACGATAATTAAACGACACGACACAAATCGAGAAACGCGTCGTTCTGCGTTTTAGTATTCGTCTACGTCAGCGCCGCTGCGCAGAAGTCAAAAATGACTCTCTTATGGTTGCATATCCGGTGTACACAAAAATCCACAAATAGCATCATCATTAGTACCTTGATACTTTTTTTCGTTGCAGAGAAAGAAAAAATAATACAAAGCGTTTTGTTTTTTGTTGTTTAAGCTTAAAAAAAGATATAAAGATACATACATAATATCGCATTTGTATGAACAAATTAAAAACACATAAAATACATACTTACAACGCTTAAAAGCGTTTTTAAGTATTTGAGTCATATTTTAAACACATTATGTTAAAAATTTAGATATAAATATTGCTTTGATATTACCATCATTTAAAATTTTTATATAATGGGTTTAATACTTTAAAATCGTGATTAGATACTTAAAAACACTTAAGAACGATATGAGTCAATTTTAAAAGCATTAAGTATAATAAAACTAAATAATATCTAAAAACTAAAAAAAACACATTATTTCAAATGTGCTCAAAAATGTGAGCGTGATTCATCAAAACACCGGGTAACACTCGCATTTCGATAAATGTATTTGCAGGCTAAACGAGGGGAGATGAGCTCATAGATGAGTGAGCTAGGGATTAATCAGCCTTGTTAGTTCGACCAGCCAAAGTGCATCACAATCGGATATTTCCCATAATTGACGGCAATTTGTGAGTTTTGTGTTGGACATAAATCACGAACAGATTTGACAAAGTTACGCATGACGACGACACTCGACATTTGTCATAAAAAAATGAATTGGTACTAAATGTATCAAACGTCAAGTACAAAATTGTTTTATGTCTGTAATAACAATTTAAAAGATACGAAACAGGACGTGGTTATATATCGTAATACACGTCATCTAAAATGTACACATGACCCGGGTATAATAAATGTAATCAAATGAACACATGGGGACGTACTAAAATATATTTTTTGTGTTTGGGGGTGATTTTTATATTTTTATATTTAGCACGGCGTGTTAGTCAGAGATGGTAATTAGATAAACATTATTTCAACAAACGCCTTTGGGACATTGAATTAAACGCAGCTTTCTCAAAGTACTAATTATGTTTTTGTAGCGGAAATATATGTAAGAATCTAAATATGTTGTTGACGTGATTTTCGACTCTGGTCACCCCATCTTGAAGTTTTTCTTCGCTGAATGCTTTTGGAGTATGTACATATGATTTTTTATCAGCACAAACATGACAGAAAAATGAAAAAGCACGTGACATGCAATGTGATTTGATCTGTTGACTTTATAAAAAATAATTTTCATCCGGAAGTTTCAATAAAGATCAAGTTATATATTGTTTTTGTATTATACTTTGTATTTTGTATTTTGTTTTATTTGTTTTCCAAAAATTTTCTCATGTTCTAAATTCCAATTATTTGATCAGGTTTCCTTCCCTCAAAAACGTTTCAAACAGTCTGAGAAAAGGTCAAATTGCCGGATTTCACTTGAAATGAAAAAAATGCATCAGGAGGGAAGATAACCCGGATGGCACTTTCTTCAATTGTTTTTTTTTCTTTCGGCCATCTCAATTGGTTACTTGATATCATGTGGATGTCTCGAGGCAGACAGAGTCAAAGAGGATGGATTCGGCGTCAGCGTCGGCGTCGGAGTCGGCGTTTTCGTATTTATTAAATGCAAATGCACAATTGTCTTCCCAGAATACCAAAAAAGAAAGAAAGCGGATCCGTCGTTCATCATTCTTCGGTTTTTGACTTCATTTGTCCCAACGAACCTCCAAATTGTGTTCTCTTTTTCCACCGTTCTCCTGTGAAATTGGATTTTGATCTTCCTGAACCAACATTTTTATCTTTAACTATCATAGAAATCGTTTTAGGACCATTTCCCGCGGTCATGGCGTTCAAAGCAATTACACAAGGCTCTAAGTACCGTAATGCGTGTGCCGCAGACAAGCGATGTGTAATCCAACAACTTCGCCGGAGTTTTACGAGCTGGGGATGGGCTTCGGATACCGAAACCGAAAACGAGCGACAGGAGGCTATCAATGGAAAGTTTGGCAGGGTAAAATTTCTGCTCAAGACTACGGGGCTTTACTGGGAGCTCCCGTTGGAGCCTGAAATTCCTATGAGTAGAACGGAAAAACGAAAGGCTCAGTGGAAGCAATGGATTCATCAGGGATTCTGTATTGCTATTGTCGTATTTTGTAAGTACACCATTTGATACGAAATTTGGCATTGTTAATTTTAGAATTTTTTCATGATTCCAGAAATCGCGTTTTTGTCATTTTGACCATTTTTGACATGTTGTATACGTAAAAAAACAACGGCATTTACAAAATTCAAGTACATTTTGATCGACGCGATTTTTGATAGACAATCCAAAAAAAATAAAAATTTAGGGGTATCACCTTGAAAAATGCCAAAGACAAATTTTGTCATTGTGGCCACTTTTAAATGCGATTTTCGGCACAGTACATTTTACTGTAAACACTTTTGACAAAATTGCATAAAAAATTTTCAAAATGTCTCCTGGCGCGTTCATTTTCTGTACATTCAGGCAAAGTCAAAGTGCAATGTTTTCAGATGTTGTTTTCTTCGGAATCCAAACCTGGAACTTTCTTTCAAATCTCCGAGACGACACTTTGTTGTACAAACAAATGCTTGTCCTTGGATGGCACTGGCAGTCGCTTCTCAGCATCGTAGGTTTCAGCAAAGCAATTTTTTTATTCAAAAACATTTAGATTTTTCTAATCTACTGGCAGGTAAACGGAAACATCACCAAACTTTTCGAACTCCTTCACTGGCCGAACAAAACCAAAAAATACGCCGAAATTAGAAAATTCATCAACATAACCCTTTTTGTCTCATTTCTTTTTGCCGCCTATGTTTTTTCTTTCTTCCTGTCAAATTTGTTCTCGGATCGGTTGTTCGAGTCTTTCGAGATCATCGGCATGATTTCCGTGTTTGGCTGGATGCCAATCGATCTTCTATTTATCAACTATGCTGTCATAATTTACCAAGTTGTCATCACATTTTTTGTCATCGTCAGCACCACGCTTTATTACGAAGCAGTTTTTTTCTGCGAAAGACTCCGGGAAGCGACTTCTTCTGATTGTTCGCCTGAAGAACTTGAAGATCAGTTGTTGGAATTGTACATTGGGCATATTAGACTGGCTTCTATCGTTGATAAGGTCGATGCATTTTTTCAGGTTTGACAAATTTGAAAAAAATTAGGACAGTGTAAAACAAATGTTTCGTCAAACAAATTTTAGGTCTACGCATTTGTGCTGATTGCCATTAACATTCCCCTGACAATCGTGAGCGTGATGAACACAATTTTGAATTCACACATGTACCACCGCACGCTGCCTTCCGTCGCGTTTTGCATCATGCAACTTTTGTGTCTCACCGTGTATCCTGCAAAGCTCCACAAAATTGTGTGTTTATCTGATCCAAAAATGAATGAACAGATGTTTTTTTCGCAAACTACATTTTTGCAATTTTGTTCGAAAAATCAAACAAATACGAACATTTCTACAAAATTTTGTTCGTTTTGGTAAAAAATACGATTCTGGCATCGTTTTTCTAATTTTACCAAATTTTTGTTAGTTCATAATTTTTTTGAGTTGTTTACAAACGTGCACAGACACAAAAATTTAAGAAAAAAAATGTTTGTGAACAAACAAAAAAATATAAAAAACAAACAAACGTTCGCCCGTCCCAATTTTGACCATTTATGGATTCACAATGTTTGGATTTCAGCTTTCCAACATGGACAAGCTCATCCTCGGAGGCAATCGACCGTGGTATCCCTACAACGAGAAGGTCACAATCATCGTGCAACTCTTCATCTTCCACATCCGTCACCGGCACCTCGGACTCACGCTTTGGGGCTTTGCGACGCTTTCGAAGCCCACAATTATGACGGTTGGTTCAAAATATGCAACATGTTCAGTCATTCAGACGTAAAAAGTGCCATTCGCTGTTCGTTTTCAGACAATTTCAATCATGATGACTTACCTGATGATTGTATACCAACAACAACCTCCTGAAAATTCCACTCTGACAAACAGCACGTCTTTTGAGTTTTGAAGCGGTCCGCCTACCCCTGTTTTTATTTTATTTTATTTTCTTAGCCTTCCAACCAGTTCGCTTCGCCGTCGTTTCGGTTGTGTGTCTTTAATTGTTTCTTTGGTGCCGACCGGGGTCGAGAATAATTTTTATAATTGCGTCAACAAGCAGTAACCGTCTCTTTTCGACGGAAGTCATGCACGAGGGTCTCCAGACAACCAACTTTCTTCTCCTTGGTTTTTCTCGACCTGACGAGACAGACACCGAGAAGCAGGATGCCGTCCAGTTCAAGTTTAAATCTCTCATGGGCCTTATGGAGGCCACCGGGCTTTATTTCGGAAGGCACCGGAATGAACCTATCATGTATTACGTCCGTTTTGCTATCGCCTTGATTTTCTGTCTGGGAGGTTGGTTTTTGAAAATTTGACAACTTTTTTGAAATTTTTTTCCAACTGTTGATTTCACAAATCAAAAAACAATTTTTTGATCGACGTGGTTTTTTATGGAGAATCAGAGAAAAATTTAAAAATATAAGGTTACTATGTTGAAAAATTCCGAAACAAATGTTGCCGTTATGACACTTTATTAAATGAGTTTTTTTTGGCATTTTTTGAGATGATAACCTTAAAAATTTATCGGCGTAATTTTTCAGGCGAATTTGAAAAAAATATTGAAAATTATAATAATCTCCTATAAAAATTCCGAAAATCGCATTCAAAAAATATTTACAATGACAAAATTTGTTTAGGCATTTTTCAATGTGATAAACCTAAATTTTTACATATTTTTTGAATTTTCCATAAAAAATCCCGTCGATCAATATGAACTTCTGTTTTAGAAATGCCGCAGTTTTTTTGCTAACAACGTTCCAAAAACGTCAAAAAATGACACTAACACAATTTTCCGTAATTCTGCCAAATTATGCCTAAGGCAGCTATATTTACCTAATTTTTTGCAAATCTCTTAAAAAATTTCTTGTAAATAATGAATATCGATAAAAGGTGATTCTCGTTTGAGCAGGGTTCTACCAGACTGCCTTCATGTCCTACCACCTAATTACCCACCTGGACGCTCCGTCCAACGTCGTTGATATTGTCCTGCTTTCCTGGATGCTTCAATTCACGTGTTCTATGGTTTTTTTCGTTTATTGGCAGTACAAAGGCTCTGTTCGTCGTATCCTGGCTACCGTACACTACCCAAATCATTCCAAAAACTATCGTAAGATTCGTGGAACAATTCTTCACTGCATGACCCTGTGGATCGTCATGTTCATCTTCGCAGGCGCGCTCATTGTCGGCCTCGTCGTCTGTCACCACCTCGACATCGGCGTCAGCGGAGTTCTCGACTTGGATAATTACAACATATTTTTTAATCCTAAATTCAAGCTTCTTTCACTTGTTATCACGATGCATGGATTGTTTGTCTGGGGCGTTGTGCTGACCTTATTTGTTGTTGTTAACCGTGTTGTACTCTTCGAACTTCAGCAGTTCAACTCTGAACTGGCCCAAGTTGGAGCGCGTGGCGAGAAGCAAGAATTCGTCGCGGAACAGCTTGTTGAGCATCTCATGAAGCATATTGATCTCGCACGAATGGTACAGGATGTTGATGCGGCTTTTGAGGTTTATACCTTTGTTATGGTAATTTTTTGGGGGCGGGGCTTCGCATTCTGATACAACAAGATAGCATTATGAAATTTTTGCAAAAATCCGCCAACTCAATACCAAACAGAATTTACTGAACCAAAGATCTGGAAAAATTACAGAGGTGCCAAAAATGATAAAAAAAAAATTCAAAAACATAAATTTTTTTAAAAAACAACTTTTTAAAATTCCGGCATTTTTCGATGTGCGACCTATCATGTTTTTATTATCTACGGATTCTCTATCGAAAACTGAGTCGAATGTAGGTTTTTTTGACTGGGATAATTCTCTTAGTTTTTGAGTAATTACGTGCCAAAAACAGCAAAAATGCGAATTACGCGCGCGCAACTTTGCTGGAAAATTCTTTTTCGCACCGTGTCTCAAATTGATAAAATTTCAAAACGTTATCTTTTGCATCGGAATAAAAAGTCCATATAAAGGTAACATTTTTCAGATAGGTACAAACATTCCAACAACCGTATTTTCCATTTTGTCTCTAATTTCCGGTTTCTACGCTGGATGGATGAATTTTTTCCTTGCTCTACCGGGAATCTTTTTTTCTCATATTGAACTCATAGGATTAACGGCTGTGCCCGCCAAGCTGCATAACACGATCTGTAAAGTAGAGAGCATTCTGCTGAACAACACCCGTCTCTGGTATCCCTACAACGAGCGCATCTACAGCATTATCCAGGCTTTTGTCGCACACGTTCGTCAGGGCAATCTCGGAATATCTGTTTGGGGTTTTGCAATCGTAACCAAGCCTCTCATTTTGACGGTAGGTGGTTGACGAAACTAAACAAACAGAATTCAATGAATTAACAAATGCCAAATTTAGACCATTTCACTAACCGCGACGTACCTCACACTGCTCCTTCAACTCTCGCCTCCGTGGCAGTCGTCCTTCGGGAATGGCACGCTGGTCAACAGCTTTTAGTCGTCTCTTGGGTCGAGGTAATGAAAGATTTTTCTGGAGTGCACTGGAAAATCGAAAATTGTGTTAGATGGGAGCGCACTAGGGGGCACCAAAGTTGCGCGTTTCTTTAGTTTTTTTTATTACTCAAAAACAAAAAAAATGATACGTTCCGCCTCAAAAAGATCCGGTTGCTTTTTATTGACAAAATCAATGCTTTACAAATGCAATTTAATATACATTGAATTAAATAAATTCATTATTCGTAATAATTTCATATTCGAAAACAGCACGCGGCTCAGTTTTGGCACATTCATGGACGGTGCAATAGATATCCGGCTGATTTGCCAAGTTCGTTGCAAGAACCTCAAAATGATTAGAAGTAACTAAATCTGCATCGCAGTTGATTTGTTTACTGGTAATGCCGTAAACCATCATGCCATCCATAAGCGCTGCTCCCGAGATGTCAAAGCATTTTTTTGCGTCTTTTACGGAAGCACAAATTGTACCGTCGGGTGCTTTTGCGTCGCACTTACTAATTTTGTTGCGGATGCTTTTGAAGAGTCTCAACGTGCTCTTCGCTGAACACGAAAAAAATGTCTCAATATTTTTCACATCAGATACTAATTTAAAATTCAACTCACAGTCCGGCCGATAAACATAGCTTGTCAGGGTATCGGGTATGATAGGAAGCAAATTTATGGGATACGTGACATATTGTTCTGCTTCAAAAAGCGGATTTATCATTACCGCTGCAACATCCGAATCCAAGCCACAACCATTTATGAAATATTTTTGAGGAATAATAACTTTAGTACCGTTAATTTTAAAGGATGGATTTGGACATGGAGAAATTCCAATATCAACACAATTGCTTCCGCCCTGCATAGTAATGCCCTGAGATTTAATGGATAATTTTTTACCTTGCTTGCACGCTGATGCATCTTCTACGAAACAGTTTGCACTTGTTAGTATGTACGTCGGAGAGACAAATATGCCATCGCAGGATCTTGTATTCACTACAATTTAATTCATTATAGAATGTTTTCAAACGAAAACAAAACCCACCTGTAATGAACACATTTGGAGAACAATCGCCGAATTGCAGAACGCAGCTGCAGAAAATCAAAAAAGTTGCAATCCACGCTTTTTGAGCCATTGTATACTATCGCTTTTTGCCTGTTTTTGGAATTCTTTTATCCGATGTTCAAAGGAAAATTTATTTAATATTCAGAAGATGCCACTCCCCTGTTCAACTATGTATGTTTTCCTCAACATTGTGTACCAAAAAAATCATCAAATCATGAAGATTGTCGGAACTACAGAAGACCGTAGCATCGGTTGTCATACTTTTTTTGGTTGTCAAAAACCTTTTTCCAATTTTTTTAGCTCACCTTGCAGGCATGGAACCTGGAGGAGGTGTAGAAATCGTCGGAGAACACCTGATATCAGGAGAAACTGATGCCGATGCCATCGACGAAATCACAGAAACAGAAGAACGTTCGCATGGAAAAACGACGAGAAAAGATTCGCAAGCTCATATTCCGCTGGTTCACGAATTAGAGCGGGTACGAAAAATGCTCGCATGTCTGAGGTGTCGATTTTTTCCTGGCACACCCAGGAAAACCTTTATCATCAACATGATCGTTGTCACTTCTGTTGTTTTGATTCGTGAGTTTCATTCTGAGGGGGTTTACGTTAGTTAGGTTTGTTAAAATCTGCAGGATGTTTTTTCAATATTAAAATGATCCTCAAGATTGCATCTTACTCTATCGACAACAAGGCACTGATAAATTCAATGGTCTACGTCGTGTTCAACTTGCAAACTTGTGCTAATCTGGTCAGTTTTTTTTTGAATTAGGTTGCATTCTGATCTAGGATGAACTACAATAGTTTTTTTGTTCGCAAACAAACACGAAACTTTTTTAAATTTTGTTTGAAAAATCAAACAAACAAAAACATTTTTGATTGTGTTCGAACAAATTATTTTTAATATTTGGTAAAAAAAAGAATAAAGTAAATTTAAAAAAAAGTTTTTTTTGAGTATTGTGTATCATTTTTATCAAATAATAAATGTTTTGACATCGTTACGATCATTTTACCAAAAATTTTGTGTTTTTTAGCAATTTGAAAAAATTTGATTGTTTTCAAACAAAATAAAAAAAGTTATAAAGAAAAATCTGTTCGCGAACAAACATAAACAAATTTTTTTTTGCGAAATCAAACAAACGCGAACATTTTTGAATGCGTTTGTAGACGAACAGCGAAAAAATTATTTTTTAAGCAAAAATGTTTTCTTATCGAAGTTTTTATTATTTTTTATCAAAATACAAATAATTTTATCAATTTTGTTTCTGTTTTAGCGATTAAAAAAATTTTGTTTTGTTTGCAAACAAACGCAAAAAAACAAATTTGAAAAAATCTGTTCGCAAACGAACACGAACATTCTGATTTTTCAGGGCTTCATCTACTACTGGCAACGATCCCAGGCTTTCAAAAAATTTGTCCGACTCCTCCATCGAGCTCAAAACTCAGCAGGATGCATCGCGGGGCAACCCCAGCTCCGGCGCATCATCCGCTTCTTCTACGTGATCATGTTCTTCATCGTCATTCTGCTGATTTTTAAGCACGCAATTTTAGTTCTTGGCTCGGATCTTCAGATTATCGATCGTCAGTTTATGGAAGCCGCGAAACAGGAAAAGTACCCGCTGGTGCTCTCGTTCGCGATGATGCTCTACACGATACTCACTTTCTGCATTGTTCTCTTTCTTTATTTGTTGTTTGTCTACGGTGCTGTTTTGGAGGTTGAATTTTTCAATAATCGTCTCGCAAGTATCGACAGCGACGAACACCTTCTCGCCAATCTCGTCCAACTCATCCACGATCACGCAAAGTTGAGCGAAGCGATTCGTGCATTGGATGCTTCCTGCGAGATTTATGCTTTCTGCATGATCGGGAGTACGATCCCCGTTACCGTATTTTCAGTGCTCAATTTAATGACAGCCCGAAACCTGCCTTTTATCAATGTCGTCGCTGCAGTGCCGTCCGTGTTGTTTTGTGTACTGCAGCTAATTTCCCTCACCGCCATTCCCGCACTTCTCCACAACGCGGTGAGTTAGTCGTTGTCGCTGGAGGACACGTCACCCACCTGCCCCGACCAGACGGACCAAAAAAACCTTTGTTGCAAATTTGCAGAAAATTGGTCAAACGTGTAACAAGGGTTTCTAATATTATGTCTGGCAAAAGTGCAGGCGAGCGTGGAGAGAACATTGTTGTTTTATTGCACAAAAAAAAACAAACAACAATTGGGTGCTCTCTGAATTTATGATCTCTAAATCCGTAATTCATAGTTCATGAAAATTCAGCACATTGCTCGCAACATGCGGATTTTCTTGTCCTGACCGGATTTTTTTGGTTGCAACGTGCCAAAGTTGTTTAAGAATTTCCAAAAACACTTTCAGCGTACTTTTAGGAATTTTTTCCAGAAAAAAATGTTTTTTGACGATTTTTGGCACTTTGCAGCTAAAAAATATCGCATTTGATCGACTTGCGACACTGATCGACTTATTTAATTTTTAACAGACGTGCCGAAAAAAATATAAAAATTTAGGGCTACCACCCTAAAAAATGCCGAAAATTGAATTTTTGTATTTAAAAAAGTGTATCAATGAAAACATATTTTTGGCATTTTTTAAGGTTAAAACCCTATATTTTTATATTTTTCCCAAAATCGCCATCAAAAAAATTACGTCGATCAAAACGTACCCAGGATTTCGGAATTCCGCATTTTTCTAGCTACAAAGTACCAAAAATCGTCCAAATTAGCAAAAACGCATTTTCCCGTAAATTTAATTTTCCAAATGAATTCTAACACATTTTTTCAAAATCCCTCGATGGCAAAATACGATCAAAACAGACCTATTTTTGTAACTATTCAGTCGTGGGAATTGTTTGTATTTTTTTATAAAAAAAACACGTGTAGTTCGTTCACACGTTCTGAATACAGTTTTCCGTCTGTGTCTACATCTATTTTTGCTATAATATTTGTTCTCGGGGGAGGCAAAAAGACAGAAAAGGACAAGAAAATAAAACAACAAAGTCTTTTCAGCTGGATAAATCAAAACACCACCTGTATGGAAATATCCGAATTTGGCGACGCTTCGACAAAGATGTTTATCACGTGGCTTCCTCGCTCGCAACACACCTCAACCAGCCGGACCTCGGAGTCTCTGTTTGGGGCTTTGCGGTAGTATCGAAGCCACTCATTCTTACGGTAATGATTATTGGACTTCCGGGAACAGTGCCGGATGAGGAGGGCGAGAGAAAATTTATGCCAATTAACAAAAACAAAGGATTTCACTTCTTTGCAATTTTTTGTTAATTATAATTTGCGGAACCATTTTTTGAAACGTTTTGGAAGTGCAATGGATAATTTTTATTTAATTACACTAATTAAGTTAATTTTTTAATAATCAAATTTTTTATTTTTTTTTGGGAAAAAAACGTTTTATAAACCGTAATTTTGTTCTTTACAGACAATTTCAATCATCGTAACCTGTATGGCATTCATGCTCGAATTCCGGCGTCGATCTCCATCAATGAAGCTCTTTAATTAATTAATTTGTAACCTCGATACTCAATTTACGGTAACTGTGATCTCGCTAAGCGCACTCAAAAAAAAACAAAATAGTTTGAATTGTATGTACAAAAGACACCGGCACTGTCCAACAATCGTCGTGCCTCGGATGGGCCCGTTGGGGTTGGTAGGAGTGGAAAAGAATATACGTGAAGCACGTGCTACATGACAGCACAGCACGGATTCTTCGTGGGCGACGGGCTAGCGGCGATCTGGACAGCTGCGGCGAGGATGAGAAGCTTGAGCGTAAAGCCCATCTGGCCGGAGAAGCGGACAATGTATACCTGGGGCTTTCGGTGTTCGAGTAGGCAGATTTCCTGACCGGTGCCTTCCAGGATGCACTGCCAATTTCGGAGCCTCGGTTCGGAGCCTTCGAAGGACGCGAAACGGGCGATGATGGCTTTGTCTGCGTTTTGGATTACAAATGGGTCACCTGAAATAGGATTTTTATAAAAAAACGAAAAAAACGAGTCTCACAGCAAAAATGATGGTCTCGAGAAGAAAATTGAAATTTTGTTTTTTTGTGACAAAAAATGCAGTTTTTTGTTGAAAATGGCTTTTGCAACGAAAAAACAAGTCCCCCGGCGAAAAGATGGTCCCGAGAAGAAAGAGACGCTTACAATTTTTTTTTCGTCATAAAACATTGCGTCGTTTTTTTTTGAAAATGAGTCCCACTGCGAAAAAAACCTAACGCCTCAAAAATGTGGTCTCGAAAAGAAAACTTGAATTTGCTTTTTTTATTGTAAAAAAATGCATCACTTTTTTTGAAAATGGGTCTCACAGCGAAAAAAAGCGTCTCGCAGCAAAAATGTGGTCTCACAAAGAAAATTTAAATTTTGGTTTTTTCATGATAAAAAATGCACTTTCGAGCATAAAAATCCCCAATAAGCCATTTTGTGTTCTGCCATAGGCCATAAAGCTTAGCTGTGATTAATTATGCCATCAAAACATACATAATTCAAATCTTCAATCTCAAAAATTTTCCGCAAGACTAAGAAAGCGGTCGTAAAAAGTCATACGGTAAAAAAAAACTTTGTGGCCAAAAAAAAACGCACCTGTGACAAAATTTCCGACTTCCTCGGATTCAGCGTTGATGACATTGAAAACAGGTGGCCCATTTCGCTTGGCAATGCCCTTGTTTCCATCGATAATTATGAGAACAGGTTTACCGTATGATTCCAGAATCCAGGTACACCGGAAGCAATGTGATTTTTGAAATACGTCAAAGAGTGGAAAATTTGCCGTATCCGTGACCTGTAGTTCGCAGCCTGTTCTCTTGATTCTCAGAGCTTTGGTATGAGCGACAAAGTATAGGACCTGCCATTTGTTGGGTACAAGCATCGTGTTGTGCTGCATCGGACGATCACCGCTCTCAGAGGATTTTAGGGTTTCGGAGACTTCGTTATCCGCTGCACGATCCGAGCACGAAGAAGCCCGTCCACCGTTGTCGGCGTCGTTGTCCGAAATCATGGCTTTGGGCTGCTGTTGTCTCGTCTGTGCCAGGATGCCGTTCGTCGTCGTGCCGACTTTTTCGATGACAAGCGGCGGCGGCGCAGAGATGGTCGTTGTCGTCGTCGTCGGTTGCGAAGGCCTGTTGAGGCCAGAATGGGCCGAGGACGTGCTTGCGCCCGGCAATTCTGAAAAAATACAATGTCGGATTGGTTTTGTGCTTTTTGCGCCAAAAAAAGAGGAAAGGGCCAAGTGTTGGCTTTTCACGCGTAAATTAAATTAAAATAGAAAAAAAAGCCACCACGCAAAGGCTGAAATTAATGAGTTTCCTAATTTCCTAATTTTTGCCGGTTTTTGATCCATTTATTGTTCTTTTTTTTGTAATTACATTCAAATGACCATAAAAACAAAGAAATACTCAAATTTCAAAAATTTTTAAATTTCTAATTTTAAACTTTCAAAATTTCAATTTTCAAAATTTCAAATTTCAATTTTCAAAATTTCTAATTTCAAAATTTTAAAATTTCGAAATTTTAAAATTTTGAAATTTCTAATTTCTAAATTTCTAAATTAAAATTTCTATATTTCTATATTTCTAAAATTCAAAATTCAAAATTTAGAAATTCAAATTTCTAAATTCTAAATTTCTGAATTTCAATTTTCAAAATTTCAAAATTCAAATTTCTTTTAAGACAAAAATTAAAATTTTTGTGTTTTACCAAATTTTTTCAAAATACTAAATTTTTTCAATTTCTAAATTTTATATTTTGTTGACGAAAAGTGCACTTGAATTCCTTTCGCTCTGCGCACGTAGCTTTCTCATATCCATTTCCCACGCAGGTGAGGTTACCTGTACCCTTGTGCATTTCTTGACGTAAACCAACCACCCCTTTGCCCCCAGAAATTATAATATACTAATTTTTTTGTTTTGTTTTTTTTCTCAAATGCCTTGAACAAACAAAAAAAAGCGCGTTATGCATTCCAGAAATTGCATTGCATTGGGTGTCCCCCGAAGAATTATGCTAAGAAATGCAAATGAATCGGGTGTAATTTTTAACAACCTGCGTGGTGGCATAAACGAATTTATTTATTTAAATATTTACGTTATTATTTTGAAACCCAACCACGGAGCGCAAATTGCCCCATTGCCAAGAGCAAAATTACTTTTTTTTTCTTTCTGTGACGTCGTTTTTTTGCTGCCGACGTCGACTACGGCTTCGGCTTCGGCTTCGGCTTTGGCGGTGGCAGGTAATTACATCGCGCGCGCGCGCTCGCCAAGAAGGGCACTAAGGCGGGCGATCAACATCCACATCAACGAGCCGGAAGGGCGAAGGGAGGCAAAGTGACAGTTTAGCGCTATTTACAAAAAAAACAAAAAAAGAGGGAAGTCTGTTCAAAAAATTTTTTTTTTTATTTATTATAATTTCCAAATTTCCATCCTGCCAAAGAGGCAAAAAGCCACGTACTACATATGTGCTTAAAACAGGAACCACTTTTGAACGCTTCGAGCAAGCAGTGTCTGGAGATGGCCAACAGCCAACACTCAGCCAAACCCAGCACAAACGAAAAGCTAGGGAACAATTCCCGGCGACGACGCATGCGACGACCCTCGGCCTCGTGCCATCGTCGCCGTTGTCGCCGCCCGCTCCCGCTAACTATATTTTGTGCTGTCTTGAGCAGGAAAAACTGACAAATTTGAAAAGTCCACAAATTTGTTTACTCTTCTCTTTTCGGCAGGGGGAGCGAGCGCTCGTAGGACACTGCTGCTCGCGCCCGCGGGAGTCTATGTACATGCACGTGCGATGAGGATCGCCTGCGACAAAATTATTTTTTTTGTCCACGACCAGGGCCATGGCCAATTTTTTTTTTTTGCGAAAGGAGGTGTGCATGCCCCAGGGAGCGGATATCCTAATCGCTTCATGCACGCTCGGGCGCTGACGCTTACATACATATATATTTATGTATGTAGGGCAGCAAGTTTCCAATTGGAAACATTTTTTTGTTATGGCCCCTCCACTCAGTCAGGCTACTTTTTGTACACTTACGTCAGGGAAGTTATATTATAACCCGACAAAAACGTGATTGATAGCTCAGAACAAATTTTTAACGCTAAATGAATTTTTTAAAAATTTTTTGTCATTTAGTCCAGGAGGTCCAAAACTCATTAAAAAAAAGCACATAAATCACATCTGTGGAGGAGCACTCACCTGTGAGTCCAAACGTCCGGCCTGCGGTCGGGACCGGCTTGCCAAAGAGGTGATCGTGTTCCGGTTTCGTTGATTGGTGATTATTTGTCCTCGCAAGAAGGGTCTTGATCTCTAGATCGTACATCTTTCGGTCTCCAGGCCGAAAGCGACTGCCAAACGATTCCTCCTTGCCGTTGGGCGTGAGGAAGGTCCGCATCGAGATGGCACTTATGTCAGCCGACGCCATGAGATGTTTTCCGCCTACAAAGAGGAGCAGTGAGGGCATTAAATTGCATTGCATTGCAATATAGGCGCTGTGTCAAGCGGAAGACAGGGTGCATTCATTTTTGATAACAGCCGCGTTGCGTTCACCGCGTTCGTTCGTGTTCGTGATCATCTCGTTCAAACGCGGCGGCGGGGTCGCGGCTAAGGACAAGGATAAAATAGGGACAAAGAACCTTGTAATTTGTCGGACGTTTTTTGTTCGACTCATAACATGCACTTTTTTTTTAAATGCAAAACAAAAAAAATTGGATACGATTTCTGAAGTTTTCTGGGTTTTCTGGGGTTCAGATATAATATTGCAAGTTCAGAAAGGTCCCACGACTCAGTCAGTCGTCCAAGTAAGTAAGTAAGTAACTAAGTAAGTGAATAAGTGAGTTAGCAAGAGCGGGATTCCAATTACGCGTGTGGTGTCCGTATACAATAACAAGACCGACCCCAACATCCCACATCCAACGTCCAACGTCCGACGCACTTTTACGAGCCAATGCCCCCCCCCTTTCCCGGGGATGTCTATCTACCGTGACCAAGTGTTTCTCGGGAAAAAAAAACATGCACCCCCAGACGGACGACAGACGACCAACCTTTCCTCCGATGCACAGGACCGATCTTGGCACGACAACGACGGGGTCGAGAAGCACGGGGTGATTCGTTGCGTAGCTTGAGTCCAAACGGCATTCAGAACCAGAACGAACATGAACAACACAAAAAATCCAAGTTAGACGTCCAACTCAGTCTACCGACCGCAATCTCCTCTCCAGAGTGCTGCACACCTGGCATAATACGCCGGAACCTACTATGTAGCTCACCGGGACTCATGGACCTCCTCTCCTCCTCTCACATCTGTCAAGCAGACACACACAAAAAAAAAGTATGTAAGTTGTAAAATAACCACGCAGAAGGAGAAAAAGAAGAAAAACTGGGAAACGAGTCCTGTCACCAGATGACAGACAAAATGACAGGAAGAAAAGTAAGTTCATTACATACATACATACATGTATTTTATCTACATTACAATGCACGGCGTGGGAATGACAGGAGACAGGAGTCGAGATCAACGTTTTTTTTAAAAACGTTCAAAATTAAATAAATTAGCAAATAAATTTTTTTAATTAAACGAAAATGCCAAATGTTACGATACAGAATGAAAGAACGAATTTATGGTTCAGAAATTATGTATCTTCATTGACGACGCGTTTTAACGACCCACGTACGTCTCTGGATGGCGACATTAGTCATTAGTCATCTGACTTCCTCTTAACAAGGGCACTCACTCACTCAGAGTTCACGTATACACCGTACCGTGCAAGGTCGTCTACTTTTCTGATGAATGGACATTACAGGTACTCCACGTCCTGAAAAAAAACACCCCCAACACAAATGCACAAATGCCGTTAATCAGGAGACCGTTATGCAATCTATATGCTAATGACAAAAAAATTTTAAAAAATTCCGCGCGCTTTGCACGGCACTGCCAGGCTGCAACGCGCGCTAGCGCGCAAGCGTCAAAAACAGCAAGCATACCAGAATAAACGAAGAATGCATAAAAATTCATACTTTACTAAAATACTAAAAAAAACGACTTTTGTGCGTTTGAACAAACAGGGCAAGTGTCAGCGACGGCACAGATGAAATCAAGCTAGTACGCGTTGACTGAGTTAGTTAACCCTCAACGACGGGGGCATATACTAGTGTCGTAACTATTTAGCGCGGCAAGGACTGGGATGAGGATGGGGATGGAGCAGCGCAATGTGCAAATCAAATCCAATTGAGCAGTGAGAATTCAATTCAATTGTTGCAGACAGAAACGGCACAGCAGTACATATGTACAGGCCATTTGAAGCACTGCTGCCCTACGCGGCGGCCTTGCCTCCGTCGTGGCCGGTCCGCGGGCGGGGCGGCGGGGCACTTGCACTTGGCGCGTTCGTTCGTGCGCGACGTCTCGACGTCGTCTCGGCTTCGCACAAACGCTTCACCGGGCACGGCTTCTGAGATGGATGGAGTTCAACTTTTTGAAAGTTACAAAATCATGCTCAGATATGATTTTTTGAACGTTAAAATATTTTAAATAAAAAAAACTGCAGACTGCAGAAATTTCCTAATTTCTACCAGCACCGAATCGAATCCATTGCACGTGAAACCAAACCCCTTCAAAAAGTCAAAAGTCAATCCTAATGTACTATCTAAGAATTCCCATGTAAGATGTTGGTTGCCCCGACGATACCAGACCAGACCAAACCAAGAAAAGACAAGCATGCAAACTTCATCTCAGATTTCAACAAGCCTGCACGTATGTATGTACATCAACACTCTCTGCCTACCCCCCCCCTCCTCATCTCTACGTGGATCCATCCACATCCGACGCTGTATCCAGGGCCACAACGGCTCACGTGTCGTGTCATCCGTCGGCTTGACCACCACCCCAACCATCCTCCCATCCCAGCCCGCAGGCGTCATAAACAACCATCCATCAGTCCTCCCCCTCCCCTTCCTCCTCCCGGCCAAAGTTGGCCGCCGCCGGCGGCGTCCCGTCAAATTCATGGAAAAAAGCGAGCAGGAATGAAAAAAAGAACACAACAGAAAGAAAATAGCAAGCATAAAAGCAATTGTTTCGCCGCGGCCCAAAAACGAAAACGAAAACGAAAACGAATAAAATAAAATAATATATAAAATAAAAGCACAACATACATATACATTCATACAAAACTCCGCCAAAACATATTTATGTAACGAGCAGAAATTAATTTGCCCTCACAAAAAATTTTTTGGGGACGGGGGGGATTCTTCAGTACCCCTTTGAGAACCACTAAACTCAAGCGTACGTACGTACGTTGGGGTTACCGCTTGTGGCATTTATGAAAAAAACAAAAGGGCACGGAAACGAAAACGAAAACGAAAATGAAAATGAAAAAAAAAGACATTGGTCTCGAGAAACACAATAGTGTCCGGTCCAGGTCCCGACAAGCTGTCGACGACATTCTCGAGCTCTTCGAGTAGTGCAATTTAATTAATACGGGATTAGGTGCCGGCAAAGTTACATACTATTTTACAAGCAGACAAAGTTAGTGTAGCACATGACCACATTGGCACTGACAACTGGCAAGATCAGGGAAGGCATTTTTATTTTTTTCCTAGAACGTGATAAGCCGGGCTAGGGGAATGAGGGTTTCAATCTAGCCTAATCTCTCTCTCTCGCACTCTTTTTTTTTCTCTCTCTCCCGGTTGATACTATTATACATAGTAGTTCCAAAACGAATTGGTTGTCTCCGGGACAAGTCCAAGAAAAATTCTTCGAAAATGCATTGCACCGCATCTTCCCGGCACTTAAGCGTCGGCGGAAGACCAACCGCTTCAAAAAGACAATACAAAGTGTACCAGAATGAGGTGACAGCTCGCGTGGTCGACATCGGTTGCAAATAAAAAAAAAAAGAAGAAGAAGTGAGTGGGGCATGCCATTATCGCGATAAGGAAGACCCAGCGGCGGCATGAATGCACAATGAGAGACGTCCTACGCCCTCGGGTACGTTGGGTACAACACCTACAGTACATATACATATCCAATGAGAAAAAAAGGCGAACAACCTTTTTTTTGTTCGTGAACGAACACAAACATTTTTTAAAATTTGTTAGAAAAATAGAAAAAAATGTACTTTTTTTATTTTGTTCGCGAACGAACACGAACAAACATTAAACAATTTTTTGCTTCATTTTGCAAAATTTTGTTTTTCGAGTCCAAAAAACGTATAATTGGGATTTTTTACGTTTTTCAAATATTTTTGGATAAAAGTTTTCCTAAATTTGATGAATAATATTTGCCAAATTTTGTCAAATATTTATCGCAAATTTTGGAGCGCTACATCAATTTTTGTTCGTTTCATCCGTTCAAAAATTTTATGCTTGTTTGCAAAACAAATTCGAATAAATAAACATGAGAAAAATTTGTTCGCGAACAAACGCGAACATGAAAAATTAAAATTGTTCGTAAGCGAACGCAAACACCCATCAGAGAGAAAAAAAAATAGTCCGCGCCCGCAAGCAGCAACTAATATTATTGTGCCAACCGCTTCGTTCGAGTGCTCTCGTTCAAACGAACGGCAGACAAATGATGGAACGAACTGCAAGTGTTGCGGTGGCATGCAAGAAGAAGAAGAAGAAGAAGCGCTGCGCCCGGCGGCGGCGCCAGCGCCGGGGCAAAAGCAAGAGCAACAGCAGTCGCGCCCGCCGCCTGGCTACCATGTGCGACAGGCAAAGATCATTTCTTCCTATATACTATATGATTTACGACCCCTCTTCACCACCTACCTCTCGAAGATGTCGGCCGTCGGCCGTAGTAGTTATTGCGGTGCACAGGTGAGCGGGTTAGCATGCACGGTGAAGATGCTGATTGATTCTCTGACGATGTATGTAGGTATAAATGCTTCCGGTTGAAGCTTTGGTCGTTTCAAGAAATCTCAAAAAAAAAGACAACCACGCACGTATGTACAATTCTTCGATTCTCTAATGTACAATAAGCTTTGCGCAGGAGTCAGCCCCCAAAAAATATGTATATTGCGTGTGCCGACATTTGTAATGACACCCTATAGGGTCCCTACTTCTTCCACCAACCACCAGGCATGCAAAAGGCGGAATTTTCAAGTTGATGGGCGCTTTTAGGCTGATGAACATTCCGCACGATGTCAATCTCGATGTCGTTGGGGTTACCAAAATTTTCTAAACTTTGGTGTGTTTTACATACACATAGTACAAATTGAACAACTTGAAGGAGGGAAGGTCCTACTTAAAAAACTTTTAAAAGTCTTATACCAATTTACCCGGACTTTTTGTTCTAAGAATCTGTTTTTAAGCCGAGTCGCGCCGACAGACAAGCAAATCAAATTACAACACAGGTTGTTGCCTGAAATGGAAACGAAAACAACAAACTTGTTGGCTATTTTTTTGAAATTTCTGGTTAACACGCAATCAATCGTGTACATCGTATCTTCGGAAATTTCGGATGTTTGAAGATTGATTTATGAAAGTCGTTCCTGAACAGATGTTTTTTGTGGACGCATGCATGTACGTATCAGAATTGAACCGACAGACCAAGCATCATGAATCATGTTTTTTTTCTCATTTGTGCTTCTAATTCAGGCCAAAGACGGCGCAATTAAATACTAAACTTTCCGTTTCAATGCCCGCACGGACATTTAAAGGGCGCTAAAACTTAGAAACTTATACATGTGTATTTATCTTCTGTAAGACGCATGCCTGCCTGCTTGTTGCCCTTTGACCACCCCGTTAACCGTTGTCGTATGTATCGCTGTGAAATGCAGTCTAATGGCTCGAACGACTACATACGACGGCCGACGGAGGACTTATCGCTCGTCCTGCATGCATACAACATCTTGAAAAAAACGGGAAACCGGATTAACGGCCCTGTCCGGCCCGGCCCGGCCCTTCAGCGTGACACGTTTCTGGCAACTTTTCTCCGGGTTCGTTTCAGTTAACCTTGTCAGCCGGGAAAAGTTCATTTGCTTCATGCAGTCAGACGAACGAACGCCAACTTAACTTCAGCTGCACTGTCAAATAAATAACGTGGTCAGATGTAGGGGCTTTGTCCCGACTGATAACACGATAACACGGCCAAGGATGGAAGCAGAACACTCGAGTTCTTGTTCATGAACGAACATAAACATTTTATTTTTTCAAATTTTGTTCACAAAGACGAACGAACATGAACAACTTTGTCCACGTTCGCGAACGAACACGAACGAACATCGAACATTCGAGTTTTTACCATTTTGGTCAAATTTCGTTTACTCAAGCAAAAATATGTAATTTGCATTTTATAACAGTTTTTCTAAACTTTTTCATGAACTTTTTTGTATTTTTTTTATCAATAACAACATTTTTGACTTAATTTTCAAAATGTACAGAAATTTGGTGCCTCCTTTTGTTTCTTTTATCTGTTCAAAAAAATTAGAAATGTTCATCAACGAACTTGAAAAATAAATTTTGAATTTGTTCGCGAATACGGTCCCTCGAATTCCAATTTCCATTCCCGTTCCCATTCCAGGCGGTAGTATAGCCTTGTTTTTTACGATCGCAATGAAACAAAGAAAAGACACTCGGTATTGTTTCGAGCCTGTGTCGAGTCGAAAAACCCAAGAATGCCAAAAAAAACAAAAAAAGTTTCGTGTCAACAAAAAATATCGGAAGAAAAATTGTTCACTGTTACGCTCCAAAAAATCCGTTTTTTATTTTTTATTTTTTATTTTTGAAAAATGTGACAACTTTTTTACATTTTGTAGCACGGGTCGGAAGGATGAAATTGTGACCTAAATGATCTACGAACTAAGCTGATTTATAAACTGATTTGAACTGATCAAACGGTGAAGACACGCAATCGATTTTTTTAACGACGGAAATATTGAAATTGAAAAAAAAAGACAACGCAAAACACAAGCGGAAATGCGAACTCGTGATTTTTATTAGAGAAGGTGGCAAGGCATCTTTTATAATTTTTATTTATTTATTAGTGATTACAGATTAGGCACTCTACTTACATCGATAAATAGGGCACAAAAAATTATTCAAAAGTGTATTTAAGTTTAAACTGCGATGCTGCGTAAAAGTTCTACAATGTCGTCATGAAGCCCAGAAACAGGACGAGGGCAAACTTTCTGATGAGTTTGGAAGCAATCGTCGGTGTGACAGTGAGCATTGCATTTTGGACAGATTTGGAACTTGGATTCGGAAGATGGCTTGGAGCACTTGACGTCGTCTCCTGTGCGCAGACAGATCGGGCACAATCGGCCCTGGCAGGACACGGATCCGGTTCGTAACGGAAGCACTTATCGCAAAAATATTTGTTCTAAAAAATCGGAAAAAATCATTTATAAAGTTTCAAGTTTTTAACTCACGTTTTTGTTCTCTGATGGAAATAGGAGCAAATTTATGGGTAATGGAGTCGTAAACCACAAGAAAGGGGTGTTTATGTTCTTTACTGTACCCGGCATTCGTCAGGATGACTCGGAGCGATGTGTCCAAGACGACAAAAATTTCTTTCTTGTAACTCGGCAAGTGAATAATGCGATCGACGTCGGCAAGTGTCAGTGGATATTTGGTGTCGTTTGGAAGGTTGGCTCGTTTGACCATAATTTATTGGTCAAATCGTCGAATCTGCCTTCGAATTCTGTTGAAACATACTTGCTCCAATTTGAGCAAGCAGCGGCATGGAAGAAATTCCTTTCTTTCGGAACATCTTCAAAATCCATCGTATATCTTTGCATGTGTCGTACCACCAATTTTGCGGTTTCAACATTGGTACTACAGTAACTTTCTATCGGAAAGGAGTATTCAGGCAGTTCTTTGACTTTGTCTTCGTAGTCGTGGTCAATGCTGGCAAGGCGTTCTTTTCTTTCGTCTTCGAGCTCTTCAGTCACCTTTTTCAGTCTCTCATCGATATCTTTGTTGACGTCGTAAATTCGCGTTTTTCTTTCAGAGGTGTAATTTTTCAGCATTTTTCTTCTTTTAATCAAGACAACAAATTCGTTCAGAAGCTCGTCGTGCATCTCAGAATTGGGGTCCAAAGCTGCCATTTGGTCTGAAATTTGTATATAAAATACACCAGCTAATTAGCAAAAAAATACAAACCATGGAGTACTGCAATCGCATTTTTTACATCGTCGAAGGATGTCATCAAATTTGCCATGTTGACTAGAATATCGCAATCACAAAAAAAATAAAGTACACAACCGTTTCTGGAAAGAACTGTCGAGCAGACTGATGATCTTGAGCATAAAAATATTTTTTCAGGAGAGTTCTGCTTGACATGAGATGTGATAAGGATTCATCCGGGAATTATTTGCGTTATCGCAAAATCGGTATGACTTTATACCCTTCTCCCTCCTCATCATCGATCATCATTGCAAGGGAGAACATTCCAAACAGGGTTGGGCGAACATTCGCGAACAGAATTTTCTTAAATTTATTTGTTTGCGAACAATGTTGAATTTTTATGTCAGAACAATTAAAAACGAACAAAAATTGGGATAAAATTGAAAAAAAACTGTAAAAAATAGATGTTCTTTGATCAGAAATTGGCAAATAAAGTTTATGAAAAGACGTAGAAAAACTGTTATCAAAAATGAGAAAACGCGGACTGCCCAATTTTTCGTTTTTTTACTCGGGGGAACAAATTTTTGCAAAACTGATAAAAATTCTGTTCGATGTTCTTTTGTTAACACGGCAAAAAATGTTCGCATTCGTTCAATTCTTTGAATTTGATGCTCGCGAATTTGATGCTCTTGATTTTGCTGATGAGTGGCTCGAAGACGCCGGTTTCTTTGTTGTCGACGATGTCGCCGTTGATCAGGTCGAGGCCGGCGCTGAAAAAAAAAATGCTTTTGAGGACGCGTTTCACGATACAGAGTACATCGTGCATCGAACGCTTCATTTCGCCGAGCATCGTCGAGTTTGGATTTTTGCGAGGATTTTCGCGATCTGGCGTTTGGTGATTTCGATTTCTTTGCGACGAATTTGCTCGAGTTTCTCCGGATCGCTGACTTTGATCGAAATGCCCAGCAGCATTTTTGCCTTTTGCAGGTTCATGTCGAGAACCGCGATTTTGGCATTCGTGATTTTGCGTGGCATGTCCTTGGCTGCGCGGGTGCAGTTTAGAGCGTAGCCACAGATGAGCTCGGATTTGAGTGGAATTACTGAAAACAATTGTTTAAAAATATGATCTGACCCAGAAAAAAAATTTTTTAATTAAAAAAACATACAGTTTTCGGTACAGGACAAAAAGACAATATTAGCTAACGATAAAAAGGTAACCATCGTTTTGGAATTTTCCTTGTGAAACTATTGACGATCGATAAGTATCATTTTTCATTTCGGCAATTATTGGTTTTCGAGTTAACGGCTCTGTCGGGCCCGGCCCGGCCCTTCAGCGTGACACGTTTCTGGCAACTTTTCTCCGGGTTCGTTTCAGTTAACCTTGTCAGCCGGGAGAACTTCATTTGCTTCAAGCAGTCAGACAAACAAACGTCAACTTAACTTCAGCTGCACTGTCAAATAAATAACGTGGTCAGATGTAGGGGCTTTGTCCCGACTGATAACACGATAACACGGCCAAGGATGGAAGCAGAACACTCGGTTTTTTGTTCTTGAACGAACATAAACATTTTATTTTTTCAAATTTTGTTCACAAAGACGAACGAACATGAACAACTTTGTCCACGTTCGCGAACGAACACGAACGAACATTGAACATTTCTTTTACCTTTTTGGTCAAATTTCGTTTATTCAAGCAAAAATATGTAATTTGCATTTTATAACAGTTTTTCTAAACTTTTTCATGAACTTTTTTGTATTTTTTTTATCAATAACAACATTTTTGACTTCATTTTCCAAATATACCCAAATTTGGTGCATCCTTTTGTTTCTTTTATTTGTTCAAAAAAATAGAAATGTTTATGAAAAAACTTGAAAAATAAATTTTGAATTTGTTCGCGAATACGGTCCCTCGAATTCCCATTTCCATTCCCATTCCCGTTCCCATTCCAGGCGGCAGTATAGCCTTGTTTTTTACGATCGCAATGAAACAAAGAAAAGACACTCGGTATTGTTTACGCAAAAGTTGTTGAAAAAAAGTGGCCAACAGCAAAATAAAAGCATGACTGTCACTTTTTTTGGGGAGAGTGTTTACGACCCTCGACACTGCATCATCTCATCTCCGGAATCAAAATCAAAATCAAAATCAAAACCATAAACTTTCCACAAAAAAAATCAGGAGCCCAGCAACGTTGACTCCTCCCATGCATGTCTGCATGTGATCATGGAAAGAGCAAAAAAAAGTATAAAAAGCGGAACTATTATACAATTCTTCCTGAGACCACAGCCAATAATAATGAGACTAAAGTTTGGTTGGCTCGTGATCGGCTTCTTCTTCTTTTTTGGCTTTGGCGCGGGTTTTGTCGCCGCTGAGGATCCCTATGCCTACGATCACGTGACCACGCTCATCAACAAGCAAACCCTCGTTCATCTCTTTGAGTGGAAATGGACCGATGTCGCGACCGAATGCGAGAATTTCCTTCAACAACACGGATATGGCGCGGTCCAGATCAGTCCTCCCCAGGAGCACATCACGCTCACCGTGAACAATGACCTGCCGTGGTACGTGCGGTACCAGCCGGTCAGCTACAAGCTCACCAGTCGCGGCGGAAATGAGCAGGAATTGATCGACATGATCAACCGGTGCAACAAGGTCGGCGTCAGGTAAGGTCAAAGGTCAAAAACCAAAGATGAAAAAAATTTATTTTTTTGACAAAAATTGTTGTAAAAACACAGGTGAGGTCACCTGTGCAAAATTCGTTGACCCAAAAACAGAAAAATAACTTTTTTACGAATTTTGTTTAAAAAAAAGTAAAAAAATTTAAATTGAAAAAAAATTTACAAAAAATTTTGAAAAAACACAGGTGAAGTTACCTGACCAAAATTAAAAAAAAATTTTTTTTTACAAAAATGATTGTAGAGAAACAGCTGAAAAAAACCAATAATCGAAAAAAAAAATTTTTAATGTTTGTAACAAACAGGTAAGGTCGGTCACCTGGACAATATTCAAAGACCCGGAATCAAAAAAAAAATTTATATTTTTAAACTAAAATTTAAAAAAATATTATGTGAAAAAATATTCATTTTCAGAAAAAAAAATTTTTGAAAAAAATTGTTACATGTCACCTGAACAAAATGAAAAAAAAATTCTGCAAAAAATTAATTTTTATCCTTAAAAAACACCTGTTTCAGAATAATCGTAGACGTCGTGCTGAACCACATGGTAGGCATTGGTCAGAAAAAAGGCGTCAATGGAGTCGGCTCATCCGGTGATTCTGACTTTGACGCAACCGCACCTGTTCAATCTTTCCCGGGAGTGCCGTTCACAAAAGAACACACCCACTACAAAGAATGCGATCACGATATCCAGGACAGCGACTACCAAAACAGCGCATACGACGTCCGAATGTGTCGCCTCGTCGGTCTCATCGATCTCGACCAGGGCAACGCGTACGTGCGTACCAAGATCCAGGAATACCTCAATATCCTCGTCAGCTACGGTGTCGCAGGCTTTCGTTTTGACGCTTCCAAGCACATGTGGCCAACTGACCTCGATAACATCCTGACCGGTGTCAACAACCTTCGCGCTGACATTTTCGGGAACAATGTTCGTCCCTTGGTCGTCCATGAAGTCATCGATCGTGGCGGAGAAGCCGTCAAGGTCAGCGAATACATCGGAATTGGTCGGTATACAAATTTCAATTTCGGCGCTGCGGTATCCGCTGCCGCGAAGGGACAATCTTCGTGGTCAGACCTCCTAAAATTGGGTCCAGGATTTGGATACGGTAATTTGGATGATTTTGACGTTCTCAATTTCATTGATAACCACGATAATCAGCGTGATACAAATCCCTACGTCGCGACGTACAAAGACGGAGACAAATACAAGCACGCTGTGGCTTTCATGCTTGCCTGGAGCTACGGACTGCCTCGGGTCATGAGTTCGTACAACTTTTCTACCTCTGCACAGGGTCCTCCGAATTACGGGGCCCCGGATTTCAAGACAAAATCCCCTACTTTTGATTCGGGTACACAAACTTGTTCTTTGGATTCTGGATGGGTTTGTGAGCATCGTTGGCCCGAAATTCGGAAGATGGCACTTTTCCGACAGGCAGTTTCTGGGACTGCGCCGACTTTGCTCTACGCTAATAATGGAATCGTCGCTTTTGCGAGATTTCAAAAAGGCTTTTTCGCTTTGAATACCCAAAATGGAGATTCTCAAATAACGGTTCCGACTTCACTGCCTCCGGGAGATTACTGCGACGTCTACAACGGAGACATAAACAACAACGCCTGCACAGGAGCTAAAATTACCGTATCTTCCAACGGACAAACAACAATTACAGTACCCGGCAACTCAATAACCGCCATCCACGTTGAAGCCCGTATCGGAGGGGTGCCAACCCCACCGGTTGTACCAGCGTCCTGGAAACGGACAATTCTGATGATCCGTCGACCAACAAAACCCGGCCAGGCAATTTTTATCCGTGGCGGAAATACCCAGCACGGAAGTTGTGCTGTCGGTGATTTTGACCAACCCGAAGACCGGTGTGCCATTCCCATCAAGCATGATTCCAATGCATCGTTTTTCTACGCAGGTTATAATATGTGGCGGCAGGGAGATACCTACCTGGATTTTGAGGGCGCCGAACGACAACAGGGCACCCACGATGGCACGCAGGCTGTTGGCACTCCCGCTTTTTGGACCACAAATGACGCAAAACAACCCGAGTACAGGAAGGAAAATACGTACGGCGCGGATTACTGGTACGTTGAGTTACTCGTCGACTGCGCTTCGACGTCCAGTGGATGGCTTGAGTTTAAGGTGAGACATGACGTTTTTTGTTATTTTGAAATAATTTGTTGATGACAAAAAAAATTTTTTTTTTGTTTTTTTGTTTTTTTTTCATTTTCATTTTTTTTTTCATTTTTTTCATTTTTTCATTTTTTTCATTTTTTTCTCATTTTTTTCTTCCTTTTCTTTTTTCTTTCTTTTTTTTCATTTTTTTCTCTTTTCTTTTTCTTTTTTTCCTTTTTTATTTTTTTTATTAAAAAATTTTTTTTCCTTTCTTTTTTTTGTTTGTACGTTTTTTATATTTTCCTTTTTATTCTTTTCTTTTTTTATTTTTTTTAATAAAAAATTTTTTTTTCTTTTTTTTTTCTTTTTTAATTTTTGTTTTTTTTCCTTTTTATTTTGTAAAAAAAATTATTTTTTCCTGTTTTTCAGGCATTTGAAAACAACGGAATTGGCTGGGAGCCGGATATCCAGCAGACGACCTGCACCGGTAACGTCGGGGGCTCCGCGCCTTTTAACTCGAATAATCACCTGGCCAGGTGTGGATACGTCAATGTTTTCGAATGGGAAGAACCTTCGTGCATCATTCAAAATTTGTAATTTGTAATTTTTCTAAATAGTAAATTTTTGACTGCTCTTTAACGCCGGACATAAAATATTTACCTGAAATGTACCTGATACCTGGTTTTTGTTGGCCGACGGAAAAGGTGCCATTTAAGGCGGCGCTAATGCCCACCCCGCGTGGTGTCTGTCTGTTGGATAAAACAAGCAGCATTGAAAAGAAAAGAAAAAGGAAAGAGAAAAAAATTACGATGTGAAAAAAAAGGTGTGTTACATACTGTTCTATTTAATATTACGTGTGCGTGTTTTTTCGGGGACATCGGACGTCGAATCTAATATTTACTATTTACCGTTGTCGTTTTTTCCGTCTTTAGCATGGCGTTAAACCAAATGGAGTCGACGTGGGTTGGGAACTGTACCGCTGCCGGAATTATCAACCGAAATGCCGTCCTCGCATCCGCGCTAACCTGTGTCATGATTCTCGACGCGACAAGCCTTTTTTTATTATCCGTCTTCGCGCACTGCTACGTCTTCAACAAGGCCCTTCACCCAAACTACCGGGCCATGGTCGCCAGCGTTACTTTGACACTTGTCGTCAGAAATAGTCTCACCTTTATCCGAGCTTTTCGGATGCTTGCCGACGTTGTTTTTGCTGGGGTAAATTTTTTTCAATTTTTTTTTTCTTTTTCCGACGTCGGAGAAAAGGTGTTATTATTTCTCTCTTTTTTTTCTTACTATTCTTGGTCGATTATAGGACGACGACTGCGCACTTCTCAAAAACTCGAGATACTGCAAAATTGAGGGTATCATCAACTCTGCCCCGCTGGATACCGCTAATTGGGGCTTCCCAATCGTCGTTGCCGAACGAGTCGTCGCAACCGTGCTCTACAAGAGTTACGAGCGACAGCAGTACCTGTTCATTGCCGTTCCAATGGCACTCTTGCCGTGGGTAATCCAGGTTGGTGAATATTACCTGTCCATTTTTTTTATATATAGAATTATAATTTATGGGTTCTCGGAAGCAATATTACCTGTCTCAACCTGTCTGGTAGGGTGCAATGTGCATTTTTTGACTCCCAAACAACAATATTGGTCTTCAAGGCGCCATTTGCGTCATCTAAGTGCCCCCAAAAATTCTTGTTTTTTTCTTCGTTTTGTGCACCTGGCTACCGTAATACCGTAATAACCACTGCTGCCGTAGTTATGGCGTGAAAAAAAAACTCAAAAAAATTTTCTGCAAAACATTTGTATTGGTTCGAAGTGCAGAAAAAATGCGATTTTTGGGTACAAAAAAATTTTTGGGACAGAAAATCAGAAATAATGCCATTTTTGAAAATAAATACAAAAAAGTGTACAAAAAAGTTGCAAAAAAAAATTTTTTGTGAAAGAAAAACGAAAAAAAAGCAATTTTGAAATCTCAGAAAAATTTTCTGCAACAAAAAAAATTTTTTTTATTTTTTTAAATTTGCTGCCATGCTTGTTCTTTTCTTTTTCTGCGCCTGGATTGTCATCATTGCATGTCAAGCTGCCATTTGCCCCCTCAAAGTTACCGTAATTACCCTTGTGATAGTGAATCACGGTCACAATCCCACTCCCTTCAGAAGCCAAACCTCGAAGGAATTTCAAAAATGTCAGCAGACCCCGGTGAACTTTGGCATGCAATTTTGCAAAAAAATATTATAGAAAAAAAAATTCTAAAGACATGTGCAAGTTTTTTTTTGCTCATCCTTTTTGGTATCTTTAGTGATCATTAACCTGTTACCTAAAAAAATCCTATTTTTAATAGCGCGCCAAATTGCCTCCTTTTTTGGATATTCTGATGCAAACGTACCCCAAAAAAAGTGTCGCTGAAAACCGAAAAGCAGCAATGAATAAAAAATTAGTGATCTATAATTTCTCACTTTGTTGGCACATAAAAAACGTAGAACAGGGGGGGATGTCAGATGTCAATTAGGAGGCTTTTTTTATCAAAAAAAACGATTTTTGCGTTTTATAAAATTTTATTCTTTTCCAATTATTTTTTTTCTGTTTTTTGATTAAATCGACTGCGAACTTTGTTTATTAGTCATACGCGGAAAAGAAAAAAAAAGGTGGGAACTCAATTTTCTGACATTTGCCGTTAAACGAACGTATAAATTGGATTAAACTCCCTTTTTCGAATATACGCAATCCCGCGTACCACGTTTTCTGTAACTCGCCACGTTTTCTGACACAAGGGAATAAACTCTAGAGAACATAGCTCACAAAAGGTACTGTTGCGTTACGGTTTTGCTACCAAACTATAAATAGTATTTTACGGTGGCAAAACTCGCTGCAAACTTCGCAAAAAGCAAAAAAAATACACACGAGGAATCGTAAATTGGTTCGCATGTCCAAATTAGGTCCAAATTACTTTTTTTTTCTCACATGCTCCACAAACAGAGAAAATAATTTTTTATATTATAAAAAACGTGCGAAAAATTTTGTGACGTAATAAAAAAAACAAAAAAATTCTGAAAAAAAATTGTTGAGGTTCAAAATTTCAAAAACATGCGTTTTTTTGGTTCAGAAAATTTTTAAATTTTGGTTCAAAATTTTTTTATTTTTTGGAACGAAAAATCAAAAAAATGCTATTCTTGCACAAAAAAAAGTTCAAAAAATCGCAAAACATAAAAAAATCGAAAATTAAAAAATGCACGTTTTTGGATGCATATTTAATAAAAAAATTTATTTTGTTTTGTTTCAATTGCGCTCCGATTTTTTCAGTTTTTTTTACCGCTCGCTCAAAATTTAAAAAATAGAAATTTAAATTTGTAAAAATCAAAAATTTAAAATTTTTTAACACTTTAAAAACAAAATTTTAACAATTTTTTTACATAAAAACTAAATTTTGTTCGATTTTTATTCGATGAAAACTAAATTTTCACAAAAAAATAAATTAAAAAAAATAAATAAAATGGAATAAATACTCAACAATTCATTTTTTTGCCATTTTTAACGAATCGATTTTCAGGGTTCCATGGTGGTAATGTCAATCGCCAACACCATCAGCATGCCGGTGACCCGCATTCCCTACTGTTCCTCGCTGGGCAACAAAGCTGTGAACCCCTTTGAAATCCTCAAATACCAACTTCCCATCGCCGCTATAACCATCGGCGTCGGCATCCCCATCTACTTTATCAACCGGAAAGCGAGTCTCTTTGGTACCAACAACGCTTCCGGGAGCATGCACCTGTCAGCCAGGTTCCAGCGACTGGAAATCGTCGAGGCAACCAAACTCATCACAATTTATACCGTATTTTTTACATCTTGCAGTACGATTAATCTCTCCGTCGTCGCTTATTACATCACGGGAATCACGGATGTCGGACTCCAGGCGGCGTCGAAAGAAGCGTCGGCGCTTATTTTTCCTCTCTACGGAAATTTATACGTCATCATTGCTCTTCTCGTTTCTTCGAGATTTAGACAGCGTTTTTTTGATCATCCGGTCATCAAACGGATCACACCTGCATCGGCCAGGTGTATGCACACAAAGGTGACACCGCTCGCTTCGCCACAGGATTATTTTAACATGTACCATAAACAGTGGGCATGATTTTGAATTTTTATTGGCACATTACGGGTAATTATGTAAATATGTAAATAAATGTGTTTTAAAAAAAAATTCGTTCTAACAAACAAAAATTAAAATAATGCGTTCCGGGTGAAACAATTTGAACAAGCACGGCACTTTTTTTGATCGCTTATTCGATTTTTATGCCAAAAAACAAAAAAAAATAGAAAATTGGAAAAAAATTTGAAAATTCAAAGATTTTTATCCAAAAAAAGTTTACTCCAAAAAAAAAATTTCGGGGACAAAAAATCCAAAAAAAGCAATTTTTGCAAAAAAAAACAATTCGGAAACACAAAAATGGAAATCATCCAAAAAAAATTATAATACAAATATTTACAGAAAATTTTTTGTGCGGATAAAAAATCCTAAAATACTATTTTTGGATTTTTTCACTGTTTATTTTTTTTTATTTCTTTCAAAAATTCGGTCGTTCAACGCTCATTTTTATCTTTGAATGTTTGCTGAAAAAAAATGTTTGAATGTTCGCTGAAAAAAAATAAATAAAAAAATAACTTTTTTTACGGAAAATGAAATATTCGTAAAAAAAATTTTTATATTTTTTATTTTTAAAATTTAGCTATATTTTAAAAAATGAATAAAAAATTTGTTGCATAATTATTCAAAATTGTTTTTGCAATTGGAAAACCAAAAAACGCTAATTTCGGATGAATACAATTTTTTGGGTGAAAAAAACTTTTTTTATACATAAAAAACAAAAATTTGAACGAAAAAACAATTTTTTGGTTTTATTTTTTTTTTCAAAATTCAATTTTCCATTTTCGGACGTTCGCTGAATTTATTGTCCATTCAATAAATACGATCAAAAAACATGACAGAATGTAAAAAAAAATTATTCACAAGATGCAGAATTTCAGGTTTTCCAGAATCACAGATTCTCAGTATTCTTCGTCCTCTCCGCCGTCGAGGGAATCGATGCCGACTTCTTCGTAGTCTTTTTCGAGTGCAGCGAGGTCTTCGCGGGCTTCGCTGAACTCTCCTTCCTCCATGCCCTCGCCGACGTACCAGTGAACGAAAGCGCGTTTCGAGTACATAAGGTCAAACTTGTGATCGAGACGGGCCCAGGCTTCGGCGATGGCTGTCGTATTGGAGAGCATGCAGACAGCGCGTGGGACCTTGGCCACATCTCCGCCGGGAACGACGGTTGGCGGCTGGTAGTTTATACCCACCTTGAAGCCTGTAGGGCACCAGTCGACGAACTGGATCGATCGATTCGTTTTGATGCCGTTGATCGCAGCGTTGACGTCCTTCGGGACGACGTCGCCGCGGTAGAGCAGGCAGACGGCCATGTACTTGCCGTGACGCGGGTCGCATTTGACCATCTGGTTGGAAGGCTCGAAGCAGGAATGCGTGATGTCCTGGACGGAGAGGCTCTCGTGGTAGGCCTTGTCGGCAGAGATGACGGGCGCGTACGTCGCGAGAGGGAAGTGGATTCGAGGGTAGGGGACCAGGTTGGTCTGGAACTCGTTGAGGTCCACGTTCAGGGCGCCTTCGAAGCGGAGGGAGGCCGTGATCGAGGATACCACCTGAAAAACTTGAAATTCATACAAAATTTTTAAAAAATGTAAAAAATAGTTCTCGTGCAAAACAAATGCGCAAAATTTGCTGATTTTAAAAAAAAAGTTTCGATACAAAAAATTTAAAAAAAATATGAGCGAATAAATTTTATAATTTTTTTATTATAATTTTAGATTTTTTCCGATTCAAAAATTAAAAGATGAAAAAAAAATTTTTATTTAAAAAAAACAAAAAAATTATGCTATTATTGAAAAAATGTTTTTATTTATTTTTTTAGTTTTTTTATTTAAAAAAAATTTTTTTATTAAATTTTACAAAAAAATAGTTCTTTTTTAGAAATTGAAACTGATTTTAGTTTTTTTTTTAAATTAAAATATTAAATTTAAAAAAAGAGGTTGCAAAAAAAATTTTACGTTTTTTTTATGAAAAATAAATAAATAAATCAAACATCGAAAAAAAAATTTTATTACCTTCGTTTCAATTTTTTTGTTTTTCCAAACGTTTTGCAAGTGTTTTTGTTAAAAAAAACAAATTTTGCGCACTTTTTTAAATTTAAATTTAAATATAATTTTTTTATTTAAAATTTAAAAAAGCAAGTTTACACCCCAAAAAAAACAAACCTGAGAGATGAGTCGGTTAAGGTTAGTGTACGAAGGACGCTCGATAGCCAGGTTGCGACGACAGATATCGTAGATCGCCTCGTTGTCAACCATGAACGCGCAATCCGAGTGCTCGAGGGTGGTATGCGTCGTGAGAACCGAGTTATACGGCTCGACGACGGCAGTCGAGACCTGGGGAGCCGGGTAGACGGAAAACTCGAGTTTGCTCTTTTTGCCGTAATCGACAGAGAGGCGCTCCATCAGGAGGGACGTAAATCCGGAGCCTGTGCCGCCGCCGAATGAATGGAAGATCAAAAAACCTTGAAGACCGGAGCAGTTGTCCGAGATCCGACGGATACGATCGAGAACTTGGTCGATGATTTCCTTGCCAACGGTGTAATGGCCTCGGGCGTAGTTGTTCGCGGCATCTTCCTTGCCGGAGATGAGCTGCTCGGGGTGGAAGAGCTGCCTGTACGTGCCGTTGCGGATTTCGTCTGAAATTGGGTGAAAAATGATATTGAGTGTAAAAAAAATTGATTTTTAGAAAAAAAATGGCAAAAAACGAAATTGAACGTAAGAAAATTGAATTTTAGGTACAAAAAGGCAAAAAACAACTTTGAACGTAAGAAAATTGATTTTTAGGTAAAAAGACAAAAAACAAAATTGAACGTAAGAAAATTGCATTTTTAGGCCAAAACAATTTTGAACGTGAACAAAGTCAACTTTTTAGGCCAAAAAAATTGAAACCAAGAAAATAAATTTTTTTGGCCAAAAACATGAAAAACTAAATTGAACGTAAAAGTTGATTTTGAAAGCAAAAAATGCAAACAAACAATTTTGAACGTACGAAAATAAGATTTTTAGGTCAAAAATGGCAAAAAAATTATTTTGAAAGTAAGAAAATTATTTTTGTTTTAATTTCATTTTTAAAACGAAAAAAACGCCAAACAACGGATTGTAAAAGTAACCAAAGCCAATTTATAGTTTTAGGTTAAAAAAAATATTGAACGCAACTGAACACGTCTTTAGGCAAAAAAAAAGGCAAAGAAACGGTTTTGAACGTAAGAAAATTCCATTTTTAGGCCAAAACAGGCAAAGAAAAATTGAACGTAAGAAAATTCAATTTTAAGAAAAAGAAACAAAAAAAACGATTTTGAACGTAATTTTTACTATTTTTTTTATTTTAGGCCAAACAACTCACCGATGACGGTCGGCTCGAGGTCAACCATGACGGCACGGGGAACGTGCCGACCATTTCCCGTCTCGGAAAAGAACGTGCTGAACGAGTCATCGGTGGCGTCGGTGTTCTCCGAAGGCATGTGGCCGTCGGGCTGTATGCCGTGCTCGAGGCAGTACAGCTCCCAGCACGCGTTGCCGATCTGTACTCCAGCTTGGCCAACGTGGATTGAGATGACTTCACGCATGGTTGACGGAGAAGGACCGATGAGTTGGCAACGACAACGACAAGCCTAAAAAAATTGGAAAAACTCGATAAATCCCCTCTTTTTTTTCACCAAAAAACGCGGACGATGACAATTCTGACACGACTGACCAAAGCGCGACTGAAGGACGATTGACTGACACAGCCCCCCTCGTCGTCGTTGCCGCCGGACAGAGAACAGAGAACCGCCGCCAACCAACCCACCGAGGCAGCGGAGGGGTCAGTCACAGAAATCATCAACGCTGCGAGCGCGCGCGCGTTTTTGGTTTCTTCTTTTTTCTCTTTTTTAGACGCTATATTTCTCTTTCCTCTTTCAACGCTCCTCTCTCTTCTCTCTTCATCGTGTACTACGTTGTTTTTTGCGGGACACAGGCCATAAATCCATCCAACGGTTGTGCCCGTGCGTAGACCAACCCCCTCTCTCCCCTGGGCGTCCCCAACGGGGTGGGGTACCTACCCTGGTTGCGTACGACGACGTCTTTTACGAACCCGCGCTTCGGCTAAGTGAGTGGGTTCGGTTTGTAAAAGACACAAACGCTGGAAAAATAAATCAATTTTATTTTACAAGACGAACCTAAAAATTTTGCTTTTCAAGAAAAACTGAAGAAAAAAATCGTTGTTCGGTCTTGAACGGAAAAAAACGAATTTGAGTTACACTTGCCGAAAAAAATCGCGTTTTTGCCATTTTTGAAGATTTTTGGCACTTTGTAGCTAAAAAACTACGGCATTTCCAAAGCCGGTGTGCATTTTGATCGACGGGATTTTTGATTGAAAATCTGGGAAAAATATAAAAAAATTGGGTTATCACCTTGAAAAATGGCGAAACGGAATCATTTTTTAAATGCACTTTTCGGCATTTTTCAAGGTGATAACCCATTTTTTTATATTATTCCGATTTTCAATCAAAAATCCAGTCAGTCGATCAAAATGCACATCGGCTTGGAAATACCGTTGTTTTTTGCTACGTGTCAAAAATCGTCAAAATAGCGAAAACGCGATTTTTTTCGGCAAGCGTAACTCTATCAGATCATGTCTCGCAACACATGCATCTTGAAACAGTTTACTAACAACAACCAAAAGTGATCCAAATAACTTCCACTCAATGTGCAGCTTCCTCAAGTTCGATGAGTTTCTTGACACCGTCGTACATCTGCCGGACCGCCTGGTACTCACTCAGCCCGAGTCGCTGCTTGTTCGAGATATCGTAGACGCCTCCCTCGTTTTCGGTGTGTTCGCCGTGGATTCCGCGAATCTGGAGATTGAGTTCATCGCAGATTTTCTTAAAATCCTTGCGTGCAGAAGTCTTTGGCAACGCAATGTGCACCGAAGCTCGAACCGTCGTTCCCAGATTCGTCGGGCAGAAGGTCAAAAAACCCAGTCTGGGATCCCGCGAGAACGGCACGACAGCTTCGATGGCCTGAAGGCCCCGGATAAGGCGGTCAAGGACCTCGCCGACATTCGAGCCTTCCTGCATGCTGATGATGCGGAGGTGGTCTTCCTCATTGACCCAGACAAGGAAGGTCTTGTTGTTGTTGTGGAAGATTCCGCGACCCTTGGGCCAGAAGTTGCACGCGTTCGCGTGCTGCAGGTGCCGATCGCCCTCCTTGAAGAGGAAGTGGTCAGCGATGAGCTTCTGCTGGGTCGTCTTGGACATGCCTTCCAGCGGGTAGTACGTGCCCTTGATTTCCTTGTCCTGGACGCTCTCGAGAGCCTTCTTCACCTTTGCCTGCATGATTAGGTAATCATCGGAGGTGAGAAGGGGGTTGAACGGATACCCGGCGAGAGTTCGACCGCAGCGAATCCTAAAAAGGAATTTGTAAGGGAATATTTTGGAAATCAAGAAATTTTTCCAAAAGAGTACGTATGCCGAAAATCGCTTTACAAAATTGATCGACGTGATTTTTGATGAAGAATTTGTGAAAAACATAAAAATATAGAGTTCTCAGATTTTCAAATTAATGAAAAACGTAACAAAAATAGTATTTTTGGGGGAAAAACAATACAAAAGAAGGAAACGATCGTTTTGGAATTTTCGTTGCGAAACCATGAACACAGAAGTAACATTTTTTGCTTGGATTTTGTTGTTACTTTTTTTTACGATACATAACTTTTACAACATTTTTTTCCTAAAACGATACTTTTTTTTGTTGTTTTTACGATTTTGCGCAGGTGACACCCTTTTTTAATGTTTTTTAAAAGTCTTTGCGCGGGTTCCCCTAATTTATGTATATAAAAACAGTACAAAAAACTCACCGAGTAGACTTGATATACTTATTCTTAGGATCGAGAGGAGGCAAATCACCGGTACGGCCAATTCCAAGGTCAACAGGAGGCTGACGATCCGTAGGCCCAAATCCATGGTATTCCTCGATGATAGGATCAAAAAGCGCTGCGAACGTGTGATACGATTCGTAATCAGGAGCGTAGACGCCGACTCCCGCGTCCAGGTTCGCAACACCGGAACTGATGACGTCATAAAGCGTTGCACCGAGACGAGTTTTCTTTGTTTTGAGCTGATCGACGACCTGCTGGGTGAGATGCTTCTTCAAAAGCGATTTGCACTCAGGATGATCCTGCAGCTTTTTGAATCCATCTTCAATCTTTTTGACGGTGTACGCATCGACTTCTCCCTGTTGCTTGTTGACGAGTACGATATCGCGAACCTGCAAAAAAATATCAACACTCAGTCAGGGAAGCCAGATAAATAGATAGACTCACGTAGGGATATCCGTAGAAATAGGTACCAGCGCCAGCGCCGAGGCCTACAAGTCCACCGACAACGAGACGATTGCGAAGAACGTGCGCCATGTTACCCTGAAACAAAATCTGACAAATAAACAGCGATTTCCTGTCGGTCTGCGTACGAAGATTTTTCGATGCAAAAACAATCTATTGTATGCAATGTGACTTACGATACATCGTAATGCTGGTGAAATAAAAAACTACGGTTTGGTCCCGGAAAGAAAAAAATGCAAGAAAAACTTTGTTTTTGTCGTTTTCGGATTTTCCTGTTTGTGTTCATTCGCGAGCGCATTTTTCTAATTTCGTTGTTCTCGTTTGTTCGCGAACAAAATGAAGTTTTCCGAACAGATAAAGCGAACAAAATAGAGTTTATTTTAGGTTAACGGTGTCAAAATTGATGTTACATATGTGATGAGAAAATGGCTAAAAGCATTCATGATTTTTTTTATTGATTACATACATATTAGGCACTCTATAGAAAGTATACTTTAAAACAAAACATTGAAAATGAAACACAAAAAACTTATTCTAAATTTAAAATAAATTTAAACTGCGATGCTGCGTAAAAGTTCAACAATGTCGTCATGAAGCCCAGAAACAGGACGAGGGCAAACTTTCTGATGAGTTTGGAAGCAATCGTCGGTTTGACAGTGAGCATTGCATTTTGGACAGATTTGGAACTTGGATTCGGAAGATGGCTTGGAGCACTTGACGTCGTCTCCTGTGCGCAGACAGATCGGGCACCACCACTTGCCATGGCAGGCCCACGGATACGTTTCATAACGGAAGCACTTCCTGTGAAACCATTTGTTCTAAAAAATCGAAAAAAATAATTTATAAAGTTTCAAGTTTTGAACTCACGTTTTTGTTTTCCACTGGAAATAGGAGCAAATTTATGGGTAATGGAGTCGTAAACCACAAGACAGGGGTATCTCTGTTCTTTACTGTACCCGGCATTCGTCAGGATGACTCGGAGCGATGTGTCCAAGACGACAAGAATATGTTCATTGTAACTCGGCAAGTGAATAATGCGATCGACGTCGGCAAGTGTCAGTGGATATTTGGTGTCGTTTGGAAGGTTGGCTGCTGACCATAAATCATTGTTCAATTCGTCGAATCTGCCTTCGAATTCTGTTGAAACATACTTCCTCCAATTTGAGCAAGCAGCGGCATGAAAGAAATTCCTTTCTTTCGGAACATCTTCAAAATCCATCGTATATCTTTGCATGTGTCGTACCACCAATTTTGCGGTTTCAACATTGGTACTACAGTAACTTTCTATCGGACAAGGACAATTTAGGCAGTTCTTTGATTTTGTCTTCGTAGTCAAAGTGGTCACATGCTGGCAACACGTTCTTTCCTTTCGTCTTCGAGCTCTTCAGTCACCTTTTTCAGTCTCGCATCGATATCTTTGTTGACGCCGTCAATCTCGCGCTGTTCGTTCAGAGGTCGTAATTCTCCAGCATTTTTCTTCTTTTAATCAAGACAACAAATTCGTTCAGAAGCTCGTCGTGCATCTCAGAATTGGGGTCCAAAGCTGCCATTTGGTCTGAAATTTGTATATAAAATATACCAGCTAATTAAAAAAAATACAAACCATCGGAGTACTGCAATCGCATTTTTTACATCGTCGAAGGATGTCGTCAAATTTGCCATGTTGACTAGAATATCGCAATCACAAAAAAAATAAAGTACACAACCGTTTCTGGAAAGAACTGTCGAGCAGACTGATGATCTTGAGCATAAAAATAATTTTTCAGGAGAGTTCTGCTTGACATGAGATGTGATAAGGATTCATCCGGGAATTATTTGCGTTATCGCAAAATCGGTATGACTTTTTACCCTTCTCCCTCTATCGTCATCGATCATCATTGCAAGGGAGAACATTCCAAACAGGGTTGGGCGAACATTCGCGAACAGAATTTTCTTAAATTTATTTGTTTGCGAACAATGTTGAATTTTCATGTCAGAACAAATAAAAACGAACAAAAAATTGGGGTAAAATTGAAAAAAAACTGTAAAAATTGATGTTCTTTGATCAGAAATTGGCAAATAACGTTTATGAAAAGACGTAGGAAAACTGTTATCAAAAATGTGAAAACGCGGACTGCACAATTTTTCGTTTTTTTACTCGGGGGAACAAATTTTTGCAAAACTGATAAAAAATTCTGTTCGATGTTCTTTTGTTAACACTGCAAAAAATGTTCGCATTCGTTCAATTCTTTGAATTTGATGCTCGCGAATTTGATGCTCTTGATTTTGCTTATGAGTGGCTCGAAGACGCCGGTTTCTTTGTTGTCGACGATGTCGCCGTGGATCAGATCGAGGCCAGCGCAGAAAAAAGAAATGCTTTTGAGGACGCGTTTCACGATACAGAGTACATCGTGCATCGAACGCTTCATTTCGCCGAGCATCGTCGAGTTTGGATTTTTGCGAGGATTTTCACGATCTGGCGTTTGGTGATTTCGATTTCTTTGCGACGAATTTGCTCGAGTTTCTCCGGATCGCTGACTTTGATCGAAATGCCCAGCAGCATTTTTGCCTTTTGCAGGTTCATGTCGAGAACCGCGATTTTGGCATTCGTGATTTTGCCTGGCATGTCCTTGGCTGCGCGGGTGCAGTTTAGAGCGTAGTCACAGATGAGCTCGGATTTGAGTGGAATTACTGTCCCTCGAATTCCCATTCCCATTCCCATTCCCATTCCAGGCGGCAGTATAGCCTTGTTTTTTACGATCGCAACGAAACAAAGAAAAGACACTCGGTATTTGTTACGCGAGTACGAGTTGGTGCAACGCGTGCGCACTCTTATCTCGCGTAGAATAATTGTTTCCTGTATTTCCCTTTCCTATTGTCTCAGTTGTTGTTTTGTCTGTCGCCGCGAGCGGTCGTGTTCGTTGGCTGCGTGATCGACGCCCGGCCGAAGGCAAGCCCAGAGCAACCCAAAGACCTCAACCCGACGGAACTCCACCCTTGTTGAGGTAGTGATTGGACCTGTTGTATGTTGTATTATATGTATTGGTTACAGGTCTTTGCTTGTGAGTAAAGTATCTATCGCGAGTGGCATAGAGAACTACTACATTGGTGACGAGAGGATTCGGCGACCTACAGAGGTGACGAGAAGCCGATCCAAGCCATGCCCGCAACTCCGAACAAGACAGATCTCACGACCGAGCCCGAGAAGGATGCGAAGAAGAGCAAACCGCTTGCCGCGAAAGCTGCAGGGCCAGCAATCGGAGCGGTTGCAGTCTCAAAGCGATCATCGATCCAGGAGGCCAGGGTCAATCAGCAGAAAACCCGATGGTCGTGTCTATATGTCAAGGAGTGCACGTGCCATCAATTCGACGACTTCGCAGGATCCCAGGATCACATCGGTGCAGCGACCATTCATGAACGGAAGGGTGACCAGGCCGGTCGGACCCTTGCCGTGCGGATCGCAGAAGCAGCCAACGATGACCAGCTCTCGAAAGTCAAGTTTGAAGGACGAGCAGAAGCGGTACCCCAGACGATTGCAAGCCAGTGCAATGTCAAAAAGGAGGGGAAAGTGGTGATAGCGAGTGTTCCTGTTATCACCGAAGGCAAGTGCGTGCCACGTGCGAAGGCAGCGCACCCAGCACTATTGCCTACGATTGAAGATGTTCAAAGCATCCAGCATTGTCCGTCCCTGCCGTATCCAGCCGAGCGATACGTGCACATGCTCACGGATGGACTGAAGATGAACGCCGATGTGGTGGACCTGCAGGAAGCAGTCCGCCTGATGCTGCTCAGCATCCGAACCAGTCCCAGCAAGATGGTTCCCGGTAACATCAGTCCTGCCGAAGCACTCTTGGACGACAACCGAAACCGACGCCGGATTTCGAGAAGCCGCAGACGCAGAGTGTTTGCAAGGAAACGTGTCCCGACGACTACCCGTCGCAGGGTGAATCCGACGACGACGTCTCAGGAAGGAGATTTGCCCCTGTCCCATGATTCAGCCCTTATTGTCCGTTTCTGTTGAGAGAGGGAAGTGTTACGCGAGTACGAGTTGGTGCAACGCGTGCGCACTCTTATCTCGCGTAGAATAATTGTTTCCTGTATTTCCCTTTCCTATTGTCTCAGTTGTTGTTTTGTCTGTCGCCGCGAGCGGTCGTGTTCGTTGGCTGCGTGATCGACGCCCGGCCGAAGGCAAGCCCAGAGCAACCCAAAGACCTCAACCCGACGGAACTCCACCCTTGTTGAGGTAGTGATTGGACCTGTTGTATGTTGTATTATATGTATTGGTTACAGGTCTTTGTTTGTGAGTAAAGTATCTATCGCGAGTGGCATAGAGAACTACTACAGTATTGTTTACGCAAAAGTTGTTGAAAAAAAGTGGCCAACAGCAAAATAAAAGCATGACTGTCACTTTTTTTGGGGAGAGTGTTTACGACCCTCGACACTGCATCATCTCATCTCCGGAATCAAAATCAAAATCAAAATCAAAACCATAAACTTTCCACAAAAAAAATCAGGAGCCCAGCAACGTTGACTCCTCCCATGCATGTCTGCATGTGATCATGGAAAGAGCAAAAAAAAGTATAAAAAGCGGAACTATTATACAATTCTTCCTGAGACCACAGCCGATAATAATGAGACTAAAGTTTGGTTGGCTCGTGATCGGCTTCTTCTTCTTTTTTGGCTTTGGCGCGGGTTTTGTCGCCGCTGAGGATCCCTATGCCTACGATCACGTGACCACGCTCATCAACAAGCAAACCCTCGTTCATCTCTTTGAGTGGAAATGGACCGATGTCGCGACCGAATGCGAGAATTTCCTTCAACAACACGGATATGGCGCGGTCCAGATCAGTCCTCCCCAGGAGCACATCACGCTCACCGTGAACAATGACCTGCCGTGGTACGTGCGGTACCAGCCGGTCAGCTACAAGCTCACCAGTCGTGGCGGAAATGAGCAGGAATTGATCGACATGATCAACCGGTGCAACAAGGTCGGCGTCAGGTAAGGTCAAAGGTCAAAAACCAAAGATGAAAAAAATTTATTTTTTTGACAAAAATTGTTGTAAAAACACAGGTGAGGTCACCTGTGCAAAATTCGTTGACCCAAAAACAGAAAAATAACTTTTTTACGAATTTTGTTTAAAAAAAAGTAAAAAAATTTAAATTGAAAAAAAATTTACAAAAAATTTTGAAAAAACACAGGTGAAGTTACCTGACCAAAATTAAAAAAAAAATTTTTTTTACAAAAATGATTGTAGAGAAACAGCTGAAAAAAACCAATAATCGAAAAAAAAAATTTTTTATTGTCCGGTGGTCGGTCACCTGGACCCCGAAATCAAAAAATTATTTTTTTTTAACTAGAATTTAAAAAAAAATATGTGAAAAAACATTAATTTATTAGAAAAAAAAATTTGACAAAAATTGTTACAAAAAAGCAAGTGAGATCACCTGGGCACAATTCTAAAATCCAAATTTAAAAAAAATTCTGCCAAATACTATTTTTAATCCTTAAAAAAACACCTGTTTCAGAATAATCGTAGACGTCGTGCTGAACCACATGGTAGGCATTGGTCAGAAAAAAGGCGTCAACGGAGTCGGCTCATCCGGTGATTCTGACTTTGACGCAACCGCACCTGTTCAATCCTTCCCGGGAGTGCCGTTCACAAAAGAACACACCCACTACAAAGAATGCGATCACGATATCCAGGACAGCGACTACCAAAACAGCGCATACGACGTCCGAATGTGTCGCCTCGTCGGTCTCATCGATCTCGACCAGGGCAACGCGTACGTGCGTACCAAGATCCAGGAATACCTCAATATCCTCGTCAGCTACGGTGTCGCAGGCTTTCGTTTTGACGCTTCCAAGCACATGTGGCCAACTGACCTCGATAACATCCTGACCGGTGTCAACAACCTTCGCGCTGACATTTTCGGGAACAATGTTCGTCCCTTGGTCGTCCATGAAGTCATCGATCGTGGCGGAGAAGCCGTCAAGGTCAGCGAATACATCGGAATTGGTCGGTATACAAATTTCAATTTCGGCGCTGCGGTATCCGCTGCCGCGAAGGGACAATCTTCGTGGTCAGACCTCCTAAAATTGGGTCCAGGATTCGGATACGGTAATTTGGATGATTTTGACGTTCTCAATTTCATTGATAACCACGATAATCAGCGTGATACAAATCCCTACGTCGCGACGTACAAAGACGGAGACAAATACAAGCACGCTGTGGCTTTCATGCTTGCCTGGAGCTACGGACTGCCTCGGGTCATGAGTTCGTACAACTTTTCTACCTCTGCACAGGGTCCTCCGAATTACGGGGCCCCGGATTTCAAGACAAAATCCCCAACTTTTGATTCGGGTACACAAACTTGTTCTTTGGATTCTGGATGGGTTTGTGAGCATCGTTGGCCCGAAATTCGGAAGATGGCACTTTTCCGACAGGCAGTTTCTGGGACTGCGCCGACTTTGCTCTACGCTAATAATGGAATCGTCGCTTTTGCGAGATTTCAAAAAGGCTTTTTCGCTTTGAATACCCAAAATGGAGATTCTCAAATAACGGTTCCGACTTCACTGCCTCCGGGAGATTACTGCGACGTCTACAACGGAGACATAAACAACAACGCCTGCACAGGAGCTAAAATTACCGTATCTTCCAACGGACAAACAACAATTACAGTACCCGGCAACTCAATAACCGCCATCCACGTTGAAGCCCGTATCGGAGGGGTGCCAACCCCACCGGTTGTACCAGCGTCCTGGAAACGGACAATTCTGATGATCCGTCGACCAACAAAACCCGGCCAGGCAATTTTCATCCGTGGCGGAAATACCCAGCACGGAAGTTGTGCTGTCGGTGATTTTGACCAACCCGAAGACCGGTGTGCCATTCCCATCAAGCATGATTCCAATGCATCGTTTTTCTACGCAGGTTATAATATGTGGCGGCAGGGAGATACCTACCTGGATTTTGAGGGCGCCGAGCGACAACAGGGCACCCACGATGGCACGCAGGCTGTTGGCACTCCCGCTTTTTGGACCACAAATGACGCAAAACAACCCGAGTACAGGAAGGAAAATACGTACGGCGCGGATTACTGGTACGTTGAGTTACTCGTCGACTGCGCTTCGACGTCCAGTGGATGGCTTGAGTTTAAGGTGAGACATGACGTTTTTTTGTTATTTTGAAATAATTTGTTGATGACAAAAAAAATATTTTTTTTGTTTTTTCGTTTTTTTTTCATTTTCATTTTTTCATTTCTTCATTTTTTTCATTTTTTTCTCATTTTTTTCTTCCTTTTCTTTTTTCTTTCTTTTTTCTTTCTTTTTTTTCATTTTTTTCTCTTTTCTTTTTCTTTTTTTCCTTTTTTATTTTTTTTATTAAAAAAATTTTTTTCCTTTCTTTTTTTTGTTTGTACGTTTTTTTTATTATTCTTTTTTTTCTTTTCTTTTTTTATTTTTTTTAATCAAAAAATTTTGTTTTCTTTCTTTTTTTGTTTTTTAATTTTTGTTTTTTTTCCTTTTTATTTTGTAAAAAAAATTATTTTTTCCTGTTTTTCAGGCATTTGAAAACAACGGAATTGGCTGGGAGCCGGATATCCAGCAGACGACCTGCACCGGTAACGTCGGGGGCTCCGCGCCTTTTAACTCGAATAATCACCTGGCCAGGTGTGGATACGTCAATGTTTTCGAATGGGAAGAACCTTCGTGCATCATTCAAAATTTGTAATTTGTAATTTTTCTAAATAGTAAATTTTTGACTGCTCTTTAACGCCGGACATAAAATATTTACCTGAAATGTACCTGATACCTGGTTTTTGTTGGCCGACGGAAAAGGTGCCATTTAAGGCGGCGCTAATGCCCACCCCGCGTGGTGTCTGTCTGTTGGATAAAACAAGCAGCATTGAAAAGAAAAGAAAAAGGAAAGAGAAAAAAATTACGATGTGAAAAAAAAGGTGTGTTACATACTGTTCTATTTAATATTACGTGTGCGTGTTTTTTCGGGGACATCGGACGTCGAATCTAATATTTACTATTTACCGTTGTCGTTTTTTCCGTCTTTAGCATGGCGTTAAACCAAATGGAGTCGACGTGGGTTGGGAACTGTACCGCTGCCGGAATTATCAACCGAAATGCCGTCCTCGCATCCGCGCTAACCTGTGTCATGATTCTCGACGCGACAAGCCTTTTTTTATTATCCGTCTTCGCGCACTGCTACGTCTTCAACAAGGCCCTTCACCCAAACTACCGGGCCATGGTCGCCAGCGTTACTTTGACACTTGTCGTCAGAAATAGTCTCACCTTTATCCGAGCTTTTCGGATGCTTGCCGACGTTGTTTTTGCTGGGGTAAATTTTTTTCAATTTTTTTTTTCTTTTTCCGACGTCGGAGGAAAGGTGTTATTATTTCTCTCTTTTTTTCTTACTATTCTTGGTCGATTATAGGACGACGACTGCGCACTTCTCAAAAACTCGAGATACTGCAAAATTGAGGGTATCATCAACTCTGCCCCGCTGGATACCGCTAATTGGGGCTTCCCAATCGTCGTTGCCGAACGAGTCGTCGCAACCGTGCTCTACAAGAGTTACGAGCGACAGCAGTACCTGTTCATTGCCGTTCCAATGGCACTCTTGCCGTGGGTAATCCAGGTTGGTGAATATTACCTGTCCATTTTTTTTATATATAGAATTATAATTTATGGGTTCTCGGAAGCAATATTACCTGTCTCAACCTGTCTGGTAGGGTGCAATGTGCATTTTTTGACTCCCAAACAACAATATTGGTCTTCAAGGCGCCATTTGCGTCATCTAAGTGCCCCCAAAAATTCTTGTTTTTTCTTCGTTTTGTGCACCTGGCTACCGTAATACCGTAATAACCACCGCTGCCGTAGTTATGGCGTGAAAAAAAAACTCAAAAAAATTTTCTGCAAAACATTTGTATTGGTTCGAAGTCCAGAAAAAGATGCGATTTTTGGGTATAAAAAAATTTCTGAGACAAAAACCCAAAAAAATGCAATTTTTGTGAATACAAAAAAGTATACAAAAAAGTTGAAAAAAAATTTTTTGTGAAAGAAAAACAAAAAAAAAGCTATTTTGAAATCTAGAAAAATTTTCTGGAACAAAAAAAATTTTTTTTTTTTTTAAATTTGCTCCCATTGTTCTTTTCTTTTTCTGCGCCTGGATTGTCATCATTGCATGTCAAGCTGCCATTTGCCCCCTCAAAGTTACCGTAATTACCCTTGTGATAGTGAATCACGGTCACAATCCCACTCCCTTCAGAAGCCAAACCTCGAAGGAATTTCAAAAATGTCAGCAGACCCCGGTGAACTTTGGCATGCAATTTTGCAAAAAAATATTATAGAAAAAAAAATTCTAAAGACATGTGCAAGTTTTTTTTTGCTCATCCTTTTTGGTATCTTTAGTGATCATTAACCTGTTACCTAAAAAAATCCTATTTTTAATAGCGCGCCAAATTGCCTCCTTTTTTGGATATTCTGATGCAAACGTCCCCCAAAAAAAGTGTCGCTGAAAACCGAAAAGCAGCAATGAATAAAAAATTAGTGATCTATAATTTCTCACTTTGTTGGCACATAAAAAAACGTAGAACAGGGGGTGGATGTCAGATGTCAATTAGGAGGCTTTTTTTATCAAAAAAAAAACGATTTTTGCGTTTTATAAAATTTTATTCTTTTCCAATTATTTTTTTTCTGTTTTTTGATTAAATCGACTGCGAACTTTGTTTATTAGTCATACGCGGAAAAGAAAAAAAAAGGTGGGAACTCAATTTTCTGACATTTGCCGTTAAACGAACGTATAAATTGGATTAAACTCCCTTTTTCGAATATACGCAATCCCGCGTACCACGTTTTCTGTAACTCGCCACGTTTTCTGACACAAGGGAATAAACTCTAGAGAACATAGCTCACAAAAGGTACTGTTGCGTTACGGTTTTGCTACCAAACTATAAATAGTATTTTACGGTGGCAAAACTCGCTGCAAACTTCGCAAAAAGCAAAAAAAATACACACGAGGAATCGTAAATTGGTTCGCATGTCCAAATTAGGTCCAAATTACTTTTTTTTTCTCACATGCTCCACAAACAGAGAAAATAATTTTTTATATTATAAAAAACGTGCGAAAAATTTTGTGACGTAATAAAAAAAACAAAAAAATTCTGAAAAAAAATTGTGGAGGTTTAAAATTTCAAAAACATGCGTTTTTTTGGTTCAGAAAATGTTTGAATTTTGGTTCAAAATTTTTTTATTTTTTGAAACGAAAAATCGAAAAAATGTTTTGCGATTTTTTGAACAAAAAAAGTTCAAAAAATCGCAAAACATAAAAAAATCGAAAATCAAAAAATGCACGTTTTTTGATTTTCATTTCTTTTTCTTTTTTTTTAATAAAAAAAATTTTTTATTTTTTTTTAATAAAAATGCATATTTTTTTAATAAAAAAAATTCAAAAAAAAATTATTTTGTTTTGTTTCAATTGCGCTCCGATTTTTTCAGTTTTTTTACCGCTCGCTCAAAATTTTAAACATAGAAATTTAAATTTGCAAAAATCAACAATTTAAAATTTTTTAATACTTTAAAAACAAAATTTTAACAATTTTTTTACATAAAAACTAAATTTTGTTCGATTTTTATTCGATGAAAACTAAATTTTTACAAAAAAAATAAACATTAAAAAAAATAAAATAAAATGGAATAAATACTCAACAATTCATTTTTTTGCCATTTTTAACGAATCGATTTTCAGGGTTCCATGGTGGTAATGTCAATCGCCAACACCATCAGCATGCCGGTGACCCGCATTCCCTACTGTTCCTCGCTGGGCAACAAAGCTGTGAACCCCTTTGAAATCCTCAAATACCAACTTCCCATCGCCGCTATAACCATCGGCGTCGGCATCCCCATCTACTTTATCAACCGGAAAGCGAGTCTCTTTGGTACCAACAACGCTTCCGGGAGCATGCACCTGTCAGCCAGGTTCCAGCGACTGGAAATCGTCGAGGCAACCAAACTCATCACAATTTATACCGTATTTTTTACATCTTGCAGTACGATTAATCTCTCCGTCGTCGCTTATTACATCACGGGAATCACGGATGTCGGACTACAGGCGGCGTCGAAAGAAGCGTCGGCGCTTATTTTTCCTCTCTACGGAAATTTATACGTCATCATTGCTCTTCTCGTTTCTTCGAGATTTAGACAGCGTTTTTTTGATCATCCGGTCATCAAACGGATCACACCTGCATCGGCCAGGTGTATGCACACAAAGGTGACACCGCTCGCTTCGCCACAGGATTATTTTAACATGTACCATAAACAGTGGGCATGATTTTGAATTTTTATTGGCACATTACGGGTAATATGTAAATATGTAAATAAATGTGTTTTTAAACAAAATGCGTTCTAACAAACAAAAATTAAAATAATGCGTTCCGGGTGAAACAATTTGAACAAGCACGGCACTTTTTTTGATCGCTTATTCGATTTTTATGCCAAAAAACAAAAAAAAATAGAAAATTGGAAAAAAATTTGAAAATTCAAAGATTTTTATCCAAAAAAAGTTTACTCCAAAAAAAAAATTTCGGGGACAAAAAATCCAAAAAAAGCAATTTTTGCAAAAAAAAACAATTCGGAAACACAAAAATGGAAATCATCCAAAAAAAATTATAATACAAATATTTACAGAAAATTTTTTGTGCGGATAAAAAATCCTAAAATACTATTTTTGGATTTTTTCACTGTTTATTTTTTTTTATTTCTTTCAAAAATTCGGTCGTTCAACGCTCATTTTTATCTTTGAATGTTTGCTGAAAAAAAATGTTTGAATGTTCGCTGAAAAAAAATAAATAAAAAAATACTTTTTTTACGGAAAATGAAATATTCGTAAAAAAAATTTTTATATTTTTTATTTTTAAAATTTAGCTATATTTTAAAAAATGAATAAAAAATTTGTTGCATAATTATTCAAAATTGTTTTTGCAATTGGAAAACCAAAAAACGCTAATTTCGGATGAATACAATTTTTTGGGTGAAAAAAACTTTTTTTATACATAAAAAACAAAAATTTGAACGAAAAAACAATTTTTTGGTTTTATTTTTTTTTTCAAAATTCAATTTTCCATTTTCGGACGTTCGCTGAATTTATTGTCCATTCAATAAATACGATCAAAAAACATGACAGAATGTAAAAAAAAATTATTCACAAGATGCAGAATTTCAGGTTTTCCAGAATCACAGATTCTCAGTATTCTTCGTCCTCTCCGCCGTCGAGGGAATCGATGCCGACTTCTTCGTAGTCTTTTTCGAGTGCAGCGAGGTCTTCGCGGGCTTCGCTGAACTCTCCTTCCTCCATGCCCTCGCCGACGTACCAGTGAACGAAAGCGCGTTTCGAGTACATAAGGTCAAACTTGTGATCGAGACGGGCCCAGGCTTCGGCGATGGCTGTCGTATTGGAGAGCATGCAGACAGCGCGTGGGACCTTGGCCACATCTCCGCCGGGAACGACGGTTGGCGGCTGGTAGTTTATACCCACCTTGAAGCCTGTAGGGCACCAGTCGACGAACTGGATCGATCGATTCGTTTTGATGCCGTTGATCGCAGCGTTGACGTCCTTCGGGACGACGTCGCCGCGGTAGAGCAGGCAGACGGCCATGTACTTGCCGTGACGCGGGTCGCATTTGACCATCTGGTTGGAAGGCTCGAAGCAGGAATGCGTGATGTCCTGGACGGAGAGGCTCTCGTGGTAGGCCTTGTCGGCAGAGATGACGGGCGCGTACGTCGCGAGAGGGAAGTGGATTCGAGGGTAGGGGACCAGGTTGGTCTGGAACTCGTTGAGGTCCACGTTCAGGGCGCCTTCGAAGCGGAGGGAGGCCGTGATCGAGGATACCACCTGAAAAACTTGAAATTCATACAAAATTTTTAAAAAATGTAAAAAATAGTTCTCGTGCAAAACAAATGCGCAAAATTTGCTGATTTTAAAAAAAAAGTTTCGAGACAAAAAATTTAAAAAAAATATGAGCGAATAAATTTTATAATTTTTTTATTATAATTTTAGATTTTTTCCGATTCAAAAATTAAAAGATGAAAAAAAAATTTTTATTTAAAAAAAACAAAAAAATTATGCTATTATTGAAAAAATGTTTTTATTTATTTTTTTAGTTTTTTTATTTAAAAAAATTTTTTTATTAAATTTTACAAAAAAATAGTTCTTTTTTAGAAATTGAAACTGATTTTAGTTTTTTTTTTAAATTAAAATATTAAATTTAAAAAAAGAGGTTGCAAAAAAAATTTTACGTTTTTTTTATGAAAAATAAATAAATAAATCAAACATCGAAAAAAAAATTTTATTACCTTCGTTTCAATTTTTTTGTTTTTCCAAACGTTTTGCAAGTGTTTTTGTTAAAAAAAACAAATTTTGCGCACTTTTTTAAATTTAAATTTAAATATAATTTTTTTATTTAAAATTTAAAAAAGCAAGTTTACACCCCAAAAAAAACAAACCTGAGAGATGAGTCGGTTAAGGTTAGTGTACGAAGGACGCTCGATAGCCAGGTTGCGACGACAGATATCGTAGATCGCCTCGTTGTCAACCATGAACGCGCAATCCGAGTGCTCGAGGGTGGTATGCGTCGTGAGAACCGAGTTATACGGCTCGACGACGGCAGTCGAGACCTGGGGAGCCGGGTAGACGGAAAATTCGAGTTTGCTCTTTTTGCCGTAATCGACAGAGAGGCGCTCCATCAGGAGGGACGTAAATCCGGAGCCTGTGCCGCCGCCGAATGAATGGAAGATCAAAAAACCTTGAAGACCGGAGCAGTTGTCCGAGATCCGACGGATACGATCGAGGACTTGGTCGATGATTTCCTTGCCAACGGTGTAATGGCCTCGGGCGTAGTTATTCGCGGCATCTTCCTTGCCGGAGATGAGCTGCTCGGGGTGGAAGAGCTGCCTGTACGTGCCGTTGCGGATTTCGTCTGAAATTGGGTGAAAAATGATATTGAGTGTAAAAAAAATTGATTTTTAGAAAAAAAATGGCAAAAAACGAAATTGAACGTAAGAAAATTGAATTTTAGGTAAAAAATGGCAAAAAACAACTTTGAACGTAAGAAAATTGATTTTTAGGTAAAAAGACAAAAAACAAAATTGAACGTAAGAAAATTGCATTTTTAGGCCAAAACAATTTTGAACGTGAACAAAGTCAACTTTTTAGGCCAAAAAAATTGAAACCAAGAAAATAAATTTTTTTAGGCCAAAAACATGAAAAACTAAATTGAACGTAAAAGTTGATTTTAAGCAAAAAATGCAAACAAACAATTTTAACGTACGAAATAAGATTTTTAGGTCAAATGGCAAAAAAATTCATTTTGAAGTAAGAAAACGATTTTTTTAATTTCATTTTAAAACGAAAAAAACGCCAAACAACGGATTGTAAAAGTAACCAAAGCCAATTTATAGTTTTAGGTTAAAAAAAATATTGAACGCAACTGAACACGTCTTTAGGCAAAAAAAAAGGCAAAGAAACGGTTTTGAACGTAAGAAAATTCCATTTTTAGGCCAAAACAGGCAAAGAAAAATTGAACGTAAGAAAATTCAATTTTAAGAAAAAGAAACAAAAAAACGATTTTGAACGTAATTTTTACTATTTTTTTATTTTTAGGCCAAACAACTCACCGATGACGGTCGGCTCGAGGTCAACCATGACGGCACGGGGAACGTGCCGACCATTTCCCGTCTCGGAAAAGAACGTGCTGAACGAGTCATCGGTGGCGTCGGTGTTCTCCGAAGGCATGTGGCCGTCGGGCTGTATGCCGTGCTCAAGGCAGTACAGCTCCCAGCACGCGTTGCCGATCTGTACTCCAGCTTGGCCAACGTGGATTGAGATGACTTCACGCATGGTTGACGGAGAAGGACCGATGAGTTGGCAACGACAACGACAAGCCTAAAAAAATTGGAAAAACTCGATAAATCCCCTCTTTTTTTTCACCAAAAAACGCGGACGATGACAATTCTGACACGACTGACCAAAGCGCGACTGAAGGACGATTGACTGACACAGCCCCCCTCGTCGTCGTTGCCGCCGGACAGAGAACAGAGAACCGCCGCCAACCAACCCACCGAGGCAGCGGAGGGGTCAGTCACAGAAATCATCAACGCTGCGAGCGCGCGCGCGTTTTTGGTTTCTTCTTTTTTCTCTTTTTTAGACGCTATATTTCTCTTTCCTCTTTCAACGCTCCTCTCTCTTCTCTCTTCATCGTGTACTACGTTGTTTTTTGCGGGACACAGGCCATAAATCCATCCAACGGTTGTGCCCGTGCGTAGACCAACCCCCTCCTCTCCCCTGGGCGTCCCCAACGGGGTGGGGTACCTACCCTGGTTGCGTACGACGACGTCTTTTACGAACCCGCGCTTCGGCTAAGTGAGTGGGTTCGGTTTGTAAAAGACACAAACGCTGGAAAAATAAATCAATTTTATTTTACAAGACGAACCTAAAAATTTTGCTTTTCAAGAAAAACTGAAGAAAAAAATCGTTGTTCGGTCTTGAACGGAAAAAAACGAATTTGAGTTACACTTGCCGAAAAAAATCGCGTTTTTGCCATTTTTGAAGATTTTTGGCACTTTGTAGCTAAAAAACTACGGCATTTCCAAAGCCGGTGTGCATTTTGATCGACGGGATTTTTGATTGAAAATCTGGGAAAAATATAAAAAAATTGGGTTATCACCTTGAAAAATGACGAAACGGAATCATTTTTTAAATGCACTTTTCGGCATTTTTCAAGGTGATAACCCATTTTTTTATATTATTCCGATTTTCAATCAAAAATCCAGTCAGTCGATCAAAATGCACATCGGTTTGGAAATACCGTTGTTTTTTGCTACGTGTCAAAAATCGTCAAAATAGCGAAAACGCGATTTTTTTTCGGCAAGCGTAACTCTATCAGATCATGTCTCGCAACACATGCATCTTGAAACAGTTTACTAACAACAACAAAAAGTGATCCAAATAACTTCCACTCAATGTGCAGCTTCCTCAAGTTCGATGAGCTTCTTGACACCGTCGTACATCTGCCGGACCGCCTGGTACTCACTCAGCCCGAGTCGCTGCTTGTTCGAGATATCGTAGACGCCGCCTTCGTTTTCGGAGTGTTCGCCGTGGATTCCGCGAATCTGGAGATTGAGTTCATCGCAGATTTTCTTGAAATCCTTGCGTGCAGAAGTCTTTGGCAACGCAATGTGCACCGAAGCTCGAACCGTCGTTCCAAGATTCGTCGGGCAGAAGGTCAGAAAACCCAGTCTGGGATCCCGCGAGAACGGCACGACAGCTTCGATGGCCTGAACGCCCCGGATGAGTCGATCAAGGACTTCGCCGACATTCGAGCCTTCCTGCATGCTGATGATGCGGAGGTGGTCTTCCTCATTGACCCAGACAAGGAAGGTCTTGTTGTTGTTGTGGAAGATTCCGCGACCCTTGGGCCAGAAGTTGCACGCGTTCGCGTGCTGCAGGTGCCGATCGCCCTCCTTGAAGAGGAAGTGGTCAGCGATGAGCTTCTGCTGGGTCGTCTTGGACATGCCTTCCAGCGGGTAGTACGTGCCCTTGATTTCCTTGTCCTGGACGCTCTCGAGAGCCTTCTTCACCTTTGCCTGCATGATTAGGTAATCATCGGAGGTGAGAAGGGGATTGAACGGATACCCGGCGAGAGTTCGACCGCAGCGAATCCTAAAAAGGAATTTGTAAGGGAATATTTTGGAAATGAAGAAATTTTTCCAAAAGAGTACGTATGCCGAAAATCGCTTTACAAAATTGATCGACGTGATTTTTGATGAAGAATTTGTGAAAAACATAAAAATATAGAGTTCTCAGATTTTCAAATTAATGAAAAACGTAACAAAAATAGTATTTTTGGGGGAAAAACGATACAAAAGAAGGAAACGATCGTTTTGGAATTTTCGTTGCGAAACCATGAACACAGAAGTAACATTTTTTGCTTGGATTTTGTTGTTACTTTTTTTACGACACACAACTTTTACGACATTTTTTTCCTAAAACGATAGTTTTTTTGTTGTTTTCACGATTTTGCGCAGGTGACACCTTTTTTTAATGTTTTTTAAAAGTCTTTGCGCGGGTTCCCCTAATTTATGTATATAAAAACAGTACAAAAAACTCACCGAGTAGACTTGATATACTTATTCTTAGGATCGAGAGGAGGCAAATCACCGGTACGGCCAATTCCAAGGTCAACAGGAGGCTGACGATCCGTAGGCCCAAATCCATGGTATTCCTCGATGATAGGATCAAAAAGCGCTGCGAACGTGTGATACGATTCGTAATCAGGAGCGTAGACGCCGACTCCCGCGTCCAGGTTCGCAACACCGGAACTTATGACGTCATAAAGCGTTGCACCGAGACGAGTTTTCTTTGTTTTGAGCTGATCGACGACCTGCTGGGTGAGATGCTTCTTCAAAAGCGATTTGCACTCAGGATGATCCTGCAGCTTTTTGAATCCATCTTCAATCTTTTTGACGGTGTACGCATCGACTTCTCCCTGTTGCTTGTTGACGAGTACGATATCGCGAACCTGCAAAAAAATATCAACACTCAGTCAGGGAAGCCGGATAAATAGATAGACTCACGTAGGGATATCCGTAAAGATAGGTACCAGCGCCAGCGCCGAGGCCTACAAGTCCACCGACAACGAGACGATTGCGAAGAACGTGCGCCATGTTACCCTGAAACAAAATCTGACAAATAAACAGCGATTTCCTGTCGGTCTGCGTACGAAGATTTTTCGATGCAAAAACAATCTATTGTATGCAAAACATGTGATTTACGATACATCGTAATGCTGGTGAAATAAAAAACTACGGTTTGGTCCCGGAAAGAAAAAAATGCAAGAAAAGCTTTGTTTTTGTCGTTTTCGTATTTTCCTGTTTGTGTTCATTCGCGAGCGCATTTTTCTAATTTCGTTGTTATCGTTTGTTCGCAAACAAAATGAAGTTTTCCGAACAGATAAAGCGAACAAAATAGAGTTTATTTTAGGTTAACGGTGTCAAAATTGATGTTACATCTGAGATGAGAAAATGGCTAAAAGCATTCATGATTTTTTATTATTGATTACATACATATTAGGCACTCTATAGAAAGTATACTTTAAAACAAAACATTGAAAATGAAACACAAAAAACTTATTCTAAATTTAAAATAAATTTAAACTGCGATGCTGCGTAAAATTTCTACAATGTCGTCATGAAGCCCAGAAACAGGACGAGGGCAAACTTTCTGATGAGTTTGGAAGCAATCGTCGGTGTGGCAGTGAGCATTGCATTTTGCACAGATTTGGAACTTGGATTCGGAAGATGGCTTGGAGCACTTGACGTCGTCTCCTGTGCGCAGACAGATCGGGCAGAACTGGCTCTGGCAAGGACACGGATCCGGTCCGTAACGGAAGCACTCATCGCAAAAATAATTGTTCTAAAAAATCGGAAAAAATCATTTATAAAGTTTCAAGTTTTTAACTCACGTTTTTGTTTATCCTGGAAATAGGAGCAAATTTATGGGTAATGGAGTCGTAAACCACAAGATAGGGGCATATACTGTTCTTCACTGTACCCGGCATTCGTCAGGATGACTCGGAGCGATGTGTCCAAGACGACAAAAATATGTTCATTGTAACTCGGCAAGTGAATAATGCGATCGACGTCGGCAAGTGTCAGTGGATATTTGGTGTCGTTTGGAAGGTTGGCTGCTGACCATAAATCATTGTTCAATTTGTCGAATCTGACTTCGTATTTTGTTGAAACATACTTCTCCAAATTCGAGCAAGCAGCGGCATGAAAGAAATTCCTTTCTTCCGGAACATCTTTAAAATCAATCGTATATCTTTGCATGTGTTGTACCACCAATTTTGCGGTTCCAACTTTGGTGCTTAAGTAACTTTCTATCGGACAGGACAATTTAGGCAGTTGTTTGATTTTGTTTTCGTAGTCAAAGTTTACATTGGCTACACGTTCCTTTCTTTCGTCTTCGAGCTCTTCAGTCACTTTTTTCAGTCTATCATCGATATCTTTGTTGATGCCGTCAATCTGCACTGTTCGTTCAGAATCGTAATTCTCCAGCATTTTTCTTCGTTTAATCAAAACACTAGTTTCGTCCAAAAGTTTATCGTGCATCTCAGAATTAGGATTCAAAGCTGCCATTTGCTCTGAAATTTGTATATAAAAATATACAGCGTAATTACAAAAAAATACAAACCATGGAGTTCTGCAATCGCATTTTTTACATCGTCGAGGGATGTCGTCAAATTTGCCATGTTGACTAGAATATCGCAATCACAAAAAATAGAGCACACAACTGTTTCTGGAAAGAACTGTCGAGCAGACTGATGATCTTGAGCATAAAAATATTTTTTCAGGAGAGTTCTGCTTGACATGAGATGTGATAAGGATTCATCCGGGAATTATTTGCGTTATCGCAAAATCGGTATGACTTTTTACCCTTCTCCCTCCTTAGCATCGATCGTCGTTGCAAGGGGGAACATTCCAAACAGGGTTGGGCGAACATTCGCGAACAGAATTTTCTTAAATTTATTTGTTTGCGAACAATGTTGAATTTTTATGTCAGAACAATTAAAAACGAACAAAAATTGGGATAAAATTGAAAAAAAACTGTAAAAATTGATGTTCTTTGATCAGAAAGCGGCAAATAACGTTTATCAGTCTTTGCATTGAAAAGAAGTAAAAAAACTGTTATCAAAAATGTGAAAACGCGGACTGCCCAATTTTTCGTTTTTTTACTCGGGGGAACAAATTTTCGCACAACTGATAAAAAAATTCTTTTCGATGTTCGTTTGTGAACGAAAAAAAAGGTTGTTCGCCTAATCGTAATTCTATCGAAAATTTATTTTTCACCACAAAAAAACTATCATTTAACTATATAAAAAAATTTATGACAAATCGGCAAAAAAAAAGAAAAACGGTTTGAGGTTGTTGTTTTTTTGCGGAGTTTTTGAGGAAGAAGACGCTATCGTAACCGATCGGTTACGGTTACGATTTCGCGTTGAGACCGTGAGCGTTGCTGGCTTGAGATTGCTGATTAGCGTTTTTTTCTGGGAATTGCTTCGTCCTGTGCCTTTCGTTTTCGTCGATGTGGGTGATGTGCCGTGTTTTTTGCGATCTGCGAGCGGGGGACTTCGACCGTTTCGAAGCTCGCATCGGGGGATGGCTCGAGTGGGGAGTCGAGGTGGACGCGATAGATGCCTTTTCGCTGCTTCCCCCGGTAGTAGGCAGGATACGTCAGGCCATCGGCCCACGAAACAGTGCACAGTGAACCAAAGACATGGTTTACCCGATCGCAGAGGAGTTCATTGCACTCGCAGCCGACAATGTCAAAAGGCCGAACATTGCAACTGATCGATCCGTCGAGAAAATCTACTCGGAGTTCGTCGCTGAAGCTGACAGCTTCGACGGTTCCGGTGAGTGTCGAAGCAACGAGGCCCTCAACGATGACGTCATCTCCCGGCTACGATGACCTCCTCTTCGACGAAGCACGACGGCGGCTCATCGCTGTGCACCGAGCAGACAGGTGCGAGGACGACGGGGAAATCACGGCGCTCGGATACGATCCCGAGAAAACGACCGCACGTCGCGTGAAAGTGCCTGCCCATGGAAATCTCGTCGCAGAGGTCGCACGCGGGCATGTCTTCGCCGTTCGTACAGCAGACTTCGCATTGCATGTGTCGGGCTGTCGATATCGGGCTCACTCGCACGCCGACGTATGCCGGATCCAGTCGTATCCTAAAATGTATAAAATGTCACTTGAAATCTCGGATTTGAATATTTTGGCGGTTTTTAGGTCAAACATTGTTAAAAGTAGGCTAAATGAGACCAAAAAGTAAAAAAAACCCAAAAAAACTTAAAAAAAGTATCGTTTCAGGAAAAAATATCGTAAAACTTATGAATCGTAAAAAAGTAACAAAATCCGAGCAAAAAATGTTACTTCAAAATCGGTAGTTTCGCAACGAAAATTCAAAAACGATCGTTACTTTCTTTTCGTATTATTTTTGTATCGTTTTTGAAAAGTTATTCATTGTTTCGTACCCCAAAAATCAGTTTTTCTGACATTTTCGATCAGTATTTAGAAAAATTTGTTTTTGCATTTTACGAAAAACCACAAAAAAATATGACGAAGCTATACAAAAATTTCGGGCCGGCCCGTCGAGAACTCTGGGTCAAAAAAAATAAATTAGGCCAAAAAAAGTTTAAATTGAGCTAAAAAAAGTCATTTTTTCAAAAAAAATATTAAAATTAAGCAAAAAAAAGCCTGAACCAGTTCAAATTAGGTCAAATCGGTCAAAAATATCTCATTCAGCCAAAAACTTTTATCCGCTCCCCGACAAACCTAAAAGGATTGACGAGAGCCTCAGTCTGGCTCGGCGCATCCCGCCACGGTAATCCAGCGAGGGACGGTAAAGATACGGCAACCGGAGTGCTGCTGCCCAGTCTCGAGACGATTTTGGTACGCCTACTCGATAGCGCGCAGATTACGTGAGCAAAATGTTCGTCGTTGAAGCGTCCGCTGACAGCCGGTATCATTGCTCCTGCCCTCATCGGACAGAACCGACAGGTGGTCATTTCGATGAGTTCGCGATCACGTCCGTTGCATCGGTAGCACTTCCACGACGCCGACGGGGTGTCGGAGGACGTCGACGCGTAGTCTACGAGTCCTGAAGCGAATTCGGGGGTTGTTTAGTTATACGATTCTGTCAGGCGATTTTAGGCCTACCCGATCCGTCTTCCGTAGGCAGTACAACGTAGCAATGCCGGTGTACGGTCACCTTGCACGATGCACAGGTGAGCAGGGAATCTTGTTCAGGGTCTGGGGCGGTGGAAAAGCGGTTTTTGTGGAACATTTGGTTTGTCATGTATCGACGGGATCTGCAGGTGATAAAGGTAATTTGCTATTTACAAAAAAAGGTGTCAGTTAATTTTGGAAATTCTTCATAAAATTTTTCCAAAAAGTAGCGTTTACCATGAAAATTTTTTACCGTAAAATATAGCCGCCTGAAAATTAATCAGCGAAGTTACGGTTACCTGAAATCGCGTTTTTGCTAATTTTGACGATTTTTGGCACGCTGTAGCTAAAAAAACTACGGCATTTCCAATGTCGGGGTAAAAATTGATCGACTTGATTTTTGATGGAGAACCTGAGAGAAATATAAGAATATAGGATTATCACCTTGAAAAATGCCGAAACAAAAGTTGTCATTGTGACACTTTTTTAAATGCGATTTTCGGCATTTTTCAAGATGATAACCTAATATTTCTATATTTTTCTCAGCTTTTCCATCAAAAATCACGTCGATCAATTTTTACCCCGACTTTGGAAATGCCGCAGTTTTTTGAGCTACAACGCGCCAAAAATAGTCAAAAATGGCAAAAAACGCGATTTCCGGTAACCGTAACTTTGCCGGTTAATTTTCAGAGCGGCTGTATTTTACAGTAAAAACTTTTCATCGTAAAAGCTATTATACTTTTTGGGAAAAGTTCAATTTCATGAAGAATTTCAAAAATTGAACTGTGCCAGGATTAAAACTAACTTTTGAGGAAATTGAAAAGGAAGTGATAGATCCTGAGTCAAGTCGAGGTCCGGCACCCCATACTGGCATACCGCGCAGTGTGGAAAAGCCCTGGCCTGGTATCGATTGAAGTCCTGCTCGTCCCGGAAGCAGGGCTTGGACTGGAAAAGCCTCGCCCAGTGCCGATGAGCGTCCTCAGCCCGATGGCACTGTTCGGACGTAATCACCGCGACGAAAGCTTCTCGCTCGGGCATTCCAGGAAAAAGTCTGGATAACTTCTGCCGAGTTATGCCCTGTTTGATTTGTGCACGGTCAGCAAACGGCCTCCGGGTATACCAGTACCTCTGCCAGATATCAAACTCAGCAGGACGATATCGGCGCATAAAAAGTGTCATATCGATCTCGACACGATCGTTTTGCCCAGGACAGGTACAGAGAACACAGTTTTTGCCAATATCAATCCACCGATCTAAAGCGAAATTTGTCGCTTCAGCAATGTTGAATCCACAGTTGAAGCCCTGGTGATATCCCCGGGGAAAAGTGATGATAAACTCTCCCGGATACTGTACCATGGATCCGAAGGGTATTCCATGGCGCCGTAAAACATCGGGGCCGATAATATGCGTTTTGTGCCGGAGAAAACCTTTGCACGCGGAACTCGCGTCGGGAAAAAGCTGTGCTGCGAGGCGCTCAAACCTGTCCGCAGCTTCCGGCGGAATGCCGTACCAGAATTTTGGTTCGCCGACGTGCATGTAGTTGATCGAATACAAATCCATGTCTTCAGCGTGCCAGGGAAACGTCGTCTTGTACATCCCCACGTAGAGATAGGGCGTGTTGACGCCCTTGATTTTGATTCCCTGCTCGTCGAGTAACGATTCCATGACCGTACCCAGATGGGTTACGTTGAACACATCGACGTCGTCGTCGTAGAGCGTTCCTGGAGTATCCGCGCCGTAGATCGGCTGGCCTTCTGTCGCCTTTTCCCAGTAGAATCTACAATTAATGCAATTTTTCAAAATACGTAATTTTTGGAAAACTTGCAATTTTGCCAAAAATGTAGCTTTTATACTATGAAAAATATTTACCGTAAAATGTAGCTGCCTAGGGCATGATCTGGCAAAGTTACGCATGCGAGAAATCGCGTTTTTGTCATTTTCGACGATTTTTGGCGCGTTTTAGCTAAAAAAAACTGCGGCATTTTCCGAGTCGGGGTACAAATTGATCGACGTGATTTTTGACCCAGACAAGGAAGGTCTTGTTGTTGTTGTGGAAGATTCCGCGACCCTTGGGCCAGAAGTTGCACGCGTTTGCGTGCTGCAGGTGCCGATCGCCCTCCTTGAAGAGGAAGTGGTCAGCGATGAGCTTCTGCTGGGTCGTCTTGGACATGCCTTCCAGCGGGTAGTACGTGCCCTTGATTTCCTTGTCCTGGACGCTCTCGAGAGCCTTCTTCACCTTTGCCTGCATGATTAGGTAATCATCGGAGGTGAGAAGGGGGTTGAACGGATACCCGGCGAGAGTTCGACCGCAGCGGATCCTTAAAAATGAATTTGTAAGGGAATATTTTGGAAATCAAGAAATTTTTCCAAAAGAGTACGTACGCCGAAAATCGCTTTACAAAATTGATCGACGTAATTTTTGATGAAGAATTTGTGAAAAACATAAAAATATTTGGTTATCAGTTTTCCAAATGAATGAAAACGTAAAAAACAGTATTTTTGGGGGAAAAACGATACAAAAGAAGGAAACGATCGTTTTGGAATTTTCGTTGCGAAACCATGAACACAGAAGTAACATTTTTTGCTTGGATTTTGTTACTTTTTTTTACGACACACAACTTTTACGATATTTTTTTCCTAAAACGATAGTTTTTTTGTTGTTTTCACAATTTTGCGCAGGTGACACCGTTTTTTAATGTTTTTTAAAAGTCTTTGCGCGGGTCCCCCTAATTTATGGATATAAAAACAGTACAAAAAACTCACCGAGTAGACTTGATATACTTATTCTTAGGATCGAGAGGCGGCAAATCACCGGTACGGCCAATTCCAAGGTCAACAGGAGGCTGGCGATCCGTAGGCCCAAATCCATGGTATTCCTCGATGATAGGATCAAAAAGCGCTGCGAACGTGTGATACGATTCGTAATCAGGAGCGTAGACACCGACTCCCGCGTCCAGGTTCGCAACACCGGAACTTATGACGTCATAAAGCGTTGCACCGAGACGAGTTTTCTTTGTTTTGAGCTGATCGACGACCTGCTGGGTGAGATGCTTCTTCAAAAGCGATTTGCACTCAGGATGATCCTGCAGCTTTTTGAATCCATCTTCAATCTTTTTGACGGTGTACGCATCGACTTCTCCCTGTTGCTTGTTGACGAGTACGATATCGCGAACCTGCAAAAAAATATCAACACTCAGTCAGGGAAGCCGGATAAGTAGATAGACTCACGTAGGGATATCCGTAAAGATAGGTACCAGCGCCAGCGCCGAGGCCTACAAGTCCACCGACAACGAGACGATTGCGAAGAACGTGCGCCATGTTACCCTGAAACAAAATCTGACGAATAAACAGCGATTTCCTGTCGGTCTGCGTACGAAGATTTTTCGATGCAAAACAATCTATTGTATGCAAAGCATGTGATTTACGATACATCGTAATGCTGGTGAAATAAAAAAACTACGGTTTGGTCCCGGAAAGAAAAAAATGCAAGAAAAACTTTGTTTTTGTCGTTTTCGGATTTTCCTGTTTGTGTTCATTCGCGAGCTGTTTACCCGTGTCATTCGGGCCCAGGGTGGCGAAACTCCCATGGGAATTAGAAATAGGGGAATTATCCCATGGGATTCCCATGGGAGTCCCATGGGAGTCCCCGGGGGTATTTTTTGGTACATTTAAAAAAGTACATGTTCATACAAAAAAAATATCCAAAAACACACTTATTTTATTAATATAATAAAATTAACAATGAAAATAAAATCATTTCCCTAATTTGAAAGAAAAAAACACGCTCCTGCGTAAAATAACGGTGATATTTTAGGCGGGATCGCGCATTTTCAAAATTCCGTGGGGAATTATCCCGTGATAGAGGGGAATCCCGGGATAATTCCCGGGATATTTCCCAGGGGACTCCCATGGGAATCCCCTCTTCGCCACCCTGTTCGGGCCGACCCGTCGAGAACTCTGGGTCAAAAAAATTAATTTAGGCCAAAAAAAAGCTAAAAAGAGTCATTTTTTCAAAAAAAAATTAAAATTAGGCAAAAAAAGCCTGAACCAGTTCAAATTAGGTCAAATCGGTCAAAAAATCTCAGTAAGCCAAAAAACTTTTATCCGCTCCCCGACAAACCTAAAAGGATTGACGAGAGCCTCAGTCTGGCTCGGCGCATCCCGCCACGGTAATCCAGCGAGGGACGGTAAAGATACGGCAACCGGAGTGGTGCTGCCCGGTCTCGAGACGATTTTGGTACGCCTACTCGATAGCGCGCAGATTACGTGAGCAAATTGTTCGTCGTTGAAGCGTCCGCTGACAGCCGGTATCATTGCTCCTGCCCTCATCGGACAGAACCGACAGGTGGTCATTTCGATGAGTTCGCGATCACGTCCGTTGCATCGGTAGCACTTCCACGAGGCCGACGGGGTGTCGGAGGACGTCGACGCGTAGTCTACGAGTCCTGAAGCGAATTCGGCGGTTGTTTAGTTAAACGAACCCCTCAGGCGATTTTAGGCCTACCCGATCCGTCTTCCGTAGGCAGTAGAACGTAGCAGTGCCGGTGTACGGTCACCTTGCACGATGCACAGGTGAGCAGGGAATCTTGTTCAGGGTCTGGGGCGGTGGAAAAGCGGCTTTTGTGGAACATTTGGTTTGTCATGTATCGACGGGATCTGCAGGTGATAAAAGTAAGTTTAAGTAGGTACAAAAAAAATGTCAGTTAATTTTAGAAAATTCTTCATAAAATTTTGCCAAAAAGTAGCGTTTAGCATGAAAATTTTTTACCGTAAAATATAGAAAAAAAATATAGTAAAAATAGAGATTTCGGGAGAATCTCCGGGAGATTGCATCCCGGGACATTTCGCCATCCTGCGTACAACTGCTTCTTTTGGACGGCCGCAGGTCAGCCCGAAGTTTCTGTTTTATATTCGGAGCCGATCAGAAATGCCAAGTTTGTACATTATGAAAATATTGTTGTTTTCTAGCATTATTTTATTTAACCGATTAACAAAACTTTTTTCATATTTTTTTCAGCGTTTTTCAATTTTTTTTGTCCCTCTTGTATCATTTCAGTTCAATTTTCTGAGAGCAACCAACTTCAATTTTTTGTAGGTGTGCGCTCTGTTTTTCTATTTTTTCACTCCTGCTCCTGCTCGCGTTTTTTCTAATTAAATTTTTTTGCGCTCGCTTAGCTCACGCTCTTCACTTTTATATTTTTTTCTTGAAAAACGTTTCTTGCTCTTGCCTCTGCTCCGAGCAGGAGCAAGAGCAAGCACAAGCTTGAGAAATTTCGGGAGCAAGGAAAGACCCTAATGTTTTTCATATCAATGAAATTGAACGCGTCATAGAGTCTTAGAAGCAGAGGAACTCTCGAAGGCCGGCCCCAAGCTTCTGTTTTTTTAAACGTTTATATCAAAAAGTTTTAGAAGCAGAGGGACAGCCGAAGGCCGGCCCCGAGCTAATTTAAAATAAATATTTTTTCGCCACAAAAAACCCTCGATTTGCCCAAAAGTCACCTGGAAGCCTTCCAGGTAAATGACAACAAGCTGTGCTTTTTACAAATAATTTCTCTTGGAAACAGCAAAATTGCCGGTACAAAGCTTTACTTCCTAGGAAAATATGGTTTCCTAATTTTTTGCAATAAACCTAAGCCGTCCAATTTTTTTGGTCGAGTAAAGGGTGGCCGAAGGCCGGCCCGAAGCTTCTGTTTTTTTAAATATTAGAAACCGATCAAACAAGCAATGTTTCTGAATTTCATACTGTTGCAGCAGTATGAAATTCATACTGTTCCGAACGGTAAACAAAGCTTTTTTAGCCCCGAGTTAGAACATTTCGAAGAGTTTTAAAAAACTGAGAAACGGCCGAAGGCCGGTCCGAAGCATCTTATCCATATCTAAATTCATTTCAAAGTTTGTAGCATGACTTTTGCAAAATGGCTGAGCAATATGTATGATGTTTTGCCATAACAACCAAGATCTAAAACGTGCCGGACCAAAAAACGAAGGTCCGTCAGAAAAATGTTACTATTCCAAAGTACTTTCTATGTATTCGTATTTATATGGCGCGTCGCGTAAATACCTACAGTAAGGCCCAAAGATTTTTAGTTTTTTTGTTTGGAGTCTCCAAATTTTCGGTTTCCTTTTACTGTAAGCGGTTATGAGGGTTTTACCTTTCACCCGCATACAACTTCATTATTTTAGAAGCGTAGGGATGGCCGAAGGCCAGCCCAAAGCTTCTACCTTATCAAACTTTTTATGTAAGTTATTTTATGCATTTTCTATAAATACATGAGAAAATGCGCGTTGTATCTAAAACTAAACCCTTAACAACGATTTTCGAATTTTAGAAGCGTAGGGACGGCCGAAGGCCGGCCCGAAGCTTCTACTTTTTTTAACATTAGAAATCGGTCAAACGAGCAACGTTTCTCAGTTTTATACTGTTGCAGCATTCCAAAAGGTGAACAAAACTTTTTTAGCGACAAATTAGAGCATGTCAAAGAGTTTTAGAAGCGGAGGAACGGCCGAAGGCCGGTCCGAAGCTTCTTATCCAATTTCTTTGATAAAAATTTGCCAGGATAATTTTAACAAGCAGGCTGAGCAAAATGTTGCTTTGCCGTATCGGCTCATCATACTAAAATGTTGATATTCTAAAATATCAAACGTAGATTTGTTTTAAGCACAAAAATAACCGTAAAACTTTTCAAATGCACCAGCAACCTTTCTGATCGCAACATTTTCACAAAAGCACTAGCAATGTTTTTCAAATCTGCATTTGGATATTTTTATGACACACAAAATAAATCATGCAAAGGGGCAGCTGGACGCTGCAGCTTTATGTAATACACCCTGTTGCACCCGAAGGGCTAGCCAAGATGACACGGGTAAACAAACCAAACATGGATCCACGAAGATAACCCGCAGGGCTAGACCAAGATACTCAGATACTTTTCCTAAAAAAACTTTGACCTACAACACTTTTCCCGTTACACTGGGGAAACGCTTTTAGAATTTTAATTTTTAAATTCAAATAACTTTTTTTTTTCGATGGGGAACCGTGGCCCAATTTCGGCATACACGGGTTTTCGAGGTCGTAGAATACGGTAAACTATTCAGTTTTCAGACTCTACAGTCCGTTTTTAAGTTACAGTAATTTTTTTGTCAAAATTATTAATTTATTGATTGATTATCAATTTTTTGATATCACTATCAGATTCGCCACCGCTGATAACCCCCATAACGATCTTTAAAACCAAAATATACAGCAATGTTGTTTTTTAAACATTCAAAAATGACCAAAATCGACTTTTCGTGTTAAAACCATGGGTACATCGTGCTGCGTAAAAGTTCAACAATGTCGTCATGAAGCCCAGAAACAGGACGCGGGCAAACTTTCTGATGAGTTTGGAAGCAGTCGTTGGTTTGACAGTGAGCATTGCATTTTGCACAGATTTGGAACTTGGATTCGGAAGATGGCTTGGAACACTTGAAGTCGTCTCCTGTGCGCAGACAGATCGGGCACAATCGGCCCTGGCAGGAACAAGGTTTCGGTACGAAACGGAAGCATTTTCGGCAAAAATATTTGTCCTAAAAAATCGGAAAAAAAAATTTATAAAGTTTCAAGTTTTGAACTCACGTTTTTGTTCATCTGGGAAATAGGAGCAAATTTATGGGTAATGGAGTCGTAAACCACAAGATAGGGGAATATCTGTTCTTCACTGTACCCGGCATTCGTCAGGATGACTCGGAGCGATGTGTCCAAGACGACAAAAACCTATTCGTTGTAACTCGGCAAGTGAATAATGCGATCGACGTCGGCAAGTGTCAGTGGATATTTGGTGTCGTTTGGAAGGTTGGCTTGTGACCATAATTTATTGTTCAATGCGTCGATTTTACCATCAAATCCTGTTGAAACATACTTCTCCCAGTTCGAGCAAGCAGCGGCAAGGAAGAAATTCCTTTCTTTCGAAACATCTTTAAAATCCATCGTATATCTTTGCATGTGTCGTACCACCAATTTTGCGGTTCCAACTTTGGTGCTTAAGTAACTTTTTATCTGGGAGGACAATTTTGGCAGTTGTTTGATTTTGTTTTCGCAGTCTAAGTTTACATTGGCTACACGTTCTTTTCTTTCGTCTTCGAGCTCTTCAGTCATCTTTTTCTGTCTCGCATCGATATCTTTGTTGATGCCGTCAATCTGCACTATTCGTTCAGAATCGTAATTCTCCAGCATTTTTCTTCGTTTAATCAAATCATTAAATTCGTCCAAAAGTTTATCGTGCATCTCAGAATTAGTATTCAAAGCTGCCAATTGGTCTGAAATTTGTAAATAAAAATATTCCAGCTAATTACAAACCGTGAAGACAAAAAATACAAACCATGGAGTTCTGCAATCGCATTTTTTACATCGTCGAGGGATGTCGTCAAATTTGCCATTTTGACTAGAATATCAAAATCACAAAAAAAATAGAGAGAGCACACAACTGTTTCTGGAAAGAACTGTCGAGCAGACTGTTGAGCATAAAAATATTTTTTTCAAGAGAGTTCTGCTTGACATAAAATGTGATAAGCATTCATTCGGGAATTATTTGCGTTATCGTAAAATCGGTATGACTTTTTACCTTTCTCCCTCCTCATCATCGATCATCATTGCAAGGGGGAGCATTCCAAACAGGGTTGGACGAACATTTGCGAACAGAATTTTCTTCAATTTATTTTTTTGCGAACAATTTTGAATTTTCATGTCAGAACAAATAAAAGCGAACAAAAATTGGGGTAAAATTGAAAACAAACTGTAAAAATTGATGTTCTTTGATCAGAAAGCGGCAAATAACGTTTATGAAAAGACGTAAGAAAACTGTTATCAAAAATGTGAAAACGCGGACTGCACAATTTTTCGTTTTTTTACTCGGGGGAACAAATTTTTGCAAAACTGATAAAAAATTCTTTTCGATGTTCGTTTGTGAACGAAAAAAAAGGTTGTTCGTCTAATCGTAATTCTATCGAAAATTTATTTTTCACCACAAAAAAACTATCATTTAACTATATAAAAAAATTTATGACAAATCGGCAAAAAAAAAAGAAAAACGGTTTGAGGTTGTTGTTTTTTTGCGGATTTTTTGGGGGAAGAAGACGCTATCGTAACCGATCGGTTACGGTTACGATTTCGCGTTGAGACCATGAGCGTTGCTGGCTTGAGATTGCTGATTAGCGTTTTTTTCTGGGAATTGCTTCGTCCTGTGCCTTTCGTTTTCGTCGATGTGGGTGATGTGCCGTGTTTTTTGCGATCTGCGAGCGGGGGACTTCGACCGTTTCGAAGCTCGCATCGGGGGATGGCTCGAGTGGGGAGTCGAGGTGGACGCGGTAGATGCCTTTTCGCTGCTTCCCCCGGTAGTAGGCAGGATACGTCAGGCCATCGGCCCACGAAACAGTGCACAGTGAACCAAAGACATGGTTTACCCGATCGCAGAGGAGTTCATTGCACTCGCAGCCGACAATGTCAAAAGGCCGAACATTGCAACTGATTGATCCATCGAGAAAATCTACTCGGAGTTCGTCGCTGAAGCTGACAGCTTCGACGGTTCCGGTGAGTGTCGAAGCAACGAGGCCCTCAACGATGACGTCATCTCCCGGCTCGATGACCTCCTCTTCGACGAAGCACGACGGCGGCTCATCGCTGTGCACCGAGCAGACAGGTGCGAGGACGACGGGGAAATCACGGCGCTCGGATACGATCCCGAGGAAACGACCGCACGTCGCGTGAAAGTGCCTGCCCATGGAAATCTCGTCGCAGAGGTCGCACGCGGGCATGTCTTCGCCGTTCGTACAGCAGACTTCGCATTGCATGTGTCGGGCTGTCGATATCGGGCTCACTCGCACGCCGATGTATGCCGGATCCAGTCGTATCCTAAAATGTATAAAATGTCACTTGAAAGCTCAGATTTGAAGATTTTGGCGGTTTTTAGGTCAAACATTGTTAAAAGTAGGCTAAATGAGACCAAAAAGTTAAAAAAAACACCAAAAAAAACTTCAAAAAAGTATCGTTTCGGGAAAAAATATCGTAAAACTCATGCATCGTAAAAAGAGTAACAAAATCCAAGCAAAAAATGTTACTTCAAAATCGATAGTTTCGCAACGAAAATTCAAAAACGATCGTTACCTTCTTTTCGTATTATTTTTGTATCGTTTTTGAAAAGTTATTCATTGTTTCGTACCCCAAAAATTCGTTTTTCTGACATTTTCGATCAGTATTTAGAAAAATTTGTTTTTGCATTTTACGAAAAACCACAAAAAAATATGACGAAGCTATACAAAAATTCGGGCCGGCCCGTCGAGAACTCTAGGTCAAAAAAATTAATTCAGGCCAAAAAAAAGCTAAAAAGAGTCACTTTTTCAAAAAAATATTAAAATTAGGCAAAAAAAGCCTGAACCAGTTCAAATTAGGTCAAATCGGTCAAAAAATCTCAGTAAGCCAAAAACTTTTATCCGCTCCCCGACAAACCTAAAAGGATTGACGAGAGCCTCAGTCTGGCTCGGCGCATCCCGCCACGGTAATCCAGCGAGGGACGGTAAAGATACGGCAACCGGAGTGCTGCTGCCCAGTCTCGAGACGATTTTGGTACGCCTACTCGATAGCGCGCAGATTACGTGAGCAAAATGTTCGTCGTTGAAGCGTCCGCTGACAGCCGGTATCATTGCTCCTGCCCTCATCGGACAGAACCGACAGGTGGTCATTTCGATGAGTTCGCGATCACGTCCGTTGCATCGGTAGCACTTCCACGACGCCGACGGGGTGTCTGAGGACGTCGACGCGTAGTCTACGAGTCCTGAAGCGAATTCGGGGGTTGTTTAGTTATACGATTCTGTTAGGCGATTTTAGGCCTACCCGATCCGTCTTCCGTAGGCAGTAGAACGTAGCAATGCCGGTGTACGGTCACCTTGCACGATGCACAGGTGAGCAGGGAATCTTGTTCAGGGTCTGGGGCGGTGGAAAAGCGGTTTTTGTGGAACATTTGGTTTGTCATGTATCGACGGGATCTGCAGGTGATAAAGGTAATTTGCTATTTACAAAAAAAGGTGTCAGTTAATTTTGGAAATTCTTCATAAAATTTTTCCAAAAAGTAGCGTTTACCATGAAAATTTTTTTTCCGTAAAATATAGCCGCCTGAAAATTAATCAGCGAAGTTACGGTTACCTGAAATCGCGTTTTTGCTAATTTTGACGATTTTTGGCACGCTGTAGCTAAAAAAACTACGGCATTTCCAATGTCGGGGTAAAAATTGATCGACTTGATTTTTGATGGAGAACCTGAGAGAAATATAAGAATATAGGATTATCACCTTGAAAAATGCCGAAACAAAAGTTGTCATTGTGACACTTTTTTAAATGCGATTTTCGGCATTTTTCAAGATGATAACCTAATATTTCTATATTTTTCTCAGGTTTTCCATCAAAAATCACGTCGATCAATTTTTACCCCGACTTTGGAAATGCCGCAGTTTTTTGAGCTACAACGCGCCAAAAATAGTCAAAAATGGCAAAAAAACACGATTTCAGATAACCGTAACTTTGCCGGTTAATTTTCAGACGGCTGTATTTTACAGTAAAAACTTTTCATCGTAAAAGCTATTATACTTTTTGGGAAAAGTTCAATTTCATGAAGAATTTCAAAAATTGAACAGTGCCAGGATTAAAACTAACTTTTGAGGAAATTGAAAAGGAAGTGATAGATCCTGAGTCAAGTCGAGGTCCGGCACCCCATACTGGCATACCGCGCAGTGTGGAAAAGCCCTGGCCTGGTATCGATTGAAGTCCTGCTCGTCCCGGAAGCAGGGCTTGGACTGGAAAAGCCTCGCCCAGTGCCGATGAGCGTCCTCAGCCCGATGGCACTGTTCGGACGTAATCACCGCGACGAAAGCTTCTCGCTCGGGCATTCCAGGAAACAGTCTGGATAACTTCTGCCGAGTTATGCCCTGTTTGATTTGTGCACGGTCAGCAAACGGCCTCCGGGTATACCAGTACCTCTGCCAGATATCAAACTCAGCAGGACGATATCGGCGCATAAAAAGTGTCATATCGATCTCGACACGATCGTTTTGCCCAGGACAGGTACAGAGAACACAGTTTTTGCCAATATCAATCCACCGATCTAAAGCGAAATTTGTCGCTTCCGCAATGTTGAATCCACAGTTGAAGCCCTGGTGATATCCTCGGGGAAAAGTGATGATGAACTCTCCCGGATACTGTACCATGGATCCGAAGGGTATTCCATGGCGCCGTAAAACATCGGGGCCGATAATATGCGTTTTGTGCCGGAGAAAACCTTTGCACGCGGAACTCGCGTCGGGAAAAAGCTGTGCTGCGAGGCGCTCAAACCTGTCCGCAGCTTCCGGCGGAATGCCGTACCAGAATTTCGGTTCGCCGACGTGCATGTAGTTGATCGAATACAAATCCATGTCTTCAGCGTGCCAGGGAAAAGTCGTCTTGTACATCCCCACGTAGAGATAGGGCGTGTTGACGCCCTTGATTTTGATTCCCTGCTCGTCGAGTAACGATTCCATGACCGTACCCAGACGGGTTACGTTGAACACGTCGACGTCGTCGTCGTAGAGCGTTCCTGGAGTATCCGCGCCGTAGATCGGCTGGCCTTCTGTCGCGTTTTCCCAGTAGAATCTACAATTAATGCAATTTTTCTAAATACGTAATTTTTGGAAAACTTGCAATTTTGCCAAAAATGTGGCTTTTATACTATGAAGAATATTTACCGTAAAATGTAGCTGCCTAGGGCATGATCTGACAAAGTTACGCATGCAAGAAATCGCGTTTTTGTCATTTTCGACGATTTTTGGCGCGTTGTAGCTCAAAAAAACTGCGGCATTTCCCGAGTCGGGGTATAAATTAATCGACGTGATTTTCGATAGAGAATCTGAGAAAAATATAGAAATATTAGGTTATCACCTTGAAAAATGCCGAAAATTGCATTTAAAAAAGATCGCATTTCGGCATTTTTCAAAGTGATAACCGTATATTTTTATATTTTTCCAAGATTCTCCATCAAAAATCACGTCAATCAATCTGTACCTTGCCTTTAGAAATGCCGTAGTTGTTTTAGCTACAACGTGCCAAAAATCGTCAAAAATGGCAAAAACGCGATTTCCGGCAACCGTAACTTTGCCAGATCATGCCTCAGGCAGCTGCATTTTACGGTAAACATTTTTCATCGTAAAAGCTACTTTTGGCAAAATTTCAAAAATGTTCCTTAACCTATCCAATGTCAGCTTACTTTTCCAAATCCTCGACGCTGTCTTTGACGACCCGGAACTTCTCAGATAGCTGCCTAAACTCCCGACAACTGATTTCCCTTCGGTAGACCTTGTTGATCTTATTGAAGACCCCGGGTCGACCGGGTACCTGCACGATGCGTTCCTTCACCGGGCTGTAGATCGTCAGGCTGTCAATGTCGGGATAATCGACAAGCCGGGATCGAGGTCGCCATTCGGAGGGAGGTATTACCTTGCAGATGCCACACGTCAGGTGTGCACCGTGTTCGCGCTCGAGTCGAAGGAGGTAGGACGTGAAATCTCGCATATCGTCGAGAGACGGCCGAAACACCTGCACTTCCCCTGCCCCCACAAAATTCTGACCATCGCGCTTCGCGTAGACCACACGCACATCGTTGTCACGTGGGACTTGCTGCGTCGTCGTCGTCGTCGTCGTAGTAGTCACCACCGTCTCGGACATGACATCAGCGCCGCCGCAGCCGCCGAGATCAGAGAGGATACCAGCAGCGTTTGTTATTACACCTGGCGAAAAGTTGTTTTTTTTTTGGTTTTTTTATTACTCGAGTGAATCAAAATCGCAAATTTTTCGATAAAATAAAAAAAAATGTTTTCAAAAAATCCCGCACGCAGTTCGGCACTTTTTTAAACTCAAAATGTACGAAAAATTGTCAACAAAAAATTCTTAAAAAGGCAGTTTTTTTATTACTCGAACAAAAAATAATTACGTCAAAATCGCAAATTTTGAGAAAACAAAGAAATATAAAAATCCAAAGCAAAAAAATGTTCCGCACATTTTAAACTCAAAATGTACGGCGTACGGAAAATTGTGATAATCAACAAAATGTCAGGAAACGTTTTTTTGGTTTCATGAGTCAAGTTCGCAAATTTTTCAGATAAATTAAAAAAAAACGAGTTTCATCGCAAAAAAAAAGTCCCGCGCGTGGTTCGGCACTTTTTCAGACTCAAAATGCACTGAAAATTGTGATAGCGGTAATTTTTTATTACCCGAACGAAAAATAATTACGTCAACATCGCAAAATTTTGAGAAAACAAAGAAATATAAAAATGCAAAGCAAAAAAATGTCCTGAACGTTTTTAACTCAAAATATACGAATTTAAACTTAGAATTGTGATAAACAAAAAAATGCCAACTACAAAACTCATAATATAAAAAATACTGCCGCGGGCATCGTTCAGGCACAAAAATTCCTACAAAATTGTTTAAAAAATCTATTTTGAAGGTTTTCATCCCCCGCGACGAACCCCAACCGTGGAAAATTGCCGTCAACTTCGGCGCCGAGAATCGCTGCAGGTCGAAGGCAAAACGACGAGCTCGGTGCGTCGTGCACGCACTCGCAACGCGGAGGCACGACGAAGATGCACGTTGTCTTGCATCCGGCACGCATGCACCCACGACCCAGCTGGTCTCGGCACGAAAAAAATATATGTGTGAACGAACCTTTGTTCACTAAAAATTTTTTGACAAACAAATAATAAAAAAAAAACTCAACAAATATTACTCTGGCAAAATAACAATTTTGCAGAGTAGAACAATAAAAATAAAAAATAAAATAAAATAAAATCAGTCGACTCACGCATCCGCTTCGAGAATTACGCCTTCGCACAACGCGTACAACTCTTCATTCGTCTTTTGTTGTTCGGCGTTTTTCTTTTCGAGTTCCTTGATTTTCTCTTCAAGTTCCTTCACATATTCGGATTTGTCCTCCTCCTGGGTGCCACTGCCATTCTCGGTGGGTGCAGCAGTAGTCTTTTCGGCGGAAACAGCGCTGGCTCGTTCGCGTTCTATGAAAAGATCCAATTCTGCGTCAATCGCGAGCTGAAAATCAGCAAAAAAACGTTTTTACTAAATTTGAGCCAAAAAAACAAACCTGCAGTTCGTTTGTAGGCTCATTTTGCTGAACTACGATTTCAAATGAGCTCGAAATGACCTGGTTGTTGAACGGCATTGTGCCGATGGTCGGTGGCACGAAAGATTCGTCGAAGATGCTGGGCCATGGATTGATGAACCTCGCGGTGACAATTGGGCCTGGAAAGATGAAAAAACGTCAGTTTTGACCAAAAAATCTAATTGAAACAAAAAACCCCAGTTTCGGCTCAAAAACGTCGCTTATCTTCAAAAAAGCCAAGTTTTGAAAAAAAACATCAAATAACAACAGTTTTTACGCAAAAGCACTGAACAACCCCAGTTTTGGCCCAGAAAATGCCAAATACCCCTAGTTTAGCCTAAAAACGCGAAATACCCCTAGTTTAGCCTAAAAACGCAAAATACCCCTAGTTTAGCCTAAAAACGTCAAATACCCCTAGTTTAGCCTAAAAAACACCGATAAAACCCAATTTGGCGTAAAAAACCAAAAAACCCATTTCACCCCAAAAAAACAAAAACAAACCTCTCAAATTAGCAGTCTTGATCGAAGACGCCGTCGCGGAATCCCAAATGACGTACAGCCCCTCAAGATCGCCGGTAACGAGCCTTGAAGCGTCGACATTGACGTCAATAGCCGTGACACCCTTCGAATGACGGTCAGGAAAGACAGTCACCTTGTTCGACACTCCATGAAGAGCCAAAATCGTCGAATCCGGGTCATGCAGAACGAGAGACACGCCTCGCAGCTGTCCAGAAGCCCCGCCAACGTAGGCAATCGATTCTGCAGCGTTGATGGCACACGAGAGAAGAGGGAATTCAAAACACACACGAATGATATCGCGTCGCTTTGAGACCGAATGAATGACCAGATTACGGTCAATCGAGCACGACAGTATCCGAACATCGGCCGCGGGCGTAAATTTGACCTGGGATACAGAGTTTTTGTGGGGTGAATAGGTGTAGTTTAGGCCACCGTAGTCATCGGTGTCTTCCGCTCCGCCCTGAGAAAGTAATCTGAAAAAAAAAACAAAAATACAGTAAAAATTTATGGCCTAAAAATTAAAAAAAACAAAAATGTGATCGTAAAATTCTTAGGCCTAAAAAATGAAAAAAAACAACAAAAATGGAATTACATAATTTTTTAGGCCTACAAAATTAAAAAAAAACAACAAGAAATGTATTCGTAAACTTTTTAGGAAAAAAACAACAAAAATACCGTAAAAATGATCGTAAAAATAATAGGTCCAAAAAAACTAACACTGCAATATGGTAAACGCAAACAGCACCGTTGTCGAGGCCAACAGCGAGATGAACTCCATCTCCCGACACTGCCAAGGAGCTCGGAGTCGAGAAAAATGTTTTGTCTATCGCCACGAGCTCTTTTGAAAAAGTCTGAAAACATAAAACCCCAAATAACAAAAAAAGAACGGCAAAAAACATACCTTCCAAGCAAACAATCCTTTTTCAATGACAGCAAAGACGAGCGATCCACTGGGACTTGTTGTAATTGCCCGGACGTTTCCAGACGCAACACTTTTGACGTGCTGTCCCTTGTGCTGTCCGATGGCAACGTGATGAAGGAGTCGCTGATCTCTGATTGCAATGAGCAGAGAAGAACCATCCGGGCCTAAAAAAAATTCACAAATGCAAACATTTTCCCGAAAATAATTTTTTGCAACAAAAAAAACCCACCAACAGGCTCGACGCAACTCGGGAGTGCTCCATGAAGTTCGCCGCCTTTATAGGCCCATAAAGTTGATCCAGTCACCGGATGAATCACAGCCGTCGAATTTGGCTCTGAGCTTTCCGCGGCGACGAATATGTACTGAAATAAACACAATGAATCGATTAAACGTAAAAAAAAAGACAAACCTGTGATTGATCGATGGTCGAAGTCATGGCTAAATCATCAGAAAACCACCTTTTCAAATGAAAAAAAAACTGATGCGGACCCGGCCAAAAACGAGTGTGCGTTCAGAACACTTTGCCAGAAAAAAATTCTGTGCTTTTTCTTTGCAAAATTTTTTTTTTCGCTTCGAAATGCGCGTTTTTCATGTTCCTGTGTTTTTATTGCACAACATAATTATTTTTTAGGCCATCGGAGTACGTGTATGCCATGCCGGATGCGGATTCTGCGATTGCTGCCGACCCAGTTCAAAGGAACGATATCAGACTCTTTTTTGGTTTGTTTTGGGTTTTTTTCGACATAAAGGTAATTTTTTTTTTTTTTTCAGGCACCCCACCGGAAGACCTGGATCGTGAACAGGTAGTTTTCCGTGATGGCACGACGGTTGCCGATCTCTGGGCGATGCTGGCCGACGATGGTGAGCGTGAACGTTCGGACGACGAAGAAACGGTGGCTCCCGAGGTCGAGAGCAGTCCTCTGGATGCTGTGACCCATCAAATTTCGACTGTGATTGAGAATATCAAAGCTGCGGATTTGGAAATCAAAAAAACTGAGGTAGGCTGTTGAAAACGTATTTTTTGGTAATTTTATCTGTTTTTGTCCATTTTTAGGCCCAACTTTCCAGCCTAAAATCCAAGCAGGCAGATCACCTCTCCAAACTTTACTCCCTCTTCGCTCGGCTAACAACCGAACAGAAAGAATTCATAACTTCGAGTCAAAAAGTCGTTCAGTACTTTGACAACAAATCCAAACTCGCTGTCAAAACACAAGCTGCCACTTTTCGCGTCCGTGCGAAAAAACTCATCCGTCACACAATTGCCAACGCTAACGCCGCGCAACGCTCGCCGACGCCTTCTGAAAAAGAAGAAGACTACAACGATGTAATTTTTGGAAATTCAGACGACAGTACGAGCGTTGAAATCGACGATGGAGACGGAAACGGAAACGAGGACGTTGAAATCGCCCAGCCAACTTCTTCCGAAGCCGCAGAAGATGATCGCCTCGCACAGGAACTCGCGCTGCGGGAACGACTGCTGGCGAGGACAAAAAGGCCCGAATCAGGTGAACCACAGCAGTCCACGACGGCACCTGAGGCTGCCCCCCGAAAAAGACCCACGATCCAAGAAGGTATCGAAGAAGACGTGGCGTCGAAGCGTCCCTGTTTGATCCCCGACACCGATGAAAACAATCCTTCGACGAATTTTCGACGATTTATGTACGTTTTTAGGGGGGTTACGGTCAAAACTGGGGGGTTACGTTCGTTTTAGCATTTTCGTTGCGAAACCATGAACACAAAAGTAACATTTTTTGCTTGGATTTTGTTACTCTTTTTACGATACACAACTTTTACGACATTTTTTCCTAAAACGTTATTTTTTGTCGTTTTTTTGGACTTTCTTGGGTTTTTCGACCCGAAAATGTAATAAAACCATCATGTTTTTCAAAACTGATCAAAAACATTGAAAAACAGATTTTTGGGGTTTGAATTTTTCTCAAATAAAAAATTTTATCTTTTTTTCCCAAAACGATACTTTTTTTGCCCCTAAAAGGTCAAAAAACCATGTCTTGCCGGTATTGAATTTTTCCGGCGTCAAACTGTCGATCGGGACCCAAAACAGGTTTTTTTCATCTGAAAACAGAAACAATTATACTTTACTATAATTGTTTTTCTTCCAGAAAACACGTACGTTTTTTTCGTAGACTGTTTTTTGTACTCTGTGCACTGCTGATTCACCATAGGCCATCCGTGTCCCTGCATTCCGGGACGTCTGTAAAATTCAAAATCATGGAAAAATTTCGGGATACGATACGTTTGACTGAACAAAGTTCGATCATCCGTGGAGAAAAAAGTTTGAAATTTATATGTACACACGTGTTTTGTATTTTTGATAAGACTTCAAATTTTTTGTGCTCGTATTAGTTTTTGTGCACTTTTCTGATGGAAGACTCCAGAAACAATATAATTTTTTGCTTTTACCTAAAAACTCAAAAATAAGGGTAAAACTGACATTTTTCAAAACCGGCCTTGTTTTCATTTTTCATTTCTCATTTTAGCTTGGACCCATCAATCGAGGTCGATTCTGCACTGGAGCGGTTCCGATACAACGTACCATCACTCTCCGACCTGTGTTACTTTGAGTCCTACGGTTCGTGTCTGGACGATGCATGTCCTTAGTAAGTTTCGCATTTATTATCTATGTATATTTTTTGGAGTTTGTATCCTACAGCTGTAGTATTTCCACTTTTTTTTATTTCTTGTTCCTTTTCAGTGTGCACAAGCGTGACTGCGCGCTCTCAGATCAAGCTGTTGTCGAGGAGGTTTTGCAACTCATCCGAGACGGAGGCAGCAGCGGACGCGATTGTCATCCATCCGCCCCGGGCTCTGGGACTGATCTCTCAATGGAGGCCATCGGATTGCTCCAGAAGATGCCGCTGAAGGTCGTCATCGAACACCTTCGCAGGCAGCAGACTCATGCGCGATTGTAGCGTGTCACGGATGCGTGTGCCAGCAGCCAGCCAGCCAACGCAGCCCCGGTCAGCAACAGTCATTGTTATGGTCGGAATAGGGCAGATCATACATAAAGAAGAAAGAAAGGAAAGGAGAGCGCGCGCGAGAAAAAAAAAGAGAGGGGAGAAAGAAAGGAAGAAGATGGTTATCGGACGATTCGGACGCGTGATTGTATCAAAGGTCGTCGTCGTTGTCCGCCGAGGCCTCCCCCCTCCTTCCCTCCCTCGATCAGGGGAGGAAAAGGAGGAGGAGACAGCGATAATCCTCCCCGAGGTCAGTATACATAATTGGCGTGGAGGGAGCAGCGGACGCTGGGGTATCCAAGATACGTGCCGGGTTGGGTGGTTTACTTTACGTACATACGTTCAATTGGTCTGGTTCGGTCAGCCAAACAAATTGAACAACGTAAACTTCTTTCTTCCACTCGAGACATTGATCGGTTCGGGTGGAATGTGCGGGTGGCCTCATAACATTTTTTTATGCGCAATGCGTTTTCCTAAAACAATACTTTTTGTTTTATTCCGATCCGGAAATGTAAAAAAGATAACAAAAACTAATTAAAAAAACGTAAAAAAACTGATTTTTGGGTAAAAACGGTGAATAATGTTTCAAAAACAAAAATATCGTATCTTACGATAAAAAAAGTAACGTTCGCGATCGTTTTGGAATTTTCGTTCCGAAACCATCGACCAAGAAGTAACGTTTTTACCCCAGATTTTGTTACTTTTTTTTACGATACATTTTCGTTCCGAAACTATCGACCAAGAAGTAACATTTTTAGCCAGGATTTTGTTACTTTTTTACGATACATAATTTTTACAACCCCACTGAACGTAAACTTCTTCCACTCGAGACATTGATCAGATCGGGTGGCACGCAGCAAAAATTCTTGTACACTACCTTTTTTTGCGGCGCAGTGCGTTTTCACTTTTCTCACGGATGGTTGCTTGCATTTGTTAATCAATTGTAATGCCTCCAGCATTATCCATTCAGGATTGAAACGTTTACATGCTTTCTTTCTTCCGCGCGTCTTTTGTCAGGAAATTTTTGTTTTCACAGCGCGTGAATGATTTCAGAATCCCTCAATTTTTCTCTCTTTCTTGATCATGGTTCGCGTCGCCGTAACCGGCGCTTCCGGATTCATTGGCCAACACATCCTTAAACGACTCCATGAACACGCATCCGATTTGATCGACGAAATCGTGGCTGTTGATCGACTTTCTTCCAGTGATCCCACTTTTCTCGGTTTGTTTGCTTTTATTTTTTGTTTATCATCGTCCCCAAAATATTTACTAACGTACCCGAGGCTTTTGGACCCCAACTTTTTATCCGGTATACAAACAAACAATTTTTTTGTGAGTAAAACATTTTATTTTTCCACTCGGGGCAACTGAAACAGGATTTAGCCAAAAAACAGGCGAGATGGCCGAGCGGTCTAAGGCGCTGGTTTAAGGCACCAGTCTCTTCGGAGGCGTGGGTTCGAATCCCACTCTCGTCAGTTACACTTTTTTACTTTTTTCTGTTGTTTATAATAATTTTTTACATGTTATCCTTTTTTTTCAGAATACCAGCACACAATTCCAACCCGACATGTGCAGTGCGATCTCGCGGAAACCCAGCCAACGCGTTCTGCCCTCGAAGGCGTCGACGCGGTCATCCACGCTGCAGCCCGACGCATGGATTACCTCGGCCCCAGCGATGACGACCGACTCGTCGAAGCCTACGCTCGGGACAACGTCGGAGCGACCGAAAACGTCGTTGAGGCGATGTTGACCCTCGGAATCCCGAATTTGGTTTTTATCGGCGACGCGTACGCCAACCTTCCAATCGAGGACAATTTTGGGCTTTCTGAAGACAATCATCCCGGAGTGCCGTCTTCCTTCCTCCTCGGCGACTACGGAGAATCCCGAATCCGCGCGGAACTTTTTGCCCGTTCCAGCGTCGGACGTGCGCTTCCGAACAACGCCGGAAAGTTGCATGGAGTTTTCCTTCGGCCAGTTTTTGTCTACGGCGAGGGTGATTACGTGTTTCCGACCGCTCTCAAAACTGCCGCAAATGCAAATGGGGGTCGTCTGAATATTGTTGGCGGTCCGTCTTCGGGAATGTTTCAATACGTGAGTTTTTGGAGTTTACAAATTTTTTTTTAACGACCCTAAATGACCTCAAAACTGAAAGAAATAAATTTATGGTTTACGGGGCACCCCTATTTTTTTTTTGTTTTTCAGATCTACGCCGGCAATCTGGCAGCCATGGTCGAGTCTAGTCTGAGGTTACTCCAAATCAACCCTGGACGCATCGATGGCGAGTACATCTACTGTATGGAGAGTACTGTAGCGCGTCATATTTACGATTTTTTCGCACCCGTCGCCCGGACACTTGGCGTTCAATTCGGCGCTTCTACGCATCCAATTTTGGCCAGGATAACGATGGCATGGGCCGCGTTGGCCGAACGAATGGGCCTGAGCCGACCGACGTCTTCGGACTTTACCGCACTCGCGAGACGCTTTCTTCTGCTTTTTGCGTACGGATTCGCGAATCGCAAACAACAAATCATTCTGCCAACAGATTTTGACGTTACGCCAGACGAAGCAATGTCGCGCACGACTTCCTGGCTGGAAACTGAGTTGCGCAACTGCGCTGCAACAATTGCCGGCGGCAAGACAGATCCCCGCGTTATACGCCTTAGGGGATAACTCTGGGGAGAGGGGGGAATGGATGCGACAATTATTATTACATACATACATTTTTCTTTCATTGCTGGATTTTTGTTGCGGCATACACATAAAAAATGGATTACAGACATTTTTTTTATTATTTACCAAGTCAGGTGTCGCCTTCGGTCTCGAAGAGGGGAATGCCGTAGAAAAAGATAACAAAGATCTCGACGAAGGTCAGCAGAAAAAACCAGCCGAACGAAGCGAATGCGGGCATGACGGAACGAAGGATCGACGGAGGAGCTGGACTGCGAGCCGGTTCTCGCGGGCACGTACACAACAATATTTAGCGTCCAAAAAGAATGCAAAAATGAAGAATGAATAAATGACCAGTGCTAATGTAGAAGGATTTTACGGCTATGCGTTCTGAAGACCACAAAATTTGTGTGGGCAGGCGTGAACATGAAAAGTGTTTGAGAACATTCTTCATTTTGGCAAATTTTCATGAATGAAATTTTGCCAAAAAATTTGAAAAAAATTTGTTGTAAAAATTACGACTTTGCCATTTTTGACGATTTTTGGCACGTTGTAGTTAGATAAAAAACTACGGCATTTCCAAAGTCAGAATACAGATTGATGGACATGATTTTTGATGGAGAATCTGAGAAAATTATAAAAATATAGGGTTATCATCTTGAAAAATGTCGAAAATAACATTCAAAAATTGTCACAATGGCAACATTTGTTTCGGCATTTTTCAAGATGATAAGGAATCATTGATAACCCAATATTTTGATATTTTTTTCGGTTTCTCTATAAAAAATCGCGTCGATTAATTTTTACCCGAGCGTTGGAAATGCCGAAGATTTTTAGCTATAACGTGCCAAAAATTGTCAAAAATGGCAAAAACGCATTTCCGGCGATTTTGACAAATCATGCCTCAGGCTATATTTTACAGTAAAAACTTTTTTCATTGTAAAATCAACATTTTGGCAAAATTTCCAAACGAATTTCCAAATTTGGGTTCAAAAAAAAGGTTTCAAATTTGCCATTTTATAACGCAAATTTTTTTTTGACTTTGCATAAAAAATCCCTTCACCTGTATCCTGTACCCGGATCAATCAAACACAACAGTTACCATTTATATGTATATGCGGGGTCAGTAAGCACAGGTTAATCCTCTTTCTTGGAGAGCGGCTCGTGTACCTTTGGAAGCACCGCTGGTTTTTTGAAGTAATCCTGGTCCGGAAGATCGTGTACCGTTCTTGGCTAAAAGCAAAAAAAACCATGATATGTACCCCGTCAACCGTTAACCTGTAAATAGTTTCCAACTCACCGTCTTGGAAGCCGATCCCTGCACGGAAAAGATGGGCATATCCGACTCGGACATGAGTTGCTTTGCATCGCTGCCATCGTAATCCTCCCGCACGCTGGGCTTTGGAGCTCCCTTGGAAGAGTAGTAAAGTTCCATCAAAAAATTGAACACCTTCGTGCACACATTCAGGATGTTGGCGATGACTGTCATGAGTAGCTCCATGACGGAGGGTCCATCGCCCCCAGCGGTGCCCTTCTCCGGCAGCTTGGAAGTCTTGGCAGACATCGTCTCGGCTGCGACGCGGTTTGGCGTGTGGCGGCGGATGCCGAAATGACGAATAAGTAACGGGGAGCGTGTTTATGCTAATTTTATGGCGTTCAAAGACGTTTACCAGGTATCAAAATCGTTTCCCACTGATATGATGGTCCTTCGTCGTTTTCTGCATTCTACGGCGGAAACGGTGGTGGAAGTGGATCGTCTCCGTCGTCGACGCACGAATCAGGTGGATTTGGAGGAACTTCTCGGCGATAAATTGATTTTACATAAAAAAATGTATTGACCGGCCATTTGGCGATTTTTTTGAATACGGTTTTTTCATGCATCATGATTTTTTGTGAACTGCAGGAATAAATTTGATTTTTGTGAAAATTCGTATTGACACAAAATTGCAGTATCTTTTGAGAACGCGAGCGCCTCACCCCTCCGTGCGGCTGCGGCATTCACACTTGCCGCATTCGCTGGGATCCTGGTCTTCGCGGTGCATGGCTGCGCGGACTTTTAAAAATAAGCATGTAGTTGAATGCAACTTTGACCCACTTTCTGTTGTATTGGCCCCTCCTTTTTTTGTGTTCAATATACGAACGGCACGATTGTCATTCTTGGATTAGTTGGAAGTTTTATGGATGTTGGCTACTATGTATGTATGTTTATGTGCTAATATGTATGTATAGAACAAAAATTATATATGGATTATTATTATATATGGAAAGAGAATTCAAGTCGAAGCAAGACTACGCAGCGTGCGTAGTCGTTGTCCAATGGGCTCTCGACAATAATCACTGTAGGCGATCCACATAATCGCCAAAAAATCTGTTTTGTATTATGTATGTATGAAATAACTGTTTTTTGTGTTATATTGAATAAACAAAGCGAGTTGAGTTCTTTGTGATGAGGCCTCGGGGTATGTAGATATTTTTTGCGCAAACAAATTAAAATTGTCATTTGTTTGAGAACGAACCCGGGTAACCACCCTTTCCTGATCTCTCAAAATCTTTTACAAAACACCATTTATCAATCTTAAAACCATGAAACAATAACTACAGGACTCAAGACCGTACTACCATGTCTCGAGTTGAAGGGAGGGGTGCTCAGTAGGCCTCGCAGGCGACGGCGGCGGACTGAACGTCGACGAGGGTGGGCTTCTCGCCGGCGACGAGGTCCGAGATGTCGGCGTTGCGCGCCTGGCGGACGAGGCGGCGGACGTGGGGCAGGGAGCGGTTGAAGCACGCGAACTGCACCTTGGTCTGGGTGGTCTTGGTGGGGTACCAGCCGGAGGGGCACTGCTTGACGGGCTTCTGCGAGAAGCAGATCTTGTGGTTGTACTCGATGACCTTGGTCCGTTCGTTGGGCTCCTCTGAAGATTTTGCCTTGTCTCAAGCATTGGTCCAATGCAAATTCAAAACTCACTGTTGTCCTCGTCGTTGTCTTCCTCGTCCTCGTTCTGGCGGTCGTAGTCGTTCTTCTTGTCGGCGGCGAACTTGTAGTCGTACCGGGTCTGGTAGACGTGCTCGTCCTCGGCGTCGACGGCGGCGAGGCTGTCGTCCATGCGGCCGAAGGCGTCGTCGCGGGCGTAGAGGTCGTCCATCTGGTCGGCGTCGAGGGAGTAGCTGCGGTGGAAGGCCTTGATGTCGTCCGTGTTCTCGCCGTCGTTGGTGAGGAACTCGTTGTCGGACTCGTCGTCGTAGTGGCCGCAGAGACCGCACTGCGCGTTCTTGTAGACGGGAGCGATGCGGACGTTGGCGCGGTAGCCGTCGAAGCGGATGGACGCCTTCTGCGGGAGACGGAGGGTGACCTGGCCGTCGACGAGGGTGATGTCGTGCTCGTTGAGGCGCTCTTCGTCGTCGATCACCTGGCCGTTGACGGAGACTTCGAGTTCATCGTTGCGGGAGCCCGACTTGCGGCAGACCTCGATGGTGTTCTTGCGGGAGACGACCTTGAGCTTCTTCTCGCCGTTGACGGCGTCGATCGTCTTGAGGAGGACGGCAAACTGCTTGTTGGCGCAGTCCTTGGCGATGACGGAGTAGGACTTGCCGATGGGCGCCTTGTAGGCGACGTTGTCAAAGGTCCAGACCTTGCGGCCGGTGACGGAGCACTGCGCGCGCTTTTCGTCGGCGACGGAGTCGATGAGGTCCGAGACGGAGTCAATGTCCTCGTGGGAGTCGAGGGCGACGAGGCGGAAGGGAGCGACCTTGGCAGGCAGGCGGAGGGCCTTCATGTGGACGCGTTCGTTGGCGGCGAGGTAGGTGAGCTGGGCGACGTCCTTGGCGAGCGGGTCGATGACGAGGGTGGCGACGATCTTGCCGGCGGGCACGGAGGCGGGCTTGGACGACTCGACGGACTGCCAGTTGGCGGCCTTGAAGAGGGCGAGGCCGTTGGCGAGTCGGAGCGAGGAGTGCTGGCTGAGCTCAGAGTCCATCTCGATCGTGTACTTGTTGACGAAGGCGGTCGCGCGCTCGCACGACCACGACTGGCACCTGAGCCACTTGGGGAGAGCGCGGACGCCCTGCACCTTGATGGCGGCCTTCTGCTTCTGCATGTGGTCGCCGAACTCGACGTTGGCCTGGGCGACGAACTGCTTCTGCTGCTGGCCGGCGTTCTCGCGGAGCTGGCGGAGCGAGGCGGACTTCTCGGGCATGAGCATCTGGCCGCGGAGGGCGAAGGTCTTGTCGTCGGCGTTGGCGGAGGCGGTGAGCTTGCAGAAGCGGAGCTTGGAGTCGCAGACGGCGCTCATGCTCGTCTTGCCCTCGCTGACGGGGCTGCCGGAGGCGTCGCGGGCGCTGTACGTGACGCGGAGGGCGTGGCGGTACCAGCGGCGGGCGGAGAAGCGCTTGCCGTAGGACGAGAGCTTCTCAGAGGCCTCCTCTTCGTAGTCCTGGTTGTCGTAGGTGTTCCGCGCGGTCTGCTCGTCGAACTCGGCGAGCTGGGACTGCGTGCGCTGGAACCAGCGGCCGGCGAGCGTGATGTCGATGCTCTGCGCGGTCGCCTGGCTGGGCTCAAAGTCGACGACGACGTGGTTCTCCGTGACGCGGGCGAGCGCGAGCATCGCGGGGTACGAGGGCCGCTCGAGGCGGTGCATGTGGCCGTGGACCTTGATGGAGGCGGGCAGGAGGCCGTAGGCTGCGGAGTCGTCGAGGTCGACGGCGAGCGCCTCCTTGGCGAGGTTGCGGATGGACTGCAGCTTGGCGGGGCGCAGGAGCTGGGTCTTGGCGTCGTAGGCCTGGACGAGGGTGTACGGCATCGTGTGGAAGCCGCCGAGACGGGTCTGGCTCTGGGGGAACTTGATCGAGATGCGGATCTTCTCGGACATTTCTTCGTCGCCGACGGTGGCCTTGTCGCCGAAGAGCGCGGCGTGCGTCTCGATGTCGATGGGCAGGTTGAGCGAGGCCGAGGTGAGGGATTCGACGCCGGTCAGCGCCATCGGGGACCACACGAGCATGCGGTCGATGTGGACGGCGTTGATGGAGGGGTGCGCGGAGAGGAGGACCTTGACGCCTTCCGAGTCAACCTTGAGCTTGAGCTCGCCCTTGACGGCCGCCGTGATGGGGGTCGAGCGCTGGACGTCGAGGGGCATGCCGCACGAGGTCGGGATCTTGATGCCGCGCTGGCGGAGGGCGGCGGCGGTCGTCAGCTGGAAGCGCTTGCCGGAGAAGAGCGAGGCCAGCGAGGAGATGGGCAGGGACTCGCCGTTGACGATCTTGCGCAGGGGCTCGGGGAGGGTCTCGTCGCTGACGGGGAGGACGACGCTGTCGATGTCGGAGACGCGGATGCACATGATGCCGATGGGCTGCTGCTCGGAGCCGGCGTAGACGGTCTCGTCGTCTTCGGCGCCGAACCAGCTGCTGATGCGCTTCTTGATGGCGAGCGTGTCAAAGATGTTGTCAATCTCCTGCTCGCCCTTGTTTTCGCTGCGGCGGCCGCGGAGGGGGTTGCCGGACTGTTCCTGTTCGCGGTGGAAGGCCTTCATGACCTTGTCGTAGTAGCGGTCGAGGCCGTGCTGCGAGAACTCGAGGTCGACGTTGCTGCGCTCGAGCATGCCGTTGAGGAATCTGTCGACGTGGGCCTGGATGTGCTGGGGCAGCATGGAGGAGGTCGTGAAGATGGAGGCGACGTCGAGGAAGAGGCCTTCGTTGGAGGCGGCGGCGTAGATCGGCACGCGCTTGAAGTACGACTTGCCCCGTGGCCACGCGGACTCGTCGATGCTGACGGCCTTGAGGACGGCGGCGAGGTGGGCGGCGAGCTTGCGCTCGACCGGGAGCGGCGACTTGGCGAGGGACTTCATGAGCGAGTACGCGTAGGCCTTGACCTGCTGGCGGGGCTCGTTGAGGAGCGCGTGCGCGCACTGGTCGACGACGGCCTTCGAGGGACGGGTGTGGAAGATCATGGCGAGGGCGGTCATGCGGACCTCAGGCTTGTCGAGGGTGTTCTTGAAGACGGGCAGCAGGATGCGCTGGATCTTGCGGGGCATGATCGTGCGCAGGCGGCGGAGCGAGTCGATGGCCTGCTGGCGGACGATGGGCTCGACCTTGGCGTCGCGGATGATGGCGGCGAGGTGGTCGACGCAGGATTCGCACGCGGCGTTGCCGATGGCCTTGAGGGCGAGGATGCGCTCGTACTGGTTCTCGGCGCGCTCGTAGGCGGTGTAGAGGGCCTTGGCGTACTTGTCCTTCTGGGCGCGGGTGCACTTTCGCTCGTCGTCGACGGGCATGTCCTTCTTGTACTCGGCGGAGCAGAGCTGGGCGATGGCGGCGCCGTGGGAGAGGACGCAGGCCTGGCGGAGGGCGGGCTTTTTTAGGGCGACGTCCGACTTGCAGAGCTGGGCGATGGCCTCGATCTGGGAGGTCGAGGGCGCGTAGAGGACGGCGAGCTGCTGCATGGCCTGGACAGCCTTGGTGGTCGGGATCTGAAAGAATAGTCAGGTAAGCCAGGTGAGCCAGGTGAACAATGTTCCCCCTACCTTCTCAGACTTGATCTCGTCGACGAGGTAGACGATCGAGTTGCGGGTCGCGGCGATGGCGCAGGCGTCGGTGAAGAGCTCGGTCATCTTCTCGGTCTTGGGCGAGGGGCCGTCGCGCTGGATCTCGGCGTGGACGGACTTGAGGTCCTGGACGGTGCACATGCGGATGATGGAGACGACCTGCTGGAGCTGCATGGACTGCTCGGTGGCGATGCCGTTGGCGGCGTTGGACATGGCGGCGGCGATCTGCTTGAGCGTCTGCGCGATGGTCTCGACCTTGCGGGTGACGGCGCCGAAGGGCGAGTGCTCTCCGGTGAACTCCTCGTCTCCGAGCTCGTAGAAGCGGCGCTCGACGGTGTCATACTCGGGCTGGTAGAGGAGGGACTCGGTGGTGGTGCTGGACGACCACGCGACGTTCTCGGTCTTCTTCTCGACCTTCTTCAGGACGAGGCGCGAGATGACGACGGTCTGCATGGGCTGGCGCTCGGCGGCGAGGGCCTTGTGCGTGTACTGGGAGAAGGCGCGGGCCTGCGCGACGCCGTACTTGTTCTTGTTGCTGACGAGCTGCTGCGAGATGACGGTGGAGCGGTCGATCCGGGCGTCGATCTGGTCGTCGACGGGCTTGTAGGCGGGGAGGCCGTAGGTCGTGGCGACGGACCGCTTGCAGTCGTTGAAGTCGATGCTCTTGGTCCAGTTGTAGCGGTCGTCGGAGACCTTGTTGACCGTGTACATCGTCTGGCACTGGCCTTCGAGGGTCGTCTGAAGGTGGATGGGGATTAGGAAAAGGAACTATGCGCGAGGGAACTCACCTCAGAGACGTTGAACATGGCCTGGGCCTTGTCGCTGGGGCGCTGCTGGATGTTGGCCTGGAGCAGGTTGAGGAGACCGCGCTTGATGTTCTTCGCGAAGGAGTTCTCCTTGGCGACAAAGTTGATCTCGCCGACGAGGCCGTCGACGAGCTCAAACTTGCACGGGGTCCTGAGGCTCTCGAGCAGCGAGTGCGGAGCGTCTTCGGAGAGCGCCGAGACGGGGATCATCTTGGCGGGCTCGTCGACGTGCGCGTTGACCTGGCCAAAGCGGACGTTTTCGAGCGAGAGCGAGGCAAGCTTGTCGGACTCAAACTGGATGCGGGCGGTGGCGGCAAGGCGCTGGATAGCGCGCTGCTCGACGTCGGCGAGGCCGGAGGAGGCCTGCGCATCGTAGTCGTAGACGTACTCGCGGCCGGCGCGGAAGGGCTCGGCTTCGAGCTGCGGGGCGGCAAAGGCACCCGCGACAAGGAGACAGGTGAGCGTGACCAGCTTCATTGCTGCTGAGCGAATGGGGAGCTGGAGTGAACTACGAAGCTTTCCTCGAGGGCTCACGGCACTTTTATACGGGGCTCCTTCCTTGCTTCAAACTTTCCTGCTCCAGGGAAAGGGAGGCGGACTTATCAGTCCGCTGCGTCGTCGCCTGTCAATCTGGCTTTTTTCACAACATTCGCCGCTCCTGACTGACAGTTCCTATCGGATGATCGGCTCTGAACTATGGTCTTCTCGCCGGTCTTCTGACCTTGCGGCTGCTTCCTCGCTTCCTTCCTCCCCCGGATCCCCGTCCCATATGCCCGTGAGTTTCAGTTGGTTCAGTCGTTCTGGGCAAAGATCAGGTTATTTTTTACTTTTTTACATGCTTCAAAAAAACACCTGTCTGCGGCTGGGCTCCACTCAATCACGGGCTATCACTCCCTTCTTTTTTTTCTTCCTTTGTCAAGCAAGCACCGATGACTGAATGAATGTTGCGATATGTTGCACTTCCAACAAGTCATGCCTTTTTCTAAAATTTTTAGTTTTCATCGCTCTGTGCCATTTGTTCGCTGTCTCAAGTTTGACTACGACGACGACGACGACTACGATGACGACCTCGAGATCGGATCACGCGTTCGATGGCTTCGAGCCTCTTCCGCGTGGTTGTGTGCAGAAGGCCTGGAGCAAGAGTGCTAAAGTGCAGTCAGTCACCGACACCGACACCGATAAAACAAGCAAGAATAAACACAGGCAGAGCACGTTTGTAGCTTCGTTTCTTTCTTTTTCCCGGCAATGATTGTGGTTGTTTTGGGAAAAAATATTACACGCATACCCCAGCATTCAACGGATGTCAGCGGATCATGTGAATTTTGCCGGATGGATTTGTGATAGTCGATCCAAAACATAAAACAAAATCGACATCGAATGTTGCAAATTGCAATGCGTCGATTTTTATGTTCAAACTGCAATCAAACGATCGAACGATTGAAAAAAGTTGTTAGCTGATCACTTTTTGCTGAGAAAAAACACCTGCACAATTTTCGGTGATCAAAAACGAATTTATGTACTATTTCGTGGCAACTGAACAGGGATGGGCGAACAGCCGTTTTTTTTGTTCTCAAACGAACACGAACATTTTTTTAATTTTGTTCGAAAAATCGAACAAACGCGAACATTTTTGTCAGTGTTCTCGAACGAACACGAACGCAAAAATTTGAATTTGTTTGCGAAAAAACACGAACGTTCGTCCCTCCCGAGTGAAAGCTGAACACAACAACTTTCACTCAAAAATAAAAATTTTTATTAACAAAACTGGCACTTATTATCTGAATATGATAAAAAAAATAAACAAACAAATAAATAATTTCAAAACAGGCACGTTTACCATCAAAATTGCGTGTTTCCCGACCCGTTTTTTTTCAGAAATGCCATTTATTTTTTCCTGGCAAGTGCCAGCCTCTGCCTAAACTCGGGGTACCTCTTGCACCTTTTGTAGCAGTCCCGCGCGTACAAAGCGAGCTCCTCGGCGACCTGATCTGTTGTAAAAGTTGCCACAATCTCGACGACTTCGAGGGCGGCAGAGTCATTTTCTGCGACAACAGGTGCAAGTAGATTAATGATCCGACTCGTGAGGCTATCGATGATGGGAATCACGTGTTCCGCTGCGCTCCTGCTTCTGTCGACCCATCGGAAGAGAGCGAAATCGATGACGACTGATGGATCGTAGATTCGGCCTCGGACGAGGATCGCCTGAAGGGCGGCCAGGAGAATCCGGAGACGTGGCTTTGCACAGGCGCGGTGGCCAGGTGGGTACAGGCTGGAATCGGAATTTTTGAAAGTATTTACTTTTTTTGTGACGAAAAAACAGGGAAACGCGATTTTTTAAAAATAGGCAAAATTACGCGCGCGTATTTTGTAAAAAAACGTGAATTAAAATTTCCGTTTTTTTTACAAAATAAAAAAAAATGAAATTTTTTTTAAATTACTGCATTTTCGGAAACGGCAGTTTTTGACATTTAAAAAAATGTCAAACAAAAAATGTTTTGCCAGACAAAAATGTCAAAATGGCATTTTCGGAATTTTTTTTGACTTTGAATTTTTGTTATTTCGCTTTTAAAAAATTTTTTATTGAAAAAAAATTAATTGAAAAAAATTTTATTAAAAAAAAATTATTTAAGAAAAAAATTAATAAAAAAAAAATTTATTTAAAAAAAACTGTATAAAAAAATTTCGAAACAAAAAAAATTTTAATAACGAAATTTAAAAAAACCGTAAACATGAATCAATTTTTTGCCAAATATTAAAAAAAACGCCCAAAAAGACTGACCTGTCCAATTTGTCGAGAAAATCCCCAAAAGCCGTCAAAGGTCCTGGCTTGGATCGCTCAACAGGCTCCGGCATCGTCACCAGCAGCGTCAGAATCTCCTGAGCCAGGGAAATCGCCTCATCCTGCCCGGATGCATCCAACAGCGCCCAATCGTCGACCGCGGTCGTCAAAAAGGATTCTGCGTAGTGAAAAATCTGGACTGACAGCGATGTGAATCCAGCGAGGACGCCCAGGTGAATCCGATCGGTAGACGATCTCAGCGAGGGAATCGTGATGTACAAATTTGCGATACACGCGTGCAAAAACGCGGTCTGAGCTGTCGAGAGCCGGGATCGACGGGCGACATCGACTGTCAGGTGGATGATGCGGTAGACAACGTAGCGCTGGAGGCTGTCAATATTCATCAGAGTTCCGCGGCATTCAATGAGGAAGTCCAGGCCTCGTTCGGGGTCTGAAGGCAAATTGAAGCGGTCCAGTGCTGATTCAATTAATTCCGCGCAGGTGGAAATTGTTTGTTCGGAAGCATCGACGTCCAGAGAATCGTGAAGCATCCGACAGAGGTCCAAAACTATGCTCGCAAGTCGGAGGTCCGAAGAAGAAGGCGCGAGTCGGGTTGCCTTGACAAAAGCTGTGAGAACGCAGGTCGCCATTTGTTCCCTCGCAGAATTTCCCCGGAAAAGGTCAATAAAGTGGACAAAAGCATCGCTGACCATTAATTCTGGCACCGCCCTCGGGGAGAGAAATGCGACTGCCTTGGACGCAATCGAGCTGAGAACGCCCAGGTGATATTCGTAAACTTTGCTCGGCGATACATGGGTTGTCGTAAAATCCAAAATTACAGCAACTTCGTGGACGGAAAAATGTTTGGCCACAAATTCCATCCAAACATCCACAGAAGCCAGAAATGCACTTGGTAGATTAATTTGATTTGTAACCCGCCAAATGGATCGTAAAATAGATTTTCTAAACCTGTCTTCGACGTCTACGGTATTAATTCGACGTCCGAGGGCGCAGAGTGCTTCGGAGGATACTGTATCGATGGATGTCACCAATTTTGACAAATCCAAAGCGTGTTCAGCGACGTAGATTTTTGAAACCGCGTTGATGAAGGGCACGAGGATGACTTCCCGGTGCTGAGGCTTCGCACAGTATTCCCAGATTGGCAGGAGGTCGTTGTACGTGACTGCGCCGTAGCACACGCACTGCAGCACGTACTGTACGGCGGGGCCGACGAGGGCCGCGGGCTGGGTGACGTACATCTGCATCCAGTCGTTGATGCACAGCCAGTGGGGTGCACGATTCGCGGGATCCAGACGCATCCCGGTCCGACAGATGAAGCACCTCGCGTAGGAGGAAATGAGGGGATGCTGGACGACGCGTGCCAGAGAGCCGAGACGCATGATGTTGGGCGATATCGAAGAGTCGTCCACGAATCGCATGCATCGTATCAGCGCGCATTCAACTGGAAAATTAGGGGTTTTTTTACGATTTTTATGAAAATTTTGAAATTTTTTATTATAAAATTTTTTTGGAACTTTGTAGCCAAAAAAAAGGCATTTCTAAAGCCGAGGTAAAAATTGATCGCCGTGATTTTTTAGAAAGAATCCTAGAAAAATATCAAACGTAGGGTTACCCCAGGGATGGACGAACGTTCGAGTTCGTTCGCGAACAAATTTAAATTTTGCGTTCGTGTGCGTTCGCGAACAAATTTGCTTTGTTCGAGTTCGTTCGCGAACGAATATAAATTTTCCAAACAGATAAACGAACAAAAATTTAGGTAAAATCAGTTTAACGGTGCCGAATTTGATGTTATTTTTTTCAAAAATGGCAAATAGTGTCAATTGCCTTCGGCAATAAAAAGTGTAGGAAAACTGTTACCAAAAACGTGAAAACGCACAGTACCGAAGTTTAAATTTTTATGCCCAGTTTGGACAAAATTTTGTATAAAATATGCTAAAAATCTGTTCGTTGTTCGTTCGTGTTCGTTCGCGAACACTGACAAAAATGTTCGCGTTTGTTCGATTTCTCGAACAAAATTAAAAAAATTGTTCGCGTTCGTTCGAGAACAAAAAAAAAACGGCTGTTCGCCCATCCCTAGTTACCACCTTGAAAAATGCAGAAAACTCCAGGCAACATCTGTTTCGGCGCATTTTTCAAAGTGTAACAGGCCTAAATTTATTTTGAACAAATTTTTGTTGAAAGCAATTTTAAAAAAAGATGTTTACAAATTCATACACAAAAAAATTAGAAACGAACGAATTTTACTTTTCAAAAAATGTCTTCGAATTTTTCCCGGCCCAAAAAAAACCTACCGTAAATCCTGGGCAAAACCTCGTCAATCATCTGAATTTTGCCAAACCAATTCCTCGCCGTTAGCCTCGTCTGAGCCAGGATATCGCTCGTCACAAAGTGCGTCGGCAACGCTGGAAGGCTAGCTGACAGCCTCTCAGCTCTTGCCTTCGTCAGAAGTCTATCGTAAACGAGTGCTCCAAAAACGTCGAGAAAGTCTGTTACGTGGACAAAAAGTGAGGGATAATACTGAGCGTTGGAAATTGAAGACAACTGTTTGGAGACTTCGACTGCGAGCTGGAAATTACAAAAAATTTGTGATAACTGTAAAAAAGTTCAGGTGTACCTGGATGCAATCGATGCGCTTTTCCTTGGACCAGAGCGACAAAAGCAGCCTTCGCAAATCTCGCATCCGTGCTTCAAACTCATTTTGCGTCAGATCGGAAAGCTTGATTACAGATCCTGTTTTTTGGTCCCTAAAACTGGGATTTTTAAAATTTTTTTTAACAGATGTGTTTATAAAAAAAAATCCAACCTGCCGCCAAGAAATGTATTTTTTATGGATAACGTGTCAGAAGCCTGAAATTCCCGCAGAACATCCGCACGGATAACAGACCAAGGCGTGAAATCGACGAGTTTTGGATCGAGATCGGGAATTACGCTTTCATCGACTTCGGCGAGGGTATTTGTCAACTTTTCACCGATTACGTCGTCGACCGCGGCTTTTTTCTTCGTCGTCACCGAAACTGCACCTGCTGACGATGATGACGGCTTTTTCGTCGATACTGGACTGGGGTCCAACGCTGGGGATGACGAAGAATTTAGCGTCACACAGAGTGGATCAACAAAATCCTCGTTGCTGGATTTTGCGTCGACGTGAAGCAGGCTGTCAACGACGACGTCCGGCTCTTCGTCGATCGCTTGAACCACCCTTTGATCGCTGCCATCGTGCCGAGATGACAGGGGATGATGCTTGACGGCTTCACCGATCGTCAGAAGCGGTAGACTGCGAAAATTGAGCTCCATTTTGGACGATGACTTGTTCACTTGGATTTTTGTTGTTTTATAACATTTGACACTCTTGAAGCGAAAGTTTTGTTCCTTGACTGCGCACGCGCTGGAGATATGGTGAGGCAAACTTTTGAGAAACGGTATGTTTTTTTCTGTTCGTGAGTTCGATTGAAGTTTGTCGTAAATTTTCTTATTAGAGTGCTGCTGAACTTTGATTTGAGATACACGAAAGTTTATCAATCACCTTTTTACTGGTTTCTTTTTCGTGTTTTTGTGTCTGTCATACATCTTATTTGTCAAATGAGATGCTATGAAACACGGATACTTATTTATGGATCCTCATATCATTTGTATATGCAATATGGGTTAAACGATATCCGGATAATTTTGATTTATTTATGCATACGAATGCGTTTGTCTTGTCTCTTTTTTTTGTAGCAGGTATCTGCCAGGTTATAGTCATCTTTCAACTTTGTTTGCAAGCTGTATAACATACCTACGCCCCGGTAGCTAAGACGGTGGTGATAAATTACGCAAAACATTTTGGATACACGCAGAACGTCGGGATCAGGCGAAAGTTGGGATCAGACGGGTGCGAAAAGTGATGATTACTCTAAAGTGATTGAAAAGTGAGCGCGCATGAATGCGACATCCCTACCTGACCTCAATCAGGTAAGAGGAGTACATCTTCTTCAAAAAAGGTGGATGATATCCCTGACGCGCAAGCGCAAGCGCAGTGGGATTGGGATTCGGGATCCGAACCCATCCGTAACTAATTGACTGTTCACTTTCATTATTGCTGTTAACTTCTGTTGTTGTCGTTGACTGACTGATACGCTATTTTGTAAACCACGGACAATGCTTCTGCCTAGGCCCGGGTTTATTTGGCTTCTCGTCGGCTTCAGCTCGCTGCCTGTCATCTGGTCTTGCATTTCTACGACTACACCGACCACTACGACTAAACGTAAGTCTATGGTCTTCGCTTTCATTAACCTGACCTGATGTGAGATACATATCATGGATTGGTTAATCGATAGGATAAGAAAAATTGAAAAACGCAATTTTCAATTTTTCTCATAATATCAATTTTCAGTATGCTGCACCGCGTTGACGACATCCAATCCCGAGCGGATACCTGCACCTTCTGGGACCCCGGGTGCAGCCTTCGACGAATGCGCCATCCTCCGACGAATCCAGCGCGGTGAATGTCCCACATCTGCCGAAATTGTATGTTCAGCTTCGAGGGGCGCTACCGTCAGCGAAGTTGTCCTCCAATTTCTCTCCCCAACAAATACTGTTGTTGCAATCTTCACCGGCGTCACCCGAACCTCTGCGACGATCGAATGCACATCAGGTGGATGGAGGGTAAGAAATGGGACATCTGGGAACCTCGTCGCATACAGTACCGTTTCCTGTACTCAAGACACCGTCGAGGGCCCTGATTTTACCGATTATTACACGCATCATGAATCCGAGCACCACCACTATAACGACTACTACAAAGGCTAAATATTTACGTAGAAGGAAAAGTTTATTTGTAACACGAAGGATTGATTGATTTCAGTATGCAGGGTACGTGAGCATCGAATGTATAATAATAATAAAGTGAGTCAATGGCGTCTGGTTTGGCGTCTGTCTACCCGGGCTACTATTCGTCGTAGATGAGGATCTCCTGGCTGTCGTCGTGTCGCGTATTTGCGTGGCTGGGATGGCGGTCGAAGAAGTCGTTGGTCGCGGGTCGGATGAAGAGGCACGCAAGGATTGAGAGGGCCAGGAGCTCGATGATGATCACGAAATTGCAGATGACTGAAAAATATTTTGGATTGAGGAAATCAGTTAATTTAGAATTTTTTTTAAAATTGAAATTTTGATAAATTTCAATTTGTCATTTTTTTATGATTTTTGGCATGTTGTAGCTAAAAAACTACCGCATTTCCAAAGCCAAGGTATGTACTTTTTGATCGACGTGATTTTTGATGGCGAATCCAAGAAAAATAAAAAAATATAGGGTTATCACCTTGAAAAATGCCGTAAAATCGTATTTAAAAAACGGTCACATTGTTTCGGCATTTTTCAAGTGACATCCCTATATTTTTACATTTTTCTCATATTCTCTATCAAAAATCACGTCCATCAATAAATATGAATCATGGTTTTGGAAATGCCGTAGTTTTTTTAGCTACAACGTGCTAAAAATCATCAAAAATGCAAAAGCCCAATTTCGGTACTCTGCCGGATCATCCAAAAAAATTGCTAAAAAAAACTTACACCTAGCCTGATCGTGCGGCAGTAGCGTAGAAGTGCATCCAATGGCTCCAAACCGGACAAAGACATTTTCAAAAATAAGCGGTTCCTGTGCGGATGAAAAAAGTAGTCCCAAATCGACGAGTCGAAAGAGCGCGGTGTACGAGTACTTCTTCAGTGTGTCCTGAAACAAAAATAGTTTAAATTTAAAAATGTGGCGCAATGCAAAAAGCATCAGAACAAACCTCAGCAGCCCTCGAAAGCGTATGGAAGCCAAAAACGAGGAGCAGCAGTGAAACTAGGGTTGCCGCATCGCAGATCTGAAGCCAGAGAATGGCGTCTTCCCGGTATTCAGCCAATGCGACGATCTGCGTCACGATCACGAGACCCCGGACAAAGGGCGCCTGGAGCACAGCGAGTTCGAGCATGCGAAGGTTTCGCGTCGTAGGTACGAGCGAGGGTAGACAGGGCAGAATGCAGCAGAAGGGAGGATTCCGGACCGAAATACTCCGGCGCTTGGCTTCGAGGTGCGCTGCGAGGCTGTCCCACGACCGGGTCAGGCTCTTGCACAGCCGGATGAGGGCAGCGATGGCGACGATGAAGACAAAGAGGCTGAGCGAAGCGTTGACCGTCGCAGCGCGCGGAATGTACATTCCCGTCAGGGCCAGGCCCGCTGAGCCCGGGAAGAGGAATGCTAGGACCAGGAGCAGCTTGCGCCATTTTTTGGTGGACACAAATCGGCACACGGCTACGGCCTGGGCTGCTCCCAGGGCGAAGACTGTCAGCGTCGAGACGCTGCCTATCACCAGCAGACAGAGCTGGGCGCTTGACAGGTCTAAAAAATTTAAAAATAGGGTTTTGTAATCACAAGAAAACGATTTTACAAAAAATGTGTCATTGAACAATGTTTTATAAATTCTTCATGTTATTCAGTCAAAATGTAGCTTTTACTATGAAAAGTTTTTACTGAAAAATGTAGCTGCCTGAGGCATTTACTGGCTGAGTTACGCTTCTCGAGAATCGCGTTTTTGTTATTTTGACGATTTTTGGCACGTTGTAGCTAAAAAAATACGGCGTTTCCAAAGCCAGAGTACAAATTGATCGACTTGATTTTTGATTGAAAATCTGAGAAAAATATAAAAATACGGGGTTATCATCTTGAAAAATGCCGAAACAAATGTTGCCAATGCGACATTTTTTAAATTTAATTTTCGGCATTTTTCAAGATGATAACCTTATATTTTTATATTTTTCTCAGATTCTCCATCAAAAATCACGTCGATCAATTTGCACCATGACTTTGAGAAATGCCGTAACTTTTCAGCTACAACGTGCCAAAAATCGTCAAAAATGTCAAAACGCGATTTCCGGCAAGCGTAACAATGCCAGGAATGCTTCATTCAGGCAGCTACATTTTACGGGAAAAAAATTTTCATAGTAAAAGCTACCTTTAGACAAAATTTCATTCTTGAAGACTTTCCAAACATTCCCTGTTAGTGGGTAAAAAAACTCACGTGTAAGAAAAAACTTTGAATTAGGCTGATCACCGTCAAAATCCGGGATCCAGGAAGACGCGTTGTCGACCTGGGTGCAGTTTACCTTGAGTGATCCGGGAATGACGAGACCCTTGATCTGGGTGAAGAGGTACGCGATAAAGTCCCAGAACGACATTTTCAAAACAGTCCGGTCAGGTCACGTCAGTCAAGTCAGTCAGTGGCAGCAGATTGATCAGTTGATTATGGTAAAAAAAAGATGCCACATTCAGCAATACCCGTGGGACATGGCCTGAAAATGGGTTCGTTCGGTCATTCAAATTCATTTACGTCATCCAGAGTCAAAAAAACTTGGATGGATGTTGACAGCATGAGTCACCGCCACCGCTGCTTCGCTGGCTGTCTCGTAAGCCATATGACCCGCGGGAAAAAAATAAACGCAACACGAATAAGGGCTCTTGGTCTTGGGAAACACATGGAACAACCGTTAGACTCGGTAAAAAATGTAGGGTGGGTTTGGTTTTTCCATGAAATAAATATGCAAAGAAAAACTTTTTCCTTTCAAAGTTTTTTTGTTGTGCATGCGAAAAAAAGCAAGCATAAAACTCTCGACTCTGCTGGGCGTAATCCACGGAACACGCAACCAAGGCGAGGCCCTGGCCAGGTCGTGCGTCAGGATTGATTCACCTGAGACGAAGCCGTGACGCCATCGTCTGCGTCTATGCATACGTCCAAGAGTTTACGTTTTTTTATGCATGCACGCAAGAAGAGAGACTGGAATCAAACGCATTGATTCAAACGCTCTACGCTGCGGTTTGGCGCAAGAATCAACCAGGTAAGAATCAAACCCGGGGCAACGCTAAATAAATATAGGCTCGAGCGTAGGCTGAAAAGATCAATTTTCAGACGACTCCAAAAATGGCTGGGCCGAAGATCGGGCACTCGCTTCACTATTTTTAGCGGCGCCCGGTCCTAATGAAGTGATAATGATAACAATAGACAAAGAAAGAGCAAGCAGCCCTGCCGCGATAAAAATAATTATAGAAGCCTCGTGATACGCGCGTTCGATTCAGCAACGAGATAAAACAACGAAAACGCAAGCCGGGGCGAAAGAATTCTGGTTCTGTTGAAGGAAGCAAGCAGCAGCCAGCTTGCTCCTCGTCGCGCAGGTCATGAGTTTTTTTCTTTACTATTTTGCTGCTCGCGCGCGATCAAAAAAAATAAGTGGAGCATCGCGCGAGCAAGCAAACGACCGCGCGGGTGGTTAGTTAAAAAAATGGACCAGACCAGAAGTCCTGAAATTAACCATCGCCCAGACACTCGTCGATGAACAACAACGAACTCGCAGTTGCAATTCCAACCACAGCAGCAGCGACGACAAAAACAATGTCCTCGTTGCCCGGGGAGCTCGAGTCACGAATGCTCTCGCGCTCTCTAACCAAAGCTTTCTGTTCGCCTAATAGTAGTTGGTTGGATGTAAGCTAGTCTCGGAAAACCAATGTTTACCGACATCCTTTCCCGTCCGTCCGCGTCCGTCAATTGTTACTCCCCGGGTTTGTTTTCCGGAAAATCAGTTTGTCGACATGACCGGTGAGACTAGACAGCTTGTGAAAGAAAGTCCTGCGTAATTTGCGTGTCCGTGTCCACAAAAGGCAAGACCGGTGAAAAATAGGCAAGCAGTTCTAAAAAATGCAAAATGACCGGAACTATAGCAGTTATTAGTCGCGCGAACAATTGTGCAAACTGAAAACGAAAGTGAAAACAAAACGGCTGCCTTTCACTTTTTTTTGCCTCTGTGAATCACGTCCGATCACTTTTAGTGAGCCACCAAAGTTCAAATAATTTATTTCTGCACCGACCGCGGCGGCTTACATCAAGCGAGCAATCGATAAGGACAATAAATACATAAAAATATACGCAGGGGCCGCGGTGAGTGCTTTTTCAGCTTCACACTTGGCTTGCAAGCCCAATTGACACATGCATCATGTACATGGCTCGCTAGGGAAAATGTCGCTTTGCCCCGTCAATCCGCGCGATTCAATGAGTTAATTACCCCTGCAACGCATTTTCCCTGCAAAAAATAAATGCACACTCGGCAGATCGGCTGTAAAGGATTTCGCAAAGGCAGGCAAGCGGGAGATCGCATCATCCGCGGCCGATTAAAAATTCATCCATCGATTATCTCTCGGCCACAAAGAAAAAAAAAGACAGCTAGGTTAATACAATGGTACACGGTTTATGCCAATAAAATGGTCCTGGAAATAGGGAATATTGAGCAATAATTAATCAAATCTTTGCCATAAATAATCTAATCACGACAAACAATGATTCTATGGGGTAATAAACAGTCAAAAAAATAAACAAACAAACAAGACACCAGTTTCTGAAAAGATCTGGTAGATGGAAAGTGCTGAAAGGTTCATACTCGTAGGACGAATGAAGGAAGGAAGGAAGTAACGAGATCAGCACCTCTGCATCGGTCTCGAATTCTTAACCTGCCGAATTGCAGGGGCAGTGGGACGAACAAATTGTTCCCGCTTGATAACCTTTTGCATCGGCATCAAAACCGGCGGAAACGCGTTTGTCTGGCAGTTGAGATTGTTCACCGTAAAATTTGGACCTGGATTTGGTGCTTCACCGACAACAGACAAAAAATATCTATCGACGTCGTTCGCCGTGAGATCGGGAAGTACTTCGGTGGGTGATAGTTTGTAGAAGCGGTTAATCTCGGGGGCTTCCAGGGGAATAGGCAGACGTCGGCGTGGAACCGCAATCGTAACCATCATCGCACCGTTTTGCTGCTGCTGTTGTTGCTGCTGTTGCTGCTGCGGCTGAATTCTGTGATCCTGTTTCTTCGATGACGACTTTGCAGGTCGAATTGTTCGCTTGGCCACGCGACAAGCTGGACGCTGAGGGGGAACCATGATAACGGTAGGCTGCTGAACCTGCTGACAATGATAACCACCTCCCTGTGAGACCTGAGGAATCATGGTGCAATTGTTGTTCGGTTCCTGGGTCCGGACTGCGTAGTAGACGGGTCCGTTGTCATTTGCGCATCGCAGGGTGTACGCCAGCTGCTGCTGTGGCTGCTGCTGTTGTTGGTGTTGTTGTTGGGCCTGGGGCATGACGGGCACTGCATAGGCCGTTGAATTGGAAGACCGGATGACGTACCTCGTCGTGGGATATACAATTCTGGGCGCTGGGGTCATTATCCGGGGGTTCGCGTAATGGACAACACGGATGGTCTGCTGCTGCGAGCTGGCAACCGCTGCTGACTGGTTGGGTGTCGACTGAACGAGGTTCATTCTAAAAAGAGAAAAAAATAATCATTGACAGCTGACAATATCGATATGCGTTCGTTGCATTCACTTTCATTTGGGTGGAACTGATAAGTTTTACCAAAAAAAATTGGCAATTCACACTTGAAAAATAATGAACAACCACAATTATAAATCAGACAAACACGAGAATTGGCAATAATCAAAAGCTAAACATTTCATGTAGGATAAACGGTGGCTGGCACCCAAAGAACCAGCACGCTTTCGAAATGCAAGATAGAATTCGAAATAGAAAAAAAAACAAAGCACGCAGGAGCAAAGGAACAACAAATGATTCGAAATACATTTAGTATCTCTTTGTACCAATCTCCAAGCTGACCTGGCAAAAGACATGCTGCAGCTGCAGAAAAAAGAAAGCTTCGCAGGCACCTACGTCAGGGATGACCTGCCAGGGTCATGGACTTGCATATTTTTATTATCGAAATTCAAACATACTCAAAATCACAGTCCCAGTGCGCGAATGGGACGTTTGGCGCCGCCCGCGCGGCCTAGAAAACAGAAAACAAACGGGCAAAGAAGACGAATACGAATGAGGGAGGTGCGAGGAAGTAGATTGACGCGCACCGCGCAGAACAGACCGCCTGTCAATCCCGGAAGAGGGAGCGCGGCGCTGCGAAGGTGCCCGAAAGGCAGCTGCACACCGTGCCGTCTATGGAATACCATCGGGCACGGGAGACTATCGCGCTGTCGCCTAGCAGGAGATTAGGGCTTTCCCAGGTGAAAGTGGACGATAGAAGATGGACGATAGCGCGATCAGGCCCTAAAAAAAGAAGAAGAATATGACGATGTTCTCCTCCTTTCCGATAACGCAGGCAGGAAGAAAAACTCTGTTGTTCAACTGCGGAAGAAGAAGAAGGAGAAGAAGTCATTGGTAACGACCTCGGCCGCAACTGCAGTTACAACATTAGTCCGACGACGCAGAGCGCCGCTGTTGGCCAGACAAAGGAGATGTGTGAGTGACCTGGCCCTGCTGCGCTCCTTGCTCTTCGCTTCTTTCGCGCCACTCGCAGGACCAGAAACAAAAAACAAGTGCTTTGATCGCGGTGCCCCAGCACATGATCTTTTTTCACACTGTGCTCCTTGACTTGTTTACGATCTGACTCAACCTGCTTTAATTATATTTATGAGCCATCATGCAGAGTGCCATATCGAAATGATGATTGTTGTCGGTGGTTTTGCGTTAGTCATCGAAACGAGAATGAAATCAGATTGAAAGAAGCACAGCAAGAGACAGACCATTCCGCAAGTTGTACATTACCCTTCACAAAGAAAATTTATGACTTTTGTCACGCATTTTATCTGTCACTGAATTTTTTTTCTCTGATTTCCAGAAAAAAAACAGGGCCTGACGCCTTTTTTTCGCTTTCTTTTTCATTTGTTCTTTCGAATCAAACGGCCGACGACCGCAGAAGGCTGTTGACAGCCGGTTGGTTGAGTAATCAATGCATCGAAATAAGGTTAGGGTTAGCCGCGCTCGTTCTCCTTCGTCTTCGTCGGCAGGCCTTGCTTCGTCTGACTCGCCTCGCCGGAAAAATAACTCGACCAATTTCGTCTCCACCAACCACGCAATGCATGCCGCACCAGGGCAGGGCAAGCCGACATGACGCAGCAAGTTCAACCGAAATTAACTCACAGCTTTGCCGTCGACGGCGATTACCCCCATCCAGCTGCCATTCGGTGCCCTGTTATAGGCGTTCTTTTCGTCGTCCACATCTGCAGCGGGCAGTGAGTGTCGTCTCGGATCCCGTCGTGTGTGCCATAGCTATGTATCTATTCCCATGGCATCACTCACAGTCGCCCACCCGACTTCACAAAATTAGCATACGCCGCACCCCTTCGATGTGGTATCCAGGAGGGATGAACAGCCACTTGGTCCGGCACCCGAGGGTCTCGTTCCCTGGCTACAATGAATTCACTTTCACTTTGCGGGCCGGAGATATAAAATTGATTGATCGGTTGAAAAATTCCTTTTATTGACCGGATTTGGCTATTTTTTTCCGGGATTAGGAAAGAAACTATTGACTACAGTTTTTTGTTTTAAGAAAGACCGACGACTGCTTTGTGCCGTCCGGGAGAATGAACACGCTGTCGGCATCCAGCAGAAGTTTTTCGAGACACGGGGGAGGGGGTTGGCAGGTCATTATGTCCTCATTTGGGGCTTCGTAAAAAGGAATGCCGGTTATTTCACATTTCCGACGTTTGGCATTGTTCGTCCTGGCGGGGATTTGCCATTCACCATTGCTGGTGGTCTAAGTGGTTTTTTATTCTTTCTTTTATTCCTGCGAGATCCATACATATTTCTGTGTACAAGTTGGAGATGAGAAGCGTTTTCGTTCCGTGAAAACGTCACTCTCAGATGCGTGGCCGGTTGCATGTATGCGATGGGGTTTGGTTTGGATGGCATGTGCGGTGGTGCCACTTGAAGAGGAGGCGGCCCGATATAAAAAAAACACAAGGACGGCACTACTGTTTTTTGTCTGCTTCTGCTTGTCGCAACGAAAATAGTAATAACGTCATCTGTTTTTGGAGGGATAGGACAGGACAATTGAAAGCTGCCACCCTCTCTCCCGTCGTCGTCGGTCTCCTCCTCGCGGGGGAAGAAGGCATAACCCGTGGCCGTTGATGGCCATTCGCGCTACGCTCGACTGCGTGCATTGTAGTTGCCCTGCCCAATTGTCGTGTCTAATCATGGCACACGCATTCTTCAGTACATCCAAAAAAATAGTTGTTGGCCTAAAGAAATCTGACTGAGCAGAAGCTCGCGCCCGGCAGCTTCAGACGTAGCCAAACCTTTTTTGCCGCCTCTCTATATCCCTCCTCTCCGCCTCTTTTAGCCGCGTGCACCGATGTGGCTCGATGAAGTGCTTGACAGCCCTTTCTCTCGTCGTTGCCGTTGCCGGTGGCAGAGCGGCTTTCCAGGGCTGCGGCTTGTCTCGCTACTATCGACTTTCGTTGCGCCAGAGGGCCAACAGCACACGCAGTAGTGCCGAGCTGAGTTACTCCATGTGCACATGCATCAGCTGCAAGCAACAAGGCTTTCCTCTTTTTTCTTCCAAGATTTTTTAAGATGCGCGTCGTTCCTGCCTGCGTCATCCGTTTTTTTCATATCCTCTCTTTTTTCCTCAAAATACCACTTTGACCCCCGTGGCGTCGTTTAGTTTAACCTTGGCCTTTGTCGCTTTCACTTTCGCGGTAGCTCGTGACGGCGAGGCCGGCTTAGTTTCGAGGAAAGCATCCGGCCCGTTCGGAGGGCCGGGCATGGTTTTGATGTTTTTCTTGCCTCGAGGCCGTTCAAGGCTACCAACGACACGTCATCGGCAATGAACAAAAAATAAAGTAAAGGACGCGACGAATCTCGACGAACAAGCTGGGTTTTTTTTTCTTCTTCTTTTTCCATTGAAACCATCCAAAAAAAGGAAAACTCCCCCTGAATTGCGCCGCCAGTCATGTTTCATCGTTCGCGTTTGCGCGTAATTAATTGCCTCCTTCCGGCTCGTTGACGGCGCCGTCAGTAGTAGCGAGCTGGCTGGGGCGAGTGTGGCAGCAGCAGCCAACCGGCAGACAGGACACAGTCCTTCTTCCTGCCCTTCTGGCTGGGTTGTCGCTGCTGTGTCATTCGGATTTCCGTGACGATTTTTTATTCACTTCGCTTCGCCGTTCGTTCGTTCGAGTTTTGAGCTATTTTGAGTTTTGCTTTTTTTTAGGACTTCATCAGGCGTTCATAAGAGTATAGGAATCCGGGTCAACGACGATACGCGGCAATGTCGTCGGTCAAAGTTGCCGTCCGCGTGCGGCCCTTCAACAGCCGCGAGATCGAGCGGGACGCTAAATGCGTCATTGGCATGACCGGCAACACAACCAGTAAGTTTCAAAAAAAAAAACACAAAAAAAAAACAGAAATGAAAAAAACAAATGCGAATGACCGCAAATACTTAATTTTGTTGTTGTTTTGCGAAAATGCCGCAAAAAAAAACAACAACAATTTTATTTTTGTTGGCTCAAGTAATTAATAACGAGCACTGTTTTTTTACAGCAATCAGCGGGACGTCTGGCTCACACCACCAGGCTTACAACTTTTCCTTCGATCACTCACACTGGTCATTCAACAAGCAAGATGCCAACTTTGTTTCCCAGTCCAAAGTCTACGAAGAACTCGGCGTCGAGATGCTGGATCACGCATTTCAGGGCTACAACGTGTGCATCTTTGCCTACGGTCAGACGGGATCAGGCAAGAGTTACACGATGATGGGCAAGCCCAACGATCCCGAAGAAATGGGTCTCATACCGCGTCTCTGCAACGACATGTTCCGAAAAATCGAAAAAGAAATGGACGTAGACGCTAACATACAGTACAGCGTTGAGGTTTCCTACATGGAAATTTACTGTGAAAGAGTCCGGGATCTTCTCAATCCGTCATTTGAGAATTTAAAAGTCCGTGAACATCCCATTCTTGGACCCTACGTCGAGGATCTCAGCAAACTGGCTGTCAGGTCGTATGAGGATATCTACAATTTCATGGACGAGGGAAACAAGGCCAGAACGGTGGCAGCGACAAATATGAACTCGACTTCGTCGAGATCGCACGCGGTTTTCACAATTGTCCTCACTCAAACTAGGCATGACGAAATGACGAATCTTGATACACAAAAAGTGGCTAAAATCTCACTGGTAGATTTAGCAGGTAGTGAAAGGGCAACATCGACGGGAGCCGAGGGACAGAGACTCAAGGAAGGCGCTAACATCAACAAGAGTCTAACCACTCTGGGTCTGGTTATTTCAAAACTAGCCGAAGACGTGAGTTAAGCCTAATCATCCGAGATGGCAAAAATGTGATCCGTGTGGTATTATTGCGTACAATTTAGCTAACATAAGTACGCGATAAAACCATGCGGATCAAATTTTTGTCATTTTTGATATTTGTCATAAATTTTTATACCAATATGCGAATTTCAAATTTTAGAGCGGAAAAAAGCGAAAAGGAGGCGCAAAAGTGATTCCCTACCGAGATTCTGTGCTGACCTGGCTTCTGCGAGAAAATCTCGGCGGAAACAGCAAAACAGCCATGATCGCAGCACTCAGCCCAGCGGATATCAATTTCGACGAAACGCTCAGCACTCTGCGATACGCGGATCGAGCGAAGCAGATCGTATGCCGCGCCACAGTCAACGAAGACCCAAATGCGAGACTCATCCGGGAACTCAAAGAAGAAGTATTCAGACTAAAATCTCTTCTCGCAGATCGGGGGGTACAACTCGACGCTGCGGGAAAGCCAGTGTCTGCTCCGCGCACGCTAGCCGCCGAAGAAGACACCATCGAGCAGCTCAAGACATCCGAAAAACTCATCGCACAGCTCAACGAAACGTGGGAAGAAAAATTGCAGAAAACAGATTATATTCGAAAACTTCGAGTCGAAGAACTCCGTGAAATGGGCCTGGCAACCAGCGAGGATGGCACGACGCTGGGTGTCTTTTCGCCGACAAAGTTGCCGCACCTCGTCAACCTCAACGAAGATCCTCTCATGTCCGAGTGCCTACTTTACTACCTGAAAGAGGGAGTCACAAAAGTCGGAAGTCCAGATGCAGAAAACAGACCGGATATCCCACTTTCTGGCCAACAAATTCAGGAACAACACTGTCGCTTCGTGAACGAAGATCTCAGTGTCGTGCTTGTGCCGGAGCCCAATGCGCCGTGTTTTGTGAATGGAAATTGTGTCACTGAGCCTACAAGACTGACAACGGGCTGCCGAATTATCCTCGGCAACAATCACGTGTTCAGGTACAACGATCCACACGAAGCGCGCCAGAGTAGGCATAATTTGGCCGCGGCAAGCAGTAAGTTTTTTTAGGCCTAAATAATAGACAAAAAATACAAAAAACCAACCTCATTTTTTCAGAAGAACCCATTGACTGGAAATACGCTCAAACCGAACTATTCGAAAAGCAAGGAATCGACCTGAAGAAAGAAATGGACAAAAAGTTGTTTGAAATGGAGCAACAATTCAAACGGGACATGGAAGAACTCGAAAGACAACACAAAAGAAAAAACAACGTTGGTTTACGTTCAATTTTTCGTTTATCGATAATTTTCGTTCCAGGAGTACGAGTCCCGCATTGAATCCCTCCAAAGACAGGTCGATCTGGCACAGAGCATGATTTCCAGCGGGGTATCTTCCACCTGGGAAGGTACAAATGAAAAATTCCTGACATCCTCTCTCCTCGCTGATGTCAACGAGGAAGAAGTGCACTGGACACCCGAACAGGAGCGAATCGTGCGTCGAGCAGCCATCAAATGGCGCTACCACCAATTTACCTCTGTCCGAGACGATCTCTGGGGCTGTGCAATCTTTCTCAAAGAAGCCAATGCCATTGCCGTCGAGCTAAGAAAGCAGGTACAATTCCAATTTGTACTGCTGACAGATACCATGTACTCACCGCTGCCACCTGATCTCCTGCCACCCGGCGAGGATCTATCCTGTCGACCGTATCCAAAGACTGTCGTTGCCATACAGGTCAAAGATCTCAAAAATGGCGCCACACATTATTGGAGCCTCGAAAAGCTCAAGTGAGTTGGTCTTTGATCTCTGGGATCTTTGATTGGCTGCTTTGTGCCATCGTATGTAGGTCAGCTCCTCCCGCCACCGACTTTTTTTTTACACTAAAGCTTTCGAGTCCAGTGTTGTCGGGTTACCCGACCCGAAACCCGACCCGACCCGAACCCGACCCGAAAATCCCGGGTTTCGGGTCGGGTAACCCGAAATTTTCGGGTTCGGGTTTTGGTTCGGGTCGGGTAACCCGAAATTTTCGGGTTCGAGTTCGAGTTCGGGTCGGGTTACCCGAAATTTTCGGGTTCGGGTTCGGGTTCGGGTCGGGTTACCCGAAATTTTCGGGTTCGAGTTCGGGTTCGGGTCGGGTTACCCGAAATTTTCGGGTTCGGGTTCGGGTTCGGGTCGGGTTACCCGAAATTTTCGGGTTCGAGTTCGGGTTCGGGTCGGGTTACCCGAAATTTTCGGGTTCGGGTTCGGGTTCGGGTCGGGTAACCCGAAAATTTCAGAACCCGACAACACTTTGGCCGCTGTGTTGGGAAGAGGGTGTGCTGTCAATCAGCGCTATGGTGTCCATCAGCGTATAGTATGGACAAACGCGGCCCGCATGACGTTGCGGTGTACCGCGACTATAAAGCGAATGCTCTGCCGATGAGTTAGGGAAGCAAAACAACTCGCGCTGCCGAACAGCGGCGTCGATTGACCCCTCAGGTGTGTTGTCGGCACATGCTGGAAACATTTGTTTGCGTTTTTCGTCGTAGAATATATGGGACGCACCTACCTAAATCATCTGGTGCCCGATGAAATTTTGGATTAAAATCGTTATTCATGTTCTTTTAAAATTTTTTTTCGTTTGACTTTCGGTTTGTGACAGCTTGCATAAAATTGCCGGGTTGAAGTTCGGGTCGGGTTTTCGGGTCGGGTTACCCGAACTTCGGGTTTCGGGTCGGGTAACCCGAAATTTTCGGGTTCGGGTTTTGGTTCGGGTCGGGTAACCCGAAATTTTCGGGTTCGAGTTCGAGTTCGGGTCGGGTTACCCGAAATTTTCGGGTTCGGGTTCAGGTTCGGGTCGGGTAACCCGAAAATTTCGGGTTCGGGTTCGGGTTCGGGTCGGGTTACCCGAAATTTTCGGGTTCGGGTTCGGGTCGGGTTACCCGAAATTTTCGGGTTCGGGTTCGGGTTCGGGTCGGGTTACCCGAAAAATTTCCGAACCCGACAACACTGTTCGAGTCGGCAGCGGTTGCAACTGTTTTCTTTTTTATTTTCGTGCACAATGTGCACCTCACGAGGGTGGCACTGGTACTTCTTGAACTATTATATTCATTTTTAATAATCAGAAAGCTATTTTGGAAGCAAAAACTAAAAAAATCGTGACGAGACCGCAAAGTAACAAAAAAAGCGTGACGAGACCGTAAAGTAGCAAAAAATCGTGACGAGACCGACAAAGTAACAAAAAAAATCGTGACGAGACCCCAAAGTGGTAAAAAAGTCGCGACGAGATCATAAAGTAACAAAAAAGTCGTGACGAGACTGTAAAGTAGCAAAAAAGTCGTGTCAAGACCATAATACTGTAGGGATTGCAAAATCTTTAGTTTTTCACGTATTTTACCCGTTTTTGTTCCAAAATGTTCCAATTAACTTGCTTCTTTGAAATTATTTATCACGGGAGGGCCTTCGGACGACTGACAACTAGTGAGCATCTCCCCACTGCAGACAACGCCTCGAAGACATGCGTCGTCTCTACAACGCAGACATCAGCGAAGCCGTGACTCCGGACAATCAATTCTCAAATGTGAACGAGATGCTCGCAGCCATGATGCCTGTGGCATCGCCAAGCGTCCTCAATTCCCTCGCAGCGCCTGACATGTAAGCAAAAAAAATATATAAATCTCGCCGTGTGTGTTTTGGCATTTTCACTGTCTGTGTGGGCTCTTTTTCGACCCCGCCAATGTTTAATTGATTAATTAATTAATTAAATAATTAATTAACTAACCCGCTTTTCCTCGGTTTGAGTTCATTTTCTCCCCCTTTTCCCGGATTAACAATTAACCACCTCGTTGGAGTGAACCTCGTGCATACCGTACCTTTTACGGTGGATTCTATCTTTTTGTTCTACATATTTTTTAGACGTAAAACTTTTTTTCTTTCATTCTGTACAGCTTTGTTTTTCCTGTAAAATCTACGACTTTCCGCTTTCTTTACTTTCCTGAGTTACTGGCTTGCATTTTTTGAACAGGTATATTTTGACCCTAATTGATGCCATTCTAGGGATCGACTTCGCGCAATGCGTGACGTCTACTCCGATGCAGCTTCCACAGCCGACAGCCAGGATGAAGACATGACGATGGACGTCTGGATGGGCACTGATCCCTTTTACGATCGGTTTCCGTGGTTCAGACTCGTCGGAAGGTAAGTCTACTAATTATCATTTGTATTCGTCAATTTTGGTTGGTCCTACAACGAAATTCAACGGAGAACGGAAACATTAGTCATTTTCGTGTCGAAACCATAAGTGTTGTCATTACGGTGGTTTTGTGTAGAATTATTCGTTTCGAGACCCTCAAAATTATTTTTATATCCCCTACAGTATCGATAACAGTCATTTTATTATCAACTAACACCTCCTTCCCTTCGTTTTCGATCTGCCGTGCCTGTTTTGGGTTAAATTCGAAAGCAGCACGCGGCTCTCTCCCATTTTGGGCTTTCCAGGGCATTCGTGTACCTCTCAAATCTGCTGCACAACATTAGCCTCGTCCACAAAGTTGCCGTCGTCAATGAGAAAGGCGAAGTGAGGGGCTATCTCCGAGTCTGCGTCGAGCCAATCACCGGATCAACTCCCATCACGAACAAGGGCGTCCGACAGTCTGCGAAGCTCAACTTTCGACGCGAGGATTTTCTCAAGAAGAAGCTGGCTCAAGGAGCCAAAAAGGCTGCCGTGCCGTCTGACGGCTACGCGTCCCAGAGCGAAGAGAGCGTCAGCACCGAAGACGGAGTCGCAGACTGCGATTTTCCGTCTCACCTGGGCCGAGATAAGGAATTTAGCTTCCGTGTTACGGTCATCGAAGCCATCGACGTTCCGATTGAGTACACCGATGTTTTCTGCCAATTTAAGTGAGTTTTTTGGGTCCTGGAACGAAAAGAACGGAATTGTTGGGTCCTAACACGAAAATATTGGATTTGGTGTGTCCTAACACGAAAATATTTGAGTTCTTGGTTCCCAGAACGAAAATATTTGAGTTATTGGTTCCTAGAACGAAAATGTTGGAACTGTTGGATCCTAACACGAAAATATTGGAACTGTTGGGTCCTAACACGAAAATATTTGAGTTTTTGGTTCCTAGAACGAAAATATTTGAGATGTTGGATCCTAGAACGAAAATGTTGGAACTGTTGGATCCTAACACGAAAATATTAGAACTGTTGGCTCCTAATACGAAAATATTGGACATGTTGTGTCCCAGCACGAAAATATTGTTTAACCCATTTTTGAACATCTTTTACCCCACAAAAACAGTATATCGACCGTTTTCGTTATTCAAGTTGCACCTTCAGCTTCCTGCACCGCCATGACGAAGCATTTTCCACGGAACCCGTGAAGCTGAACCCAGAAACGCGGTCCCTCGTCTTCAACCACGTCCAGGAGCTGCGTACGACCAGTAACGCGGCATTCGTTCACTACCTTCGACATTTCCCCCTCATTTTCGAGATCTTCGGTCACCTGAGCAAAACTGCGCATTCTGCAGACGAACTCTCACCTGCTCCACTTTTGGCGAGACGAGTCTCGAACAAACTCGCCTTCCAGCAACCTTCGCTCGTCATTTCTACACCTGTGAAGTCAAAAAGAGCTTGTGGAGGTCTTGCACCGATGAATGGGATTAATCTGAATCCTATTAAAACCAAATACGATTTGTTGGTTTGGTTTGAAATTTGTGAGCTGGCAAATAACGGAGAATACGTTCCAACGATTGTTGACCACGCCCAGGGCCTTCCTACCCACGGAGTTTTCATTCTTCATCAAGGAATTCAGCGACGAATCAAAATCACAATTTGTCATGAACGAGGCGATATTTTCTGGAAAGATTGTCAGGAACTCGTTGTCGGTCGAATTCGGACAACTCCCGACTGGTCCGGCGAAGACAACGACGTCCTCAGTCTCGGACTTTTCCGCGGAAATTACCTGGAATTCAGCATGGATGATCGCGTCTTTTTCCAGTTTGAGGCAGCGTGGGATTCTTCGCTTCACAATTCTCCACTCCTCAACAGGGTCTCAAATTTCGGCGAACAGATTTACCTGACGCTGTCTGCGTACATGGAACTCGAGGGCTGCAACCAGCCGGCTGTCGTCACCAAGGACCTCTGCCTCATCGTCTACGCTAGGGATTCCAAGATCAGTGCTGCCAGCCGACTTTGCAGGTCGCTGGTTGGCGGAATTTCAAAGTCGCCCGAGATGAACCGTGTGCCCGGGGTCTATCAGTGCATGCTCAAGGAGCCCGTCGATACCGGTGAGCTAGGTTTGTTTTTTGGGGGTTAAAAATATAAAAAAATTTTAAAAATAAATTTTCTTAAAAAATTGAAGAAAAAAATTTTATAAAAAAATAAAAATTTTCTTTAAAAAACTAAAAATTTCATAAAAAAATTTTTTTCTTAAAAAAAATAAACAAAATTTGTTTTTTAATTTTTTTAATGAAAATAATTTTTTTTTTCAAAAGCAAATCAACAATTTTTTTATAAAAAAGTGAAATATGAAAAAATAATTTTTTAATTAAGAAAACGCGTTTTTTTATTTTCAAAATTGCAAAAAAATTTGATTTTAAAACTCAAATAAAAATACAGAATTTGTTTATAAAATTTTTTTAATGAAAAAAATACGAATTTTTTCACAAAAAAAATATTTTTTTCATAATTTTTTTTACGTTTTTATTAGTCTTTTTTGTTTTTTTTTATTTTAAATCAAAATAACATTTTTAAATTTAAATTTTAAAAAATAATTTTTTTTGACAAAATTTTAAATTTAAAAAAAAAATTCTTTTAAATACTAAAATTCAAATTTTAAGGCTCAGTTCGCCGCCAACGACGAGTCCTGGATACCTCATCGACCTACGTGCGAGGCGAGGAGAACCTCCGAGGTTGGAGGCCTCGAGGCGATTCTCTCATCTTTGAACACCAATGGGAGCTTGAAAAACTCGCTAAACTCCAGCAAGTTGAGCGTTTCCGGCTCTTCCTTCGACTACGGCACCAACTGAAGGGCGGAAAGACAGCCGGCACTCCGGTGTCCCCGACCGAACCAAAACGACCGATTCCGGCTACAATCACATTTTCGGACAAAGAACGCGGAATTGTTCAAAAAGTTTTGGGTTTGATTAAACGAAAAATCCCAATGAACAAGGAGCCACCAACCGGGAAACCTCTGGATGGATCACCGGAGGGAAGTTTGACGTCAAGCGGGACTGGCAGCAATCCCGATGGTCGCGTCGTCAAGGGATCGTTCTCGCAGCACTCTCTTTGCCGTCAAAAGTCAAAAAGCGATCAGAATCTGACGATTCACGAATCTTTTGACCCTATGAAGCGGTCTGTCTCCGGCAGCGGACTTTCTGAACTCGCCAACTGTGTTCCCGAGGTGACGGAAGAGAGGGTCGGTGTCGTGGTCACCCGAAAAGGGTACATGAACTTCCTCGAGGAAAAGACCCAGGGCTGGATCAAGCGATGGGTCGTCGTGCGTCGACCGTACATCCTGCTCTACCGCGACGATCGGGATCTCGTCATCCGGGGCATCATCAACCTCGCCAACGCCCGAATCGAGTATTCTGAGGATCAGCAGGCGATGCTCAAGGTGCCAAACACTTTCAGCGTTTGTACCAATCATCGGGGATTCCTCATGCAGACCATCAATGACAATGAAGTGAGTTTTGAGAAAGGCATAAAATTGGCGTTAAAAAACCTTCGAAAAAAATTATAACGGTTTTTTTTTTCAAAAACAAAAAAAAAATTTTTCTGATTTTCATTTGTAAATAATTTGAAATTTTAATTTAAAAAAGATTTAAAATTTTTACAATGTTTGTAATTGTTTTTTAATTTTAAATTCACGTAAATTTTTACAATTAAAAAAAACTAATTTTTTTTATCATAAATTTTATCCAAATTTGAAAAAATTGATTTGCTGTAAATCGCGTTTTTGCAATTAGTGACAAATTTTGGCATATGTAATAAAAAAAACTGTACAAATTGATTGACGTAATTTTTATCGAGATTCCAAGAAAAATATAAAAATATTGGGTAATCACATAAAGAAATGCCGAAACAAATATTGCGATTGTGAAATTTTTTTAAAAACGATTTTCGGCATTTTTCAACATGGTAACTCAATATTTTTATATTTTTCTTGGATTCTCCATCAAAAATCACGTTGAAATATGTGTGCCTTGGTTTTAGAGATGCCGTACTTTTTTTTTATCTAAAAAGTGTCAGAATAATCAAAAATGTCAAAAACACGTTTTCCGGCCAGAAAAAAAACTTTTTTTTGCAAAATTTCATGAAAAAAATCCAAAATGTTTTCTGACACGTTTTTTTCTCTGTGTACCTAATAAGACTCTTCTAATCACCTTTTTTTTCAGATCTACGACTGGTTGTACGCGTTCAACCCCCTGCTAGCCGGTCAAATGCGTTCGCAAGCCGGTGAAAAGACACAAACCGTACCCGAGATGCAACCCATGTCACCCGACGGCTCTGAAGCGTAGTAGTTCGCTTCACAACCACCACCACCATCATCCTCCTCCTCCTCCTCTATCCCATCAATTTCTCGCCTCGCTTGTTCGTTCCCTTGTGTCTTCTGCCAATCAGTGAAAGATTTGAGCCGTAGCCGGTCGTAGTCGACTTTTTCTATCCCGCGTGCATGTCTGTTTCGTCTTCTTCTCTCTCTCTCTCTTTTTCCCGCGGTAATCTATCCGGTCGATGTGAAGCGTCTCACCTGGATTCCCATCCAGGTGCGTGCACGCGTTGCGTTGGCTGTTGTTTTTACCTGTTTGTTTCTTTTTTTTTTCGCCGTCAAAATCAGTCAAAATTTTATAAAATGCTTTGTTTTCACTTTTTTTTCGTTGGAAAACTGCGGAAACGGGAATAATACTACATACAGGAGTACTATACCCTAACTCGTTATCACAGGGGACAGAGGACTCAGACTGTCGACACAAAAGAAGCTTATCGCCTCTGGCCAGCGTCATCTTCGATCTTTTGTTTTGTGTTGTGCTCCAAATTCCAGCTAAAAGCCTTTGAATCCAATTTTTCGACAATAGTTTTTTTCGTTGCAGGACCGCGAACCAGGAGGAGAGCTTCCAGCTTGCCGAGGGGTACTTCGAAGAGCATCGACCATGCGTAGCCAAAGGCAAGGGAGATTACGACGAGGGGCACACCGTACCACAAAATCTAAAATTTTTATAAAATAAATCTTTCGTCCAAAAAAATTTTTTTATAATATCTTTTTTTTAAATTTTTTTTTCTGAACATTTTTTTTTCAAATTTATTCGGGAAGAAATTTAAATTAAAAAATTTATAATCAAATTTAAATTTAAAATTTAAAAAATCCAGATACAACTTTTTCTTAAAAAACAAAATTATATGAAAATTTCTCTTCAAAAATATTTTCTGGAAAAAATGTTTTAAAAAATTTTTCCCGCTTCATAAAAATTTTTCTGGAAAATTTTTGACAATTTTTTTCCGTCTTAAAAAAATTGTTTGCGATACAATTTTTTAACGAAATTTTAAATTGATAAAAACATTTTTACAAGTAAATATGTACATAATATTTTTGTTTTTAATAAATTTGCTTGAAAACTTTAAAAAAAAATTTTCCCGGAACAATTTTTTTTGTACTTTTTTGTCATCAAATAAATCAAAGTTAAGCAGCTTACACAGTTCCAAATACCAACGACGTAGATAGGGTTATCAGTACGCGACATGTAGTAATCTATGAGTTGATAGTGAACCAGATACGTACAATACGTCAGCTTGCCAACCGGATCCCAGAGCGACCAGGACATGAATCGATTCGCGATTCCTCCACCGCCGTAGAACGCACTGATCACGATCCACGACAATCCAGCGCCCCAGACCGCAGCGTTGAACGCAGAATACATTGCACGCCAGAAAATATTCATTTCTCCGCCCGTGTTGTAATTATAGAGACCAAAAAGTACGGTAAACATGAGCCCAAGACTCGCGAGCCATCCAACAAGATCCACGAATGGTGGAATTTTTGCTGTTTTGCATCTTTGCAGAAACCAGCCCACAACGAGGCCCTGGATGTAGATTTGACACCTGATCCAGGTCGCTTCGTACTGATAAAAGTAGTATTTGCCCGTTGATGGAATTTCCGTGATATTGCCGGTGACGTGAGGCATCGAAGAGGGAGCAAAATCGTTGGCGTAGACTAGAAAGATGTTGAGAGCGGTTGACAGTGTCCAGATGAGTGCCGCGATGCACAATCCGAGTTTTGCATTTATGGCGAGAGGGATGAGGACCAAAGGGGACAGGATGTACATTTGCATGTCCACTGCTAGGTACCAGGTGTGGTCTAGGCACTAAAAAAAAATTCTGTGGAAAAAAAAATTTTTTTATATTTTTTTTGTAAAAATTTTTTATAAAAACGTAAAAAAATTTTATTTAAAACTAATTTTTTTAATTAACTAAAAAAATTTAAACAAAAGTTTTAATCAGTTAAAACTAATTTTTAATGAATTAATAAACTTTTTTTAAATAATTGATTAACTAAATAAAAAATACTTCAATGTAAGAAAAGATTCAAAAACGCAAGAATTTCCAACAAAAAATGGAATTTTTACAAAAACGTAAAAATTTCCTAAAAAATGTAAAAATGTATTTTTTTTCCTCTTTTTTCACTGCTCAAAATCAAATACCTACCGTAACATCATAAGTAAAATAATTATTAATATACAACAAATTTGTCCAAAACCGTTCGCGGCACCCATCTGCAGGCTTCAGACCTTCGAAGAACGTCACAGATTTGCTCATGTACGGTAGAAGCAAAAACGTATAAAAAAATATGAAAGCATAATACGGCGCTGACAGTCTCAAAAATCGATGAACGTAAAACATGGTCCATTGTCGACCATCCCGGAGCAGTCCGCGGTCCTTGTTGAAGGCTCTGAACCAGGAGTAGGAAACCATGATGCCTCCCATGAAGAAGAACGACGCTACCGCGAGCGAAGGATTGACGAGGAGTTCCGTGAAAAAGTATTTTATAATTGTCTCCGCGTCTAACGGGTTTTCAGAATACACTCCGTATTTCAGAAAAACGTGGAAGATTATAATCCAAATCATTGTCCAACTTCGGATACAGTTAATCGTGCTGATTTGTCCTGGACGGGGTTTACCTGTTTTGAATAACTCGGCGGTATTTGTGTAAATTGAAAAACACATGAGTCCCCGAATACTTTTTTTGGGGTTTTTTCGGTCAATTGCTCCGTAGTAGTCGAGCAAACCTGCGAAGAGCACCAGTAGAATGAAAAATACCAAAATAATGCCGACGAGAACGGAAACAAAGTTGTACGGCACCTGGAGGTCGTCCATGGTTTTCACCTCGCAGAGGACATCAGAACTGATATTGCTGGTCATGCTGATAGCGTAGCGCATGATAAATTCGAGGTCATGGGACCTGCAGGAAGTCGGCATGCAGAGGTCAAACTTGAAGGAGAGCAGTCCAGAACAGGTGTCCAGAATGCTGACGTTCAACAAAGCCCCGATGTTCATGAACGCCCGGGAGTACATGGTGGTCAGGGGCCTTGTCCGGTCAGGGAAAAAGTGATTGATCGTATCGCATTCCTGCTTGAAGCCAAAAAAGGTCAGAGCGCCGTGGAGGATGCCACCGCTGCGTCTGCCGCTGGCGTCAATCACTGAAAAAAATCAGGTTAGGTGATAGGTAAACAACAGTTTTTTGTTCGTGAACAAACACGAACATTTTAAAAATCTTGCTTAAAAAATCAAACAAACGCGAACATTTTTGACCGTGTTCGCAAACGAACACAAACAAACATCGAACAGATTTTTTTTATCAAGTATGCAAAATTTTGTTTCTCCGAATAGAAAAATTTAAAAAAATAGAAAGTTTACGTTTTTTTTTGTTTTGAATAACAGTTTTGCTAAAATTTTTCTGGCTAAATTTTATCAATGTTATTTGCCATTTTTTGATCAAATAACATCCATTACTTCAATTTTTGTGTGTTTTACCTGTTTGGAAAATTTTAATTTGTTCACGAACGAACGCGAACAGATATTTAAATTTAAGAAAAATCTGTTTGCAAACGAACACGAACATTTTGTTAATTTTGTTAGAGAAATCGAACGAACGCAAACATTTTTGTCAGTGTTCGCGAACGAAGACGAACGAACAACGAACAGATTTTCAGCATATTTTATAAATACAAAATTTTGTCCGAACTGGGCATAAAAACGTAAAATTTGGTACTATGCGTTTTCACGTTTTTGGTGACAGTTTTCCTACACTTTTTATTGCCAAAGGCAATTGACACTTTTTGCCATTTTTGGAAAAATAATATCAATTTCGGCACCATTAAACTGATTTTACCTAAATTTTTGTTCGTTTTATCTGTTCGGAAAATTTATCTTTGTTTGCGAACGAACTCGAACAAAGCAAATCTGTTCTCGAACGATCACGAACGCAAAGATTTGAATTTGTTCGCGAAAGAACGCGAAGGAACACGAACGTTCGCCCAACACCGATTGGTATCCATTTAAAAACTCACTGTCAAGCAAAATCATAGACAAATCAGTCTGCTGTTTGTTCGCAGCCTTATCCGCAGCGATTCCAAGAACAAGCATGTCTTCCATGCATCTGGTTGACAAATTCCCGACAACAGCCGGGATCGATGAATTGAGAAAAGGCAGTTCCTGTCCAAGTTGGGAGAAAAAATCCAGGCTCCGAATAGTATCTCCAATCTGATCCAGCAATTCGAGATCAAAAGTCGAAGGATCTGCATTGATGAGATGGGCCCAGGCGAGTCGCTCGCTCTCAAAGAGACTCACCCCGGCATGCTGTCCCCAGGCGATGCTAGAGAGCAGGGAAAAGGTCACAATCCACGGCGCAATCATGAATGAGACTTGGAACAATCGTGCATGTACTCTTCTCTTCCGTAGCCCCAAATGAACGCGCTTTTTGTCTTATCGCTCCGTGCGTGCCCTGATCACGGGGGCCTGCCTTGTCTTGTCTTGTCTGCACTGATTTTATTTTCATTGTTCTATGGTCCGAGTACATACAGCTACACGGATACAGTGACTTTGGTGGAAATCATACGGTTTTCCAACAGCACAATGACTTGATAAAATGTGATGCTTTGCATAAAGCACTCACAAGGAAAGTGTCAGAGTTCATTTTGGAATTTCTTCACGAAACTTGGCCAAAAGTTTGATTTTACTACGAGAAGTTTATACTGAAAAATTCAGTTGCACCGCTCATGATCTGACAGAGTTACGGTAGTCGAAAATCACGTTTTTGTCATTTTTAACGATTTTTGGCACGTTCTAGCTAACAAACAACGTTATTTCCAAAATCAGGGTGTGCATCAATCGACGTAGTTTTGCATGGAGAATCAGATAAAAATATAATAACGTAGGGTTGTGACCTTGAAAAATGCCGAAACCAATGTTGCTATTATGACCTCTTTTCAAATGCAAATTTCGGCATTTTTTAAGGTGGCAAACCTATATTTTTATATTTTTATCTGATTCTCCATGCAAAACTACGTCGATTGATGCACACCCTGATTTTGAAAATAACGTTGTTTGTTAGCTAGAACGTGCCAAAAATCGTAAAAAATGGCAAAAACGTGATTTTCGACTACCGTAACTCTGTCAGATCATGAGCGGTGCAACTGAATTTTTCAGTATAAACTTCTCGTAGTAAAATCAAACTTTTGGCAAAGTTTCGTGAAGAAATTCCAAAATGAACCCTGACACTTTCCTTGTCAGGTCCTGTTCACCGGAGTTGCCCTTCGACCTTTTTGAAAAATTCGAGCAATGTACCTACAAAATTAAAAAAATCCCCAAAAGTTTGACAAAATTTTTCGGTCTGTTTAGCAAAATTTTTGATAAAAAAAATTGTGGGACAAACTTTTTTATCGGATGCACCTGAAAATATTTTTTCAAAGCGTGAAAAATATTTGTCTTTGAAAAAACGAATATTTTTCACGCTTTGAAAAAATTCAAGGGTGCAAAACGCGTTCATTGCCTGTGCAAAACCTCAAAATTTTTGTAGTTAGGGTTCCGGATAATTTTTTTAGATTTTTTAAAAATTATTCACCGTTTTTTTGTAAAAAAAATATTTCTCACTTTTTTTCGGTCGATTTTTAGAAAATTAAATACATTGTTAAAAAATTTTTGTATCTGTCGTTTTAAAAATTGTCGGCATTTTCGGAAGCAAAGACTCAAAATGTTTGTCGTCCGCGTTCTTTAGAATTTTTTTTAGGACATTAGAAATTTTTTTCGTCGTTTCTTATATTTATCGAAAATTATTTTTTTCTTTTTTTTATAAATTTTACGTCGCTAAAAAATTTTTATATAGCGTTGGACTCAAAAATTTGAGCCACGTGCTCAAGGTGCTTGGTTCCCTTGAAAAAAAATATTTCTTTGACTGCTCCTTGCTTGAATCTGCCCTCCTGAATTCTTTGTATCATAGCTACAAACTTTCTTTTGCTTTTTTTTGCGTGTCTATGCGCAATAAAATGCACACATATCTCCTCGAAGCCTTTGTTTTGTGCTGCGCTTTTCGCGTGCCCTCAGGCCAAAGTGCACCTCGTCAATGTGCAAAGTTAGCAGCGGGGTGCGCGGAAGAAACACCACCCGACCCAGCCTATCTGGCTGGCAGGAGAGCGAGCGCGCGGCAAAAAGCAAGCATGGGGTTGGTCGGTTAGCGCGCCGACAACGCCAGAAGCGTCGTTTTTGTGAAGGAAAAAAAAACACGGGAGAAGAAAAAAAATGCATATTACTCTCGCTGGCTGCGTGGCTGGTCTCGTGAGTCTGTCTCTGACTTGAAACGCGCTCGTCTCGTCTCCGTCGAGCACCGACGACCGAGTCCGAGCCGCTCACGAGCCCACAAACAACACGGAGCGGAGGAAATAAAGGAGAGTGTGCAGTAGCGCTGTCGTCGTCCTGTGCCCGTCGGACAGACACACACATACCACCACTACAACGCATTCATCGCCCCCAACCAACCAACGCGCACACACGCACGCACCAGGATCGAGCCGAGTCGAGCACTTTTCGAGCCGGGTGTGTTGTCGGACTGCGCTCTCTGCGTCGTCGTCTGTCGTCGCTTGCATTGCCTTGCGCTTGCTCGCTCGACACTTGTTTCGCTCGTTTTGCTCGTGCTCGTTTCGCTTGCTTTTGCCTCCCTCGTTTTGCTCGTCGTGGTGGTGCATTGCTCGTCTGTCTGCGCTGTCAGCAGTCATGGACAAGTACTTTGCCAAGGTTGGCAACAAATTTATCTGCCGTCAGTGCAGGAAGAATTATTCCGTGTCGGCTACCGGAAGTACGACCTCCCGACGACGACACCTTCGAGCCGAGCATCCAGACCTCCTCGTCGAGTATGACGATAAAAAACGCCGCAGGACCCGTATCGACGACCGCGCCGAGTCTACGACCCACGATGACGACGTCGTCGCTGCCAGCCTCGTGGCAGCAGCGGCGGCGAGTTGCTCAGAGGTCGATGAAGGCGCGAAACTTGTCGCAGAGTTTGTCGCCGCCCACGACCTCCCACTCGACATTGTTGATTCTGAGGAGTTCAAGAGGCTCTATCACTACAATTCCAAATCTGTAGACGTGAGTTTTTCGTGCCAAGACACAAATCCATGGGGGGCAAAATAATTTTCTTTTAAATTTCAGCCTCCGAGCAGTTCCCAGCTCGCAAGTGACGTCATCCCTCTGCTGGCTGCCGCTGCAAGATCCCAGCCCCCGCCTGTCATACCCGTCGAAGAACTCTTCTCTCTGCCCAGCGGGGCGTCGGATAACGAAGCCTTCCTCGCAATCACAAACATGATTGGAAACTTTCTCCGCGCTACGCAGAAGCCCAATATCGAAGATGACCTGGCTGCGATCAAGGAGGGTCTCCTGCATCAACGGGAGCAGTCCAGGAGCGAATCTACCGGCGAAGACGTTTTGCAACATGACATTGTGCCTGGTGAACAGGTTGTTGACGAGTAGCTTTATTACGTTTTTTTTTGTTTTTGAAGAGTAAAAAAAAGATTTTAATTTTAATTAAAAAACCTGGGGTTCAGGACAACGCGATAGGGGTGGGGCTTCATCGTGCTTGCTACATTTCTGCCTGGCTTGGGCGGGTTGTTGGGAACCACGGAGAACTGAAAAAAAACATTTTTTTTTGATTTTACGAATTTTTTTCCAAAAATCAAAAATTTACCGTAAACTGATTAACGAGGTTTGTAACAAAGAGGAAGAGCTCCATCCTCGCCAGCGCCTCCCCTGCGCACGCTCTCTTGCCTATGCTGAAGGGCAAAACGTCAGACGAAGGTGCAAAATTCCCGTCTGCGTCGATGAATCTCTCCGGCTTGAATTCCTGAGGCTCAGGAAAAATTTCGGAATTGTACATGAGTGCTCCGATCTGTGGAACGACGAGTGTGTCAGCGGGAATTGTGTAATCCCCGACGACGAGGGGCTCTTCAAGGCGACGGGGAATGTTGAAGGGCAGGAGGTTGGTGCATCGCTGGATTTCCATGATCACGGCCTGCGCGTAGGGCAGGTGTGATTTGTCGCCGACGGTTATGAATCGATCGGAGCCAATCTCGCGATCAAACTCGGCCTGGAGCTTGTGCTGCGCTTCGGGGTACAAAAGCATGTATTGGAATGCAAAAGCCAAAGTTGTGGACGTTGTTTCCTGGCCTGCAATCCATAAATCCAGGGTGGCCATTATTAGCTGGTCGTAGCTGAAAGAATTTGTTTTTTTTGGATTTTTAAAATGCATTTTGGACAAAAATCTGTTTTTTCCATACTTTTCCATTTTTTTCCTTTTTTTAGGTTCCGTAAATTTTGTTTCGCACAGTTCCAAAAAAATGATTATTTTAAAAATGTCTCAAATATGACATTTTTACAATTTTTCTCGCACATTTTTACCCCAAAGCCGTTGCGTTTAAAAAAATGGACCAAAAAAAAGTGAAAAATAGGATTTCGAAAACATAAATTTTGTAAAAAAGTGCAAAAAATTTGAATTTCGGCATTTTTTGAGGTGAAACCTTTCATTTTTTTCTTTTCTACGGATTCTCCGTCAAAAATTGAGCATAATGAAGGTTTTCTTTTGACCAGAGTAATGCCTAGTTTTTGAGAAATTACGTGCCAAAAACGGCAAAAATGCAATTTACGGCACGCGCAACTTTTTTTGGTTTTCTGTCGGACAAATTCTGTTTGGAACAGAATCTCTGTTTTTTGACAAAAATTTCATAATGCATGGAAAATCCAAAAAACACTAAAAAAAACTCACTGAAACCCAACGCTAGTCTGCCCAGAATCCTCTAATTTTTTCATCTCCTGCAAAAAAGCGTCCACATAGTCAGAAGGCAGAGAATTGACATCCAGTGACTTTTTGTGCTCTTCAATGTGCTTCGTGACATCTGCCTTGAATTCTCCCATTTCTTCCGTAACAATATCCAGTACTTTTCTGATTGCAGGGATTTTGGTGATCCACGGAGACTCACAGAAAAACAAAATCCGAAGAATCACGCTGTCAAAAGTTTTAAAAATACGCTCGAGCCTTGCTTTTTTTTCGTGAAATTCGTGCTGATATTCATCGTCGGTGAATCGGTAGCCAAAGGTGACGCTGTTGATAACACTGCCCACCGCCATGTCAACGTCGGCCTGGATATCGATTCCATCTTCTTTTTCGTCGTTTGAGTTTTTTTGGGATTTGAGTTTTTTGACGAGCAAGTCAACTTCGCCGAGGATTCGTTCCTGCATGAGATTTTTTCCCATTCCAAAATCACGCAATACGTGCAGCGTAAATCTTCGCTGCTCGCGCCAAAGTGGACCGTCGGTATCGATGAGACCGAGTGTACCGCCCATAAATGTCCGCTTGATGAATGGCATTTTCATGCGGCTAGCAAAGGCGTCTCCCTGCTTGACAAAGTACTGCTGAAGCACTTCGGAGCTGTTGAACGTGACCAACGGCATTTCTCCGAACCAGATCGTATGAATGTCGCCAAACTGTTTTGGAAAATTGTAGAGCGCTTCTTCCATGCCATACCAGAGAAATTGGATAAAGTTTCCGAGTATCGGGACCGGTGTTGGGCCTAGAAGGTGGACAGGTAAATTGTGGCTTTATTTGCAGATTGCGCACAAGAAAAGCGCAAACAGCCGTTTTTTTGTATGGGAACGAACACAAACATTTTTTTGTTTTTGTTCGAAAACTATTTTTTTTTGTTCGAAAATTTTTTTTTTGGTTTTTGTTCGAAAACTATTTTTATTATTTTTGTTCGCAGAATTGAACAAATGCGAACATTTTTGACTGTTTTCGCGAACAAAAACGAACATGCATCTAACAAATTTTTTTTATCAATTGTACAAAATTTTGTTAATCCGAATAAAAAAAACTAAAAATTTCCAGCTTTGTTACAAATGGCAAAATTTGATGAATGTTATTTGCCATTTTTCGTCAATTAACATCAATTTTGCCGCCGTTTCTTTAATTTTACATTAGTTTTAGTGCTTTTTATCCAATTGGAAATTTTTTAAACTTTTTTGAACGCGTACAATTAAATTTAAACAAAATTTGTTATAAACGAATACGAACGAACCCAACTTTTTTTTTCACTCACCTGGAGGCAAATTTCGACGCTTCCAATAAAAATTGTGGAAACAAATGAGTAGAAAAACAAAAAGTAACACGACCAAGAACGCCATCAGGTGTTATCAGGTAAATAAATGTCTTTCTGCGTTCACTTTTTATGGAAAGGTTTTTCTCATGGTTCAGTGCGCGTCACCTGCCTGATAGGCGCACCTTTTTGTCCCAACGACGATCGACTGTGTCACCAGCATGAGTTTTTACTTTTACCGATGCACATTCTGTTCTCTTGCCTCATGTCAGAAGATTCATGCAACAGACAGACACTGTACGTAATTGTTGAAAATTTTAAAAATTGCCAGTCAAAATCAGTCAAAATCAAGCGCGGTGAACATTGATTGACGACGACGATGCAGAGCACTTCTTCTGCAGATTGATAGCGCTACGCCGCGGACGCTAGCGCTAGCGCTGTGCAACGGTTGATTCACTGTGCAACAAAATAATACATACCAGGTCAGATCGATTATAACCATCACCGAAAGTGAAAGTGAACTTGCATCATCATTCAGTCAGTCGCCTATGCTGGCTGGAAAGAAGGAAAACAAAATTATGTATGTAGTCGTTGGTCTATGCACGCTTGCCAGCACGTTGCGCTGCATCCTTCCATAATATTTATGTATTTTTTGGAATAAAAAAACATTGCGAGCTGTGTTAATTTTCAAATTTCTCCTTTCGCTTTGGATCACTTACAATTTTTTTAGAACAATGCCAGAAGACATATCCGTGACAAAATTCCGCGAATACCTCCGCATCAACACGGAGCAACCCACGCCGCGCTACGAAGAAGTCTACGACTGGCTCCACGCGTACGCCAAGGAATTTGAACTCGAGCTCTGGAGGTATGAATACGTCCAGGACAACCCGGTCTTTCTTCTCAAGCTCCAAGGCACGGAACCCAGCCTGGGAGCCGTATTGCTCTATTCCCACACGGATGTCGTTCCTACTTTTCCCAAATTTTGGACTCATGATCCGTACGCTGCGGATAAGGACGATCAAGGCCGCATCTACGGCCGCGGCGCGCAGGACATGAAATGCGTCGGCGTTCAGTACCTCGAAGCCTATCGTCGTCTGCGTGCCGCTGGCAAAACCCGTTTCCGCCGGACTATCTATTTTGGCTTTGGAGCCGACGAAGAACTCGGTGGGCATCGGTGCATGGAGCATTTTGCCAAATCCGATGATTTTCGACGGCTAAATATCACTTTTGCCCTCGACGAAGGCCTCGCCAGTGAGAACGACGAGTACAAAGTGTACTACGGCGAGCGGTGTCCGTGGTGGGTGCGTGTGTCTGCGAAGGGCAGCACCGGTCATGGATCGCGATTTGTGGAAAACGATGCTGGATCGAAAATTGTGAGTTTGAACCAGAGTTGAGCGAACGTTCGCGTTCGTTTGTGTTCGTTCGCGAATAGATTAGATTTTTCCTGTTCGTGTTCGTTCGCGAACAAATTCGATTTTTCCTCTTTGTGTTCGTTCGCGAACATATTCGATTTTTCCTGTTCGTGTTCGTTCGCGAACACATTAGATTTTTCCTGTTCGCGTTCGTTCGCGAACAGATTCGATTTTTCATGTTCGTGTTCGCTTGCGAACATTTTTTTTAAATTTATTTGTTCGCATTCGTTCGCGAACAAAGCTAAATTGTTCGAACAGATAAAACGAACAAAAATCCACGAAAATTCTAGGTTAACAGAGGAACAAAATTTTGCACAAATTATGGAAATAATTTGTTTGATGTTCGTTTGTGTTCGTTCGCGAACAAGGTCAAAATTGTTTGCGTTCGTTCGGTTTTTCAAACAATTCTGAAAAATTGTGTTTGTTCGCGAACAAAAAACGAGCTGTTCGCTTGACTCTGGTTGGGACTGGTGTTGTTGAGGTGGTAATAATTTTTTTGTTTTTTTTGTTTGTAGCACAAAGTCACCACCAGCTTTTTGAACTTTCGAGCCGAGCAGGAAGCGAAGCTGAAGTCCTCCAACGGCAGCATCACGCTTGGAGATTTGACGTCGGTTAATCTGACGAGGACTTCCGGCGGAGTTCAGACCAATGTCGTGCCTGAGGAGTTTGTGGCTCGTGAGTTGCATTTTCAGTCATTTTTTATTTTTAAATGATAAACAAACTTGTTTCAGATTTTGACGTGCGAATTCCTCCCCACGACCTCGACGTAAGTAAATTTAGCTTTTTTTTCACGTTTGTTCAATGAAAAAAAATTCCAGGCTATGGAAAAGCGCATCGCCGAGTGGTGTGACATCCCCGGCGTCTCGTACACCTTTGAGACAAAAACCGTAATTCGTGCCACAACGCCCATCACGGACGACGATGCTTTCTGGCGGACGTTTTCTTCCACGCTCAAAACTCAGTAAGTTCTTTCAAAAACAAAAAAAAAACCAAAAAAATACCTTTCAGAGGCTGCAAATTCGCGACTGAGATCTTCATCGGCGCTACCGATTCCCGATACCTCCGGGAAGTCGGCGTACGTTCCATTGGGTTCTCGCCGATGATCAACACTCCCGTGCTGCTGCACGACCACGATGAATATCTCTCAGAAGACGTTTACCTCCGTGGCGTCGAGATCTACACCACCCTCATCGAGAACATTGCCAACGTTGTTGAATAAATGAATGAGCCTTGGATATCACATTTTTTGTCATACATTTTTCATAAGTGAAATAAATTTTTTTTAAATTTGCACAAAGATGATGATTTTAACGATCGTTAAACAAACACCTGAAAATCATAAATTACAGTTTAATCTCGTTAAAGATCGCAAAAAAAACCAAGAAAAAAAGAAGCAAACTACAAAACAATCTCGAAGTTTAGAAATCATCCGTTTGAAAGCGGAAAACATTTTATTTTGTGATTATGCATTTTTTTAACAGCAGGATATGTTTGTTGTTCTTTTGACTGTTACGTCGACTTCCGATCCATCCGATCATCCCATTCAATATCCAACCAATCATCTGGACAGTTTTTTTTCAACAAAAAGCAGAAAAATGCTAGAAGATTCCCATAAACGCCAGACGCGCAAAAAAAGGAGGTCAACGAGTAAAGTCCCTTACTCCAGGTAAACTCACTACCAAAAAAAGAGTTCGTGGACATCATTCGATAGGAAAATAGCAACTGTCAGTCAGGAGCGGCGAATGTTGTGAAAAAAGCCAGATTGACAGGCGACGACGCAGCGGACTGATAAGTCCGCCTCTCTTTCCCTGGAGCAGGAAAGTTTGAAGCAAGGAAGGAGCCCCGTATAAAAGTGCCGTGAGCCCTCGAGGAAAGCTTCGTAGTTCACTCCAGCTCCCCATTCGCTCAGCAGCAATGAAGCTGGTCACGCTCACCTGTCTCCTTGTCGCGGGTGCCTTTGCCGCCCCGCAGCTCGAAGCCGAGCCCTTCCGCGCCGGCCGCGAGTACGTCTACGACTACGATGCGCAGGCCTCCTCCGGCCTCGCCGACGTCGAGCAGCGCGCCATCCAGCGCCTTGCCGCCACCGCCCGCATCCAGTTTGAGTCCAACAAGCTTGCCTCGCTCTCGCTCGAGAACGTCCGCTTCGGCCAGGTCAACGCGCACGTCGACGAGCCCGCCAAGATGATCCCCGTCTCGGCGCTCTCCGAAGACGCTCCGCACTCGCTGCTCGAGAGCCTCAGGACCCCGTGCAAGTTTGAGCTCGTCGACGGCCTCGTCGGCGAGATCAACTTTGTCGCCAAGGAGAACTCCTTCGCGAAGAACATCAAGCGCGGTCTCCTCAACCTGCTCCAGGCCAACATCCAGCAGCGCCCCAGCGACAAGGCCCAGGCCATGTTCAACGTCTCTGAGGTGAGTTCCCTCGCGCATAGTTCCTTTTCCTAATCCCCATCCACCTTCAGACGACCCTCGAAGGCCAGTGCCAGACGATGTACACGGTCAACAAGGTCTCCGACGACCGCTACAACTGGACCAAGAGCATCGACTTCAACGACTGCAAGCGGTCCGTCGCCACGACCTACGGCCTCCCCGCCTACAAGCCCGTCGACGACCAGATCGACGCCCAGATCGACCGCTCCACCGTCATCTCGCAGCAGCTCGTCAGCAACAAGAACAAGTACGGCGTCGCGCAGGCCCGCGCCTTCTCCCAGTACACGCACAAGGCCCTCGCCGCCGAGCGCCAGCCCATGCAGACCGTCGTCATCTCGCGCCTCGTCCTGAAGAAGGTCGAGAAGAAGACCGAGAACGTCGCGTGGTCGTCCAGCACCACCACCGAGTCCCTCCTCTACCAGCCCGAGTATGACACCGTCGAGCGCCGCTTCTACGAGCTCGGAGACGAGGAGTTCACCGGAGAGCACTCGCCCTTCGGCGCCGTCACCCGCAAGGTCGAGACCATCGCGCAGACGCTCAAGCAGATCGCCGCCGCCATGTCCAACGCCGCCAACGGCATCGCCACCGAGCAGTCCATGCAGCTCCAGCAGGTCGTCTCCATCATCCGCATGTGCACCGTCCAGGACCTCAAGTCCGTCCACGCCGAGATCCAGCGCGACGGCCCCTCGCCCAAGACCGAGAAGATGACCGAGCTCTTCACCGACGCCTGCGCCATCGCCGCGACCCGCAACTCGATCGTCTACCTCGTCGACGAGATCAAGTCTGAGAAGGTAGAAGAAAGAAACATTGTTCACCTGGCTCACCTGGCTTACCTGACTTTCCTTTCAGATCCCGACCACTAAGGCTGTCCAGGCCATGCAGCAGCTCGCCGTCCTCTACGCGCCCTCGACCTCCCAGATCGAGGCCATCGCCCAGCTCTGCAAGTCGGACGTCGCCCTAAAAAAGCCCGCCCTCCGCCAGGCCTGCGTCCTCTCCCACGGCGCCGCCATCGCCCAGCTCTGCTCCGCCGAGTACAAGAAGGACATGCCCGTCGACGACGAGCGAAAGTGCACCCGCGCCCAGAAGGACAAGTACGCCAAGGCCCTCTACACCGCCTACGAGCGCGCCGAGAACCAGTACGAGCGCATCCTCGCCCTCAAGGCCATCGGCAACGCCGCGTGCGAATCCTGCGTCGACCACCTCGCCGCCATCATCCGCGACGCCAAGGTCGAGCCCATCGTCCGCCAGCAGGCCATCGACTCGCTCCGCCGCCTGCGCACGATCATGCCCCGCAAGATCCAGCGCATCCTGCTGCCCGTCTTCAAGAACACCCTCGACAAGCCTGAGGTCCGCATAACCGCCCTCGCCATGATCTTCCACACCCGTCCCTCGAAGGCAGTCGTCGACCAGTGCGCGCACGCGCTCCTCAACGAGCCCCGCCAGCAGGTCAAGGCCTACGCGTACTCGCTCATGAAGTCCCTCGCCAAGTCGCCGCTCCCGGTCGAGCGCAAGCTCGCCGCCCACCTCGCCGCCGTCCTCAAGGCCGTCAGCATCGACGAGTCCGCGTGGCTCCGGGGCAAGTCGTACTTCAAGCGCGTGCCGATCTACGCCGCCGCCTCCGACGAAGGCCTCTTCCTCGACGTCGCCTCCATCTTCGCGACCTCCTCCATGCTGCCCCAGCACGTCCAGGCCCATGTCGACACCTTCCTCAACGGCATGCTCGAGCGCAGCAACGTCGACCTCGAGTTCTCGCAGCACGGCCTCGACCGCTACTACGACAAGGTCATGAAGGCCTTCCACCGCGAACAGGAACAGTCCGGCAACCCCCTCCGCGGCCGCCGCAGCGAAAACAAGGGCGAGCAGGAGATTGACAACATCTTTGACACCCTCGCCATCAAGAAGCGCATCAGCAGCTGGTTCGGCGCCGAAGACGACGAGACCGTCTACGCCGGCTCCGAGCAGCAGCCCATCGGCATCATGTGCATCCGCGTCTCCGACATCGACAGCGTCGTCCTCCCCGTCAGCGACGAGACCCTCCCCGAGCCCCTGCGCAAGATCGTCAACGGCGAGTCCCTGCCCATCTCCTCGCTGGCCTCGCTCTTCTCCGGCAAGCGCTTCCAGCTGACGACCGCCGCCGCCCTCCGCCAGCGCGGCATCAAGATCCCGACCTCGTGCGGCATGCCCCTCGACGTCCAGCGCTCGACCCCCATCACGGCGGCCGTCAAGGGCGAGCTCAAGCTCAAGGTTGACTCGGAAGGCGTCAAGGTCCTCCTCTCCGCGCACCCCTCCATCAACGCCGTCCACATTGACCGCATGCTCGTCTGGTCCCCGATGGCGCTGACCGGCGTCGAATCCCTCACCTCGGCCTCGCTCAACCTGCCCATCGACATCGAGACGCACGCCGCGCTCTTCGGCGACAAGGCCTCCGTCGGCGACGAAGAAATGTCCGAGAAGATCCGCATCTCGATCAAGTTCCCCCAGAGCCAGACCCGCCTCGGCGGCTTCCACACGATGCCGTACACTCTCGTCCAGGCCTACGACGCCAAGACCCAGCTCCTGCGCCCCGCCAAGCTGCAGTCCATCCGCAACCTCGCCAAGGAGGCGCTCGCCGTCGACCTCGACGACTCCGCAGCCTACGGCCTCCTGCCCGCCTCCATCAAGGTCCACGGCCACATGCACCGCCTCGAGCGGCCTTCGTACCCCGCGATGCTCGCGCTCGCCCGCGTCACGGAGAACCACGTCGTCGTCGACTTTGAGCCCAGCCAGGCGACCGCGCAGAGCATCGACATCACGCTCGCCGGCCGCTGGTTCCAGCGCACGCAGTCCCAGCTCGCCGAGTTCGACGAGCAGACCGCGCGGAACACCTACGACAACCAGGACTACGAAGAGGAGGCCTCTGAGAAGCTCTCGTCCTACGGCAAGCGCTTCTCCGCCCGCCGCTGGTACCGCCACGCCCTCCGCGTCACGTACAGCGCCCGCGACGCCTCCGGCAGCCCCGTCAGCGAGGGCAAGACGAGCATGAGCGCCGTCTGCGACTCCAAGCTCCGCTTCTGCAAGCTCACCGCCTCCGCCAACGCCGACGACAAGACCTTTGCCCTCCGCGGCCAGATGCTCATGCCGGAGAAGTCCGCCTCGCTCCGCCAGCTCCGCGAAAACGCCGGCCAGCAGCAGAAGCAGTTCGTCGCCCAGGCCAACGTCGAGTTCGGCGACCACATGCAGAAGCAGAAGGCCGCCATCAAGGTGCAGGGCGTCCGCGCTCTCCCCAAGTGGCTCAGGTGCCAGTCGTGGTCGTGCGAGCGCGCGACCGCCTTCGTCAACAAGTACACGATCGAGATGGACTCTGAGCTCAGCCAGCACTCCTCGCTCCGACTCGCCAACGGCCTCGCCCTCTTCAAGGCCGCCAACTGGCAGTCCGTCGAGTCGTCCAAGCCCGCCTCCGTGCCCGCCGGCAAGATCGTCGCCACCCTCGTCATCGACCCGCTCGCCAAGGACGTCGCCCAGCTCACCTACCTCGCCGCCAACGAACGCGTCCACATGAAGGCCCTCCGCCTGCCCGCCAAGGTCGCGCCCTTCCGCCTCGTCGCCCTCGACTCCCACGAGGACATTGACTCCGTCTCTGACCTCATCGACTCCGTCGCCGACGAAAAGCGCGCGCAGTGCTCCGTCACCGGCCGCAAGGTCTGGACCTTTGACAACGTCGCCTACAAGGCGCCCATCGGCAAGTCCTACTCCGTCATCGCCAAGGACTGCGCCAACAAGCAGTTTGCCGTCCTCCTCAAGACGATCGACGCCGTCAACGGCGAGAAGAAGCTCAAGGTCGTCTCCCGCAAGAACACCATCGAGGTCTGCCGCAAGTCCGGCTCCCGCAACGATGAACTCGAAGTCTCCGTCAACGGCCAGGTGATCGACGACGAAGAGCGCCTCAACGAGCACGACATCACCCTCGTCGACGGCCAGGTCACCCTCCGTCTCCCGCAGAAGGCGTCTATCCGCTTCGACGGCTACCGCGCCAACGTCCGCATCGCTCCCGTCTACAAGAACGCGCAGTGCGGTCTCTGCGGCCACTACGACGACGAGTCCGACAACGAGTTCCTCACCAACGACGGCGAGAACACGGACGACATCAAGGCCTTCCACCGCAGCTACTCCCTCGACGCCGACCAGATGGACGACCTCTACGCCCGCGACGACGCCTTCGGCCGCATGGACGACAGCCTCGCCGCCGTCGACGCCGAGGACGAGCACGTCTACCAGACCCGGTACGACTACAAGTTCGCCGCCGACAAGAAGAACGACTACGACCGCCAGAACGAGGACGAGGAAGACAACGACGAGGACAACAGTGAGTTTTGAATTTGCATTGGACCAATGCTTGAGACAAGGCAAAATCTTCAGAGGAGCCCAACGAACGGACCAAGGTCATCGAGTACAACCACAAGATCTGCTTCTCGCAGAAGCCCGTCAAGCAGTGCCCCTCCGGCTGGTACCCCACCAAGACCACCCAGACCAAGGTGCAGTTCGCGTGCTTCAACCGCTCCCTGCCCCACGTCCGCCGCCTCGTCCGCCAGGCGCGCAACGCCGACATCTCGGACCTCGTCGCCGGCGAGAAGCCCACCCTCGTCGACGTTCAGTCCGCCGCCGTCGCCTGCGAGGCCTACTGAGCACCCCTCCCTTCAACTCGAGACATGGTAGTACGGTCTTGAGTCCTGTAGTTATTGTTTCATGGTTTTAAGATCAATAAATGGTGTTTTGTAAAAGATTTTGAGAGATCAGGAAAGGGTGGTTACCAGGGTTCGTTCTCAAACAATTGACAATTTTAATTTGTTTGCGCAAAAAATATCTACATACCCCGAGGCCGCATCACAAAGAGTTCAACTCGCTTTGTTTATTCAATATAACACAAAAAAAACAGTTATTTCATACATACATAATACAAAACAGATTTTTTGGCGATTTTGTTGATCGCCTACAGTGATTATTGTCGATGAACCATTTTCCATCGTCTACGCACGCTGCGTAGTCTTGCTTCGACTTGAATTTGCTGTCCATATATAATAATCCATATATAATAATCTGAAGTCCATATATAATAATCTGTAACATATTTAGTAGCACATAAATATATATATATACATAGTCGCCAACATCCATAAAAGTTCCAACTAATCCAAGAATGGCAATCGTGCCGTTCTTATATTTAACACAAAAAGGGGAGAGACCAATACAACAGAAATTAGGTCAGAGTTGCATTCAACTACATGCTTATTTTTAAAAGTCCGCGCAGCCATGCACCGCGAAGACCAGGATCCCAGCGAATGCGGCAAGTGTGAATGCCGCAGCCGCACGGAGGGGTGAGGCGCTCGCGTTCTCAACAGATACGACAATATTGTGTCAATACGAATTTTCACAAAAATCAAATTTATTCCTGCAGCTCACAAAAAAACATGATGCATAAAAAACCGTATTCAAAAAAATCGCCAAATGGCCGGCCAAATCATGTTTTTCTCAAAATCACAGTTTATCGCCGAGAAGTTCCTCCAAATCCACCTGATTCGTGCGTCGACGACGGAGACGATCCACTTCCACCACCGTTGCCGCCGTAGAACGCAGATGACGACAAAGTACCGTCATATCCATTCGGTGCAAGAAGAAAAAGTTACCATATCAGTGGGCATCTTGCATAAAAACTACAAATTAAAGTTGTTTGCTGACCAAAATTCTATAACCAACTTCTTTCTGGGTGAACACTGGATACGTGTCGAATTAATTGCGTTAGGTCCGGGTAGAGCGCGCCGCAATCTTGACAAAGTCGCTCGGAATCTCCGCGGTGAAAAAGCCGTAGGTGACTCTTCAAGTTGGCGATCGAAGACGGTGTGAATGTGCAATCTCGCGTCGGACAGTACTCCATTCCTCGAAATACCCGCACTCGCATTTGATGTTCACGTTCACTGTCTTATGTCAAACGTTGCATGCAAAATTTTACCCTGCATTTTCGCATTCAGTAGCTCTGTTGTAGACATGATATAAATCAATGCGTCTTGGCCAGGATGGCAAAATCTCCCTGATTTCGCCACACTGGTCTTGTCATCATTGAAGATCAAATGCTAGTCCCGTAAGTCAAAAACTTGCAATCAAAAGTAATCTAAACGTACTGAAATGTATCATTATGGACACAAACAATTGTTTGATTGAAAATGCATTTTTTGTATTCCCAGGAATTCTTGTTTTATACATTTTTATGTATAACTCATGATACAAATAAGTATGAATCAGTAAGACACAACGATTCATTCATTCATTCATTCATTTATTCTCTAACTCGTACGCACCATATCATACATACAACACTACAATGAACAGTCAGAAGGTGATGAAGATGATGATGGCGACTCGTACGTAGAGGGGCCCATCCGGAACGGATGTCTTTGCGATACGTGCACCCTGAGTTCGCAGCTCTTACAGGGGACGGGACGTGTTTTTGGTGTGGTGTGGTTTTGATTGAATGATAACGAATGAGAATGAGTTGTAGAAGACCGCTGCGCCCAAGTTTTTTTGTTGTATGATGTATAATACATATTTTTTGTGAGTGCTAGACGTATGTCCTGCCTTCGTTTGATGATCTCAAGAAGAAAAAGTTACCATATCATTTTGTCTTTCATCATCCGCTTTTGTCTGCCTCATTCTTGTCAATTGTGATTGTCTGTGATAGTTGTTGACATACTTCCGTGTGATTTTTTTTTTATGATTTTCACTTTCTTTATCTTGTCAATATCCAATCCCTTATTTATTTTTCAGTTGACGTTAAGTTTTTATCAACACTCGGATTTCATTTTTGAGTTTGGCGTTCTCTTTTTTTGTTGTATGATGTATTCAAGCCGTTGCGTTGATTATATCAATTTAATTTTAATACTTTTAATATTTTTTTAGATCCAAGATGGAAGACATTCGTACGCTTCACATAAAGTTCGAAGGTCAGTATTACATTAACGACACCAAAGACATCTGTACAACATCACTTCTTACCTTCGATAGTCCGATAGACAGCTACAGCTACAGTGACATGTTGCTGCGTGTTATAGAAACAAAACGTGCTGGACATTGGATGACCGACCATGCGTACTCGGATAGGCAACGTTGACTTCGAAAAGTACGAACTCGCTAAATTCAAAGAGTTTACTTCCGCCACAAAAACTGTACGTATTATTTTGTGTTTATATTTTAGCTCAGTCGGTTGAGCACCAGACTCATGTTTACATATATAGTTGGTTTTTTTTGCAGCTCGTCCTGGAGGGCAATCTGAAGACCCCTGCTGTGGATCCGATGCACTCCGGGCCCGGTGTTATTTCCGCTTTCACTGTGATCCGGAGGAGGTGCGGAGGGTCGAGGACCCTTCGTTGCTTCATCATAGGATCCGCCATCCCGGTAATCACCGTTTCCACGTTCATAACCAGGTCAAGGATTTTAATTTGTTTGCGCAAAAAATATCTACATACCCCGAAGGCCTCATCACAAAGAACTCAACTTGCTTTGTTTATTCGATAAAACACAAAAAAACAGTGATTTCATACATACATAATAAAAAAACGGATTTTTTGGCGATTATGTGGATCGCCTACAGTGGTTATTGTCGAGAGCCCATTGGACAACGACTACGCACGTTGCGTAGTCTTGCTTCGACTTGAGTTTGTTCTCCATATATATAATAATAATAATCCATATATAATTTTGTTCTATACATACATAGTAACACATAAACATACATACATATTAGTAGCCATATATAAAAGTTCCAACTAATTCAACAATGGCAATCGTGCCGTTCTTATATTTAACACAAAAAAGGGAGGGACCAATACAACAGAAATTAGGTCAGAGTTGCATTCAAAACTTTTTTTAAAGGTCCGCGCAGACATGCACCGCGAAGACCAGGGTCCCAGCGAATGCGGCAAGTGTGAATTAGGGTTCCCCTCTCCTCCCGTTTACATTACGGGGGGGGGGGTGATTTACGGGGAGAGAGATCGTTGCGGGGGGGATTCCCCGCGGAAAACGGGGGTGGGGGACGGGAACCCTAGTGTGAATGCCGCTCAGAGAGGTGAAGCGCTCGCGTTCTCAAAAGATACGGCAATTTAGTGTCAATGCGAATTTTCACAAAAATCAAATTTATTCATGCAGCTCACAAAAAACATGATGCATAAAAAACCGTATTCAAAAAAATCGCCAAATGGCCGGCCAATACATGTTTTTCTCAAAATCACAGTTTATCGCCGAGAAGTTCCTCCAAATCCACCTGATTCGTGCGTCGACGACGAAGACGATCCACTTCTACCACCGTTTCCGCCGTAGAACGCAGAAGACGACGAAGGACCGTCATATCCATTCGGTGGGGCGTACCTGCGTCGCTGATAAGCTCCACCATTGTAGCCAGTCCCCGCGTTTCGGTTTCCGAAGAAATATCCTCCCAGGGCGCCGACTCCGAGTCCCGACCAGAATCCGGGTCCGGTGCCGTGATCCGGAGGAGGTGCGGAGGGCCGAGGACCCTTGGTAGCTTCATCATAGGACGGAGGATATCCCCGGAAGCCAGGTGGAGGGGGTCTGCGATCGTCAAAACCGCCTCCACCCCCTCCTCCTCCTCCACCCCAATAATCACCGTTTCCACGATCACGGTCGCCTTCGTACCCGGGTCGAGGATTCGTCAGAGTAATCACGATGATGTAAATAATAAAAAGGACGACGAGGAGGTAAATAAAAGTCAGTATCCATGAATTTTCGTCTTCGGGGACAGTTTTTCGACCGTAAGTTGCCGTGCCGAGAGGCGACATGTTGAGTTCGTATTCGAGGCCGCAGGAGCCGCCGAGAACGTAAGGGTCCTTTGGGTATTCAAAACCCTCACAGGTCACCCGAAGTTTTCCAAACTCGTATTCGCTTGGCATCTTCGCTTTGCACTCCCACTGAACGTCGACGCCGTCGTGGCCGCGGTTGTAGCACTGAACGGTCTCGGGCGTAAAGTAGCCCTGGGCACTACCGCCGACGCATCTCAGTTGTGGCACGGGCGCCGATCGACGACCAGCTGTGTACTCGCCTCGATGCAGGGTCAGGACCTGGACTTCAGTCAATCGGACTTTTGAGAAACTGGCTTCACCTGGAATTCAATTCTTCTGCTTTTTTGGGGGAAAAAACTGTCAAAATGGTTTGAAAATTGGCCAAATGTTGAAATAACTGATTAACGAACTTTTTTTTATAAAACTGAGCTTCTAGAAATCTTTTGTTACAAAAAAAACTATAAAAACGCCTTTTTTTGTGAAAAAACACTCAAAATGATAGGAAAATTGATATTTTTTGAAATAACTGAGAAGAGTTCGTTTTTTGTATAAAACTGAGATTCCCGAAACCTTTTGCGACCAAATCAGTCAATAACACCCAGAAAAAACACAAACACTTACCAGGAGAAAAAATAAAACAATAAAGTAAAAAGAAGAAAATTTTGAACATGATCATGATGACAAATATTCCGCCACCACAATCAATCCACCACAGAAAAAAATAAACTGACGTGTGATGAAAGTAAGGAGTTCTTCGAGATAAAAACGAAAGAAAAACAAGGCAGCGTGTGCTTCGTCAGCATAACTTTTTGCTCGGCCCATTCCGTGCGCGTGCGCAAAGATGGGTTTTCAGCACGAAAAATCAAAACAAAAGCGGCTAATTTCGGCGAATTCGCGGATCGATCCTGGAAGATCTCTCTATATCCTCATCGGTGTTCCAATATAGCTAATACGATGGACGACAGGCTATTGGATATCCTGGAGCATCGGACATGAAGCCTGATCGCCTACGATACTTCCGGCTCACGGGCACTGGCAGCAGCGGCAAATCCTACCTCCTGGGCGCTATTGCGATATGTCTGTGCATCGGACTGCTTGCTACCTACCTACTCATCGATTTTGACCACGATGGGCCGTATTCGTTGAGCAATTATGCCTTTACGACACGATACAGTCTCGATGAGATGCGAGCCTTTGCGTTCAAGAACAGTCTCGCTAAAAGCTATAAGCCAAGTCTCTATGTCAAGTGGAACCTATCGTTTAACAGGATTTTCGAGGACAGCGATAACAGGTTGGTCTGAACTGGTTTTTGTTAAACGTGTAAAACTGAAATGTGCACTCCAGTGAGTTACGTTTAATTGAAAGTGAACGTTACCTATGAGTCACGTTCATTTGAGGGTAAACGTAATCTATGAGTTACGTTCGATTGAGAAAGAACGTAATAAAACGACAGCTTTTGAGTTAAAAATAACAAAAATCAAACTGCGGTACCGTTACGATACCGAAAAGTAACAAAAATCGAACAGCGATACCGTAACATTTGTTATTACGATTCTGAAAAGTAATACAAATCGAACAGCGATACCGTAAATTTTGAGTTATCTCCCCGAAAAGAAAAGTAACACAAATCGATCTGCAATACCGTAAATTTTGTTATTACGATTTCGAAAAGTAACAAAAATTGATCAGCAGAATCTTACTCGAGTAACATTTTTTATTCATCGTAAAATGTGTGTTACTTTTTTACGATATTTTTTCCTTTTCCAGATTTGACATCGACGGCCGAGATGTGATCGTATTCCTTCACATGCAGAAAACCGCTGGCACCAGTTTCGAGCGCTTTCTGGTCAATCACCTGAACATCAGTCGTCCCTGCACGTGCAACGTCGGCAAGAAGCGCTGCACGTGTCTGCGTCCCGGCACGACGGACAAAGAGTACTGGCTGTTTTCCCGGTACTCCACCGGCTGGGCCTGTGGTCTCCATGCCGATTTCACCGAACTCTCGGCTTCCGGATGCGTCGATCACGTCATGGACAAAAAAGAAGGCGCGCATCGTAAACGCCGCTACTTTTATACCACTTTTCTTCGGGACCCGATCGAACGATTCATCAGCGAGTACCGTCACGTGAATCGCGGAGCGACGTGGCGTGGGAGTCGGCATGTGTGCAATGGGCGTCCACCGACGCCGGATCAGCTTCCGATGTGCTTTGATCCGGAAGTTGGGTGGGAAGGAGTTTTGCTCGATGAATTCCTCGCGTGCCCGTATAATATGGCATTCAACAGACAGACTCGGATGCTCGCTGATCTGACACTGGTCAACTGTTACGATAGAGGCACGATGAACGCAACTACGCGGGATCGTATTATTCTGGAAAGTGCCAAATCCAATTTGAGGAATTTTGCGTATTTTGGCATCAAGGAGAGGATGGAAGAGAGCCAGCTCATGTTTGAGGAGGTTTTTCAGCTCAGGTTGGTTTTTTGGAGATTATTTTTGGGGTTTTTGGGAAAAAATACAGTTTTTGTCTTTTGTGTACGATTTTGATTTTTTAGGAAAATTTTTCCAGTTATTATCTTTTGAGGACAAATTTGAGTTTTTATGGGCAAATCAAAATGCCAAAAACCCAAAATTAACGCAAATTAGTTTTTTTTGATCAGATTTGCACCAAAATGCATTTTTTTGTTTGAGGGGGGTTTTTTGGGCAAATTAATGCCGTTGTCGGTTTTTTGAACGTTTTTGGGTTTTTTGGCATAATTTTGCAGTTTTTGTCTTTTGAGGACGATTTGGAGCTTTTTTAGGCAAAATATGCTAATTTTTTTGTGGACAATTTTGGACAAAACAATGCAATTTTAGTTTTTTCGGACGATATTAGGTTTTTTTTTGGAAAAAGAAATAAAGTTTTTCTCATTTTAGAATGATTTTGAGCTTTTGAGCATTTTTTGTTTTTTGGGACATTTTTAGGTTTTTATAGGCAAATCAATGCAGTTTTTGTATTTTATGAACGATTTTATTATGGCTTCTTTTTTTTAAATTGATGCAATTTTAACAAAAAGAACCCCCGCAATTTGTTTTTGATGCGAAAAAACATGAATTTTGTTTGTATCATGAATAATAATTTTAACAGTTTTCTTCACATTTGGTCTTTTTATGGGTTTTTGACAAATTTCTGTCTTCTATTTTTATGGCCTTAATTTTTTTTTCTTTTTCTTCATGTGAAATATTTACGTTTCAGGTTCACACGGAATCTCGCGGACTGGAACAAGTCCAAATCCCATGACACGGCGATCACGCCCCTCGAAATGAAGGCCATTCGCGCTAAAAACTATCTCGATATACAGCTTTACGATTATGCAATCAAAGTTTTTGAAAGTCGTCTTGCAAGGCTACGATTGAGTGCTCAAAACAACGGCACAACCAATATTCTCAGACCACGTGCCGTTGTCTATCTCCGACAAAATTACACCACTGCCAACGACGTCGACACCGGCGATGGCGCCGACGATGACGAGTCTTCCGAAGCCGACGGTGATTCTTTGCCTTGAAATTATACATTTTTGCCAGCCAATGATATTACTTTTTGCCAAATGCTTGCCTGATCTCACGTCTCATGCGTGTCCTGTTATTTTTATATTACTGTTTTGTGCTTGACTGCTGCTGTCGTAAAGACACATGATCCAATTACGACAACACCCAAGGGTTGTTAGGTTGTTTTCTCGGGGCAACCGGGTTGGTTGACGAGTAAAGAGAATGTGTCAGGGGACATTTTGGAAATTCTTCATGAAATTTTTCCAAAATATAGCTTTTACTATGAAAAATTTTTACTGTGAAATGTAGTTGCCTGAAGCATGATTTAGCAGAGTTTCGGTTGCCGGAAATTGCGTTTTTGCCATTTTTGGCATGTTGTGGCTAAAAAACTACGGCATTTTCAAAGCTGAGGTAAAAATTGATCGACGTGATTTTTTATAGAGAAACCGAGAAAAATATAAAAATATTGGGTTATCATGTTGAAAAATGCCGAAACAAATGTTGCCATTGTGACAATTTTTGAATGTACTTTTCGGAATTTTTCAAGGTGATAACACTATATTTTTATATTTTTCTCGGATTCTCCATAAAAAATCACGTCGAATCAATTTTTACCCCGACTCTGCAAAAGCGGCAGTTTTTTTAGCTACAACATTCCAAAAATCGTCAAAAATAGCAAAAACGCGATTTCCGGCAACCGTAACTCTGCCAAACCATGCTTCAGGCAACTAAATTTTACAATAAAAAATTTTCATAGTAAAAGCTACATTTTGGAAAAAGTCATGAAGAATTTCCAAAAATATCCCCCGACACACTTCTTGTGGGTTAATTGATAGCGGTACCCGGGAACCGCACGTGGCCTATTTTATTGCCCCACGCGTACGCATACATGTGCACCTACACCTTTTCCCAATTGTCAGATGACGCTCGCGGCGGAGGAGGCGAGTCAAGGGAAAAAGCTTGGCAAAGATCATCGCTTTTCTTTGCATTGACGCGTGTTCCTCCTGGGACTCGGACAGGCCGGAGTGTATTGATCGCAACAGCCAACCAGCTGAACCGAACCGATGGGGGTTCAAGCAACGCTGCCAACACTCCTCTGCCGCTGGCTGGCTGGCTGATGATGGTGGTGGTGGTGGGGGCAACTGCGTTCGCGTTCGTTTCCTCCTCCTCCCTATTCCTCATCATCGTTACTGGCAGCGAGTGCACTGAGCTTTTAAATATATTTAACTGCGGTAAAAAAAATGTTGTAGGTAAATATAGCTCCCTAGAGACACTATGGAAACGAAAACGAACCCCAGAGCGCGCTTGGATACCGGAACTCTCACGTTTTTGCGCAGCTGCAGGTGTCGCGTCGCGTGAACGCCTGAAAATCTGTCCAAATATGCGCAACACGTTTTTAGCACGTGGAATAGGCCAAAATGAAAAAAAATATCGTAAATAACTGAAGTCAACTGTCATGTTTTTTTACGTTCACATTTTGGAAACGTTCGCTTCAAAAGCCAAAGTTTACGATAACAACACGTATACTATAGTTTTATCACGTGAAATAGGCAATATAAGAAAAAAATATCGTAAATAACTGTTTCGTGTTTTGCCAAACGATTTTTCACGACATTTTGTCCTACGATATTTTGAGGCTCTTGAAGCGAACTTTTGCCAAACATTCGCTTCAAAAGCCTCACCTCAGTTCAGCCTCAGTTTACGATAACATTTCTTAGTTTCGTAGTTATACGTTCTTTGCTGCCTGCTATTATATAATAGTTCCCAGAACCAAGGCGAATTCAAAAAAGGTTATAGCATTCAAAAACGACCAAAGTACGGAAAATGCATTGGCCTTTGGCAAATTAGCTAGCTGGAGCGCACGAATTAATTGCCTGGCCTTTATCAGTCACTGACTGACTGATTAGTCACCGCGCGCGCGCTAATAAACACTTTTTTGCCAAAAAAAGGTGTTAGTGAGTGAAAAAAGCAAGTTGTAAAAACCGTAAAAACCTTGTTAGCCTAAAATTAATGTATCCTGGTGATCAGGATAATTGTCAATCGTCAATTGTGGCGTGCATTTTTTTAAAACATTTCCCTTGGAGACTGATAGTGATTCCTTGCACCTTGCCCCCTCCCCCGATGCATCGGGGTGCATTACGATAATGATAAAAATAAATAACACTCATAACCTCCAAAATGCGTGCAAAAATCTAAAAAAACGACAAGAAAGCAGACAGGTCCTTCGTTTTGTTGTCGTTGTCCTCGTGGACTCCCCTCCCCTCCCTCCTCCTTCGCGTGACCCACCTACCTGACGGATCCTTCCCTCCCCCCCTGAAAATGATGCGCTGGTTATAACCAATTTTTTGGTTGTGTGCGCGCAGAAAAACTGAACGGAGCGCGGAGTGGAGCAGCCGCCAGCTGTCATGTCAGTCAGTGATCACATATACTCTATAGGTTGTCTGGTGCGAACAAGTACATACTCGCAAATATATCAACAGAACACGTTGCTTTGTGGACTTTGCACCTTGCAAGATAGATAATAAAATAAAAACTAGTGCGCCGCTAATTTTTATAAGTTCTGTCGAGGAATGCCACAAAAAAGTGTCCTGCAACGATGCACGCTTTTCGCCGCTTCTTCTTCGTTCCGCATTTGTTTTACGTCCAATATTTGCATGCATGTATGAAAGCGGCTTTATATACCATTTTTTTCGACATACTCTTTTTTATCCTTTTCCACCCAATAAAAAACTGATGATCCGTCAATATGCATCCTCGACTTCCCTTCTTCGCACTTGTGCACTTATTCGTGGTGCGCGGGTTTTATTAAAATTATTTTAACGGCATTTATCGCAGTATATATATATTTTTTTTTTTACAGATCTTCGGCACTGTGGAGTATCTGTGGACAGTCGTATCTTTCCTGTGGGCAACGACTCACGATGACGTCACACGTCCTGTACAAAAGAATATCTCGCCGGTTATGCCGGATGTAACGAACGAATTTGACGAAACTGAATTTGACAGTTTTGTTCGCAAACACATTGTAAGTTCCGCTTTTCATATCAATTTATTTGTTAATTAGTAAATTAATTTCGTTAACGACTTGTTTGTGGACTAAGAAAATTTTCAACAATTTCTGATAATGTTTTTTTTTGAAAGAAGGACTAATTTTTTGTCGTAAAAACTACCGGTTTTTTTTATCGTATGGAATGTAACGTTTTTGTATCGCATCGAAAGAAAGGCTTTTGTGTCGTACCAAAAGTAACGTTCTTACACATTTTCTATCGTATCAAAAGTAATATTTTTCTTTACTATCGAAAGTAACGTTTTTCCATATTTTCTATCGTATCAAAAGTAATATTTTTCTATCGTTTCAAAAGTAACATTTTTTCATCGTTTTCTCGGATAAGAAGTAACATTTTTTTCGTCGTAAAAGTTTTTTTAGGTACACGTTGCTTTTTTTTTCTCGTTTTTGTTATTTTTCACCACTTTTTACGACTTTTCAGATCATATGGCTGCTCTACGTGGTTATTTACCTGTCATCATACTGGATGATTCAATTTTTCAAAACCAAGACCGATAACGATGAACTCTACGCTGGCGTCGAAGATTTTCATGTCTACAGAATATCGTAAGTTTTACCTATTTGGATTTTTTTAGGCCAGTTTTTTACGTGCCTGTCCTGTTTGTTTAGGATTTGGATCTGTGCATGCTCACTTGCGACCTCGATCGGAGCTGTGACCCTTCTACCATTTTCCATCCTTGGCTCAGAAGTGCTCCTGCTCTACCCCGATAACTACTACCTTCAATGGCTCAACTGGTCGCTGATCAATTCAATGTGGACGTACATTTTTTTCCTGAGCAACCTCTCCCTCTTCTTTCTCCTCCCATTTGCCTACTTTTTTCTCGAATCTCAGGGATTCAGTTTCATGACAAATCGCACGACATCCGTACAAGCACGGGTTTTGGAGAGTGTCGCTGTCTGCTGCCTCGTTCTCGTGCTTCTCGTCATTCTGGGATCCGTCTTTTTTTCGCTGTCCATGTCAGCGATTTATTCTATGTCATCGTTCATCGGCGTGTGCATTCTCCTCGTTTCCACGCCTTATGGACTGTCCAAGATCTTCGACGTCTTTTCTGGATTGCTGACTTCTTCATCCGGCAATTCGTCCAGAATCGATGACGCCTCGGTCGACGAAGATGTCCGACGGTTACGGTACCTCGCAGACAGTCGACGTGAAAATGGATTCGTCATCGTTAACGGCCATGTTCCAGGCGTGAGCAATAGTTGCTGTTTTCTGGATTCAACGCGTCTGCCTTCGCCCCCAACGAGTCGTTTTCCCAGATTTAGGTTTATTGTACAACGTATAACCTATGTTTTTGAACTTCTCAAATATCCAATCGTTGTCCTACTCCTTTTGTTACTCACTGTAAGTTGTTTTTTCTTTTCTTTTTTTGGTGTTCAGTCGGGAAATGTTGTTTTTTACTGATTTTATTACCCAACTGATTGGTTTTTCGTCCTTTTATGACTTTTTAGACAGACGTTAGTTAAACTGCTACTTTTATCTGTTTTCAGCTGTTATCGGTTTCCATCGTTTTGGTAAACACCCTCCAGCTCCTCTTCGGCTTCCGAGCACTCCCGATGTACGTTCAGTACGTCGAGGTACACGCCAGGCACACTTTTGGCATCATCGGAGCCTGTGTGGAGACCGTCATTCTTCTGTAAGTCCATCTTGATTTTTTTTACGTTCATGAAAAAAATTTCCTGTTTGTTTTTGTTCGCGAACAAGTTTTTCAATTTATTTGTTCGCACAGAATAAAATTTTTGGAACTGCTAAAACAAAAAAAAACAAATTTTTGGTAATAAAATTTTGATAACAAAAAATTTGGTCAAAAAAAAATTGAGAAAAAATTTTTTGTGCACACTGTTATTTTTTCAGGTACATAATGGTAGCATCCGTGGTTGGCGTGTACTCGATGCCACTGCTTCGTGGCTGTCGTCCCCGAAAATCCACCACCTCGATGACGAGCATCATCGGCAACTGCGGACTCATCCTGCTCCTGTCCAGTGCGTTGCCCGTCCTCGCTCGGACCCTTGGAATCACGTCTTTCGACTTACTCGGTGCCTACGGGCGCCTTGACTGGATCTCAAATTTCTCCCTAATCGTCTCGTACAATGTTCTCTTTGCCGTCCTGAGTGTCCTGACTCTTGCCAACAAATTTACGCTGCCTGTCAGAAGGGAGATTGTCAGGCGGATCACCGCTGTTACGCGTCATCGAAGACGGTCGTCCTACGCGCCTTCGTCTTCGATGACGGCGGCTCATGCCAAAGGCGAATGAATAACCCCCCCCCCCTTTCTGACTCTTAAAATAACTGGCACAATGTTTTATACAATTTTTGTTGTTGTTTGCGTGTTTTCCTCCAAAAAAGACGTGGTATCCATTTTTGATTGATTTGATTAATTAATTAATGAACTTGTCATCCCTTCGAAAATTCCAGCTGTATTGTTTGTTGTAAATACATAATGGACCCATAATAAACTGAGTATGTTAACAAAATACGTTCATAAACAAAAAAAGTGCGAAAAAATACCCGATTTTCAGGAGAACAAAAAAACATGGAAAAGAGAACAAAAAATCACTCACATTAGTCAACTTCGATTATAACATCGTCGAGATCTTTGGCATTCGAAGCAATGACCCTGCGGTGAACGTAGGTCAACTTCCGGTTGTGGTACCACGGATCCTCGCGACGGGAAGGCTTCGAGAACTTATGTATCGGTGGAGGCGAAAAGCAGTCAACTTCGAAGCAAAAACAATCCTTGCCCTGGAAAAAGTCTTCTCCGTAGTTGATGCAGAGCTCGTCGCCGCGGATAATATTCCGGGAAGCGAGAAAGACGACCCGCGGTGTTGGGACGTATTTTTTCGTTTGAATGGACGTCTGAACGAGGACGCTGACGAGATTGGGGTTGCAGGAATGGGAGTAGAAGCGGGCAATGTTGCCCTCGTTACCCCCGTCGATGAGGTACTCGCGATCCTCCCGCTGAAATTTTAGGCCAAGAGTAAATATAATATAAAACCACGAAAAAGCGTTTACGGTGAAAAAATATTACTTTTGACACGAAAAAACGAAAGAAAAACATTACTTTTGATACGATTGAAAAACGTTACTTTCGATACGATTGAAAAACGTTACTTCAAATACGATAAAAAAACATGAAAAACCGTTACTTTTGATACGACAGAAAAATGTTACTTCGTATACGACAAAAAACATTACTTTTGATACGACAGAAAGATGTTACTTTTGACACGACAGAAAAATGTTACTTCAGATACGATAAAAAACATGAAAGAACGTTACTTTTGTTACGACACAAAAATAGGTATTTTACGATAAAATTTCCCTTTTCCAACAAAAAACTCACATCTTTGAGGGTATACTGGTAACTGTTGTGGTACTGTCTTTCCTCTTCGGGCGCCACGATGAACGATCCGCAGTACTCCGATACAATGGATCCGCGCCGAATCGTTTGGGCCGATCGAACGCCAAAGCCCTTAGCAACCGAGATGTAGTCAATAAATTGGTATTTGGGAGTGTGCCCGAGGAGAAACTTCCGGCCACATCGTCCCTTGCATGCGCAATGCTTTCCGCATTCAACGACAAAGCGCCACTGATGTTTGGGCAGATTTTTCATGTCAAAACGACGCTGATGGACGTCAAAGTCTAGATAAGACTGTTTTTCACACAGGCATTTCCTTGGATCGCATTTTTCACCCTCGCAGTCGCAGCCTTTGATGTCTGGCACGCGTGATTCAGTCAGGAAGCTCATCTTTGTTACACCGATGGAAATTACCGGTCTGGCGCGGTAATCGAAGGTCCTAAAGTCAAAAATCATCAAAAAAATATCCTAAATTCACACAAAAACTCACTTTGGGATTTCATCGTTGAATCTGTTAACAACTGGGATTTTAAACCATTCCTGGTTGCCGGAAATGTTGGGAATCTTTACGTCAGTCAGGTTAGCGAGGAATTCCTGAGGTGACGCATCGGCGCCGACCAGCGACATACTTGTGATACCGCAAAAAAACGGTTAGCACCGATGATAGAACAAATTTGATACCCGTGAGTGCAGAAATCCGTCACTGAAAATTTTATCAAACTTTCGGCAACTAAAAATATTTCGTTGTGAGAACCTCTGAAAGTCGGAATGTTTAGTTTACGATTTTTCGCGATAGGAATCGACGGGGCGTTACTTTTTTTTACGATGTTTTTTTGGCATGCCGCCGGGCATTTGAAATGCCAATGTTGCAGGTGTTGCTTTGTTGTGGCGCCAGTTTGCCGTGTGACCTGATGCTTTGCCTTTTTTTTTCAGATTGCGACGAGCGCGGGCGCCCGACAAATGAATGGATCATAAAATAAAATAAAACTGAATACTTTAGGCAAATTTTTTTTAAAAAGCGAAGTAAATAATGCATCAGGAAGCGAATCTTTGGGCGATACATTTTTTATATGATTTTCAACGTTTTTACCGTATTTTTTTCACTTTTTACATTGTTTTCGTCATTTTTTAGTTTTTTTGGATTCAAATCCTTGAATGACCCCGTTTTTTTCCACTTTTCGACTAAAATGGTTTTTATTACAAATCCAAACATCAAAAACAAAACAACGCGCAAATCTATGCAAAATCCTATCATCACACATATTTGGTAGCCAGAGCGAGGACTTTAGCGAACTGTCCATGACCACGTTTGGAGAGCAGTGTCGCCGGGATGGGAGCGAGGATACGGTTTCCGAGAGGATTGCCTTCATCGTCCTAAAATCACACGAAGAAAATGACCTTGAAAAAAATTTCGCAATTGAAAGAAAAAATTAAAATCCTACCAGGAGCACGATATTGTTGGTATCAGTCGACGGAACTCCGTGTTTTCGGTGCAGGACATGGGTGTTGGCGCCGACGACGTAGGCCTTCTTCATCTCGCCCCGGATAGCGACGAGTACCTTGTCGCCAAGCGTAGCCTTGGGCATGTGCTTTTGACGCCAGCCCTGTTTGTAGACATTGATACAGTACGCGAGTTTTCCGCTCGTATTGGCTTCTTTTCCGAGTGAGCTGTTGTCGACGACGAGGAGTCGTGTTCGGCGATGGATGCCCGGGTTGGGTGGTCGCGTTCGGTGGTGAGACATCTCGTACCTGATTACGATCATTAATTTTTTTTAAAAAAACCCTTCAAATTGCAGGTTCCGTTTCGAGACCACAATTTTCGTTCCGAAACCCAAAATTTTCGTTCCGAGACACCAAATTTCATTCCGAAAACCCAAATTTTGTTCCGAAACCTCAATTATCGTCCCGAGACCTCAATTTTCGTTACGAGACCCCATTTTTCGTTTCGAGACCCCAATTTTCGTTTCGATACCCCGAATTTCGTCTCGAAACCCCAAATTTCGTCTCGAAACCCTAATTCGCGTCCCGAGACCCCAATTTTTGTTTCGATACCCCAATTTTCGTTTCGAGACCTATATTTTTGTTCCGAGGCACTAATTTTGATTCCGAGACCTCAATTTTCGTCCCGAAACTTCAATTTAATTTTTTATTTAAAAAACCTCCCAAAATTACATGTTTCGCTCCAAGACCCCCAAATTCTCAGCCTCCACTGATGCAATTTATAGCCTACATCCTACACCACATAAAATCACACGTAAAAAGCTCCATTCCACTTTTTGCTCCTTCGAATTTCTTCCGTCGCGTTCTCATGACCGTATGGGCAATGCCTGCATCCATTTCCGCAGCATTTTCCGGCGTACAGTAACTGTGATACGGTCATGACCCGGAACTTTGTAATAGGATCGGTGTAGCTCAATTTGCAGTCGCGGATCGCCTTGAGATGGGCTATGTAGATGGTTTTCTCTTCCGCAGTCAGTGTATCGTAATTAATCCACGGAACTTGGGCTTTTTTCATGGATTCTTCGAAAAGAACGTAATCCGCGAGCAATTCGTTGTTTTTTCCTTTCACTACGCCGAAAACTTTTCCGGTGCCCCTGGGCTTGGCAAAGACTGGAAACGCGTCTTCTTTGCGCAATCCTAGCTCCTGAGGCGACTTTTTCGCAGTCAAACTTGTGTTTTCAGGTTTTGGGATGGAAATGCTTCCATTTGAAGCAGAATCGTCATTTTTGGCATCCGTCGAAGTACCCCGGCTCGAAACCGTCCTGAAATGTGTCATCGTTAGTTTTGAATTAATTGCGCCTCCGAAAAGATGCGACACACATTTCAGGACGGCGACGACCTCAAAAATGTTCATAAAAATATAAAAACTCACGTTGGTTGGGGATACCATCGTCCGGAGGCGAATGCCTTGCTCGCGATTGAACAGGCTTCTTCCGAGACACGGCACAGCCTCGAGACAGTGCTGCACAGCATGGCTGGAGTATTACCTGGAAATTGAAACGATAAATACTGTCAAAAAGTAACGATGAAAAAAAAGTACTCAAAAATCGTGGAAAAAGTGCACGCGTTTGTTTTTGGGGTTCTCGAAACGAAAAAAAAATGTAAGCATGAAATCAAGAAAAAACAGGCAAACCGTGATGTAAATATTACTTGGAAAACTGAAAGATAAATACCGTCAAAAAGTAACAAAAATTTACGATGAAAAAAAGTGTGAACAAAATTCGTGCAAAGAGTTGCACGCGTTTGTTTGTTGCGTTCGTTTTCGGGGTTCTCAGAGCGAAAAGAGCGTAAGCATAAAATCGAGAAAAGAGAAAAATTTTGCAGGCAAACCGTGATTATTCCACTTTTCCAGTGTCCGTCGTTCATCACTACCCACAGGCAATGCAGCAGCAGTATCGCGTTGCCTGCCTGCCTGCCTGCGTGGATGGATGATGATGCTGATGATGGGGTTTGGTTGGGGTTGATTGCGCTGATGTGAGCACAAATCAACGGGGAAACAAAAACGAGAACGAGAACGGAAGAACAACGACCGCGGCAGCGACCGTTGTGTAAACGCGTGTGCGTGGAAAAGTAGCCTCGCTTCGTCTGCCGCAGTCTCATCATCTTTTTTGTTCTATGTTGGCTGTTGATTGATTCATTTGCGCGATGGATGGATGGATGAATAACGAAAAAAGTAGTGTACAACGTTTGACTTTTTGGTGCACCGCTAAAATTGCTTTTTTTTCATTTTTAAGGGTAAAAACTAATTTTTTTTCGCAGGTGAAGCAGGTGATTTTGGGACGTGGTTGGGGCCCAACATTTTTTTTCGTTTTTATCGACTTATGCTTTCTTACACGGCTGAAAAGACACGGACACGTTTACGGGAGCACGAGAAAAAAACATTTTTTGGCGTGTACATACGTAAACTCCCAAAAAGTGCAGTGTTACGCTCTTTTATCTAAAAAAACGTGGTAATTGACCCCGTGAGCGTTTCTTTCACCCACTTTTTTTTTGTCGGGACCATCTGACTCACACTCACTCACTTGTGTCGTCCCAATTCGTCTTCTTTGTCCTCCTCCTGCAAAGAACCTCCTTCCACATTCCCCAGCGGGTGGGTGCCGTCGTCCACTGGACTGCCCTCGCTGCCGCCCGCTGCCATCGACTGCCGCCTCGGCCTCGGCCATCCCGTTACGAGATATTGAGTTTTTGTCCTGTCCTGGCCTGGTGGCACATGTCGAGGGCCTCCTACGAAACCCATTGCCACCGCCATCGCCTCAGCCTTTGCAGTGGCGCGCGCTTCTTCTTCTTCGTCTACAACGTCGCCACAAAGATAAAAAAAAAATATTTTCCCGAAATTGACTCTGACTCGCATCGTACATTTGCGTTTTTTTACGTGATCTGCTGCTTTTTTAACGCGATATCGTAATTTGTAGTTTTTTTTTTTGCAATTTTTGATAGTTTTGAAGGTTTTTATTTGTTAAAAATGTTTTTTGTCGGTTTTTTGAATCTGACAAGGATTTCCCAAAGTTTATGAAAAACGGTTTTTTACCAAAAAAAGATGAATTTGGCATGTTTTACCGGTATTTCTGCCTCCAGGATACATATTTTTTGACGTATTTTTTTATGGAGAATCCGGGAAGAATATGTATATTATAAAAATTTAGGGTTATTACGTTGAAAAATGCCGTAAATCGCTCTTAAAAAGTTTCGCAATGACAACTTTTGTTTCGGCATTTTTCAAGATGATAACCCAAATTTTTATAACATATTCTTCCCGGATTCTCCATAAAAAATACGTCGAAAAATATGTATCCTGGCGGCAGAAATGCTGCTAAAACATGCCACATTCAAAATTTTTGGTAAAAAGCTGTTTTTCTTAAACTTCGGGAAATCCTTGTCAGATTCAAAAAAACCCACAAAAAACATTTTTAACGAAAAAACTTTCCAATTTCTTATATATATTTTTCCCAAATTCTCTTTCAAAAATCGCGTCGATCAATTTGTACCCTGATTTTTGAAATGCCGTTTTTTTTGGCTACAACGTGCCAAAAATTGTCAAAAAATGGAAAATTCATTTATGAATAAAAAAAATCACGTGTTTCTCATGTATGAAGAAGCACCGGGATACATTTTATTCAGTTTGGTTTCTCCCACCCCAGCTCTGCAGGCCCATGCATGCATCTGCTTCCTTCCCTCTTCCTATCAAAAATATGTACAACAATGAAATAAATGGTGGCCAACAAACGAAACACCACAGAAACACATCAACTTCCTTTTTCCTCTGATGTGAGCGCGATTTGTTAGTCGTTTCGGTTTCATCCGGTCGTTGTCGTCGATTTTTTTTTGCGTTTGAATGTGGAACCAACCGAGGGGCTAAACCGTCATCGCATCGCATCATCGGTCGGTTGGTCGTTGGTTGTGGTGGAAGAGGATTCCCCTCCTGCCAGTCGGGTGGTTTATTTATTTGTTGTTTGCCTAAATAGAAAATGATTGCTAATAACAAAACGCGAAATGCGTGAGGCTTTTGTTTCTCTTTTTTCGACGTTTTTGCCCTTCAATTTATTATTCTTTTTTTTTATCAGTTATAGTCTTTTTTCCGTCCGTGCCTTCCGATTTTTCCAATTTTTGTTTTTGAACGTTTCCAACCAGGAATGGACAAACAGCCGTTTTTTTTTGTTCTCGAACGAACACGAACAATTTTTTATTTAATTTTGTTTGAGAAATTGAACGAACGCGAACATTTTTGTCAGTGTTCGCGAACGAACACGAACAAACAACGAACAGATTTTTAGCATAATTTATACAAATTTTGTCCAAACTGGGCATGAAAACGTAAACTTCGGTACTATGCGTTTTCACGTTTTTGGTGACAGTTTTCCTACACTTTTTATTGCCAAAGGCAATTGACACTATTTTCCATTTTTGGAAAAATAACATTCATTTCGGCATCATTAAACTGATTTTACCTAAATTTTTGTTCGATTTATCTGTTTGGAAAATTTATCTCTGTTCGCGAACGAACTCGAACAAAGGAAATCTGTTTTCGGACGAACACGAACGCAAAAATTTGAATTTGTTCGCGAACGAACACAAACGAACAACGAACAGATTTTTAGCATACTTTATACAAAATTTTGTCCAAACTGGGCATAAAAACGTAAATTTTGGTACTATGCGTTTTCACGTTTTTGGTGACAGTTTTCCTACACTTTTTATTGCCGGAGGAAATGGACACTATTTGCTATTTTTGAAAAAATAACATCAAATTCGGCACCATTAAACTGATTTTACATAAATTTTTGTTCGTTTTATCTGTTCGGAAAATTTATCTTTGTTCGCGAACAAATTCGAAAAAAGCAAATCTGTTCTCGAATGAACACAAATGCAAAAATTTGAATTTGTTCGCGAATGAACTCGAACGTTCGTCCATCCCTGTTTCCAACCTATCTGTGGTGTCCGATTTCGTAATTTTTGATGTTTTTCGTGTTTTTTCTCTTCCAAAATGCCATTTTTGACCTTCCAAGTATTATACTTTTTTTTTTTAATTTCTATCCTTTCTGTGTCGTAACTCGGTGTTTTTTTCAGCGTTGAGATACATAACTGTTCCAAATCCTATTCTCACACATGTGGAATCGTTGGTGATAACCATTTCTGTGAATGGACATCCCGGATGAGCCAGTGCCATCGCCTCGCATCCGGACGGTTCCGATTGAGCGCGTAAATGTGACTACAAAGACAAATACGAATACGAATACGTCGAGAACGAGAACGACGCCAGCCCCATTTCCGTTGGACGTCGAACAACGGCTCAAATTCCATCGTCAAAGGCAGCCCGGCGAACGCACCGTAACCGCCGGCGCAGCCTACAAACCGCCACCGAACCGGATTGGGTTGTCGTTAGCTGATGCCAAGAATCTTGATAGTGAGTGGATTGATTTTTTTTGTGTTTTTTCTATTTTTGGGGACGATTTATAAATTTTTTTCTGTCTTTTTCCTATTTTCAATTTTTTTTTCCGGCCATTTTCATTTTTTTGGCGCTTTTTGTGTTTTACACTTTTTTGGGGGACAATTTTATTTTTTTATGCGCTTTTTTTTTGGCAAAATTTGCTTTCTTTTCGTTTTTCTTGATTATTTTCAATTTTTTCGCCAATTTTTAATTTTTTTGCGGTTTTTGGGGGCAATTTTATATTTAGTTTTTTTTGTCCAAATTTTAGAGTTTAAAAAATTTGTTTTTTCGCAATTTTTTTTTACGTTTTGTCATTTTTTTTGGTGGCAATTTTAGATTATTTTTTTGTCCAAATTTTAGAATTATTTTTGCATTTTTTATCCATTTATCTTTTTTTTAGCATTTTCTTGGTCAAATTTAGATTTTTTTTTGTTTTTTTGTTTAGTTTCAATTTTTTCATTTTTTTGGCGCAATTTTCATTTTTTTGTCTAAATTTTACAATTTTTTCTTGCATTTTTTTGGCACTTCAATTTTTATTTTCTTAGCGTTTTTTTTGGGTTATTTTTCAATTTTTTTGCGTTTATTGATTTGAACTCGATTTTACGCGCCTTTTTTTCTTTTGTTACCCCCGCGATTTTTTTTGAGGTCCATGACTGACTTGTTTTTTTTCCAGATTACCACTACAGCCGATTCGCGCACCCTCCAAAGTCGTCGACGCTCCTCTACTCGACGACCCCGGCGTTCGAGAGCCATCAGCGGCGACAAATCTCCTCCGGCGATGAACCTGGCATTCAGCTAGTTGCCCGATACGACTTTCAGGTGAGTTACGGGGTTTTTACACTGGGTTTTCTCAGGTTGGTCGGGGTGAACGTGCGAGGTCGCCGAGGTCGAGGTGATGACGGGTGGGTGCTCAAAAAAGGAAGGCAGCGTCTACCTTTTTCTACCTCCGCGGCCGCGGGTGTTTGCAAAGACCCCAACCGACCTTGCGCTTGCTTTGACTTGACTTTTTTTTTCGTTACACGCGTTTGTTGCACGACTTTGTGTCTGATACCAGTGTATTTATGTACATGTGTATTTGTTGACCCGCCGTCGGTCAATCGATTATGCTGGGAGTAACAAAGTCGTCGGCGGTGGCGGTGGTGGCGTAGGCAGTGATTCTCATCGATCCGATCCGAGCGATCGAGCGAGCGATGGATGATGATCGCGGAAAACACGCCGCCACCACCGACGACAAAGATGATACGCCCCAGCCGGCCCCTGCCTCCCTGGTCGCTGGTCGTAATCGTAGTCGTAGTCGTGTTCTTGCTCTTGCTCGCAGCCGCAGCCGCTGCTGCTGCTGCTGTGGCTGGCAAGCGAACGGAGGAGGTAGGAAAAAGGAGAAATCGAATCGAACGCTAATAACGAGACCCACCAGCCACCACCCCACCGCGATCGATAACTGCGTGTGGCGAGCGGGGTGTTTTGTAGGGCAGCAGTACACGTGTGTTGAGTAGTATGATACATCTATCGTTGTGGCGCTCGATTAAATTTAATTTCATTGCCTGTTTTGCTATTGAATTTTTTTGATCACCTCAATAGCAAAACAGGCAATGAAATCAAAATTTAATCAAGTTTTTTTAGAAATCCATTGAATTTTTTTGTCCTAATACATACAATTTTTTTGTTAATCAAAATCTAACTTTTTTTTTTGTTTGGTATTTAAATTTTGTCTTGAAAAGAAGTTACGATAAATGTTTTTTTTGTCGGTCGAATCATATTTAATTATTTCAAGGTTTTTCACGTGGATATTTTTCTGATTTTGATCTTTGATTTTTTTTGTAGCCGCTAAAATTTTTATTAAACACAAAATTTTCTCTTTTTTGCGAAATTTTAATTTTTGATGTGAAAAAATTTTAGTTTAGAAAACGATTTTTTAAATATTTTATTTGAAATCGTTGAATTTTTTTTATTCGAATTTTTTAAAATGATTTTTTTGTAATTTTTTTAATTCAGTTTTTATTTTTCTATTCTGGCGTGAAATTTTAGATTCATATTTTTTTTGTAATTTTTTTTGTAATGGTATTTTTTTTCGTGCCCAAAATTTGTCCAAAAAGTTTATTTGAAACTTGGAAATTTAAAAAAAAATTATTTTTGAAAAAAATGTGTTTTTATTCAAATTGATCTCAAAATGCTAAATTTATTGTTTCGGGTAAAATTTTTTATTCAAAAATTTGAAATGATAATTTTCTTTGGCTGATCCATTTTTCTTCAATTTTGCCAATAAATTTCGTTTAGAAATCGTACATTTTTTAAATTTAAATTTAATTTTTTTTTATCAAAATTTGTCTTCAGAATCCAAATTTTCAGTTTTCCGCGAAATTTTTAATTCAAAGGAAAAAACAGGCCATTTGACCAATGATTTCCTTCCAGGAGCCCTCCTACATTCCGTCGACCGCGTCGACGCCCTCGGCCGCGTTGCCCTCCCGTCAGATCGGCAACATCGTGGCCAACAGTCGCGCTGCTTCCCTCCCGACGTCGCATTCCGCCTTCCTTCCAAGCCAGCAGCGCTACACCTCTTCTGCCGCAGCCTACCGCATGCCGTCGACGGCACCGGGGGGCTACGTGCTGCCTGCCGAGCCTACCCGACCCCCGCCAACCAGGAGACAGGTCTCCGAGTACGACGAAGACGATATCGATGCTGCCAGGCGGGAACCGGATTACCACCTCGTCGAGTCTGGAAGCGATGTTCAGCTCTCAGGACCGAGGAACGAGGATGTACCCGCGCCTGCGCCGTCCAGTCCGATCGGCGTCGTCGGCGCCGGGGCCGGTGGCGATGGCGCATCCGCATCCTACGGCCCAGAAACAGACATTTTGGACGACGACTCAACCGCTTCGTCGTCCGAAGACGACGTCGTAAAACACTGCGCTGGCGATGGAAGTGTCGGTAATCTCGATGGCATGAATCGTGGGTTTTTTGTTTGCATTTTTTTATTTTATTTTTTTTACTTTTTTCGTCGATAAAAAGTTTTGAGAGAATTTTTTTAACGTCAAATATGACTTTTGTTTCTAGAAAATGTTTTTGATCGTTTTTTTAAATCCAATTTTAATAAATTATTTTTATCGAATTGAGAACCAAAATTTTATTTTTGTGTGCAAAATTTTTTATAAAAAAAAATTTCGGTTTCTTTGTTGCAGATTTTTTTTTGAAAATTCATAAAAAATTTTTTTTGAATTTTTTCGCCAAAATCGTAGATTTTTTTTTTAAATATAAATTTTTTCTTTAAATTTTATCGCGAAAATTTTTCTTTTTGGATTTTCGCGGTCATATTTTTTTTCTTGGATAATTTTTTTTCTCGAAAACGCGCAAAATCGTGGGTTTTGTTTGCATTTTCTTTTTTTTTCGTCGTGAGATAAAAAATTTATCGAGGGAAGGAAATGAGGGTGTCAGGAGTGTGGAATTTCTTAATTTCATCCCTCTCTTGCACTTTAGGAAGGAAAAAAAGGATGAAAGGGCACAAGTTTTATTTTTGGGTCATTTTTAATTCTGCATGTCCCTTTTTTGTTTCCCAGGATGTATGTGGATGTGCGACAACTTGTGATCATTTGGTGCACGCTACGCGAGTCCGCGTTGCAAGGAGCATGAAAAAAATATGTATTTTAACGATAGTCGATGGTTTTGGGAGCATAAAGCATGCAAAAGATGAAAAATTGACGAAAAAAAGTGATTATGAAATGATTTTCGTTGCGGGACTTCTGAGAACTCATGATTGTGGGGGTAACAGTTTTCGTTGTGAGAGTATGCTGACCTGTTTACGGTGGAAAACTGGAAAAATAGTACACTTTTTAGGTTTTGAAAAAAACGGAATAGTTATAATACGATTTTCGTTGCGGGATTCTGCGAATTGATTGCGGTAGCGATTTTCGTTGTGGGCGACCGTTTACGGTGGAAAACGTGGAATACTGCACTTTGGAGCCTACAGAGGATGGTTTTTTTGCAGCTACATACCGTTCGGCGGTGAAAACGTTTTGTTAATTGCCGTTAATCCGTATACGGGGTCTTTCCGACGTGCGAGTGTCGCAATTAACAGCTTTGAGTGACTCGATGAATTATGACAGGGCGGACTGGCCGAGTTAGTTGATTTCATTTCACCGGGCAGAGTTGACGTGGCCTCCCGGTAGTGGTGGTGGCAGTAGTAGAAATAGTAGGTAAAATGTGCTGTGCCAAGTTCGGTTAGGCCGAAACGTAATGTAACGTGCGTGTCTACCACATTTTGTAGTCTACGACGACGACGTACGTACATAGATGACAGAGTACGGTTTTTCTTTTTTTTTGATGTTGCCCGTTATGGCACAGCACTGGTGGCTGCCAGCGTGCATTGTTCATTAGGAGACCGACCCCGACTGACTGTTTATAAGTTAGTGTAGTAGCGTATCGAATGGCCTGGTTTGGTTGGCGGCAACGGCACGGCGTAGACGTACGTCAACCTGCACCGTTGCCGTTGGTTGACTCTTGCGCACCGGATTAAGTCGCATTGAGCGACATGAGCCACGCGCAAAGTGCCATTTTGAAAAAAAAAACCATTTGAGATAGTTTTAGCTGTTTTTTTTTGTAAAAAACTAGCGTGTTAGCTGCCGAGTGTCCCCGTCGACCTTCATTCAGGTGCTACTAATTGCGAGACGTGTTCAGCGCGCGCGCGCGCCATGCCCCATCCACAACCACCACCACCACCAACAACGGCGATGACGGCGGCGGCGGCGGCAACGACAGAGAAGAAGCCAGCACTGACTCGCCATCGCAGCGAGGGTTGTCCACGACGCGGTCGGTTTCGTCCCGGCAGCAGACCGGCGTGGCATCGCAGTTGCCCCTCCTCCTCCTCGTCTTCTTCTTCTTCTTCTTATTACTCAACAAGAAATAGGGAAGAAGCAACACTCACATTCGGTGGACACGATTACGGTCGTAGCTATAGTCACGAGTGTCAGCAGCAGCAGCAGCAACTCTCGCCCGTTGCATCTTTATCCTCCAGGACGTCGTCGACGACAAGCAACAACAACGAAGCCCCCTCCGGCACCGTCAGTCGGTTGGGCACAACCACAAAGACGACGGCGGCGACGGCTGATAAGAAGATTCGCGTCACCCCTACCTCGTCTTTTGGGCCTAGGACTGGATTTCAGCGACAATCGCTTCAGGACCACTCGTCGAGGATCATGAAAGCGTCGGTTGGAGTGCTACGAAAGTTCAGTCATAATCCACATTCGTCGGTATCCGGCATCGATGATCAACTCCACAGACTTTCACCGAGTCTGCAAAGCCCGAATCGAAAAGTATCGGATCATCTTAGGAAAATCAGTCAACATGTTACGAGTGGTATTCATGATCTTTTTGATGAAACTGGTGAGTTTTCGGCGTTTGACAAATTTCGTTGCGGGAGTTTACGATAGAAATTTTCGTTGCGGGAGGAGATTACGATATGTGTCACGATTTTCGCTGCGGGAATCTGTAAACTCAATGTAGTAGAAATTTTCGTTTCGGGAGCTTACTTACCTATATACGGTACAAATCTTGTTTTTTTGTGAATCGAATTTCGTTTCGGGATGCGCTTTGTTGTTTTTTCTAGTTTTTTTGAATTTATGGATTGTCTAAAGTACTGTCAGGATAAAAGCAGCCATTTTTGATGTCTGGATTTTGTGCCGACGGTGACATGGCACTCGGGAAAGCGTAGAAAGAGATAAACACGGGCTTTTGCCTGTTTTGATTTCTGTTTAGGGTCGTCCACGTCCATGTCCGTCCATGGACGGATGATGACCGTCCCGTCGTTTTTTTCCCGCAAATCCGATAAGACGTATGTTGTCGAGAGAGATGCTACGATAGAAGCCGTTGTGTTTGTTGGTTGCGCCATTACTGCTGCTCATCTTGCTAATCCACAGCTTGCCCCTTGTGTTAAGGTAGGCACATGTTTGTTGTTCAGCGATTTTTTTGCCATAACCGTCGGTGGAGAACAGATTCTTTCTTTCTTTCTTTGCCTTTTTTTTTGTTCTTCTTGTTAGCGTAACTTGTTTTTGTATCTGTTTTTTTTGCTGTTTCGGCCTAGTCTATGAGGTCAGATTTAGCAACGAGCTGTTTTTTTCAATAAAAAAAACACGTACTGATACTGTTGTACAATTTTTTTTCGTTGCGGGAGTTTACGCGATAGAAATTTCGTTCCGGGAGTCTTTGAGCGTGATTACGATATGGTTTTCGCTGCTGGATCCATTCTATGAACTGATTACGGTACCAATTTCCAATTTTCGTTGTAGGAGTTTGTTTACCAACATTTGCAGAACTTTTCGTGCCAAAAAACTACTAAAAATATATAAAAAAAAACAGACTGCCTTCGCGGTTGCATTTGTGGTTGCGTGTGTCTGTTTTTTTATCCAGGATATAATTTACGGTTTTGGTCGGTCGAATTTCAATTTGTTAGCGAATATTATGTAATTTTTTTTTTGACATTAATCGGATGAATGGCATCCAAATGAAGTTTGAACAAAGGAGTACGCGCGCACACGCGAGCAAACGAGCGACACCGCCGTCGACGGCAACGACTGTGGACTGTGTAATCCCCCAACCCCAAAAGGGCAGAAGGCAGATTTTCTCACGAGTGACATACTAAATATAGGATAAATGGCACACTTTTTTCATTGTTCTTCTTTGAATATTTTGTGGTGTGATTTTTGATCTGGGAGACTTATTTGACACCGTAGCATTTTATGACAAAAGAAAATTTTTGTGACACTGCATGTAAGGGTTCTCGGTGGTATTATCGAGCTTATAATAGGTCTGTCTGTTTCCTAATTCTAATTCTAATTTTAATTCGGTTGGGAATGCGCGCATCAAAAAAAGAAAAAAAAAATTTTTTGAAGTCAAAAAAAATTTTTTTTTGCCAGACAAAAGTGCCTTTCGCGAAGAAGAAGACGAAGAAGAAGCCTGTTAAGCAACATAACAGATTGAATGAATGTGCTAATCCCTGCAGCAACCACGACGTCAACGCCGTGAAAAGCAAAACGCGAAACAAAACAAAACAGGAGATGAGGCATTTTTTTGAGTGGTGCCACCGGCACGGGCATCAATGGCATCAGTGGCCTTGTTTTTGCATTTTAGACCAACAAAAAAATTACTATACATATTTTTTTGGGGTAAAATCCAATTTTTTTTCACAGACGACCTCTGGCCTCAAACGTCATCAGCAACTGTCGCGACAAGAACCAAACTCATTCCTGCCATTATTAAATAAAATAATGTTCGTGTTCTCCGAACATGTGTGAAAACACCTTTATCAGGTGATATGATGTATGACATGTTGTGTAGCTTTTTTTCAATGTTTCAACGTTTCAAAGTTCAACGATAGTTGTTTACGTCTGGATCGGTCGTAGACAGGTGATGTCGCGCTCGACGGCACGACAACACCTTTCTGGCTTCTTCGAAGACTTTCTCATCTTTCGTATACATACTCTTCACCTTTGTTAACGAAGAGGAAGGAATTTAATTTGCCCGCTCGTTCGCTCATGAGAATATATACAGACCCCGCGCGAGTCCGCACCTGCTGTTGTTGCCATTTGACGGCAGAGTGTTATCTAACACCGGCTTTATTTTTTTTTTTGCGCACTACCTGCATAATAATAATTGGAAAAAAAAAGAAGAAAGAATTGAATGAATAGCGTTGAGTTGAGATTATTTCGGCACGCGCGTTTGTGTGTGTAAATTTCGCGCGCGTCTGCGGCGGTGAAAGCAGGCAGGTGTACAGGTGCGCAATCGAAGTGAAGTGAAGTGAATTGAATTGATTTTGGATCCGGACTTTACTTTCTACTTTCTACTCTCGGCGCGAATGTTCAAAAACTTCTGAATGAGTCATTCTGTGAAGAAAAAATTCGTCTCGAGACCATCGATGGTCAATGGTCGTTCAAAGGGTTCGACATCGTCGGCGCGAAGTAAGTTTTGGGGGCGAAGGGAGCTTTGAAATGGATTCTGGGCTGGTGGGGGGGGGGGGGGGGAGTTTTCTGTTTCCCATGTTTTGGGATTCATAGCGCCGCGATTGTGATTGTCCAAAACAATCGCGTTTTCGCATTTTTTTTGCAACTTGCAACATTTTTAAGAAGGAGGATTTGAAGAGTTTCTGTGCCGTGCAAGTTTAATGACTTCCAACTATGGCAACTTTTTTTGCTTCTTCTTTTTCTGCTTTTTTCTTTCGCCCTTTGATCCCGTTTTTTTTGTCTTCGGCTGCCTAACTTTCCCACTTGACGAGTTAGTTGTTCATCACGCAGCTGACTGACGTCGTCGTCCAATTTGCCGAGTTTGCCGCCGAGTACTCAATTTTTGCCAGAAAATGAACGAGTGCCGGAACTTTTTAATTCCCCATTTTTTACGGCATCTGGGTCCTATATTTATTATTGTCGATATAATTTTTATTACTGGATCTCGGAATTTCTATAGTTTGACGTCAGGCGTTTCTTTTTTTTGGGATACGTAAGCCGAATATTTTTTTTTTGGAAAACGGAGGACGGTCAAAAAAAACGTGCATGTTCTAAATTTAGAAATTTGTCTTGTTTGTTTGTTTGGAACGGGTTGAAACCAGAGTTGTTCGATGCTCACCAAATTGCTCCTGCTCACTGCTCGCTCCTGCTCAGCTCACGAGCGCGAGCGGAGCGAGCGCGAAAAATTGGAGTGCTCAATGAGCATGAGCAGAGCGAGCACGGAAAATTGAATTGCTCAAAGAGCGCGAGCAGAGCGAGCGCGAGAAATTTTTCAAATGAGCACTGCTCACTATAAATTTAGTGCTACAAATACTAAAATACTGGTAATTTCAACCAAAAACACGATGTTGGGGGTATCTCCAAGGAGTATACGGTCTTTCTTTTCGCTAGGGACTGAATTTGTGACTCAAAATTCACTTTTTTTGTGTGAGCCATGTTCGCTCATTGCTCGCTCTTGCTCAACTCACGAGCGTGAGCAGAGCGAGAGCAGAGGATCCGAGAATAAAAGAGCGCGAGCGGAGCGAGCGCGAAAATTTTAGGAACTCAAAGAGCATGAGCAGAGCGAGCACGGAAAATTGAATTGCTCAAAGAGCGCGAGCAGAGCGAGCGCTGAAAATTGTCGAATCGAACAACTCTGGTTGAAACCGTTTAGAGGCTAGGCAGGAATTTGGGATGTGTTTTGAGGTTGTTGTTAGGCGACAACGCCCACTTTGCACTCACCCAGGCAGACAGGGCTTTGATTGAAAAAAAATGTTAGCTGGGTCAAATCCTGGCAAACAGTGTCCTTTTTTGCGTGAAAACACCCGGATGCGTCCTCGAAAAAAAGACGACAGGTAGTTGCTCTTGTCTGCTGGCTCTGATATCACATGTAAGCCGAGAAGCAGCAGTCCAGCGCAACTCAATCGCCATTTCCCCCCTTTTTTGGGGGGGGGGGGACAGGAACGAACCCCAAGCTCCTGTCCCCCCCAAAAAAAAAGAAGCCAGACCAGCCGGGAGCGTTGAACCTTGCTTGTTTACGTGGATATTCATATTCTTTTGGGGCTACGAGCAAGTGGCGCTCGTATATACGCGCGCGCGCGTACTTACGTATTCCACAAATTGGTTGCATTCTGTCGTGGTGCTTTTATATATAATATTTCGACTACTGACTGGACTGCCATCAAACATATAGTATATTTGATGGCAGTCTATACCCCAATGCCGCAGGGCCGAAGGATAACAGGATAGGATATAACAAAACGACTCTACTAACAACTTTGGGGGAGTCGTTTTGTTATATCCACCAAAATGTGCATGTTGTCACCGCTAGGATGGTGAATTGGCTTCAAATAGGGGGAAAAAAAACGCTGACTCACTCAGCCAGGTGACTGGTCTCCTTCCTTGACGGGACAGGGGATTGCCGCTTTATTCGCTCACACGGGAAATGAAAACTTTGTTACTAGATAATTTTCCCCTGTTCTTTGGTTGTTGTTTTATGTTTCTTGTTTCTTGTTTTTTCTTTGTCGGAGGAAACAAGAAGCGTCGGTCGGTCGGTCGAGGTATCTCTGACGCCATTCTGAGACGCAATTAGGGAATTCTCAGACGCTGTACGTTATTATTATCCTAGAATAGTTTTTTTTTGTTGGAACACGTTCCAATTGACCAGGAAATTAAATTGAACAGCAACAAAAAATTATTTTTGATAACAAAAAAAATTTCGCTGGCGTAAAAAAATATTTATTTTGAGTTATTTTTAACGGTTACGGGACTAAAAAAAGACCAGTCGGGCGAAAAAAAAAGACGACGCGTGTCAAAAACGCACGTTTCAGTCGGATACCCCTGTCAAATTCTGTTTTTTTTGGGCGAAAACGTTATATTTATTTTTTTTTTACTCCTCCAAGAATAAGAACTTTGCATGTAGCGGAGCCATCTGCTTTCGTTTCAATTTTTTTGGAGTATGTGGGAAGGGGGGGGCGGAGGTGTGTGTGTGTGTGTGTGTGCAAATCCTCCTCTGGGTCTTATGTTAGGCAACTAGACGACACTGACGGCATAAAGATGTTGCTAAAGACAAAACATGCATGCCATCCTGGTCGTCGTGTATTTAGTTGTTATTGTTGGTAGTGGCATCTTTGTTTCGTTGTTGTTGTTAGCTGACCGGTTGCTAACTAACCAGATAACTGCAGTGAACGAGAAAAACGAACGAACGAGAAGACGCGTTGGTTGACTGGACTGCCAACGAAGTCGTCTGTGTTCTGTTTTTGTTCCTAAATATTTTTCTTCTTCTTTGTCCATTTGCGTTGAATCTTAATTAGAAAAAAAAATGTATATGTATTTGTTTTATTTTTCGTCTGTTGGTGGACATTAGCAGATTCAACCAGCCAAGATCGCCTGGAGACAGACTTCTGTAATTTCCTGAGTACGTGCGTGACGGATTTTTTTTCGGCCTCCGACGAGCTGGGATGCTTATAAGAAGCTGCGAGGACATTAATCAAAGGCCCTCCGGACGGATTTGTCAGCTTGATAATCCCGGTGAATGGATGGGGATGGGATAAGATGGAATGGAATGGCGCGCGAGTGAGCGAGCGGGGTTTACATATTTATTTTTTATTTATACGGCTCACACAGCTGCCGAATATCCCTTCATCTTCTTTTTCTTTAATTTTTCTCGGACACCGTTGCCGTCGTCGTCGTCGTCGTCGTCGTCTTTTTTTTCCCTGTATGACGCTTGTCACAGGAAAATGAATGAACGTGACCTGCGTAGAATTAAAAATTCAGCTTTGAGCCGAGAAACAATGGATAGATAAATTTTACTCTGTCTTGGAATAGAATGGAATGGCGTGGATTCTGGTGCCTGTTTTGGTAAACGAAAAAAAAATTTGGCACGTTTTCTGCAGAAATTTGTTTTTTTTAGCGCCTTTGAAGCCCTTTTTCCGGTTTTTTTGTTGTTTCTTAGTTAGCATCCTTTTTGACCAAAAAAAAAAGCAAGTTAGTCTCTGTGCTTGCCTTCTTGCCTGCCTGGGGGGAGAGGGAATGATCGGGGGCTCATTGATAGGTGTCAAGCTGACAGCTGAGGTCGGACATGTTTTTTTCTTTTCTTTTTTTTTTCTCCTCGGGCGAGACAAGACAGGACAAGCGCGTTGATGTTGGTTGTTTCCCCCCCCCCCTGTTGCTGATGCTGATGATGCTGTTGCTTCCTTCCTTCCCACGGGCGCCGCACTGACCCATGACTCATTTAAAAAAAATATAGATAAATATAAAAGCTTGCTGATAGCTGATAGGGAGCGTAAGGTGTGCCCGGGGGTCTAAATGTGTCGTGGAACGCGTAAAATCGGTCCAAAAAGCGCAAATTGGCTAAAAATAACCGAATAGTTGAAAAATTCGAAATTTTGTGAAGAAACAGTTTTTTTCGTTTTAGGACACGTTGACGATTTTTTACGGTTTTAATTTTTTTGGGGTCAAAATTTTGGCGTCAAAACCGTAAAAAATCGCGAAATGGAATATTTTTACATTTTTTGTTTTTAGGAAATTTCGAAAAAAATTAGTTATCTTTTAAATTTTGAAAAATGGTTTCTGTTATTTTTTTTCTAAAATTTAAAAAAAATGCAATGAAAAGTTAAAAATTCAAAAAATAATTTTTTTTTGAAGATGCGGGACGATTTTTCCCGTTTTGTAGATTTTTTTGGGGAAAAATGCGCGCCTTTCTTTCCCCGAAAATTGGTTGATAGGTGCCGTGCCGCGCTTTGCACTCTTTCCGGTCAGCAGAACAGAACAGAACACCTACCGGCGTTGTCGGGCGTTGATGAAAAGATCTTTCTCAATCTTTTTTTTTTCGCATGCCACACACGACCATCGAGGGCTACGGGGACTACGGGCCGTGTAAATACGGAAGAAGAATATCCCAGCGAGAAGATAGATTTCTTTCAGCGCTTGCTTGAATGCTCGGCTAATTGACTTCTTGACTCTTTTCCAGTTTTTTTCTCACCACATCAACTTTTTTCTCACATTTTTTTTCTCTCCTCCTTCTTCTTCGCCAAGAATTCAAAGAGCAAAGCAAGCAACGAGCCAGTCTTCTCCATGTCCATGATTCCCTCCATCGCTGCCGCAGCAGCCAAGAGCCAAGACACCGACATCGACATCGACACCTGTGCGCCGTGCCGTGTCTGTCGGCAGACTCAGCACCAACGCTAATTAATTTTTCATTTCTTCCGCCTTGGCTGTTGTACAGCTTCCTACTTACTCTTTTTTTTTGCTGCTGCTACAACAAAGTCAACGACGAAGGTGACGACGAAGGTGACAACGACGCCCAAACCCAAAATGCCGCACGCAGTTGCCCCGGCCCCGTCTTCGGGAGGCGGAGCGGGTGCTACAAAGGATAATTCGACCTGCAACAGGTCGAGTATCTCATCTTCGGGGGTACCTTCTATAACCGGGGATACAACCTCACCTGACGAAGCTGGTCCACACCTGGGTGGAGAAATTGCAAGCAGTGCAAAATTTCTCGTCGGAAGGGGAATCTCGAGATTTTCATCGCTCAATCGAAGTTTCAATAATGTAGCAAATCTGGCAAATGATCTGAGAAGGAATATATCGTCTACCATGGCTCAGGAATCTGATACACATCAAAATCAACATCAACATCAGAATCATCAACATCCGCTGGGAGAATCCCGAGATTTTTCATCAAATAGACTCGACTCAAAACCACCCCTAAATTTGTCTACCCGACGCCTTGGCGAAGTGGCAGCAGACGGAGGAGGCTTCGTGAGACAGCTCTCGCTTCGCGTCAAAACCCAGGTCTCGGCGACCCTCTCTGATCCACTGAGATCCAAGCAGCATCAAATGGGCATGTCAATGTGCCCTGAGGCTTGTGGAACGTGCGCGAGGTGTCAGAGAGCGACAACCGATGTTCAGAATACGCCGAGTACAAAGCGGGCTGCGTCTATCAAAAAACGGGTCAATGAGCTATCGCATCGACTTCAGTTGCCCAAATTTTTGGCGGATGGCGATGGTGATCAGGATGGGCGGAGATGCTTTAACGGTACACACAGAGAATTTTTTGCGCGCGTACTAGGAGCACTTTAGGGGAGAAGAAAAAGAAAAAAATTATGATGTAAAAAAATTTGGAAAATTAAAAAAATTATTACGATTTTTTAACTTTTTTTTTTCAAAATTAAAAAAAATTCTACATTTGTAAAAAAAAAAATTGAAATAGAAAACAGAAAAAAATTAGAAAACAGTTTGTTTCAGAAATTTTTAAAATAAAAAAGGTGCAAATTTTTTTTACACATTTTTTTTATTTGTGAAAATGAAATTTGAAAACCTAAAAATTTGTAAAATTCTAAAAAAAAACGAAAAAAAACTTCGTTTTTATTTTTTTTAATTTTGAAAAAATGCGTTTCAAAATAAAAAAAACATGTTCAAAAATTGAAAAAATCATTGACGATAATTTTTCCGTTTTTCTTAATTCTGAAAAAAAAGACGATCAAAGTAAAAAAAAATTGAAAAAAAAAAGAAATAAAATATGATTACGATTTTCTTATTTTAACCGAATTTTTTTGCAGATGACGACGAATCCGCCGGCACTTCGGGTGACGAATACGATGAAAAAGCCTACCAGGAGCTCCTCGAACGAGAACTCATCGTGGAAAAGTACTCCAAAGGCCCCGACGACGCAGATGTCGATCCCTGGGAAAATCCAGACTTTGAGCTCTACCAGACGACAGATCGCTACGGATTTGTTCACAAAACCGCGGACGAAGTCATCGCAGATCGGAGACAAAAAGAAGCGGATCGGATCAAAAAAGAACTCAGACGGGAACGAAAATGGCTGGGAATGCTCGAAGAATGGAAAAACGTTCATCCACAAAAATTACCGGAACGAATCTGGAAAGGTGTCCCAGAAAAGTTGAGAGCGCTCGTCTGGCAGAGAATTTTGGATGTCGAAAAGCTGAAAGCAGCCGCAAAACCCGAGCTGTACAAGGAATTGCTCATGCGAGCGAGACTCGTTTCTTCTGACATCCGACAAATTGATTTGGACATCAATCGAACGTATCGGGATAATTTGGTCTTTCGTCGGAGGTATTCGATCAAGCAACAATCACTTTTTTCGGTTCTCGCAGCCTACGCGGTGTACAATACGGAAATTGGCTACTGCCAGGGCATGAGTCAGATTGCCGGCCTCTTCCTCATGTACATGGATGAGGAGGATTCGTTTTGGTGCCTTCACTCACTCATGGTCAATCGAAGGTGTACCATGCATGGTAAGGCTTTTTATTCCGAAAAAAAATATAAAATTTTGTAAATGCTATTTTTTTGGAAAAATTGTTGTTTGGAAAAAAATTGTATCTACAATACAAAAAAAATAAAATAAAATAAATATTTTTTTGATAAAATCCATTTTTCAAGTTTTGTAAAAAAAAATATTTTTATGGGGAAAAATGATTTTTTACCAAAAATACAACTGAAAATTTTTTAACCCCAAAAAACAAATATATTTTGATATTAAATAAAAAATTTTTTTGATATTTTTTTCAAAATTTAGAATTTATTTGACAATTTAGAATTTTTTTAATCATAAATATTTTCGAGCCGGTTTTTTGAATTCGAAAATTCTTTTTTTTCCTTCATTTAACCAAAAAATCTTTATATTGTTTTTTTTTGCGTTTCAGTAAAAAAAAATTGGTAAAAAGTTTTTTTGCAAAAATGTTTTTAGTTTTGCCTTTTATTTTTTTCAAGCATTTTTTGTCTTACCTGTCCCTATTTTCAGGCATGTTCGCTCCGGGTTTCCCCAAACTCCACAGGTTTCAAGAACACTACGAGAAGGTCATTCAACGGTACCTGCCGAGGTTGAAAAATCACTTTGTAAGTTTTTTGATTCCCCGAGGCGTTTTCTGAAGCTTTTCTTATTTTTAGGAAAAAGAAGGCGTTGTCCCCGCCTACCTGACCAAATGGTGGTTCGGCTGCTTTTTGGATCGCGTGCCTTTTCCTCTCGCCCTGAGGATATGGGATGTTTTCCTATATTACGGTGACTCCATACTCATTGCCATGGGCTATACCATCATGGATCTGCATCAGAGTGAGTTTTTACAAAAAAAAAGTTTTTTAACAAATTTAAAAAAAATAAATTTTAATTTAAAAAATAAAAAAAAATAAATTTTAATTTTAAAAATTAAAAAAAATTAATTTTAATTTGAAAAATTAGAATTTTTTTTAATTAAAAAATGTTTTTTGAATACAATTATTTTTTACAAAATTTTTTTTTCAGAAAAACTCCGAAAACTGCCGATGGAACGGTGCCTCGACTTCATCCAGACCGAACTCGCCAAGGACTTTGGCTACAGCTTCGACTACGTCATGAACGCGCTCCAGAAGAACCTAAAAAAGCTACAAAATGACAGAATGGCTCTACCCCATCCGCCAGCACCCGACGCGCCCCCAGAAGTTCCGACCAAGCAGCTCGGACCGGTGCTGACGCGTAGCATGGTCGATATCCGAATGGATCTCGAAGAAACCAAGAGCCGAGGCTCGCGGGCGAATTGTAAGTTGAAAAATTGTGTTATTGCACTTTTTTTTCATGACCAATACCCCACAAATCGTGCCAAGACTCTCAAAACTTTCTCACATTTTTGTTTGCGGGTACAAATCGTGCCAAGACCCCAAAAACTCACTCTTTTTCGTTTGCTGGTACAATTTCGTGCCGAGACTCTTCACTTTTCTTATTTGCGAGCACAAATCGTGCCGAGACCCATTGATGGGATTTTTTACCTAAATTTTGTGTTTTTCGTACTTTTATACTTTTTATGTTTTATTCTTTTCTAACTACTGTATTGTTGTTGTCTTCTTTCCACAGATACCAAGGAACAATGGCGGCAGTATCGACGTGTCTACCGGCAACACTACAACTTCTACAGGTCTTTCTACGACTCCTTGAATCCCTGACCTTTTTTTTCTGTAACCCATGATAAATTGTTGATTTTTTTTCTGTTTTGTTTTTGTTTTGTTTCTGTTTTGTTTTGTCGTGGCCGGGGGCACATTTTTGTGATTTGCACAGTTTTTGTCGTCTGCTTTCCTCAGTTCTTTCTGTCCGGTGTCTCGAGATTCAGGATTTATTTATTTCTGGTCGTTTGTGACACTGTCTTGGTTGTGAGGTGTTTAGTACTGTACAGTGGTGTTGTTTTGCAGCGGCGATCAGCATCCCTCAGCTATACGCTTCGATGGGTATCTTTGGTTGTGGTAGCGAGAACAATGGCACCAACAACAGCATCAGCGGAGGTCGAAAGCGCCACGAATCACTCAAATTCATCGATGAAGACGACGAAGAAGAAGAATATCAAGAACAAGACTGAGCTATTTTCCCAAAGTCTTTGTCACATGCATGCATGCCCATATTAGACGTCCCAAAGAAGCTAAATATCTATTTTCCAAATTTACAAAATTTTTATTTTTTCTACAATTTTTTTTTTATTTTTGAGCTTGCACAGAAGAATAAAATTTGCCATATCACACTTTTTTTCTTCGGATTTGGTCTTGTAAATATTTTCACTCTTTTTTCAATTTTTTTGAATTTGCAAAAATGTTTTAAAATTTCGAATTTTTATATTTTTACATTTTTTACCGTAAAAAAATAACAATAAAATTGTCGTATCACATTTTTTTTTCTTTTTTTTTGGGGAGTTTTAGCAAATTTGGAAAATCGATTTTCCAAATTTTCAAAAATTTTATTGAAAAATTTTTTTCCCAGATTTTTTTTTGAATTTGCCCAGAAAAATAAAATTTGTCTTATAACATTTTTTTTATTATATTTGGGTCTTGAAAATTTTTTTTGGTACTTTTCGAAGTTTTTTTTATTGTTTTCAATTTTTCAATTTGCAAATTTTTTTCTAAAAATTTCAATTTTTTTCAAAATTTGAAATTTTTTAGCCATCGCCGGAAAATCCCCAGCAGTCAACCGACGCTACCGGCAGCAAACTTCCTCGCCCCTCGTCCCGCACAAAACCTCCAAATCCGTGGCAGCGAATAACGAAGCGTCTCCGGCGACTACGCCCCCCGGAGGAAGGCAAACCGCCTCACCGCACCCAGATAATCCAAATCGTAGTCCCTCGTCCAACGGCCACCTGCACCAGGCAGCGTCCTCACCGCTCCAAAGCCTGCCTCCCGACCCCTTCCGGAAACACGTCGCTCCTCCAAAACCCGTAATCCCCGATCAGGATGGATTTGTGCCAATGTCACCGCGCAAAAAGGGACAGGAAACGAACAGTCGGACGAGTGTCTACGACAATGTGCCCCCCACGTCGTCCAACAGCCTCGCCGGGGGCGGCAGCAACGGTGGACAGGAGAGAAGCAATGTCTTTGGCTATGGAAATCACATTCGGACGGGATCCATCCGATCGAAGGAGGTCGTAACGCCGCAGGGCAGCGATGCACAGAGGCCGATGAGGCAGAGGCGGGAAGCTGGCAGCGAACGGGTGAGGACGACGCATAACAATGTCACTTACGTCAAGGTTGGCGACGATGGCGCAGGTGGGGTGGGGTACGGTAATGGCGGCACCCCTGTCATTCCACCGCCTGATTACGATGGATCTGGTGAGTTTTTGGGGTTTGAAATGTTGAATTTGTTTTCAAATTTTGCAAAAAAAATAAAAAAATTTCAAGATGCAATAAAAATTAAAAAAATATGAAATTTTATAAAAAATATGCAAAAAAAATATTTTTTGCTTTTTTTCAATTTTATAATTTTTTTATAATTTTTTAATTTTTATTTATTTTTTTATTTTTTATTGCAAATGAGTGTGAAAAAATTAAATTCATTTCAAAATTAAAATTTTTTTTGTCAAAAAAATTAAAATTTAAAAAAAAATTAGATTTTTTTTTTTTAAATTCAATTTTTTTATATTGGATTTTCGAAAATTTCGAAAACATTTTTCAAAATTTGCGTCCTATTTTAATTTTTTAAATTTCAAACATAAAAATTTATCAATTTTTTCTACGTGTCCCGACACGAAACATTTTTTTTATGATTCCGACATGAAAACTGATTTTCGATGGTCCCGACGCGAAAAACAGTTATTTTTGTGATTTCGAAACAAAAATCAAATTTTCAATCACCAAAATTTTTTTCTCATCAATTTTGTTAAATTTGAACATTTTTTCAGGCGACGCCCCGCACCCAATATCCGCGAGTGCCCGTTTCCTGCCGAACGAGAAGCTCTCACGCACGGCATCCGCGTACACGCCCCGTCGCCTGCCTTTCAACGGCCAGCCGCCGCCATCCTCTGCGAGCCCCATCCCGCACCACGGGGTCCACGGCCACGGAATCCACGCCCGATCGACGGCGTCTTCGCAGAGCATGAAGCAGCAGCGCGCCGCCGCTGCCGCTTCTGCCACCGGTGGCCGGTACTACTTTGAACCCGATCCAACACCCCCCGTCCCGAGGCCACCCTTCCCACTCGCGCACGATCCGTACTCGAGGTACGGATCGGAGGATGCCACGGGCAATGGAGCCGGTGGAGGCGGAGTCAGCGCCACGGGACCATCCATGTCGAGCTCGTACCATCAACAGACGTCGGGAACGCCACAGTATTTCCCGGAACAAAGCCCAAGGCCTAAACGGTCTTTTGTTTGATCGGGCAATGGCATGATTATTTTCCGGTGTGCATTTTGCCAGTTTATAGTTTGCATTCAACTGCAAGTTTTACAGTGTTGACAGGTGTTTTATCCCCTATTCTTACGATATCCCCCACCCACATGCAATACAGTCTGTTTTGAGTCATACTCAATGCCCCGTCGTGGTAAATCATTTGGAAATGGAAACTGGAGAGATGGAAGAATTGTGGTTCTGAAACGAAAATTAGTTTTTTTCGTGTCAAGAACACTGAAAATTCGATTTTCGTGTCGGGATCGCCGAAATTTTGATTTTCGTGTTGGGTCCACAAATATTTTGATTTTCGTGCTGGGACCACAGAAATTGTGATTTTCGTGTTGGGACCACAGAAAATTTTATTTTCGTGTTGAGACCACCGAAATCTTGTTTTTCGTGTCGGTACCACCAAAAGTTTGATTTTCGTGTTAAGACCACCGAAAATCATATTTTCGTGTCAGGACCACCAAAAAAAAATATTTTCGTGCCGGAACCACCGAAAGTTTGATTTTCGTGTCAAGAGCACCAAAAACTTCATTTTCGTGTCAAAACCACTAAAAAATTTATTCTTTTTGTGTCAGGATCGTAATGCACTGCAAAGTGACCTAATTTATTATATCGGCCTGAAAACGGCTTCAAGAACAGTTCCAAAAACCTAAATCTTGGATTTCTTGGCCGCTTCAGCGTCCCTCTCCTGGATGATGTCTCTGACGAAGCCGACGACGTCCTGCGCAGTTCCCCACGACAGTGTGAAGCCGTTGGACGAGTGACCGTAGTTGTGGAGCAGCTGCAAAAAACTCTTCATCCTTTGAGAATTCGCATTTATCGAACAACAACTCACTTCGAACTTTCGGTCGCCTTTGGCACTGGTTAGCGTCTGACGCTCGACGCGGACTGTTTCTCGACCTGGACGAAGACCGCACCATTCTCGGATGATCGGGAGGCCCTGGAAAATGACAAAAACATGTATTCGAGACAAGGGAAGATTTTTTCGTGTCGGGACCGTCGAAAATTTGGTTTTCGTGTCAGGACCATTGAAAATAAGTTTTCGCGCCGGGACAACCGAAAATTTGGTTATCGCGTCAGGATTTTCAAAATGTTTTCGTGTCAGGACTATCAACAAATGTTTTCGTGTCGTGACCATCAAAAAAAATGTTTTCGTGTCGAGACCATCGCAAATTAGATTTTCGTGTCAGGACAATCGAAACTCAGTTTTCGTGTTAGAATGAACCCACGGAGATAGCTTACCTTGAGTCCAGGATGCGCTGCGTACACTTTATTGAGAATTTCCCGTCGATCAGCATCGGTGACCGCCCGGTCGTACCTGCCGCGTTGTCTTACGGTTCCCACCAGGACACTGGCATTCAGAGGCAGCACAAAGTTGCTAAATCCATGGCAGCTGAAGTGTTTAAATCCCGGGGCGTCTATTTCAAAGACCACGCCTCTTAGAGGATACGGAGTGCCATCATCGCCCGCCAGTCGGCCTCCAGCAAGGCCCGTGCAGTTGATGACGACATCAAAGCCTTCATCGGCGAGTCCAGCCAACGAAACAATCTCTCGCCGCGCAAAAACCGCTCCACGGGCTTCAGCGCGCGCTTTCATCCATGGCACGTAAATTTTGCCTTCCGCGGTAAAAGACGAAAAGTGTACCGCGTACTTTGGCACCGGTGAGGAATAAAGCTGGGCTCGTTCCCGATCGTTGAGCCAGCGAAAGTTATGGACAATATCCGCGTTGAGAGCCTGGATGGTCTCGATTTCTTCTCGATCGTCGGACGCGCATTGGCCGGAGACGTATTTTACGCCGGAGACGGGCCCATGCTGACGGTTGATTTCGGCGAAGCGAGAAAATGTCTTTGCACCCCAGCGGCGATGGCCGGCTTCGATGACTTCAAAATAGCCTGCTGGGCCCCAGGAGGTGATGTCTTCGAAGGGACGGTCGCCGAATACCGTAATCCGTAGGCTAGGGACCGCTTCGAGGAGTGCCAATGTCGTTGATACGCCTGAGACGCCTTGGCCAACGACCGCGATGTTCAGTGGCATTTTTACGGCTGTGGAACGCGGAGAATATGTATGATAGCTCGACAGCAACCACAGTCACGGGGTAACAACCTGTGATAAGATCGATGCACCCATCGTGCTTCAGAGCAGGGCGGGTGGTTGTCGGTCGCGGTCGATGACCTATCGGTCGACAACGAAGGCCAGATAGAGATGTTGTTTCGTGGAAATTATTGCAAAAGAAGTGAAAGTATGCTTCGATCATGCTTTTTGTTTTGTTTTTCATTAGATAAAATTATTTTATTAGATGAACATCAGATATGTTGCATGCTAGCAAGCACCATAGTACTTATTGGTAGAGAACAATATGCTGCCCGATACATCATTCGGAGTTGTAAAAAGACGTCCGGTACGGTGCGATGGATTGATAACATCGATCTGTGCTACTTTGCATAGCACAAAAATAAATAGTGTCTGAACCAGGATTTTTTCAACGGCGGCGGTTATACTGTTCTTGAAAACGAAAAATTCGTTTCATTTTCTAGGTTTTGTTCCAAAATCATAAAAAAATTTGAAACGGGTTTTCGGAAAAAATCTAAAAATTTTAACAATAACAAAAAATATTGATAAAAAATGAACAAATAAATATGCGCAAATCGATTTTTAAAAATGTTAAAAAAAATAGACTGTTGTAATCTATTTTTTTGGCATTTTTTGAGCCATTTTTGTGATGTTGAACTGCCCTCTTTTTTCTTTGGCTCCAAATGAATAAAACTTTTTTATGTTACTCTGAAAGTATCGGTGCGGACCAAAAGCATCCGCCCATCGAAAAAAAAAACCGAAAATTCAGGTCAGTAATTTGTTGTTTTCTGAATCGGTGCACTCATATTCGGGGCGTTATTCACGTGAATCATGTATTCGAAAAAACCATTTCAACCGTTTTCCAATCACAAATGCGATCATTTTTTCGTCATCTTGGACAAAGACGAACATTGCAGCAACAAGCAATGTAGTGAATAACTTACATTAGTCGGAAGAAGAAGAAGAAGAAGAAGATGAAGAAGAAAAAAATAAATCAAGCACAAAAAATGAAGTCTGCTCTGCTCTGCACGCACAGCATGAACAGCGGGAGGAGCAGCACAGACGTCTGAAAAGCCCTGTTCCTGTCCTGACCAGATGTATCGTGTCGTTTTTCTGGGGGGTGTTTTCACTACGTGACTGGCTGGCTTGTTCACGTGCATTTCAAGCGACGTCGAGTCGCAAGATAATTGATTGATTCTGGTGAATTTTTTGTGGCAGGTCGAAAAATAACCGTCAAAGGCGGACATGAACTGTGCTGCCTCCTTCCTTCCTGCGCGGGCGGGTCATCCCTGCGCGAATTGTTCCCCTTCCGATCAATCTTGCTCTTGCACACCGTGGTTTTTAGTCTTGGTTGTTGCTGGTTGGTGATCGTTGTTCGCGATTGACGCCAAAATCCTTTGAATACCAAAATGAAGCGCGCCGTTTCCGATGTTCTGCAGAAGGTGCTCATGGTTGTGCCGAAGCACTTCACCGTCGAGGTAAGCACCCCCAGTTTATTTTGAAATTTTTTTATGCAAAAGTTGCTTTTACGATGAAAAAAAATTTCACTGTAAAATGCAAACATTTTTTGGCCGAGTTACGATTGCCAAAAAAAATCGCGTTTTTGCCATTTTTGACAGTTTTGGAACGTTGTAGCTAAAAAACTACGGCATTTCCAAAGTTGGGGTAAATGTTGATCGATGTGATTTTTGATTGAGAATTCGAAAAAAATATAAAAATGTGGGGTTAACACCTTGAAAATTGCCGAAAATGGCATTTAATCTGCCATTTTCATCGCTCGCGCCATCACCGACAACATTTTTTTTCGAAATTTTTCAAGGTGACCCAACATTTTTCTATTTTTCTCGAATTCTCCATCAAAAATCACGTCGATCAATTTGTACCCTGACTTTGTAAATGCCGTTAGTTTTTTACCTACAACGTGCCAAAAATCGTCAAAAATGGCAAAAACGCGATTTCTGACTACAGTAACTCTGTCAAATCATGCCCCAAGCAGCCAAATTTTTTATAGAAAAAATTACTTTTTGGAAAATTTTCAATTTCAAAAATTGAAAAATTGAAAAATTACCAAAAATTTTCCCAAACACATTCCAAATCCTTTCCTTACAGTACTCGATCAACCCCTGGATGGGAGGCGTCGTCAACGCGGACAAAGCCGTCTCCCAATGGACCGACCTCAAATCCACCATCGAAAGCCACGGCATCGAGGTCCAGACCCTCGAGCAGGTAAAGGGACTCCCGGATATGGTGTTCGTCTGCAACAGCGGCCTCGTGCTCGGCAAACAGGTGTACCTGTCCAAGTTCAGGCACCCGGAGCGCTCAGGTGAGCAGGCACAGTACCTGAAGTGGTTCAAGGGCAACGGCTATCACGTACTCGGCGACCAATATCCCGATTTCTTCGAAGGCGGTGGAGATGCTGTTTTCTCCGACTACCATACCCTCTGGGCCGGATACGGTGCACGATCCAGCAAATCCGTCTACGAACAAGTCCAGGCTCTGGGGGATTTTGAAATTGTCTATTGCGATATGGTTCATCCCAAATTCTATCACCTGGACACCTGTTTCACACCTGTCGGCGCGGATTCAGCGTTGTGGTATCCGGCTGCCTTCTCTGAGGCTACGCAGGCCGAAATCCGGCGTCGACTGCCTCGGGCGATCGCAATCAGCGACGCAGAAGCCGCGGCTTTTGTCTGCAATGCCATTACCGTCAGAAATGCCGTAATCTCGCCGAAAGGCGTGTCCGATGCCACGAAAAGCGCGCTTGAGAAAATCGGATACGGTGTCTCGGAAGTTGACATGTCGGAATTCATGAAATCGGGCGGCGCCTGCCAATGCCTCGTCCTCAAACTTTGAGTCTGTTTTGCATCAAAACGGACACCGTTGATTTTTTTGTCATTGCATTGATTTGTTTGCTTAAATAAATAAATAAATTACACATTGGCGCAGAATGTCCTCCAAATTTAGGATTCAGTTGCTCACAAAACTGTTTAGCCACAACAAAATTTTTATGATAACTGTTGAAAAATATACGAATTTATACCAACATTTTTCCAGGGTGGCAAAATCTCACGGGAGATTGCAAATTGTCCGGAGAAAATATCCAGACATTCTTCCGAAATCTCCGGAGATTCTCCCCAAATCTCCCGGGAGACCCAGCTTGCCAAAAAGCGTAGAATAATGTTTTTCCTCTTTAAAAAATTAATTGACGGCATAAAAATCAAAACGGACAGTTCTGTTCTATTTCAGCACATTGCTAACGCATTTTTGTTTACGGCAATTTATAAGAACACAGATTTTTTATTTTTTGTTTCATATCGTCTTTAAATCTCCTGAGAGAATTTTTTTACCCGGGAGAATCTCCGGAGATTCTCCGGAGAAATTGTCAATTTTTTGTTTAACGGAAAAAACATAAAAAAAATTTTGAACGTGTATAGAATTGAACCGGGGTCTCAAAATGGTAAAAAAATGTGCAGAACGACAACAATAGACGAACTAGACTATTGCGACTTGTTTGTAGACCATTCTCGCTGAGCAATAAACTCTTTTTTACTGCAGTAGCGACTGACATTGGGCAGCCAGACCTTCCCCTTACTTTTCGCTGCCAAAACGCGCATTTAGGCCGCGTGGTTACAAACCTTTATTGTCGCCCAAAAATCAACTGCGCAAATGGCTTCTTTCATTAATGCTACCACCTGCACTCGCCGCTGACTGCAGTGCTGCTGCGGATTAACTTCCCAAAACGTCTCCCCTCCCTTTTAAACCGTGCGCGCATAGGTTCTCTTTCTCTGCTTCTCTTCGAATAATGCAATGTTAATGATGTCGCTTGGTCATTCAAGCTTTTTGCGTAAGCAGGTAGACAAAAGCTGCCTACGAGCATCCATCATCGGTTTAATTACCCAAGTTTGAGGTAAACATTGAATTCCGCCCTTGCGAAAGCTTGTGGCTGAATACCACTAAATTTTGGAAAGCATTTGTATAAGCAAATGCATAAATGAAAATCGCCAATATTTTTACCATTTTGAGTTCCGGTTCAATTTCAAAAACTGTACAAAAAATTTTTTTCGACAATAAAAAGAGTTGTTGTGTCAAAAATCATTGTTTTTGCTATCCGTTGTTTTAAAAAATTTTACAAACACAATTTTGTTGCTTTTTGTTATCAATCGTTACTTTCGTGCGCGCTCAAGCTGACTGTGACATTGCCTGAAGTCACAAAATGTAGTCATTTTATCTACATGTTTTTTTTCATTTTGATGGATCCACCTTATTACCAGAATATTTGTAACAAGTGTCTCGAATTTTTTTTTTGAGCATTAAACTTAATGAGAGGGTAAAAACAACATTTTCAATTGGACAAATCCATAAAAACAAGGTATATTTTGCCAATGGCAGAAACTAATTTACAAATTAAGGGTAACTGGGTGGTTTAATTTTTTCTGACAACATGATAGGTTGCTTGTTCAAATAAAATTGTTTGGACAATTGTGCACTTGCTCCCGGATTAATAAGACAAAAAAAGGTGATGCACCCTGACGTGCGACGGGGCGCATGAAAATTGGCATGGTGTTTGGGCAGGTTGATCCCCGCCAACAACATCCAGCTAAATGTCCTATACGCCAATTGCTTCCTAATACCTGTACTAATGTTACAAAATTTTGGTTCTGTTTAATTCTTCTGCGAAAAGTAAGGGGAAGGTCTGGCTGCCCAATGTCAGTCGCTACTGCAGTAAAAAAGAGTTTATTGCTCAGCGAGAATGGCCTACAAACAAGTCGCAATAGTCTAGTTCGTCTATTGTTGTCGTTCTGCACATTTTTTTACCATTTTGAGACCCCGGTTCAATTCTATACACGTTCAAAATTTTTTTTATGTTTTTTCCGTTAAACAAAAAATTGACAATTTCTCCGGAGAATCTCCAGATATTCTCCCGGGTAAAAAAAATTCTCCCAGGAGATTTAAAGACTATTCGAAACAAAAAAATAAAAAATCCGTGTTTTTACAGGGTGCGGCAAAAGTCCGTGGACAAACGTTTTTTATTAAAACATCTAAACTAGAAGAATTAAACAGAACCAAAATTTTGTAACATTAGTACAGGTATTAGGAAGCAATTGGCGTATAGGACATTTAGCTGGATGTTGTTGGCGGGGATCAACCTGCCCAAACACCATGCCAATTTTCATGCGCCCCGTCGCACGTCAGGGTGCATCACCTTTTTTTGTCTTATTAATCCGGGAGCAAGTGCACAATTGTCCAAACAATTTTATTTGAACAAGCAACCTATCATGTTGTCAGAAAAAATTAAACCACCCAGTTACCCTTAATTTGTAAATTAGTTTCTGCCATTGGCAAAATATACCTTGTTTTTATGGATTTGTCCAATTGAAAATGTTGTTTTTACCCTCTCATTAAGTTTAATGCTCAAAAAAAAAATTCGAGACACTTGTTACAAATATTCTGGTAATAAGGTGGATCCATCAAAATGAAAAAAAACATGTAGATAAAATGACTACATTTTGTGACTTCAGGCAATGTCACAGTCAGCTTGAGCGCGCACGAAAGTAACGATTGATAACAAAAAGCAACAAAATTGTGTTTGTAAAATTTTTTAAAACAACGGATAGCAAAAACAATGATTTTTGACACAACAACTCTTTTTATTGTCGAAAAAAATTTTTTGTACAGTTTTTGAAATTGAACCGGAACTCAAAATGGTAAAAATATTGGCGATTTTCATTTATGCATTTGCTTATACAAATGCTTTCCAAAATTTAGTGGTATTCAGCCACAAGCTTTCGCAAGGGCGGAATTCAATGTTTACCTCAAACTTGGGTAATTAAACCGATGATGGATGCTCGTAGGCAGCTTTTGTCTACCTGCTTACGCAAAAAGCTTGAATGACCAAGCGACATCATTAACATTGCATTATTCGAAGAGAAGCAGAGAAAGAGAACCTATGCGCGCACGGTTTAAAAGGGAGGGGAGACGTTTTGGGAAGTTAATCCGCAGCAGCACTGCAGTCAGCGGCGAGTGCAGGTGGTAGCATTAATGAAAGAAGCCATTTGCGCAGTTGATTTTTGGGCGACAATAAAGGTTTGTAACCACGCGGCCTAAATGCGCGTTTTGGCAGCGAAAAGTAAGGGGAAGGTCTGGCTGCCCAATGTCAGTCGCTACTGCAGTAAAAAAGAGTTTATTGCTCAGCGAGAATGGTCTACAAACAAGTCGCAATAGTCTAGTTCGTCTATTGTTGTCGTTCTGCACATTTTTTTACAATTTTGAGACCCCGGTTCAATTCTATACACGTTCAAAATTTTTTTTATGTTTTTTCCGTTAAACAAAAAATTGAAATCGTTTTCTCAACTTTTGGACACCTGCCGATTGATAGCCCTCCCGTCCGCATCTGATACGCGATGCAGTCGAGCCTGCTCCGAGCACATTCTGGACACTTTGCTCAGATGATTTTTCCAGGACGGTGCATCGTCCGGATGACCGGCTTCACCCGGGAAGCAATCAAAGCGGTCATCGGATACCTGTACACCGGCAGCGTGACCAGAAGTGCAAAGGCAGCCTTCGTCGAAGCGTGCAGATGGCTTCAAATCGACCCCACGAATGCCGAGTACGTTGACCGAGAAGTGTGTTCGCAGACGGCGTCGGCGAATGAATTCCACAACGCCTCGCCTTGCAAGCTGTGCGTTGTGGACCAGCAGGCCATCGCCAATCAGTAGTCCCCGGCAGAGGGATGTGAGTCAAATTTTAAAAACGTTACAACGCGCTTGTTACTGTATTTATCTTTTTTTTAGTTGTCTCCCTCTAGCCGCGGGGGGTCGCAACCTTCAACTCCGTTCTCCTGACCGTACCTTCAATTCTTTCCCGAACTCCTTTCAACTGTTTTTTTCTGCGTTTCACAATGCTTACTGCCCATCTGTACATGTGTTTTTTTTTCATTGTTTGTAAGCATAAATAAAAAAATTACAAAAAATCTATGACGCTAAAACCGAATTTAACGTGTTTTGTACAGTGCCGTTGGAAATCTTCTGAAAAAAAACTAAAAAAAAAAAAAGAAGCCATTCGTGCATTCTTAAAAAATCTAATTTTGCTCCAAAATAAGTCCACAAAAAGTTGCAAGAAAAATATCTTTGTCATTAGGAATTTATTTAAAGTTCTGTTTTTTTTACAGAGCTTTATATACATAAAAATCAGACAATTACAAAATGGCGCAAATTTCATATTTATTTTCTTTTCTCGCCAAACCGCTGTCCTTTTTTTTCTAGACAGGTCACCGACGCGCTGGTGGCCAGCATTGAGTCAATTTTGTTTTTTTACTCAAAAAAACAACGTGGTGCATTATCATTCGCGCGCTGCCACGTAGGTGGTCGCAAAAACACCCCTCCTAGAGAACTCATTCTTTTTTTTTTCATTTACCTAAGATCCGCTGTTTACGGACCTTCTGTCTTCGTTTTGTTGAACTGTTTTTTTTTGATCACGATGGGATCCCGGCTTTTATCTTTTTTGGAAGCCCAGGCGGTGAGTCTCCATTACATTCGTTACAGAATCTTTAGTTACCATCGATTGTTTTACAGGAACGCTGCACTGAGCCCAAGGTTTTGCGGTTCTTGGGCCCCAACGGAGAAAGCATACACCAAGAAACCGTCTCTTTCGACGTGCTGTTGCTTCTCTGCAACGATCTGGAAGAGCTGCAGATGGTTGGCGGCACCTACGTCGTCCAAGCGCCAGAAGGTATGTTTTTTTGTGTTCCACAAACGAGATTTATTAGGATTTTTGATTTTTAAGGGGTCACGACCGAGGAATGCCGGTCGTTCATCCGCGCCCTTCTGCGTGGCGAAGAACCGGCAGGCCCTCTGGCAACGGCGCTGGCGGAGACGTTGAACGGCGGAGAAGCAAATATCCGCCGGCGGCTCCAGACAAGGCCGTATCACGACGTCGTCGTGACCGTGGTAAGTTTTAGACAATTTCGATGCGCAAATCATCGAAAAACACTTATTTTTTTCAGAACGAGGAAGAAGAGGGATTTGCGATGAGGGCGAGCCTTTTGATCGCCCACTCTGTGTATTTCTCAGGGCTCGCCTTTCCCCGCCGCTGCATCATCCGCATGCTCGGCTTCTCGTCAGCAGCCGTGAAGTCCGTCGTCGGCTTCATCTACACAAGCGACGTGGATCGGAGTTTGGCAACAGAGTTCCGCTCTGCGTGCCGTCTTCTCGGCATCTGCACCGAGGGTGTTCGCTTTGTGGACCGAGAGGTTGTGATGCGGGCCGCCCGAGCCTCGGAACTCACCGGTGCGAAGGTCCACCGGGTGGACCGTACCGACCTCGACCGAAAGGCCGCCCCGGCAGAAGGCTTCAAGGAGCTTTGAGCCGCGGTGATCCCAGCAACGAAGTCGGCAGCGTCCCGCAAACTCATTCCCTTGGTTTTGTTTTCGATCTTGTAATTTTTTCCGTATGCAACTTGGTGTTTAAAAAATAAAAAAAATAAAAAAAACTGTAGTTCCGTTAAGAATCCAGCACAATCACTCCAAAAGTCCCAATATGACAAAAATTAAATTCATACAGCTGTTAGATCCTTACTTAGGTAGGGTTGTCCAAATTCAGAAATTTCTTTTTTGCGCAACGCTATTGTCATTTTTTTGACAGGTCACCAACGCGCTGTCAACTTTGTTTTTTTTACTCAAAACAAACGTGGTGCATTATCATTCGTGCGCTGCCACGTGCGTGGACATCATTCGCAAAAGCACCCCGCCCTCCTCGACAACGCATTATTTTTTTTTCATTCATTCAAGAACCTCAGTTTACGGGTTGTATTGTTTTTTTTTACCTCGAGATGGGATCCCGATTCTTATCTTTTCTAAACGTCCATGCCGTAAGTATACATAGTAATTTATAAATTCAAAAAAAAAAATAAAACAAAAAAAAATAAAAAAAAAAAAAAATAAAATAAAAAAAAAAATAAAAAAAAAAAAAAGAAAATACTATTTTAATCCAAAAAAATATAACAGTAGTGATATAATTATAGGATCGGTGTTCTGATGTGAAAACGCTCCGGTTCCAGTCAAGCGATGGATCAACCCTACACCAGGTGAACGTCTCGCAAGATGTCCTGATGCTTTTCTGCGAGGATCTGAGACGGCTTCATCAGAACGAGGCGGTCTTTGACGTCCCAGCACCCGCAGGTATATTATATATTTTTTGCATCATTAAAGTATTTACAATTATTATGATTTAAAATTTTGGTTTTAAGAAGCCACCGTCGAAGACTGCCAGGCCTTTGTTCGTGCCCTGCTGCGTGGTGAGCAGCCCACCGGCCCTCTGGCGGCGGCGCTCGCGACGACCTTGAACGGCGGGGAGAAGGCCATTCGTCGACGGCTCCAGACACGTCAGCTCCATGACGTCGTGGTTACTATCGTAAGTTTTTGATAGCAAATAAATATTTCAATTCGCAAAACCTCATATTTTTTCAGAACGAAGACGACGACGGATTTGCCGCTCACGCCAGCATCCTGAGTGCCTACTCGACGTATTTTCATTCCCCTTACTTCCCTTCCTTCCCCTTACTTTTCGCAGAAGAATTAAACAGAACCAAAATTTTGTAACATTAGTACAGGTATTAGGAAGCAATTGGCGTATAGGACATTTAGCTGGATGTTGTTGGCGGGGATCAACCTGCCCAAACACCATGCCAATTTTCATGCGCCCCGTCGCACGTCAGGGTGCATCACCTTTTTTTGTCTTATTAATCCGGGAGCAAGTGCACAATTGTCCAAACAATTTTATTTGAACAAGCAACCTATCATGTTGTCAGAAAAAATTAAACCACCCAGTTACCCTTAATTTGTAAATTAGTTTCTGCCATTGGCAAAATATACCTTGTTTTTATGGATTTGTCCAATTGAAAATGTTGTTTTTACCCTCTCATTAAGTTTAATGCTCAAAAAAAAAATTCGAGACACTTGTTACAAATATTCTGGTAATAAGGTGGATCCATCAAAATGAAAAAAAACATGTAGATAAAATGACTACATTTTGTGACTTCAGGCAATGTCACAGTCAGCTTGAGCGCGCACGAAAGTAACGATTGATAACAAAAAGCAACAAAATTGTGTTTGTAAAATTTTTTAAAACAACGGATAGCAAAAACAATGATTTTTGACACAACAACTCTTTTTATTGTCGAAAAAAATTTTTTGTACAGTTTTTGAAATTGAACCGGAACTCAAAATGGTAAAAATATTGGCGATTTTCATTTATGCATTTGCTTATACAAATGCTTTCCAAAATTTAGTGGTATTCAGCCACAAGCTTTCGCAAGGGCGGAATTCAATGTTTACCTCAAACTTGGGTAATTAAACCGATGATGGATGCTCGTAGGCAGCTTTTGTCTACCTGCTTACGCAAAAAGCTTGAATGACCAAGCGACATCATTAACATTGCATTATTCGAAGAGAAGCAGAGAAAGAGAACCTATGCGCGCACGGTTTAAAAGGGAGGGGAGACGTTTTGGGAAGTTAATCCGCAGCAGCACTGCAGTCAGCGGCGAGTGCAGGTGGTAGCATTAATGAAAGAAGCCATTTGCGCAGTTGATTTTTGGGCGACAATAAAGGTTTGTAACCACGCGGCCTAAATGCGCGTTTTGGCAGCGAAAAGTAAGGGGAAGGTCTGGCTGCCCAATGTCAGTCGCTACTGCAGTAAAAAAGAGTTTATTGCTCAGCGAGAATGGTCTACAAACAAGTCGCAATAGTCTAGTTCGTCTATTGTTGTCGTTCTGCACATTTTTTTACAATTTTGAGACCCCGGTTCAATTCTATACACGTTCAAAATTTTTTTTATGTTTTTTCCGTTAAACAAAAAATTGAAATCGTTTTCTCAACTTTTGGACACCTGCCGATTGATAGCCCTCCCGTCCGCATCTGATACGCGATGCAGTCGAGCCTGCTCCGAGCACATTCTGGACACTTTGCTCAGATGATTTTTCCAGGACGGTGCATCGTCCGGATGACCGGCTTCACCCGGGAAGCAATCAAAGCGGTCATCGGATACCTGTACACCGGCAGCGTGACCAGAAGTGCAAAGGCAGCCTTCGTCGAAGCGTGCAGATGGCTTCAAATCGACCCCACGAATGCCGAGTACGTTGACCGAGAAGTGTGTTCGCAGACGGCGTCGGCGAATGAATTCCACAACGCCTCGCCTTGCAAGCTGTGCGTTGTGGACCAGCAGGCCATCGCCAATCAGTAGTCCCCGGCAGAGGGATGTGAGTCAAATTTTAAAAACGTTACAACGCGCTTGTTACTGTATTTATCTTTTTTTTAGTTGTCTCCCTCTAGCCGCGGGGGGTCGCAACCTTCAACTCCGTTCTCCTGACCGTACCTTCAATTCTTTCCCGAACTCCTTTCAACTGTTTTTTTCTGCGTTTCACAATGCTTACTGCCCATCTGTACATGTGTTTTTTTTTCATTGTTTGTAAGCATAAATAAAAAAATTACAAAAAATCTATGACGCTAAAACCGAATTTAACGTGTTTTGTACAGTGCCGTTGGAAATCTTCTGAAAAAAAACTAAAAAAAAAAAGAAGCCATTCGTGCATTCTTAAAAAATCTAATTTTGCTCCAAAATAAGTCCACAAAAAGTTGCAAGAAAAATATCTTTGTCATTAGGAATTTATTTAAAGTTCTGTTTTTTTTACAGAGCTTTATATACATAAAAATCAGACAATTACAAAATGGCGCAAATTTCATATTTATTTTCTTTTCTCGCCAAACCGCTGTCCTTTTTTTTCTAGACAGGTCACCGACGCGCTGGTGGCCAGCATTGAGTCAATTTTGTTTTTTTACTCAAAAAAACAACGTGGTGCATTATCATTCGCGCGCTGCCACGTAGGTGGTCGCAAGAACACCACGCCCCTCCTAGAGAACTCATTCTTTTTTTTCATTTACCTAAGATCCGCTGTTTACGGACCTTCTGTCTTCGTTTTGTTGAACTGTTTTTTTTTGATCACGATGGGATCCCGGCTTTTATCTTTTTTGGAAGCCCAGGCGGTGAGTCTCCATTACATTCGTTACAGAATCTTTAGTTACCATCGATTGTTTTACAGGAACGCTGCACTGAGCCCAAGGTTTTGCGGTTCTTGGGCCCCAACGGAGAAAGCATACACCAAGAAACCGTCTCTTTCGACGTGCTGTTGCTTCTCTGCAACGATCTGGAAGAGCTGCAGATGGTTGGCGGCACCTACGTCGTCCAAGCGCCAGAAGGTATGTTTTTTTGTGTTCCACAAACGAGATTTATTAGGATTTTTGATTTTTAAGGGGTCACGACCGAGGAATGCCGGTCGTTCATCCGCGCCCTTCTGCGTGGCGAAGAACCGGCAGGCCCTCTGGCAACGGCGCTGGCGGAGACGTTGAACGGCGGAGAAGCAAATATCCGCCGGCGGCTCCAGACAAGGCCGTATCACGACGTCGTCGTGACCGTGGTAAGTTTTAGACAATTTCGATGCGCAAATCATCGAAAAACACTTATTTTTTTCAGAACGAGGAAGAAGAGGGATTTGCGATGAGGGCGAGCCTTTTGATCGCCCACTCTGTGTATTTCTCAGGGCTCGCCTTTCCCCGCCGCTGCATCATCCGCATGCTCGGCTTCTCGTCAGCAGCCGTGAAGTCCGTCGTCGGCTTCATCTACACAAGCGACGTGGATCGGAGTTTGGCAACAGAGTTCCGCTCTGCGTGCCGTCTTCTCGGCATCTGCACCGAGGGTGTTCGCTTTGTGGACCGAGAGGTTGTGGTGCGGCCCGCCCGAGCCTCGGAACTCACCGGTGCGAAGGTCCACCGGGTGGACCGTACCGACCTCGACCGAAAGGCCGCCCCGGCAGAAGGCTTCAAGGAGCTTTGAGCCGCGGTGATCCCAGCAACGAAGTCGGCAGCGTCCCGCAAACTCATTCCCTTGGTTTTGTTTTCGATCTTGTAATTTTTTCCGTATGCAACTTGGTGTTTAAAAAATAAAAAAAATAAAAAAAACTGTAGTTCCGTTAAGAATCCAGCACAATCACTCCAAAAGTCCCAATATGACAAAAATTAAATTCATACAGCTGTTAGATCCTTACCTAGGTAGGGTTGTCCAAATTCAGAAATTTCTTTTTTGCGCAACGCTATTGTCATTTTTTTGACAGGTCACCAACGCGCTGGTGGCCACTGTTGTCAATTTGTTTTTTTACTCAAAACAAACGTGGTGCATTATCATTCGTGCGCTGCCACGTGCGTGGACATCATTCGCAAAAGCACCCCGCCCTCCTCGACAACGCATTATTTTTTTTTCATTCATTCAAGAACCTCAGTTTACGGGTTGTATTGTTTTTTTTTACCTCGAGATGGGATCCCGATTCTTATCTTTTCTAAACGTCCATGCCGTAAGTATACATAGTAATTTATAAATTCGAAAAAACTTACAAAAAAAAGAAAACACTATTTTAATCCAAAAAAAATATAACAGTAATGAATCTAATATTTATAATTATAGGATCGGTGTTCTGATGTGAAAACGCTCCGGTTCCAGTCAAGCGATGGATCAACCCTACACCAGGTGAACGTCTCGCAAGATGTACTGATGCTTTTCTGCGAGGATCTGAGACGGCTTCATCAGAACGAGGCGGTCTTTGACGTCCCAGCACCCGCAGGTATATTATATATTTTTTGCATCATTAAAGTATTTACAATTATTATGATTTAAAATTTTGGTTTTAAGAAGCCACCGTCGAAGACTGCCAGGCCTTTGTTCGTGCCCTGCTGCGTGGTGAGCAGCCCACCGGCCCTCTGGCGGCGGCGCTCGCGACGACCTTGAACGGCGGGGAGAAGGCCATTCGTCGACGGCTCCAGACACGTCAGCTCCATGACGTCGTGGTTACTATCGTAAGTTTTTGATAGCAAATAAATATTTCAATTCGCAAAACCTCATATTTTTTCAGAACGAAGACGACGACGGATTTGCCGCTCACGCCAGCATCCTGAGTGCCTACTCGACGTATTTTGCACATGTCGTGTTCCCAAGCCGCTGCGTCGTCCGAATGCTGGGTTTTTCACATGAAGCTGTGAAGTCGGCCATCGGCTTTCTGTACACCGGCGAGGTGGATCGTCGGTTAAAAAAAGAGTTCTTCCGAGCCTGCGTGATGCTCGGAATCAACACCGAGGGCGTCCGCATCATCGATCGCGATGTCGTGGTGTCGTCCGCCCGGGCCACGGATCTCACCGGGGCAAAGGTCCACCGGGTGGACGGCATCGACCTTGCTAGAAAAAGAGAACCGGCAGAAGGACTTCGTCATTGATTTGAATTCAACGTGTGCGGTTAAGCGTTTTTTTTATCCCTCTTGCGTCTGTTTACCTAATTGCAAAATTTCCCGGATGGTTGATAAATAATAACAAAAAAAGGATCTTTACAAGGGTGGAAAAGATTCTAAATGCCGCTTTGCGCAAAGGTCAAGAAGGCTGGTGACCAGCGTTGTCAACTTTGTTTTTTTACTCAAAAACACAACGTGGTGCATTATCATTCGTGCGCTGCCACGTAAGGGGACATCATTCGCAAAAACACCGCGCCCCTCCTCGACAACTCATTCTTTTTTTTTCATTCATTCAAGATCCGCTGTTAACGGACTTTCTGTCCTCGATTTGTTTTACTGTTTTTTTTTTGTCACGATGGGATCCCGGCTATTATCTTTTTTGGAAGCCCAGGCGGTGAGTCTCCATTACATTCGTTACAGAATCTTTAGTTACCACCGATTGTAAATATTACAGGAACGCTGCACTGAGCCCAAGGTTTTGCGGTTCTCGGGCCAAAATGGAGAAAGCATACACCAAGAAACCGTCTCTTTCGACGTGCTGTTGCTTCTCTGCAACGATCTGGAAGAGCTGCAGATGGTTGGCGGCACCTATATCGTCCAAGCGCCAGAAGGCATGTTTTTTTGTGTTCTACAAACGAGATTTATTAGGATTTTGTTTTTTAAGGGGTCACGGCCGAGGAATGCCGGTCGTTTATCCGTGCCCTTCTGCGTGGCGAAGAACCGGCAGGCCCTCTGGCAACGGCACTGGCGGAGACGTTGAACGGCGGAGAAGCAAATATCCGCCGGCGACTCCAGACAAGGCCGTATCACGACGTCGTCGTGACCGTGGTAAGTTTTTGATAGAAATTGTATACAATTTTGATGCGCAAAACATCAAAAAACAATTTTTTTCAGAATGGCAAAGACGAAGGGTTCGCGATGAGGGCCAGCGTTCTCATTGCGTACTCTAAGTACTTCGCCAAAATCATGTTTCCCCGTCGCTGCGTCGTATGCATGAATGGATTTCCAACCGAAGCAGTAAAGGCAGTCGTCGGCTTCCTGTACACCGGCGAGGTGGATCAGAAGCTGAGAAAGCCGTTCACGCAAGCCTGCAGAGTGCTCAGCATCTGCTACAAAGATGTCCGCTTTGTGGACCGCGAAGTCGTGGTGCGGCCAGCCCGGGCATCGGAGCTCTCAAATGCCAAGGTGATCAGGGTGGACGGCGACGATCTCCGCAGCAAAATGGTCCCGGCAGAAGGCATCAAGACTGTCGGGCACCCATGAGGCACGCAGCGGCAATGTACATAAAAAAACAAGATCCTTCCCCCATTTCTCCCTTGGTTTTGTTTTTGAACTTGCAATTTTCTTATCGTATGAAATGTAGTGTTTTGACAAAAATAAAAAAAAACATTAAAAAAAAATGTTGGCTTTCTTACACCGGCGACGCGGACCGTCAGACTGGAGGCGGAGCTTCGGGCCGCCTGTGTGCCGCTCAGAATCCGCTGGGAGAGCGTCCGATTTGTGGGCCGGGACGTCGTGGTACGGTCCGCCCGGGCATCGGAACTTACTGGAGCAAAGATCCACCGGGTGGACCGCCTGGATCTCGCCAGATGACGTCCGCAGCCAAATAACCGGCTTATCAACCATCCAGAAGCCGTCATCGACCACGCACCACGCAACAATTGATACTCAATCCATTGAAACCCAGTTTATCCATTTGAATTTGATTGTGTTTGAATAAAAATGCAAAAACCCCAAAAAAGTGTATTAGCCTAAAAATCATGTTTTTGCTACTCCCGCAACGAAAATATTTTTCTAAACATCAAAAAGTGTGCGCTTCGTTTTGTTTGTTGTTGTTGTGCAATTTTTTTTGAACACAACATGCTAGGACTATCCGCTTACGGCAGCGGCAGCGATTCCGATGACGGATCCGATACTGAATCCACCCCCACTCCCAAGACGACCAACGTTCGTCTCAATGTTGTTTACAAGACAGAACAGCAACAACCGTCGCGCACAATTCCTTCAAACGGCATTTCAACAACTCGTAAGTCTTTTTTTTCTCTTCGCTTTGTCGTTTCAACCAGCGTTTTTGTTTTAGAAGTCCCCGACGATGACGAAGAAATGGAAGTAACCCAGCCAGAAGGCCTGAAACTGCCTTCTGCGTCGAGTGCCGTTTTGCACGCTTCCAGCAGCATCACAGCCGACGACGACAAACTTGAGGACTTTCTTATGAAAAAGCGGGACTGGGAGACGAAGATCGGCGAGGCCAACAAAGCGAAGATGGCGTCCAAGGGAACCAGAAAGCTGATCGATGCTTTTGGCGCGTTTTCGGCGACTTCTTTGGCCAGGGAGGAAAAAAGCATCTTTGAACCGGCTAATGTGAGTTTTTCTGGGGTTTTGGTGGTTTTCCTGATTCGAAAATACGGGGTTTCGGGCCCGGGTCGGGATTTTTGGAATTTTCGGGTTCGTGGACCCAAAAATAGTCTAAATCGTAAAAAAATTGAAAAAACCCTAAAAATCATATTTTTTGATTTGTAAGACTCAATTTTTGGTATATTTGGATGCAGAATGCAAAAATTTCGGTAAAATGGAATTCAAATAACGTTTTGAGGTATAAAAATTGTAATGGGTTTTAGTCCGGGTCGGTTACCCCAAAAATTTCCAAATTTGCATTTTTTGGGGTTTTTATGGTTTATTTTAACCTATTTTGTTTTTCAGAAGTCAGTGATCACCAAACCGAAGCCATCAACAACCAGATCGGCAATGCTAGCCATGCTGCCCCCTCCATCGGCCTCCAAGCCCTCAAAATCCGGCCCAGCAGTTTCTACGACGTCTTTTATGCCTACTTCAGTCCGAAATCGGCAATTCCAGCCGGCCGCCGCTCCACCGGCTGCCAAGAGGTCCAAACCAGCGGTAGAACCCGTTGAAGAGGTCTCAGACGAGCCTGGAACCGTCGACGACGGGGATTCCGATTTCCTGGGTCTGGGAAGTGTTCGAAAAACCGATTTAATCGATTTCCGGAATCTTCCAAGGCCGAGTGCGTCCGCGGCACCGACAATTTTTCTTTCCGACGACCCAGTTGGTCCAGCGTTGCCTGCCCCGGCTCCGACCCCGGCTCCGGAGCCGGAGCCTGAAGGACCGACTTCGAGCAGTAGAAGTAATCCAATGAAATTCATAAACGACGAACAAGCAAAGAAACTCATCTACAAACACGAACTCGAGCAGTGGAGTGCGTCAAACGTCTTTGCCAACGACGCTGTCGCTGATATGGTCGACGTGAGCGTAGATCGCGTGCTGGGACCCGATGTGAGGGAAACGGTGCTCCGAAATATCGATCACTCCAAGACAGCCGCCTTCGCTGCCGTCCACCACCCTGCACCGGTGAAGAGCAACAAGCTGGCGAAGATGAAGCACCAGATCACCCATCTTGCGAGCCTCGCCGTCGCCCGAGACGATCAGCTCAAGGAGCAGTGGGCCGCGAGTCGGGAGAGCAAGGCTGCTTCCAAGAGAAAGTACGGCTTTTGATTTTATATTTATGAATGTTGGTTTTTTTTTTCGTATTTGGCGGATGAATGAATGAATTATGCATGCGGAAAGGAACGTTCCTTGGTACAGGGGTTGGTCTCGTTGGTCACAAAATTTTTTCGCCGGGGAGATGTTTTTTTTATTATTTTTATGTATCTTTAAAAAAAATTTGTTTGAAAACAAGTTTTCGCGCAAAAAAAATCTAAAAACGGATTTTTTTCGCGCAAAGAAATCTAAAAATGGATTTTTTCCCAAAAAAATGAAAAAGAAAGATTTTTTTTAAATTCGTATTTTCATTTTTGAGCAAATTCCAAAATATTTTTTTTTGCAAAAATTTTAACCCAAAATTAAAAAAATTTTTTTTTTCAAAACTCAAATTTTCGTGCAAAAAAAATACAATTTTTTTTGATGAATTTTAAAAAAATTTGTAAATGAAAAAAATTTCTTTTTTTTTAAATGAAGTTTTTTTTCAAACAATTTTTTTTTGTTTTCTGTTTTCCAATCCGGCTTTTTTTTCTGTTTTTCAAGTAATAAATAAATAAAAAATCAAATTTTTATGCAATGATAACCCAAAATCAGTTTTTTTAATATTTTTTTGTTTAAACTAATTTTGATAATTAAAAAAAATATTTTTATAAATTATTTTTTCAATATTTTGAACTGTTGCTCTCTGATTCCGCAGAATTTGAAAAACAACACATTTTTTGTAAAAAAAATTCTTCGCAATTAAATATATAAAAAATAAAATGGCAAAACTTCCGTTTTTTCGTTATAAATATTATTCCAAAAATATTTACGACCCACTTTCCATCCACCGGACCAAACCAATTTGAACTCCTGCTTCGACAAAAAAAAAATTATGTTACGCGTGCCCTCCCTCCCCCGCGACAAACTCATGTCAGCGGCGGCATCAACGACTGGACTACCAACCAACCACCCAACAAACCAACTTGCCTGCTTGCTTGTTCATTGTTTATAACGTCTATTTTAGGCATTGTTTTTTTTGCCCCCGGCTAGGAGCTTTAAAATTGTGTTTGTGTTTAAAAAAACAAAAAAAACAGCCCCCAAAAATTCCGTAAATGCCGAGCCGTCTGCCGCGTCGACGACGACAAAGTGCGACACATGTCGTCGTATTTTTTTTATGACGAGAAGAGTGAACAGAACAGAACACTCACCCCCACCCCCGGAGAGGGGCGAACAGTCGTTTTTTTTTGTTCTCGAACGAACACGAAAATTTTGTTAATTTTGTTTGACATATCGAACGAACGCGAACATTTTTGTCAGTGTTCGCGAACGAACACGAACAAACAACGAACAGATTTTTAGCATATTTTATACAAAATGTTGTACAAACTGGGCATAAAAACGTAAAATTTGGCACTATGCGTTTTCACGTTTTTGGTGACAGTTTTCCTACACTTTTTATTGCCATTTTTGGAAAAATAACATTCATTTCGGCATCATTAAACTGATTTTTCCTAAATTTTTGTTCGTTTTATCTGTTCGGAAAATTTATCTTTGTTCGCGAACGAACTCAAACAAAGCAAATCTGTTCTCGAACAAACACGAACTCAAAAATTTGAATTTGTTCGCGAACGAACTCGAACGAACACGAAAGTTTGTCCATAGGACTCGGCTTTTGTTAAGTACAGTGTTTTTAGTACGTCCAATTGATTTTGTACTTGTCAAACGAACACGTACTTGACATGAGTTTATGCACGTCACAGATCCCAATTTTCCGCATTAGCTTGTTGAAAATCAGATTTTCCCCTTGAACAGCGGTTTTTTTGGGTGCGCGTCCCCGTTTAACTTTTTTTTTTCACGTGTTCAGGAAGCCTCATTTTTTCCCCGGATCCGGGGTCCTCGAAGTTTGTATGTATGTATCACCGAACAAACGAACACTCACTCTCGCGAGAGTCATAACACTGATCGGGTACATAAAATGTATGTACAATATCAGCACTGGTATCGGTAACATTTTATCTCATCTCATCTTGTCCCGTGTTTGCACAACCTTCGTTCCTTCATCCTCGATGAAATCTATTTTTACGTACGTACAAACATTTTTTATCCCTTTTTTTAAAGTGCTTTTGTTGATCCGCACCCGATCATCAGCCTCCTTCCGGCAGCTAACTCGATTGAAAATGTGTGTGTATATAATATTTTATTTCTTGACGTCAGTATTTGCTCCTGATCTCTCACCTGTTCATTTACGTGGAATGTGACTCTCTCTCTCAAACCCGAATAAACGACTGAACGACATCGTCGACGCTTTTCCCATGAAAAAAATGTCGAAAACAATGTCAAAGAGCAGCTGCTGTCAGATCAGTTGGACAAATCTTTTCAATCGCAATTTGCCGGTCGGCTAATTGCTTGTAGCTTGTCAACAGCCCCAAAAACACGTGCACGCGTGCGATGAAAAAAAAAAGAAGGGGGCTGGACGGTGAAAAAAAAACGAAAAACGACGAGGACGGCTATTTAGAAGACAAACGACGCGAGAAAAGCGTGTCGTCCTCCTCCGGGACTCGAGACTCGGGACTGGACTTCGCGGTGCCGGTCGTCGTCCCACAAAGGTGCAGGAGTATCACGCTCACTTGTCTCTGCCATGTTCCATGTTCCATGTTCCGTGCTGCTGCGGGGGTTGTCAGAATTTATAATAAATAAAACATGCGAGTCCCGAAAATTTACCACCAAAAATTTATTTTCGTTCAACCACAACCACAAAATTTATTTTCTAACAAATATTTTTTTCTGACGTGTCTCGAGTGTAGTATTTGCCCTCCGGCGTGATCCATCATTCTAAAAATTCTGCACAGTCGGCGGTGAGCTTTGACTCTCAAGAGACTCTCCAAAAAAAAAGTGACATGGTGTCATGGATGGCACCGAAAATAGTCTCGAGTGCCACCCCGACACTTGTTTGTTTTTTTTTTGTTTTTTTTTTCTGCCGAGTGAGTAAAAGCATAACATGCCACTCGGCGACAGCTGCAGTCGTGGAGGAGGACACTCGATTTTTTTATGAATTTTATGAAACATAAACGTTTCGTTTCGTTTTGCAAATCAAATTTTGTTCATAAAAAAGAACGAATATGATCAACTTTGTTTTCGCTCGCTCGCGAACACAAACGAACATCGAACAATTTTTTTTACCATTTGGATCAAATTTTGTTCATTCAGGCAGAAATATTCGAAATTTGCGTTTTGTAACAGTTTTTTTTAGCGTTTTTGAATTCATTTTTCTAAATTTTCCAAAAATTGATAACCAATTTTGTTCGTTTTTTACGTTCGAAAAAATTTAGAAATGTTCGTGAACGAACACGAACAATGTATTTTATAAAAAAATCTGTTCACGAACAAATATGAACAACAAACAATGAAAAAGTTGTTCGCGTCGAACATAAATGGACAAAAATGTTCACTAATCCTCAAAGAGGACAAAAAACAACAAAAAACCAGCAAAGTACCGTAATATTTTGAGTCCAATTTCCCAGATGTTCAATTTTGTGTCCTTTCTTGCAAAACAGGGGTAAGTAGAAGTTATATCAAATTTCGCATCTTTTACGTGACTTCCTTTCTTCGCCTCCGCGTCCATCAACTACCTGGCCTACCTGGCCAGGTAGAATCAGAGTTCTCGATTTTGTACGTTCATTTTTCTCACGAGATTTTGTACCAAATTTCTTGGAAAAACGAAAAAAGAAAAACGACTGCGTGTATGAATGAATGAATGAATGACTTCTTTTCTTTTCTTTTTGCTTCGCTTCGCCGTTGCCGTTCCTTCGTTTAACTCCGGTGAAACCCAATCCATCCGCATTCACATTCACATTCACATGTTTTGGTTGGCTTTAGAACTCTTTTCCTGCAAAAACCCAAGTTTTTCAAACTATTATTGTTTTTTTTTTCTTGCAGAAAGAACTGTGATTTTGAATTTTCAATAGAGACGGTTTTTTTGATGAATGAATGAATGAATGGAGACGAAACGTTTGTCCGTCGAATCATCTGTCAACCCTCAACAAATCCAAGGAAAAAGGCAGGGTGACATTTTCTGACGTGCTTCTCGTCACCGGATGCGGTCCTGCAAACGCCTGGAAGGGTGTTTTACATAAATCCTACACGTCCGGGAGAGCTCTCGAGCTTGAGCTTTATCCCATGCATCTTTCCAAATAACCGGGATCGGCCGGGGGCGGCAGAGTTCATGTGACCGTAACCAAATGAAAAAACGTTCAAAATAAACATGTATTATTTTTGCACTAACTCCCAAAAAAAAATTTTTTTTTACTCGTGTGTGACCTGTTCTGTTGTTGATAGATGGAAAAAACCGAAAAGTGAGCTAGTAAATTTCCCACGGATCAGAGATGTTTGCGGGGTTTAGCATGCGTCATAGGTCGGGACCCAGCCTTTCCCGTTTCTCACGGTAAGCTGGGTTAAAAACCCCAGCCACCCGGGTTCGCGGAGGCTTTGTTGAACTCAAATTTTTCTAAAAATGTTGTTTTTCAAATTTCTTTCTCCTTTTTGAAAAAATTAGAACCCGAAATACGTGAACGTTCGCATTTGTTCGCGAACAAAGTCAAAATTTATGTTTCATTTTTGTTAACAAACAAAATTTTTCTAGATCAATTACGTTACTCATTCACGAACATTTCTAAATTTTTCGAACGAATAAAACGAAAAAAATAGGCCACCAGTTAGAAAAAAAATCAAAAACGCTGTTCTTTGAAAAAAAAAACTAAAAAAAGTGGTTCAGCTTTAATTTTGAAAAAGTGTTGAAAAATTCACAAAAAACAGATTACGTAAATATTTCTGCCTAAATGAACAAAATTTGAGTCAAATAGTAAAAAAAATGTTCGATGATCGTTTGCGACCAAAAAAAACTGCTGTTTGCCATTTCCTGGTCAAAATACCCCTGAAAAGTTGTTTTTTTCAAATTTCTCTGTTTTTCTAAAATTATGATTTCAACTTTGAACAAACTACAGTACCCCCAAGAGCGTTGTTTATCGCTTCGCCGCGGCACCCGCATTTTTTTTTGTTTTTTTTTGCTCCCCGCGTGAAGCAGTTATTTTTTTTTCTAAACGTTCGACAATACATACATTCATAGTACGCAATCCCCGTTATTTTCCGCGAACGAGAGTGAGCGAGAGCGGAAAACTGCCTCTCGACGTGTTTGTCTTTGCCCGAGTCAATGGCCTCCTCGACTGACAGTGGCGGTAGTTGTGGTGGTGGTGGTGGTGGTTTTTTGCACTTGCTCTCGGCCATTTCCCGCCCTCCCCCCACGCAAACCGTCGCCGCGCATTCATTTTCTTCTTCGTCTTCTTCTTCATCATCATCTGTTTGCTCGTCTCGTCCATTGCCGGGGTCGGTGTGAAGCCGTGGCGAAATCGGATTTGTCATTCATCCAATACCCCTCTTCATTTAATTAATTATCGTGCCGGGATTTCATTTTTAAATATTAATTAAATAATTTATCTTGCCTCGGGCAAAAAATTTTTTTTCTGTTGCAAAAATTTTTTGCCATTGCAGGCGTCTGATTGAGTATGGCAACCATCTGCGACACCCTCGTCGAAGTTTTTCTTCCACCCGTGCCCGTGCCATCGGCGACGGCATCTTCGTCTTCGTTCCAGCGACCCTTCAGACTCCGCGTCAAAAACGACGTCTATACCATTGATTCTGAAAAGCTGAGAAAATTGTCGCCGATCTTTGCCGTCATGTGCTTTGGTCGGGATTTTGAAAATGGTCGTGAACTGGAACGTGAGATTGTCGACGAAAAAAGCACGGACATCGCGATATTTCTCAACTGTCTTCACCAGCAATCCGCTATTACAGGTAAGCGTTGACTGACTGAATAACTGACTGAATCATCGGGTTACTAAACACACATTACGGTGTGAATTGATGTCTGATTACTTGTGCATAAAAAAAGTTGTGCTAAAAAAAGATTTATACAGAATACGTGCAAAAAAAGATTTTGGGTTTTGACACGATTTTTTTGGTTTTGTCGCCATTTTTTCGGTTTTGACACGAAATTTCTTTTTTTTTTGCACAAAAATTGACGCATCGGTTTACGGTAGTATTTACAAAAGTTTTTGGTTTCACCACGATTTTCTTTGGTTTCGACACGAATTTAGAATTTTTTGGACCAAAATGGATTTTTTGAATTCGACACATTTTTTTTGGTTTCTACACGAAATTTTTTTTGCACAAAAATCATTACACCGATATACGGTAGTTTTTTGAGGCGGCAGCAGACAGTTTTTGGGTTTCGACGCGATTTTTTTGATTTCAACACGATTTTGCACGGTCTCGACACGAAAATTCTTTTTTTTTTGCACAAAAAATCGTAGCACCGGTGCGTAGGTGTCTTGTTTACGGTAGTTCTTTGAGGCGGCAACAGTCTTTGGATTTTGTGTTGATTTTAAGTCCTTTGTTTTCATAAAAGTGGTACTTTAATTTTTTGTTTGCAAAAAAAAAGTTTAGGAAAAAAACGTGTAAAGTACCTTACTTGACAGAAAATTTGAAATCAAAATGAAAACACTTTTTCTTTTTTTTTGCAGATAAAAATTTTGTGACGATTCTGCGACTGGCAACCAAGTACCAGGTAGAGAGCCTGGTTAACGCCTGTGAAAACTTCGTTCTCAATGAATCAAATCTCGAGTAAGTGTCACCTTTGTGTTTATTTGACTTTCACCTGGCTTTTGACGTAGTGCACTCACTACTCATTTTTTATTTGTGTTCTCAACTTTGGTTAATAAAATTTTTAAATTTAAAAAAAAATTTTTCGAAAAAATTTTCAAAAAAATCATTTTTTTTGCAGACACCTAAAACCTGACGAAATTCTGACGCTGCTCATTTCGAGCAACGATTATCACCTTCGTCGACCCGTAATCGAGCGCCTCGTCCTCCAGATAGCACGTGAAGACCGTTTGACGCTCAATCGCCTCAAGCTTTCTCGCTACCTGCCTGCTCACGTGAGTTTTTTTTCATTAAACCGACCCCGATTGTTTGTTTGCCCCCAGTTTTTTTTCATTAGACGTGTTTTTCCTAGCACTTATGGCCACTTATCAGGGGGATCTGAGTTCCGCGGAAGCCAGGCAGGCTCCGGTGTCAAGTGGCTTGGCTTGCTTCAAGTGCTTTGCTTGGCTGCTGAAGCGCACCCGGAGACGCTTTAGGCCGTACTCTGAACTTCCGTTCATTACAAAATCGCAAATTCAAAGTTTGGCACGTCGCCGGAAACTGGAAAAATCGGTGTTTGCTCTTTTTTATTGGAATTTGGAATTTTTATGCAAGGCGACAGATAAAATGCGGAAATTTGTTCAATTTGCGCTTACTTGGGGGGAAATTTGTTGTTTGCTGTTTCCTGATTGTTGATTGTTGATCATACCACAATGCACATTTTAAGATAGATTTTTTTAGGACAGAGAAAAATATTTTTTTTGGATTTTGGATTTTTTTTACATTAAAAAAATAATTTTTTTTATTTTTAGATTTTTTTTCGAAACTTTGTTTTTTGTTTTTTGACCCAAAAAAGTTAATTTGTATACGATAGACAAAAACAAAAACAAAATCCAAAAGTGCAAACTATTTTTTTGCATTTTTGCGAATTTTATTTTTTATTTTTTAAAAACACGGAAAAATTTTTTGAACGCGTTTTTTGACCTCAAAAAATTTGTATTCGGTAGACAAAACCAAAATCCAAAACAACAATAACTTTTTTTGTTTATTAAGAGAAAATTTAATTTTTTTAATTTTTAAGAACCCGTAAAAAAATAAATTTTTAGATTGCTTGTTTTTTGACCCAAAAAAGGTAGTATACGGTAGACAAAACCAAAACCCAAAACACCAATTCAAAATTTTATTTGTTTATTTATTTTTGGAAAATGTGAAAAAGGGATTACGTGCAGACAAATAGGTTTACGTTCATCTCATCCACTTTCCCGTGGCCTACGTTAGCAGGTCTTCGGTCGTCGGCCTCGGGATCAATGACACAGAAGCAAGCACCAACGCGCAACTAACATTTTGACTGCTTGCGTGCGTATGTATGATTGTGCACAAACCACTCATACTTCTTCTCACGATTCATTCGAGGGGCAAAATTCACTCGCTCATTCATTCATTTGTCTTTGACGTACAAACAAAGGGACAAGAAAAAAAAATTGAAAAAAGCATCCTACAATCATTGTATCCAAATTCTTATCACCAATTACCCTTCTTCTTTTTTTATAGCTATATGGAGGCATCATTGCAACCAATATGAATCTCGGCAAACTCCGGGAACACGAACAAATGAACGGGCACGTCTTTCGACTCGATCGATGCAAGATAATGCATTCAAAACGTGGATTTTGTGATGATTGTCGTCAAATTATGGATTCCAGCATCTGCGATGGATGCAAGCGTTCTCTCTGCCGTCCGCATTGGTCTGCGGAGAAATGTACGTCTGACTATGGTGAGCGACTTCTTGTAGAGCTCAAGAAAGGCCTCATCGAGTTGGATTACGATTGAGAGTGTACATACATGTACAGTATGTGGACCCAACATCCAACCATCCAACACCAACACCTCCTTGCCTTTTGGCCCATTCTAATGCTTTTGTTTCGTGTTTCTACTTACTCAAATCCCATCGGTGAGCGTGTCTCGTTGTAATAATAGTTGATGTTAGAAATAAAGTGATACTTAATCTGATGTTGGAGAAATGCAGAGTGATGAATGGACCGGAACAAAATACAAATTTGAACGTCCAAAAATCAGTTTTTAACGTTATTATTAATAACTTATTAAAGGATTTTTTAAAAATTAAAAAAAAATCTTATCGATAATTGGAATTTATAAAAAAACATTTTTGATTTGAAAAAAATATTATTTTTTTCAACAAAATTTTTTTCAACAAATTTTTTTTATATTTAATTTAAATTGAATATTCTTTAAATTTTGATAAAAGCAAGTTTCTTAATTCTGCACAAAAAAAATTTTGTCCCAAAAAACACAGAAACGGCGATTTTGTTCAAAAACCTGCGAAAATTGTTTTAAAAAATGCAAAAGATATTCCTTAAAAGGTCCTAAACAACGACTCTATATTTGTGATTCTCATTCCTGTTAGTTTTTATCATTTTTTAAAAAATTCCTATACACATTTATCTTTTCTGACTAAAAAATAATTTTTTGAAGTTTTTCATCACTTTCGAAAATTATCATTTTTGGGTAAACATGGACCGGACAGTTTGTGTTGTGTAAACAACTTCAGCCGTAGAAGAGCCAGGTCAAAAAGCAATTGCCATCCCCCAATGTTGTATTTTGTACGAATTCTAGGGGGTTGAACTGAGTTCGGCTGTGTCTTCTCGGGCTGTGACTGTTATCAGCCGCGATCTCTCCTGATTGACTGTCAGAGCGTGGCAAAGTCTGACCCGGGTATAAAGAAGGGTAAAGGCGTATAAAAGGGTCGTTCTACACATTTTAGCAGCCACACATCCCTTGGTTAGACCTCCGGCAACGATGCATCAACGACTACTCCTGGCTCTTGTCGCTTCGTGCTTCGTCGCCTACGTCGCAGCTGACTGCTCTTATGTCGACATCGCTGACCTCACCGACAACGCTTACACCATCCATTTTGCCGACGCTGTTGGCTCGACTCTCGACGCTAACAACCAATCTGTTTGCTACAAAAACGAGCCTGATATCAAGTTTCCGGGTGGATTGAAACTCATCAGTGGTACTGTTACCGTAAAAAGCGCGCTCAACCTCATCAACAACACTCAGGCTTACCTGACGCTGAAGAAAAACTCCTGGCTCATCGGAACTGTCTGCAAGGATGGAAATAGCAACAACGCCCTGGTCCCCGACGAAGACTGCCGGATTCCACTCTGCGTGAACTCGACCGAGACTTCGTTCTGCACGCTCCTCGGGACGCCAGGTGTACACAATCTGAGTGAAATTGAAAACAGTCTCGACATCTCGAATGTTCTCATTTTTCCCGATATTCCCTCTTCGCTCAACGGCATTTTGAAGGGTCAATGGCAGATTACAATTTCCATCAGAGTTGGTGGACAGGAAGTTGGTGTTATCAAGGCTCCCAGCAACGAGGACTACATTTACATCAATGAGTAGTAAATAGCATTTTTTTTTCTGTTTTGATCACTTTTTTTGAGTAATAAACATTCCTGAAAGGCAAAAATTTTTGGGGACTGATAAGGGACGTGTGCGGTTAAAATCAAGAATTTTCTGAGACTCCAAAACCGGAAGAAATGCAAAAGGGCGAGGTACCGGAATCCGTGCGCAACACCGGGACTAAATACAACCAGGGATGGGCGAATGTTCGTGTTCGTTCGAGTTTGTTCACAAACAAATTCAAATTTTTTCATTTGTGTTTGTTCGAGAACAGATTTGCTTTGTTCGTGTTCGTTCGCGAACAAAGATAAATTTTCCAAACAGATAAAACGAACAAAAATTTAGGTAAAATCGGTTTAATGGTGCCGAAATTGATGTTATTTTTTCAAAAATGGCAAATAATGTTCATTGCCTCCGGCAATAAAAAGTTTAGGTCACCAAAAACGTGAAAACGCACAGTACCGAAGTTTACGTTTTTATGCCCAGTTTGGACAAAAATTTGTATAAAATATGCTAAAAATCTGTTCGTTGTTCGTTCATGTTCGTTCGTCAACACTGACAAAAATGTTTGCGTTCGTTCGGTTTTTCGAACAAAATTAAAAAATTGTTCGTGTTCGTTCGAGAACAAAAAAACGGCTGTTCGCCTATCCCTGACTACAACTTTCACTGATTATACATATTATACGTACATGCTTAACCGGATGCTGCAGAATCCATCCCAGGTACAATTGCGTCACGGTGCAGCCACAAATCAGGCTCATTGCAGCAGATTATGCTATCAGTTCCTGTTCGCGCATATATTTATCACATGAGCTGTTGGCTAGGTAATATAATATTATACTATGCGCTGCCAGGGGCCGTAAAAAGACGATGCAGGGGCCAAACAGGCAAGGATGAATTGACGAAAAAAAATTATTGTGTATCGTTCGACAAAGAAAGTCAAAAAACGAACGATTAATCGTAAATCGTTTTACAAGCTCCTACTAAATATAAAAAAAAAACCCTACGATCAAGTCATTTACATACAAAAAATGCCTGACAACATGCACAGACATGCGGGGTCACTCACGCGAGGAGGACACGAACGCGAACACACCTGTATCAAAAAAAAATATTATAGTATGTATATATTTTGACCGGTTTGCTCGCTCGCAAGTCGCGATTTTGACTTTCACTCACACAGAGACTAACTAGACTGACAATGGTGCAAATAAATATAAGTGGATCACGGACCTTTGACGCTTTTATGATACTTTGCTTTCAATTTTGTTCCAAAATCTGCTGACAAATCATAATCTTCTGACAAATGTGTGCCACCACCTGTGTGGTACCTGTTCTGTTTAGACAGGGTCTAACACCCGCGGGGGTTCATACTGGGACTATAGCACCCCATTAAAGACCTTGGAAACCGATCGGATGTTCTGTTATGTTATCGGTCTGGTTTACTTTTTTTTTCTGTGGTTGTCCTTGTCCTTGTCTTTGCACTTCAGTTGACTGAACTCAACCCCCCAAAACCCCCCAATCTTTGGCCACTTGGGGACTTGGAGACTTGGGGGTTCGGTTCAGGGTGTAATTTTCCGCCCTCATATATTCTCTGCGTTCGACCTCAATCGACCTTGCATGGACAGGATCCTGATCGTAAAAAAAAAAAGCAAGCAAGCGCGGTTCCACGCTCCATGCTCTTTTACGTACGTACGTACGTATGTAGTGGCTTGCCAAAACCTGCCATGAACCATGGTTCTTGGTAAAAAAAAAAATACGCCCCAAGTGAGAGCACTTTGCGCGTTCCAACGCATACAACGACCCTCGATGGCACCCCGGGGGTTTGTTTAAAAGAAGCGCTGGAGGTCGTGATTTTGGTGATAATATCCTATTCAACCTCTTGATCGTAAAGAAATATGTATCTATTTTTTTCTCTTCTTCCTGCAACAATAGTCGACACCTGCCGGCTGAGGTGTCGTGCATGCAACGCACGCAAGGCAGGCGCGAACAAGCTGATATGTACATACATTGTACGCCACGGAGGAGAAGGCCCCCGGCTGCGTTGGGAGCTGACTGGTTTCTTTCTCTGTTCAATCGCATGAATCCGATCTATCTGCGCAGGCAGGGCAGGGCCATGCTTCTCAGCCTGCGTGCCTGCTCTGTTTGTGCCTTTGTTCTCCTCTTTTCCTCCTCTCCGGGTGTGAGTCACGTCACTGAAGCTTTTTTGGGCAACTGGTATACCCCAGCGCCGCCGCCGATGCCGATGACTCTCAAATGGGAGATAAAAAAAATACATACATACATAGCTTGTTCTGATTTATCAATTATGAGTTTTCCCCCCTTAGGGATTGTTTTAACGTGTTCCTTTTTTTTGCAAAAAAAAACACCTCAGAATCCGCAATCTGCAATTTGCAATTTGCAATTTGTGGTTCGAAACTCTAATGTATTTTGTCCATACAAATCGAGTAAGTGGTTAGAAAAAAAAAATTTGGCTGTGATCATTCACACCACCTACAAATACATCCAAGGCCTTCGACGGGGGACGTCACACTCGGAGTGACGTGACGTGACCACAATCACAATGATCGTTCAGTTCAGGTCTTCGTTCACACATCAGTGTTGGCGTTGATCGGATTTGACACGCCTTTTTGACTCTTTCAGCGTCATAACTTACTTAGTACTGACATTGCAACCTCAGTACGTATATGTACGTTAGATACACATACGTCATCTCGAACTCTTTGTAGCCTGGACCGGAAAGCGCGAAGGTCGTCCGGTCAACGCCCTGATACTCATCCTCGTTCACTCATGTTAGTCAGTCAGTCTGATATTTAGGTTTCAGTTCGGTGTCCTGACAATCATTCGTTCTCCATTCTTCCCCCAAAAATGTTTTTTAATCACATTTTTTGCGTGATTGCCCTAAAGCATTTATTTGCATTAGTACTGTCCGGGAGAATCCAGTTACTATCTTTTGAAGAAAAAAAAAGTATCTACAATCTATCTGAAATCCTTGATTTGAAAAAAACATGTAATGTACATGTGTTTTTTTGTTGTTCCAGCTTTTCATCCACAGAGTAGTTGGGAGAAGAGTATACATACTATAGTCAGATGAGCCCGAGCGTTTACTATGCCTGAAACTTTCACGACTGTCAGACTGGTTCTCCCAGGTCATTTGTGTCTATTTCACCTGTCTTTAGCTTGTAGCAAACATTCACGGATCCCAGGAAGACACGCTTGTTGATGACCGGCGTCAACGAACGAACGAACGAACCAGTCTTTGCAGGAGAAAACTTTCACTAATGTTGTGCCGAACCATTTGAGCCGCGCAGCGTAAATACATATTATACATAAAACGAGGTGATAATGTAAATGACGACAGGTATGACTTGTATTTATTACAATCAAGGTGCTAAATATTATATGTATTATCGTTTAATATCGTTTACACGCGATCTATCTTTCTACACCGGTCCTAATCAGATTTTTTGCAAAAGTTATGATTACATTAAAACCCTGGCTCTGGTCAACTGGATTCTAGTTTAGTTTAGTTTCAGCAAAAAAAAACAACTAAACATTTTTTGTGCACTACGGAATACTTTGTGGCCCACTCAGATTTTTTGATGAAAAAACAAAACATAGTACATAAATACATACAAATTATATGCGCTCGTGTTCGTTTGTTTCTTTACAGTTCTTTGACCATAGACTTCTCCAGAAGACACAATGTGCTCGTTTCACGTGAACTCCAAACTCCAAGAAGAAAAAAAATTATAAATGACTCCCGGCAAAGTCACAAACCTGTGCGGAAGTCAAAAAACAGGGAAAGATAGAAATTTTTGAACTTTTTACCTGACTTTACTTTTTTTTTGATTTTCTTTCTGACTACAAATAATAAGGAGAAGAGAAAGTGACTGACTGAACCTTTTGGTACCTCCACCGCTGACCACACTCTTCGTTGCATCAGACGCGCTTGTTTCATTTACACTGTGACTTCTTACTTCTTGTCATGTCAATAACGTGTTTGTTACGCTGACTGAAACGGACTTGGGCCATGTAAAGCACGTTTTTTTTTGGGGGGACACACGATATTCTGCCGGCGGCGTTTTTTTTAAAGCCTTTGATCCCTACTGACAGGTTCTTCTTGTGGCCGTGGCTGTGGCCGTGATTTTGATTGTGGTGGCGCCAGGCAATGCCTGGGGCAATCCCAGGTCGCCATCCGTCCTCCTCCCCTCCTCCTCTTTGGAAGCTCACGCGCGATGCGCGTGCGCGTGCGAGTTTCCTTCTTTCCTGGAGAGCACCAGTTTTTGGCCTGGCTAGGCTGCTATATCATTTGTTGCTTGTTACATCCGCGAATATATATGCATCCCTTTTGTTGCGTGTGTTTTTTTGTTTTTTTTCCTGGAAAACACCTGTTTACCCACTTCTAATTATTTTAGGCTCAATAACATCCATGCGGCCACTTGAAAAATTTTTTGATTGGTACGGCAGATTTATCGCTCGCCGGCCTTGGCCTTTTATTGTGAGTATTTTTGAAGTTCACGCAGAGTGCTATTTTACCTGTATTTTTTCCAGATTGCACCTGTAATCATAACTCTGATAGCATGCCTTGGATTTTTCAACTTTCATGCCGAAAACAACATTTGGGACATCTACGCGCCGTTGAACGCTCTGAGCAGAGTGGAAGAGAAAGCGCTGGAGCCTTTTGAGTACGCTTCGGCCAGCCATCATTATCGGGTAAGTTCGGTGACAAAATTGGAACAAAAATTTTTTGAACATAAAAAACATTTTTTTTAATAAAAAAAACATAAAAATCCTTTTTTTTATAAAAAAAAATACTTCAAAAATTTTTACGCTGAAAAATTAATTTGTGCATCAATTTTTTTAATGCGGTTTTTTATTCAAAAAATATTTTTTTTAATTTAATTTAATTAATTAATTGATTAATTAATTTTTAAATTTTAACTAATTTAATTAATCAATTAATTAAAAATTAGTGAAAATAAAAAAATAACGAATTTTAAAAATTCATTTTTTTTTTTTTTACATAAAAAATGTGTCATTATTTTATAAAACTTTGTAAATTTTTATGCATTTTTTTCAGATCCAAATCTTAGTCGACAGAAAAGACGGCGGAAACCTGATGAACAAAAACGATCTCACAGAAATCGCATTTGTCAACCGAGTCGTGGTCGACAACGTCACCGTCGCCGACGGCACAGGTGGTCCCCCGCTACCATATTCAGCGCTCTGCGGCGTTTACTGTAACGATAGCAACGCTCTGGTTCTCGGATTTCTCCAGGCAATCGTCGAGACTGCCGGGAGCAACGTTCCCTTCGCTCTGACTTATCCAAATGCTCAGGCTCTGCAGAACCACGTTTTCATGGGTTATTCCATCGGCGGACTTCACTGGACACATTCTGAGGATTCCGAAGACATCGTCGATGGCTTTAAACTCCTCGTTTTGCATTACATGGTCGATACTTCTCTTCCGGGTGGAGAAATTCTGAAACAAAATCTGGAACATCAGTTGAGGAGACTTTTTCTGAGGGCAACTGCAGATTCTGCAAACATCAGCTACGTGGTTCTTTCAAGACAGAGAGAATTGGAAGAACAGTCAAAAATTACTCTCGTCGCAATACCTTTTCTTGGGTTAACAGGTATCGTGCTGACCCTGTTCATGATCATCACCCTGTTCAACTGGCCTCTGTACAAATCCCAGCACATTGAAGCCGTTTTTGGAGTATTGTCTCCCGCGATGGCTCTCGCCACGACATTCGGCGGACTTTGGGCAATTGGAGTGCCGTTCTCGAATATTTTAACCGTAGTGCCATTTTTGGTTATCACAATTGGCATTGACGATGCGTTTTTGATTCTTGCTGGATGGCGCCATTCTGGGTTGGTTTTTTTTGAAAATTGTTCGATTTTTAGGAAAAAAATTTTAAATTTTAAAAAATTTTAAATTTTAAAAAAATAAAAAAAATAATAAAAATTTAAAAATTTAAAAAATTTAAATTCAAAATTTAAAAAAATTAAATTTAAAATTTAAAAATTAAAAAAAAAATTAAATAAAAAAAAATTGAAATTAATTTAGGACCCAACGCGACTTCGAAGCCCGAATGGGAGCCGCTCTTGCCAAATCCGGCGCTTCAGTATCTGTGACATCGATTACGGATGTTCTCTGCTTCGGAGTCGGCCTAATCAGTCAGATGCCGGTCGTTCAACTTTTTTGCCTTTACACATCGGTGGCGCTTACCGTCGACTTTTTTTACCAGGTATGTTCTTTTTTTTTACGAGCATGAGAATCTCATGAGAAGCTTGTTTGTTCGTTCGTTCGTTCGCACGCATACTAAATACTTGACTGGCGTGAAGGAAACCGACCAGTAGGTTTCTCGTTTTTCTTTGACTCTGGGATATTCCTTGCACGCATCCGCGCATGCATGCATTTTTGAAACCGGTTTGCACTCGACTGCACTGGCAATTGATTGCCCTGGACACTTTTTTCGGCCAGCAAGGGAGCTTACATTGTGGATACAAACATCTGCCATTCTTCCAGAGCGTGAAATCGTATCAAATCTGATTAGATTTTTTTTTCATGCAAATTTGTATAATAAATATTTATGCATTTATGTATCTATCTTTTTTTTTCAGGTGACATTTTTCGCAGCTGTAGTCGCCATCTGCGGAAAAAAAGAACTCGAAATCGAAGAACTTCTGAATGAACGCAAAAAAACTGTTGTAAGCAAATAAAGTTTTAAAAAATTCAAAAATCCAAATTTCCACACTTTTTTTGCAGCCATCGATTTCGTCATGCGAAAGCGGAGATTCCTACCTTTCCCGACTCAAGGAAATGTTCCTGGGCTTTGGTCTGGATAATTCATCGCCCCAGGCATCGACCCACAATCTCTCCAAAGTCAGCACAGATCCCGGTCCCATCACGCAAACCAACGCTCACTCAACCTGGCTCGAAGCTTTTGTCCGATTTCTGCACTTTAAAACCGTCCGCGCATGCATTCTCGCGGTTTTTGTCGGACACCTGGCAACTTCGGTTTACCTGTGCACTCTCGTTAATACGCATTTTGACATGGAGAATCTCTACCTGCGGGAATCCCCGCTGACTCCCGTGTCTCACAAAATGCAGAGATTTGTCCTCAGCGAGAGTTTTGTCGTCAATTTTGCCGTGCCGGATGCTGGATCATTTGAAGACGCGTTGCGGCGAACCCAGTTTATGAACATGGTCGCTGAGTTGGAGGCTATCCCGGAGTACTCCATGGGAGACAGGGGGTCGGATATTTGGCTCAGGGATTATGAAGCGGTTAGTTTTGCTATTTTTTGGTGCCAAATTTAAATTTTTATAATACAAAAGAAAATTTTTTGATAAATTTTAATTTTACTAATTAATTTTTTTAAATGAAAAAAATTTAATTTTACCATTAAATTTTTTTTAATTAAAAAATATTAATTTTACGAATAAAATGTTTACTTAAATTTAAAATTTTTCATTTTGCCAAATTTAAATTTTTTTAAATAAAAAAAAATATTTATAGAACGAGGTTTTCATTCAAAAAGCTTTTTGTTTTCTTTTTCAATAAAAAAATTATAAATAAAAAATTCAAAAAAAGAAAAATCCAAAAAAAAGAAAAAAAATTGAAAAAGTTTTAAATTAAAAAAAATTACATTTAGAATTTTTTTTAAATAAAAGTTAAATTTTTCGTTTTATGTATTTTTTAAAAATTATAAAAATCAAAAAAATTTTAGTTTTGCGATAAAAAATTTTATTTTTAAATTTCGATATTTTTTTTAAATTTTAAGTGCCAAAATTTTTCAGGCAGCAGAATTCTGGGGCGGCGAAGACGAAGAAAACGTTTGGGAACCCGTGGAATTGCTCAAAAATTACCGAGCGTTCAACCTGGCTGAAAAGTTTATCAGAACCAAGTAAGCTATTTACTTTTCGTTGAATAACTTTTGACTGAATTACGATTTTTTTTCAGAAAGCTCCCAACCGGCGAAGAAGTCATGGATTCCTTCTTCTTCGTGATAACCTACCACAACATGCGTGACTTCATCCAGGTAGAAGACCTGCTCACAAAGCGCCGAGCAATTCTCAGCCGGTATTCGGGTCTCTTCAACGTTTCTTCGCATCATCCGCTGGAAAAAGTGCCAACAGAATCCGCAGCTTCGGCACCGTATAATTTTATTCAAACAGCGGTATCAGCGATCGTGTTAATGTCTGTGCTCGTCGGAATTTTTGTCATGGATATTGGCGCTATTTTCTCGGTTGTTTTGTCAATTCTGTCCATCAGCTGTGGTACTGTGGCTTACCTGCATCTCTGGGGCGTTCACCTGGATGCCGTGTCACTAATTTCCATGCTCATGTCCATCGGATTTTCTGTCGATTATTCAGGTTGGTCTCGGAGCGAAAATCTGCTTTGATTGGGGTAACACTAATTTTTTTTTTCATTCGTGATCGCAAATCAAATTTTGCAAATCAAAAAAACGAACGAACACAAACAATTTTGTCCATGTTCGCGAACGAACACGAACGAACAATTTAAAAACATTTTTTTTACAAATTGACAAAATTTTGTTCATTCCGGCAAAAAAAAGAAATTATTTTTATAAATTTTTCTACGACTAACGTAATTTTTAAAAATGTTGTTTGTAAACGAACATCAACAATAATTTTTTTATTTGTTCGCGAACGAAAATTTTTCATTCTAGCAAAAAATTTTTTTTTACTAGTAATTTATAATTTTGTTCGCGAACGAACACGAATGTTCGTTTTTTTTATGTTCGCGAACGAACACGAACGAACATGTTCGCGAACGCACACAAACGAACATTGAACATTTTTTTTACGATATTTAGACATAAATTTTTTTATCTGTTCGCGAACGATACCCGAAATTTTTCAGCGCACATTTGCTACCACTACTTCACAATGACCGCCGACAATCAAAAAAAGAAGGTCCCATCTTCGTGGATCGGCCGCCTCGGAAGTCAGCTGAAACCCTCCCGAGACCGTATGTGCACGTACCGCCGCCTCGAGCACACTTTCAACGGCGTCGGCTGGCCGGTCATTCAGTCGGGTGTCAGCACGGTTATTGGCATCGTTCCGCTCTTCTTCGTCCAGGCCTATGTCGTTGCTGTTTTCTGGAAGACGATCATACTCGTCACCGTTCTCGGACTCTGGCACGCGCTCTTTCTCCTGCCAGCGCTCTTCCTCGCGTTCAACGACATTGGCAGCCTGCTGAGTCGTCTCCAAGACAGGCCAAGTGCCGTTCACAATGCTCACGTCCACGTCATTGCCGTGCGCCCTCCTCTGAAGGTGTAGGGCGTGTCGGTCGGTGAACTATCTACATTACATATTTTTTGTTTATCTTTCATGTTCTCTTTCACGGGTTGTGTCTGCGCACGCAGTTGGTGCTCGAATAAATGTACTTACTTGGTATTGATGAATTTTGTTGGATAATTATCACAAAAAAAAAGTTAAAAAACTGTGCGCTTAAAAAAAATGAACTGTTTGGGAAAAAAACTGTGCGCTTATTTTTGATTTAATTTACTTTCAAATTTTTTTTAATTTGTGTATTTGATTTTTTCGAAAACTTTTTAAAAAAAAATTTTCAAATGTGTTTTTTTAATTTTTTTGATTTTTTCGGAAACATAAAAAATTTTTTTTTTCAAATTTGTTTATTTGATTTATTTTTTATTTTTTTGGAAACTTTTTTTCAAAAAATTTTTTAAATTTGTTTATTTGATTTTTTTTAAAATTTTTTTTTACAAAAATTTGTTATCTTTTTTTTTTTACTAAAAAAATGCCAATCAAAAAAAAGTCGAAATGGCACTTTTAGTTCGTTAAATCACGGCGGGGGTAATTCTGCAAGTTTAAAAAATTTAAATTATTTCAAAAAAATTTTTAACAAAAAAAAAAGTTTTGTTGATTTAAAATTGTACAACAAAAAATTTTTTGTTTTTAAAATTGCGCATAAGTAAGCGATAAAACCCCTTGGATCACATTTTTACCATCTTTGTTTACAGAAAACTTTTTTTCCGGAGTCCAATAAATTTATTGCAAATACGGTTGGTCATCGGATCAGCGGTAGGGATACAAGTATATTTATGTCTGTAATCCGGACAGCCCGTCAAAAACCCGACAAGATAGGCACTGAGCCGTCGTGCGTGTATGTAGACAGTGAAAAAAATGAGTAAATACGTAAAAATGCGAAAACATGAGCACATTGATCAAAAATCAATAAAATAGTAAAACTGTGAAAAAAAATATGGTTAATCGTGCAAAATATTCTGGTAGGATAAAATCAAAAAAAATATGCTTGGATGTAATAATAAATGCTAGTCAGATTCGGAGTCATCTGGTATGCTGATTTTTACGTGACGATTTTTCTTCCGACGATTTGGAGATTCCAGAAAACTTCCATAAGAACTTTCGGAAATGCTACTTCGTCGAACGTTGCTCTGAGACGAATTTCGCATCGACGAAGCATCCGAGATCGAAGTAAGCGATGGCGCGGTGTCAACGACTATTTCGGGAATAGAAATGACAGATGTGATCATGAATCTCGAGGGAGGGTCTTCGGCCGGCGAAGGTTGTTGCGCGGAACTCATTTTGGGCTCGGTAGTCACGAGAGTATGCAAACAGGGATCAGAAGCGGTACCCAACTTTTTCTGAGCGTGGCGAAGTGCCATGTCGGCTCCTGCAGACAGGGGCACTGGTTCGACCGGCACGATTTGATGGTCGCCAGGGCATTCGCTGCTGTTTCGGAACGACACTTTTGGCTGGAAAAAAAAACAATAAAAGGGGACATTTTGGAAACTTTTCATAAAATTTTGCCAAAAAGCTGGAAAAAAATTCAAACGCATTTTTTTCAAAAAAAAAACCTTTTTCAATTTTTTTGTGTTTGAACTAAAAATTTTTCTGCTATTTACTTTTTACTAAATAAAAAATTATTGACCATTTTTACAATATTTGACAAAAAATTTGTTCATTTTAAAAATTGAAATAAAGAAATTTTTTACTTAAAAAATGATTAAAAATAAATAAATTCATTGAAAAATTCAAAATAATTTTTTTTCATTTAAAAAAAAAAATTTTTAATTCAGGAAAAATTTTTTTTTTTAATTTTCCAGTCAGTTCAACTCACATTGAGTCTGTCATTAACAGCATCCTCGTCATCCGCATCTTCGTCATCGTAGCCCTCATTCTCATCCTGCACATCATCTCCAAAGCCATTGCCCATCAGATGAGAGCCTTCAAAATCGCTGGTCTGCACCCAGAGCATGGAAGGGCTCGTCGCAGTCAGGAGGCCTTCATGGACATCTTCGATCGCTGATCGCAGCTGAAAATGACCGTTGAGCATCAAAAAAGTCAAAAACAAAAATCCAAACCAGGGATAGGCGAACAGCTGTTTTATTTGTTCTCGAACGAACACAAACGTTTTGTTAATTTTTTTGAGAAATCGAACGAACGCGAACATTTTTGTCAGTGTTCGCGAACGAACACCAACGAACAACGAACAGATTTTTTAGAATATTTTATACAAAATTTTGTCCAAACTGGGCATGAAAACGTAAAATTTGATACTTTGCGTTTTCTCATTTTTGGTGACAGTTTTCCTACACTTTTTATTGCCGAACGCAATTGACACTATTTGCCAGTTTTGGAAAAATAACATCAATTTTGACACCGTTAAACTGATTTTACCTAAATTTTTGTTCGTTTTATCTGTTCGGAATATTTATTTGTTCGCGAACAAACTCGAACAAAGCAAATCTGTTCGCGAACAAATACAAACGCAAAAATTTGAATTTGTTCGCAAACGAACACGAACGCAAAAATTTGAATTTGTTCGCGAACGAATTCGAACGAACACGAACGTTCGTTTGCACATCCCGGATCCAAACTCACGTCAGAAAGAGTAACGACGCCGAGCAACTTTCCACAATTCGTGATATACGCTCTATTGAGTCCCAGAAGGGAAAAAAGTGAGTGCACCTTGAACAACGAAGAATTTTCGACCAATTGAAACGGCGCGGGATCGATGACCACTTCATCCAGATCAATTTTCTTGGACAGTTGACTGATCTCCCAGCACGCTCGTTCGTCGCCAAAGAGGTCGGGAACGCCGTCGACGACTTCCCGTGGCCTTCGTCGGAAGGAAATATTCGTGATTGATCTGATAACGCCTCCGAGAGCCGTGATCGTGTGATACTGACTTTCTCCGGCGTCTGGGTTTTTTTCCTTCTCGCATGGACGCCTCCTGAGCGTGTCCAGAAAAGTCTGAGCCCTGCGCAGATTTGCAGGGGCCCCTTCGCTCTTGGATCTCGGGCTTTCGATTTTTGTGATCGTAAATCTGTTTCGCGGGACGCCATCTGCGGGAGCGGGTGGAGACCTCGGTGGGATTTGAATGCTGGCGTCTTTTGGGATGACCGACTGTTTGCGGGGACCGTAGCGCTTCTTGATCGCTTCGACCTGGAGCGCGGCTTCGGCCTGACGAGCTTCCGGGCTGAGCAGCTTATTGAGCGCCTGAGACATCCGGATTCGACTGCACGAGCCGATGAGGATCATGTTCGCTGAAAAAACAGTTGTAAGCTTGCAAAAATTGATCGAAATTAAATGACGGTAAATAATGAAATTTTAAGCAAGAACAAATCAAAAATGACATTTTTTTTTAAATTGTTTTTATTAAATTTTATTTGTAATAAATTTTATTTTTTTTATTGCATAAAATTTATGAGTGTAATTTTTGAGTCACGTCGGCTCAAAACTTTTACAAATCTAAAAAAATGCAAATTAGTGCATCAAATTTGGATTTTTTTACAATTTTTCAAACCAAAACCGAAAGTTTTTCAAACAAAAATGGGTTCGCCAAAGTCAAATACTGTTCAAAATTTTTTAAATTTCAAAAAAAAGAAGGGTTTTTACGGCAAAATTTGTCGAAAAATGAATTTCAAAATCGGTAAAAAACACAATTTTGATTTTGGCATTTTTTTAAGCTTTGACCTTGCTTTTTTTATTTTTTGTGGAATCTTGATTAAAAACTGATTCGAACGACTTTTTTGGTCAGTCGAGTTTTTTGTGCCACTCCGCCCCAAAAAAACGCATATTCCGACATCAAAAATGACACTGTTCTAATTTTTTAAACCCCAAACCTAAAAAATTTGGTAATTCAAAAAAATGAAGTTTCTATGCCAAAAATTATCGACAATTGAATTTGAAAATGGTCAAAATGTACATAATTAAGATTTTGGCATTTTTTGAGATGAAACTCTTCTCTTTTTTTTGGTTTTCCCGTATTTTCCATCAAAAACTGAGTTCATTGACAGTTTTTTTTACCGTCGAGTTTTTTTTGTAGTTGCCTCCTAAAAACCGAAAAACAAACGTATTACGGCATTCGTAATTTTGCACAATCATTAATGCAGTCAGAAAATTTTTTCTCAGTTTGGCAAAAAAAAAGTCAAACTCACTCCTGTTCTCAACAACAGGGAACGACTTGAGTTTGTTCATGGACATGAGCAGGCAGCGCATCTCCGCGTACGTCGAATCAGCGAGTGACAAAAAATGAACATTTGTCGTCATAAATTGTTCGACTCGAATTCCGTGAAAACTGGACGACGAGTACGGAATGTCCGGTAGGTAGGGAAGGTGCTTAATCTGGATAATCGAATCGTAGATCGACGGCTGCAGATAGGAAGCGACAGCGTTTGAAATAAGCACCGCAATCATGACCGGGAGCATGAAAACCAGCTGACCGGTGAGTTCAAAGACAATCACGGCGATGGATACCGTATGCGTGACACCACCGCAGAACGCCGCAGCCCCGACGACGGCGTAGATGCCAGGATAGACGGGAAATGGCCGTTCTGCGACCCAGAGCAGGCTGACGACCTCGCCAATGATGCGCCCGATTGAGCTGCCGAGGATGAACGAGGGCGCGAAGATGCCAGACGGAATAGGAACGGTTGAGGCTACAGCCGCGAGGAAGTACTGTAAATAACAAAAATTGCACAAACATAAAAAATTATACATAACTGTAAAAAAACAATTTTTGGGACATTTTAGCTAAAAAAAATTTCGGAATTTCCAAAAACGTAAAATTTGATGAAGAATTTAAAAAAATTAAAACATTAGGTTCCAACCTTCAAAAATGCCGACAATCGCGTTTAAAAATGGAAACAAGGACAATTTTTTTCAAATGAAACCAAATACGTTTTTTGGGTTTTTTTTTGGTGTTTAGAATATCAAACACATTTTTTTATACTTTTCATATTTACAAAAAATAAATAATATCTACTTTTACATTTATAAAACGATTTTAATTTCTTAAACAAAATTTTGTTCAGAATTTGGTTAATTTAAAAAAAAAATTTTAAACCGAACAAAATAACATTTTTCTAAAACTGCGCAAAAATCGCAAATTTATTAAAAAAGTTTTTCGTCGGCTAAATTTTTAAAACGATTTTTACAGTAAAATTCAATTGCTTCCAAAACCTGGATTTTTTAAAATTTAAAATCCAGGTCTTTAAAATTTAAATACCAGGTTTTTTTACATTTAGAATCCAGGTTTTTTTATTTTTTAAACCAAATTCCAATTTTCCTAAAATTTAAAACGCAAAGAAATTTCGACAAAAAATTTTCCACATAATCCCTAACGAAACATTTTTTTCAAAAAAAAAAAAACTCACATAAGCCACCATAAAAAAGGACAGTGAGACGAAAGCCGAGTGACTACCGCTGCTGGTCCAGACATCGTAGAACTTCTGAGCACAGTGCGGTCCCGTGTGATTCACCGGCAACTCGACAAAGGAGCAATTGAGAAAAAAGTCACCAATAGTCCGACTAAAACGGGTGCCGCTGCCTAGAAACTGTCCGAGACCGTCCGGGTAGGTGACTGTGGCGACGATGAAGGACACAAAGATGGGGTAGATCAGCCAGCTGAAAATTTAAAAAAAAATTGTTTTCAAATTCTAAAAAATGTAAACGAACTATTTTTGGAAAACCTTTTTCGCCAGTTTGTTCCTACGAAGAAAAAAGACCATTCGACGGTGTAACAGGACGAATCCGGCAGATAGCAAGCCGCAGAGGAGGCCTACCATGGCAAAGATGGGCAACTCGTGTGGCATGAAGGCGTCGGGCGGGAAACTCGTCTGGTACAGTGCTTGGATGGTGACTGAAATGGTGTTTGGTTACAAGAGGTTCTTGGAGCGCTTGCACTCCAAAACAAATTTTGCTAAAAAAATTTTAGAGCGATTGATCAGCGAACGAACGTTCGTGTTCGTTTGCGAACAAATTTAAATTTTTGTGTTCGTGTTCGTTCGAGAACAGATTTGCTTTGTTCGAGTTTGTTCGCGAACAAAGATTAATTTTCCGAACAGATAAAACGAACAAAAATTTAGGTAAAATCAGTTTAATGGTGCCAAAATTGATTTATTTTTCTAAAAATGGAAAATAGTGTCAATTGCCTTCGGCAATAAAAAGTGTAGGAAAACTGTCACCAAAAACGTGAAAACGCATAGTTCCGAAGTTTACGTTTCCATTCCCAGTTTGGACAAAATTTTGTACAAAATATGCTAAAAATCTGTTCGTTGTTCGTTCGTGTTCGTTCGCGAACACTGACAAAAATGTTCGTGTTTTACGGATTTTTCATCAAAAACAGAGTCGAATGACATTTTTGTTACTCCATAAACAACCCAAATGTCAATTTCGGCACGTGTAATTTTGCCAAATCAATCAATCTGAAAATTGTGTTTGGCACTGATGCGAGCCTAATGTAAGTTTGATACAAATCAACTCACAGCTCGCCTCATTGCTCCACAGTTTGAGAAGTTGAAACACCGTCGCCGAGCACGCAGCAGCAAAAAAACCCCTCCAATAATTTCTGACGGCAAAATAGACACTCGTAACTTCGATGGAAAACAGCACACCTCCAACAGGTGCGCTGAACGTGCACGCGACACCGACAGCGCATCCCGCAGCGAGCATTTCCGAAGATCGGGATTCATTTGCGTAGGCGGTGTTGAAGGAGTTTGTCAGTTTGCTGAGAAGGTTCGCCACAACGGAAGCCACGTGAACAAATGGTCCCTCTTTTCCAACCGGGAGCCCCGATCCCAGGGCGAGCATCAGCCCGACAACTTTGGAAATCAAAGTTCGAATTGTGAGGTATTCTTTGAGGACGACGCCTCGCATGATTGTTTTCATCTCTGGGATTCCGGAGCCAATTGCCTGGGGCGCAACGTAGTGCGCAAAGAGCGCGGACGCTGTCACGAGAACTATCGCGTACGCGACCCAGACAACGAACGTCGCAATGTCGAAATCGTAGGCAGATTCGCCCTTCAGCTTCATCAGAGTCATGAGGTCGTCGTGCTCGTTCTGCAGCGCTTCGATTGTCTTGTCCATGCAGTAGGAGAGAACCGCCATCGTAACACCCAGAACGGCCAGGCAGAGCCAGTCCTCGACGACAAAGTTCAGGAAACGGTTGACGCGGGCTGAAAATTACCAAAAATTTAATTTTTAATTTTTCAATCATTTTTTTATATGTAAAAAAATACAAAAACAGTTTTTTTTAAACTTGGGGTGAACACCAACAAAAAAATGTTAAAAAAAATTTTTGAGGCGAAACAAAAATCACCAAAAAATTGTATTTGTCATTTTTTTTAAATTTAATTTTTTTTACATTATTTTAAAATTATTTTAAAATAATTTTTCCAAACATTTTTTTTCTTCTGTTTTTAACGAATTTTTTTACAAAAAATTCATTTTTCTAGTAAAAAAATTATTTTTTGACGCGAACCGAAAACCACCAAAAAACAAAAAAATTGAAATTTGAAATTCTCGATAAAAAAAATTTAAAAATAAAATATTTTTTTTCTAAAAAAATTGCATTTTACAAATTTTTTATTTCATGTTCGCAAAAATCACAAAAAAATTGTTCTCTTCATTTTTTACAAAAAATCAACAAAAAAATTTAGTTTTTAGTAATCTAATTTCATTTTTTTGTACAAAAAATTTTTTTTGTTGTCTCAAATTTAGTTTTTTTAATTTTTATATATTAAAATATAAAAATTTTTTTTCTGACAAACGAATCCTCAAAAAATTTTATTTCCAAAAACTCACGCGAAAAGCACCGAAACAACCCAGAAGACATGATTTGATCCAACTCGTTGTCCTGCGTGGTGGTGCATGTCTCAAAGATTCCGCCATCCTCGACCGCGGACTGCTTCGGTTTCTTCGGGGGCTGCTGGGCGGCACTGCTGCGCTTCCTCCGTCTGAAGACCCTCCTCAGCGGCGACTTTCGGGTGTTGGACATGCTGCTGATCGGGGCGCCGTGGCAGAAAGGGTTCATACCCGATTTTCGGAGAGCGCGTTCTTCATTCATCTGGTACCTGCCCAGGAGCTGAAATCAATGAAATTAAGACAAAGTGTCAATGCAAGATCCCAGGAAGAAACAATTATTTTTAAAATTCACATGGTATAATAGGCAGGTGTGAATGACAGTGCATGACACAGCCTTCCTCCTTCCTTATTCCTCCCAAAAAAACACAAAACAATGGCTTAGACAATTTCAATTTGACGAACAGAAACAATACATAGTTTTTTTTTATTTATGCATACATATAAAATTTTTTTAAGAATCCGGTCCTCAGGAATTTTTTTAATTGATCAGACGTGCAAATGTGAGTGTTATTATTTTCCCTGGACCTTATACGAACGTTCGCGAACAAATTAGATTTCTTGTTCGTGTTCGTTCGCAATCAGATTTTTGTTCGCGTTCGTTCACGAACAGATTTTTTGTTTCGCGAACAAATTAGATTTTGTTCGCGTTTGTCCGCGAACAGATTTTTTCATCCGTGTTCGTTCGCGAACAAACAAACAAACAAATGTTCGCGTGTCTGCGCAAAACAATTGTTTCATGGATTAAAATATTCGCGTTCGTTCGCGAACACTGTCAAAAACGTTCGCGTTCGTTCCATTCTTCAAACAAATTTTTTATTATTATTTATGTTCGTTCGCGAACAAATTTTATTTTGTTTATATTTTTTGCGAACACATTTTTCGTGTTCGTGAGCGTTCGCGAACAGATGATTCATAAGTTTACGAACAAGAAAAGTGTTCGCAAACGTTCGCGAACACTGTTAAAACGTTCGCGTATGTTCAATTCTTCAAAAAAAATTTTAATTGTTCGTGTTCATTCGCGAACAAAAAAAGACAGCTCACCAGTGTTTTCTGAAAACTATAAGCATCGTCAGCGGATCCATCAGCTCCTTCAGCACCCTCAGCACCTGACGTAGCAGTTGTAATCTGATGGCTGAGTTTTCGGAGCGCAGAGACGACCCGGAATCGGGGTGATCCATCCTCTGGGTCGTCGTCTCCGCTGTCGTCGGTTGTGCCCTGTGCATTGCTGAGGAGCAGCGCCTTCGTCGTGCTGCCCTTCCTCTCCACCGGCATCCTTGGAACTCTAAAAATGTGCCAAAATGGTGAAAATAATGGCGCGAAGGTTTTTTCCACGATATTTTGAAAAAAAAACGCTCCAATCGTAAAAAAACAGGCGATTCACAAAAAAAACAATAACAAATAATAAAAAATACAGAAAAAAATTTTCTTCGTAAAGATTTGAAATAGTTCCTAATGCAAAAAAAAATGAAAATGGGGTTTTGAAACGCTTTTTTGGGACGCGAAAAGTTTTTTTTGACAAAAAACGCCAAAATCGACCCCAACTTTTTTTGAAAACTTTTTTTGACGATTCCGTGCAAATGAGATCCCGATGATCCCGCGAGACTAGAAAAAAAAATCAAAAAAAAATCAAAAACATGGCTAACGCAGAAAACAAACAGGCTAATCCGTATAGGGAAGGTGCAAAGCTCGCGATCTTCCTGGAGTGCCATTCAGCCGGAGTTGAAGGGAATTTAGATGGAGGGCAAAACTTTCCGGCATTCATCCCTCCTACGCGCCCGCTCGTAATCTATGGTCGGTCCCCTACCAAAAAAAAGTGAATTACATAAGACCCCCTCAGCGCTTTATTCGAAAAAAAAATGTGTGCCACACATACTTGCGTGCATCCTTTAATGAACGAAGCAAGCGTAAAACACATTACTCGGCATTTTTTTTTGGGACGGGTGGGATTCGAACAATCACGTTAACGTCAAAAAAAGAAAAAAAACCATTTTTTTAAAGTAAGAAAAAAAAGTTTGGTGTTTGAATTGAAAAAAAACCGTTCAAGTCACAAACAGCTTTCGTCTTCTGTAAACAGTTTTCGTCCCTGTCCCAAATATAAGCCGCCACATACTTCACACGAGATTACGCGCGCGTATACGCGCCTGAGGCTGAAGATTGCCACGGCATGGCCATCGTCGACGACGACGCAGCATAATCGGCTTGCCAAAAAAAATGGTAAAACAAAAGCGCGCGTCCTTTCCTGTCCTCCTCACTCATCTTGTCTCCGTAGTTTTGAAAAACAAAGATGTGCCTAAGTGGTCCGCGGGTCGGTCCTCGTGCTAATGACTTTTTCACAACCATGCACAGTTGGGTAGAGAACAATCCGCATCAGGGATGGGCGAACAGCTGTTTTTTTTGTTCTCGAACAAACACGAACATTTTGTAACTTTTGTTCGAAAAACCGAACGAACGCGAACATTTTTGTCAGTGTTTGCGAACGAACACGAACGAACAACGAACAGATTTTTAGCATATTTTGTACAAAATTTTGTCCAAACGGGGCATGAAAACGTAAACTTCGGTACTATGCGTTTTCACGTTTTTGGTGTTCGTTTTATCTGTTCGTAAAATTAATCTTTGTTTGCAAACGAACTCGAACAAAGCAAATCTGTTCTCGAACAAAAACAAATAAAAAAATTTGAATTTGTTCACGAACGAACGCGAACAAACACGAACGTTCGACCATCCCTGATCCGCATCCTCAATGAGGACGGGCGAACGTTCGCGTATGCTCAAGTAGTGTTCGCGAACAAATTCAAATTTTTGCGTTCGTGTTCGTCCGAAAACAGATTTCCTTTGTTCGAGTTCGTTCGCGAACAAAGATAAATTTTCCGAACAGATAAAACGAACAAAAATTTAGGTAAAATCAGTTTAATGGTGCCGAAATTGATGTTATTTTTTCCAAAAATGGCAAATAGTGTGAATTGCCTTCGGCAATAAAAAGTGTAGGAAAACTGTCACCAAAAACGTGAAAACGCACAGTACCGAAAAAAAAAAATCTGTTCGTTGTTCGTTAGTGTTCGTTCGCGAACACAGATAAAAATGTTCGCGTTCGTTCGGTTTCTCGAACAAAAGTTACAAAATGTTCGTGTTCGTTCGAGAACAAAAAAAACGGCTGTTCGCCCATCCCCGGTGGCATCGGTGCAAAAAAACAGACAACAGCCAGCCCGGAAGAACAAAAATGCATAAGAGATCACCAAGTCTACAGTCGCTGCTGCAGTTTTTTTGCAGTCGGACTGCGAATAGCAGCTTCCGTGCAAATGAGATCCCAATGATCCCGCGAGACTAGAAAAATCTAAAAAAATCAAAAACATGGCTTCGGCGCGCCGGTGCAGCATGAAGCGCTTTTTAAAAAAAATATCGGGAACAAAAAACATTTTTTTTTGTATTTTTATAGATAACGATGGTAGTGGAAAAACAGACGTCACAATCTTTGATCGACGAAGGCTAACATCGGGCGAAGGCGAAGGCAAAGAGTACAAAAACACACACATACGCACGCACGCACGCACCTGATTCAATTTTCATAGATTTGATTGATGATTGATAATTGAACAAAAAAATTATGATACAATTATAAATCATTAATTAACAGCCGGAAATGAGCCCCCCCACGCAGTTTGCATTCCAAAAAAAAAAAGTCGCACACGCACAAATGCTGACCAGTTCACTTCCGATCAATTGCAATCAACGCATCAGCGTCGCTGCAGCGTCGCAACTGATCTGTGAATCAGTCCAGCCACCGTGGTTGTTGGTGAAGGTGACTTGCGGGAACACGGCCAACTTTGGAGACGCGCCCCGCCCGAAATAAATTTAATACATACATAGATTGTATTTTTTTTTAAAGCGTAGCGCGTGTTTGTGACGTGAAGCCCATGTCGTCGTTTAGGCGTCCAAATTGGAACAAACATCGGTTCCAAAAACTTCCGGAAGGGATTTGGAGGTCAATTTTTTGGAAACAAAAAATAGGCATTTTCTTGGTCAAAAAATATTCAGTCAACGCATTTTTTAATGTAAAATCCGTAAAAAAAATTACTATAAAAAATTGAATCAATTGAATTTTTTTTTGAAGAAAAATAAAACATTTAGCGTCAAAAAATGTCAAAATCAAAAAAAAAATATTGACCGAATTTTAAAGTCAATTTTCAAAAAACATTTTTTTACTTTACACATTTTTTATCAATAATGAATTGAAACAAAATATTTTTTTGTTTGAAAAACAATACGTATACGTGAGAAAAAGTGTTTTTTTTCATTAGAAATGAAAAAAAAAACATTCATTCAACTCGTATTTTTTACAGGGATGTTTTTGGTCCATAACAAAAAAATGAATGATCGCTCACAAAAAAACTCCAAAAGCAAAAATGCTTATCAAATGAAAGTTTTGATGAATTTCGCCGTTAAAACCCTCATTTTTTCGGATTTACAGACATTTTGACATTTTTATAAATAAATAAATAAATTTTTTTGTTTTTAAAAACGAAATTGTTTTATTTTTTTCCCACGACGGTAAGAGTCGTTTTCTACTCCAATTTCATAATAACAGACATTCAAAACTCTTCGGAAAGTCCAATTTGAGGTTAAAGATTGAAACTCACAAAATCAGCTGACTAAAAAATTCCGAAGATCAAAAATAAATAATTCATGGAACGGCGGCCCATGAAATTGCATCACCACCGGGAAGTTCTTGAAAAAAAGAAGAAGATAAAAAAAAATCGTTAGACACTTGAAAAAGCGGACATGATACGCTAAAGTGGACGGGAGGAAAAAAAGCAGAAAAAAGCTCGGAACCAATTTTTGAATTGCAATTCATTCAAAAGTGCGTCTCGCAACGAGCCGAGTAAAATGAGGAAAATTTTGAAAAACAAAAGTGCTCGCGCGCATCCCTGCAGTTACCGTGCCCATCGCAGACGCAAACGAACAAGTCAACCAAAAAAAATCAAATCAAAAACAAAAGAAACGAAGAAAAAAATTTGTTCGGCGAGAAAATCTCCTCCGGAGCGTCGAGGGAATTTTGAGCGTGGACCAATTTGCAAATAAACAGCGCCAAATAACAAGACCCCGTAATCCCAAAGTCAAACACGGTAAATAAAAAAAAGTTGGTGGTAGTTAGGTTTACGCGAGAAAAGCGTAAATCGAAAATCGAGCAAAAATAACCCGGAGAAGAGCAGAAAAGCAGCGTATGCGTTGTCATTGTCACGAGGGGGCGTCGTTGATTCTTTCTTCCTCGTCAAGTTGCCGGCTGACGACGAGTTGTACGACGACGACCGCAGATGCCATCCATGAGATTCCAAAAAAAATGCCCAGAAGCACGCATCCGAGATCGTCGAGCCAGGCTGCGTCGGCCGCAGAGGGAGGAGAGAAGAGCGAGAGACGGTCGTCGTCGTTGTCGGTGTCGTCGATGGGACAAAAGTCGAGATCAGAGTCCCGTGCCACGGCACAGGTGAGCACGGAGATGGTCAGGAGGTAGCCCAGCATGATTACAATTTAATCCAAAGAAAAATAAATGACGTAAACTAAGATGGCACAAACATGCCAAACTTAGTACGGTCCTCTGAACTTATTTTCTGTCAAGACGGGGTATTTGACTTATGCAAATTTAAGCAGCAGGTGTGCGGTGAAAAAATATTTTTTTTCTTACTTTTTAGCACGCGCAAAAAAAATAAAGAAAAAAAAACAGCGCTGAACGTAAAAAAATGTGGTTTCGCTCAAAAATCGCCGAAACAGGAAGAAAAATTGCCATTTTCGACCAACGCGAATGCCACGTCACCTGGTCACCTGTTGAATCCAGTCAAAACAAAAAAAACGTAATCGCGAGTGAAAAAAAAACCGATGAGTTCGTGTGCACCAATTTTTTTTTGCTGTTCATCGTCCATCGTCCATCGTCCACCATCATCGCCAGAAAAAAAAGCAACCACAACTGAGGCACAGACAGCCATGGTCGGTCGACTCGAAAAAAAAACCCCCCATCAACGGAGGAGCAACACAACAACAACCAAACACACCTGTGGGGAGTCAGTCGTCGTCGTCGTCGTCGTGTGTTCGTTCGTCGCCCGCGCACCCAACTGTCTTCCTTCCTTCCTTCGATCGTTTCGTTTTCCGAGTCGACTGAGGGGTACTCGATTGCGGCGGCCAACGACCCAATCAACGCCCTTTGACGGCCTGGCGTCTTTTGCCAGAAAAACGGCCCAGAGGCGGGAAATTAGACTTCAATTCCTTCAAAAATGGTAAAAAAAAACACAAAATAATGAATTTTCGCTTCAAAAACAAAAAAAACTAAATTTTGCAAGCATAAAATTTTTTTGTGGTTTTTGAAACGAAAGTTTCAATTTTTCTTTTCGGGACCCAAAAAATACCCTCAGACCCGTGTTTTTTGTCAAATTAACGCAAAAAAAAACAAAGAACACATTCTGGAGTCATTTTTGGACGAAAATAAGTACAATTCTAAAATTTCAGAGGTCGAATATAATAAATACTGTAACGAAAGGATAAACTGCATTTTCGCTTCGAAACCAAAAAACTAAATTTGTTCGGCCTAAATTTTTTTTGGGTTTTGAAGCGAAACCCAAAATTCTTCTTTTCGATAAAATTTTATTCGATTCGTAAAAAAACTAAAAATGTCTCGACACGAAAAATAGAAACTTTCGCTTCAAAAACCACAAAAAAAGTTTTCTACCGAAAAAAATTTAGTTTTTTTTTCTTTTCGAAGCGATCGCTTCGAATGTTTCAATTTTTCTTTGCGGTAAATTTTGATTCCATTCTGCAATTTTTCGTCCAAACTAAAAATGTCTCGAAAGGAAAAAATAAAACTTTCGCTTCAAAAATCACAAAAATAATTTACAAACGTTTTTTCGTTTTTCCGACCCAATTTCAATCCCCGATCCTTCCCCCCACCAAGCTCCATTCTCGTTAGATACATTTATACAAAAAAAAGGCCTCTGAGACGCTCTTTTAACGACGACAGACTGAAGGGGCAACAATAAGAGATGGGACGAACGAACAAACGCGAGATTTTGTCGACTGCGACGATGATCGTTCGATCGCCATCAAAATGGGTGCAGGAGGAGAATAATTTGTTGTGACTCAACGGATTCCCCGTAGAGAACAAAACAAAATGGGTAAATAGTAACACGGCAGGGCAGGCAAGAAAACAGACAGGAGGGCAGAAAGAAAGAAAGAAGATTCATACATGCGATCATGGCTTGCAGGCAATGGGAACGTTTCGAAGGATGAGCTTGAAGGTTTGGGGCTGGTCGGGGCTGAAGCCGGGACGAGAGACGATTTCGGCAGTCGGCGGCGAACGAGGAGTGATTTTCGTTGTAGGATGCGTCGTTGTGGCCGTTTTTGAGGTAGAAACAGGCTGTTTGGGCTGGGATGGCGGCGGCTTGGTCGTCGTCGTCGTAGGCTGAGGTTCTCCGATCCGTGGAATACGGTAGTCGCCCCAGAGAGCCGCCGAAGGACGAGAATTCATTACCCGTGGCTTGTGAGCCATAGACTGAGGCTGAGGGGTTTTCTTGTCCCTGGTCGTCGCCGGAGGAGAAACACGCTTCTTCGGGCGTTTTGGAGGCGATGGAGAACGGCGGCGTCTCTCAGCCGGGCGCTGACGATCATGGTCGCGGTCAGGATTACGATCGTTCCGATTACGGTCGTCCAAATCCCGCGAATACCTGCGATCTGGTATTACCTCGTTCCGGCGACGGCCATCAGACTCCCGTCGTCGATCACCGCGACCAGAAGAAGATCCCGACGTCTTTCTTTCCCGGCGAACAGGATTTTGAGGAGCCGAAATTTTCGCTGCAGGAGGAATCGTCGCTGTCGCTGCCTCTTTTGCCTGTCTCGGCGGAGTTGGATTCTTAGCAGCAGGCGGAAGAGCGCATTCATCATCGCTCGCAATTTCGCCGTCTTCCAGGCTTTCCGTTCGTCGACGTTTCGCGGCACTCACAGGCCTCGGACACGAATCAACGGTCGAGGAAACACTTACAGTAGGCTGGGGTGGAGTGCTGCCGGATTTGAGTGGATCCAGATCGATCGGCGTTCCCGGAGCTGTCGCAGTCTGGGAAGGCGTGCTGCAATCGGTCGTCGTCGTATCCGCCGGAGAAGCCGTGGCTGCCGACTGGAGGGGCGAAGGGGTGCCGGTGATCGTGTTCGGAGAGCCTCGACTCATCATTTGCTTGCGAGCCTCTTCGATCCTGGATTTGAGAATGTCCGAAGTCGCAGATAGGGATTTGGCTGATTTTTCCGTGGATTTTCGCTGTTGTCGCCGACGATTGAATTCAGCCATCGTAGCAACGCGGTGAGGAGGCTGTCTTTCGGAAGCCGGCATCTGTGCGCGAGAGGGTTGTGCTGAAATTATGAAACATTAAAACTCATAAAAAAAACAAATCAAACTCGCGTCAAAAACAACCACAAAAATTTTTATGTAAAAATATTACAAAAAAAATAGATTTTTTGTTTCTGTCCCACAATCAACTTTCACGATTCGACAATCGTAAAAACCGTGATTCAATTTCGTATCGAAAACCAAAACAAAAAAAATGAGCAAAATTATACAAAACTGAAAAATGTTTGCAAAACAGAACCACAAAATTCTTCACCGATCGCGATCGTAAATCGTTTCACAAGAACTAGTATTTTCGCTTCGAAACCACGAATCCACAGTTTTCGGTAAACTGAACACATCAGTTTTCTTTGCAGAACCTTGCCCAAAATCATTTTTACGATTTGACAATCGTAAACCGTATTTCAATTTCGTTTCGAAAGCCACATTACACATTTTTTGGGTAAAACTCATCAAAAATCATTTTTCTTTGCTGAACCCAGCGTAAAATCATTTTTCAATACTTACCAATCGGTTTGCTTGTGGCTCTCAGAATCTTGAGATCATTCGCCTTGCGGTATGAGGTCACAGGTAAAGTAGGCTTCTGGTTCTGGGTTTCAACGGTGATTGCGGTAGGTTTTGGAGATTCTGGTTTGGCGGTTACCACGCAAGCAGGTGGCGCGATGATAACTTCCTGTTGGGGGACCGGAGGAATTTCCGGGGTCTTCTGGCACGTCGTCGTCGTGGTAGCATCACGAGTATCGAGTTTGTCATCGTCATCGGAATCCGAGTCTGAAGACGACGAGCAGGTTGAGCACGACGACGAGCTGTCTGAGTCAGAATCCGAGTCGGATTCAGATTCTGACGACGAGACATCCGGGAGCGCAGAAATTGGCTGACAGGGCTCCGGAACAGCTGTTGGAGGCATCGTCGGGGGTTGTGGTTGGGGTTGGGGTGGGAGTTGGGGTTGGGTCGCTTCAGGTGCTGCTGCAGGTGCAGGTGACAGGTGAGCCTGAAGCTGAGCGTCGAGGTCTTCGTCGTCGCTGAGGCTGGTGTCCGAATCCGAATCAGACGATGAAGACGAATCGGATGAAGAAGAGGAGCTGCTGTCGTCGTCGTCGGTCGTGGACAACGAATCAAACATTTCATCCGGGTCGAAGAGTCTCTTTCCCGCCTCGTCCGTCGTCACCCTGGAAAACAACACAGAAAATAAGCATCATCGATCGTTTCCAAAAAAAATAATATGCGTCAAGCAAAAGAGCAAAAAAGGGAGAAAAAAAAACAAAAACAACTTACGATATCGAATCTTTTCCGTGAACCATGATCCTTTCTGATTCCTGATGGATACCCGTGAAAAAAGTCGCAAGATGCAGTAGGAGAATAACACTGCAATATTAGGCAGGAGCGAATTATTAACTGGGATTTGGATGGTTTGATGGAGGATATCACGATCACGGACAGAGAAGGAAGGAAGGAAGGAAAGAGATGGCGATTGGCGATGACGACGAACACAACAACCGCTACTACGCGCACCAACACACACGACACTACGACCAACAACAACGATAGGATGGGGGATGCTGGCTTGTTGCTGGCGCGGTGATAACGGGAAGGGGGAAAAAAAGGGAGACAACACCGGCAAAAACGAAAGCGACGACGACGACGCGACGAGAGACGGACAAAATGCGCGCGCGCGCGCTCAAGGCAAAAAGCAGCGTGATTCGAATTGTGGATGGATGATCGGACCGTTATTATTAGCAGAGCAGGCTGCTGCACGTTTGTTATGCATGCTTTTTTTTTCCCGCTTGTTATTTCTTCTGAAACCATTTCTTCTTTTCTTTTCCTTCGGGGAAAGAAAAGATGGAAGGATGGAAGAAAGGAGCAAACGTCTGAAGAAGATAATAGGATAGGATAGCCTCGGTCAATTGGTTTATATCTCTGTTATACTATACATGTATAGTATACTATACATATATAGTATAATATACGATAGATATATATCTATTGATCAGGGTAGCAACTTAGATATCGGAAATTATCAAAAATGCCAACGACTAAAAAAAACAAAGACAAAAGAACAAAATTGCCGTACACATTCCGTAGAATTACAAAACATCATCTGTCTAATTTTAAGGAAGGTCAGCTTTTGTGGCGAATGAAGTTGGCAATTGTGCTTGCGCAGGCCGGTAAGACAGTGGAAAGATCAATCCGGTGCTTGGTGCTTGTTGTTGTGTTGAGTGGTTGCAGGTGACTGACGACCGCACGCCACGCCCCCAACGCCGCGCCAAAAAAGTTGAGGACGACCAGGTCAGGCGGCCACAGCATAATCATGCATGCATGCATACACATCTACTGCCTACCGTCTTTCCTTCTTATCCCATCAGGTAGCTAATTACTGGCAGACATACATACACAGACAACATTCATAACTCACTCGATCAATTTTTATGCCATTCAACTACAGCAAAAAATTTGAACATCTGGGGAAATAGGTGTGAAGCATAATTCTCACTCCGAAACTGTCGAGTTTGTAGCGTCTTCGGCTGGGTTTGTGGCATTCACATAGGCCCTGACACGATTTTCAAGTTGCAGACACTCATCGTACGCTTCTTGGATGTCGGGGAGATTTGAATATTTTTGTGCGAGGCTCTGGAAGTGTTGAAGGATACCGTCCTTGGTGGCATCGGCGATGATCTTGGCGTTCATTTTCTGGAAAGAACACAATTTTAGTTTTTGAGTGTTTGGAAAACGGTACCTTAATCTTGTAAGCACGATAGTATTTGCGACTGTTTGTGTCTTCCCCTTCGGCACGGGGACGTCCCCGTTTTTGGTTCTTCGGGATGTGCTTGTTGACAAGCGATTCAATGGTGAACGGTGTCTGCTGTTGCTGAACGTGTTCAATTGCCGGAACATCGTAGGGCGACCCAGACGAGAAAGTTGCGGTCGTGGGGGTCATCACCTGACAACTAGACGTGCGTACTGAATAGCCAAGAGTGCTGTCAGAAGTTGGATACTGGACGTTTTCGTAATATGAAGCCAAACGGATTCCGCCTTCATTCGACGGCCAGTATTCTGACATCCCGGCAGAATGAATAGAATGCTGATTGTGAGTCGCATCATTGTAGGACACATAGTTGTATGATGTGGTTCTGGTTCTATGTGCCGTTAAATGTGTAGTGGCAGTCATCATCTGACGATTTAAATATTTTTCGTCAGATGATACAGAGGTGAACTGCTGATGGTTTTCGAAATTAGAAGCCGAAGAAGACCCATTTTCATCAGACCGCAAATATCTCGACATTTTGGGTGTGTTGAAAGACGTTGTATCGTAATACATGTGGTCGTTGTACATAGAAGAGGTTGCAGCGGCCGTTGTAGCAACTGCCGCATTGCCGTACGATTCCGATGACCATGGTATTCGGTGGTTAGGAGCAGAAGTGGACATTCCGGCTTGCACCGGAACATATCTCGGATCGGAATTCGGCGGGAAAGCTGAGTTAGAATCCATTGAAAGCGGCAGTAAGGATAGATTAGGTGTTTGTTGGGTATTGAGAGATGCTCTTACATATATATAGGTTTTTTGATAAGACGTGATGGGGGCCGTCCCTGAGATGCATAAAACATTGACCTCCTCCTTACTGATAAAAAGTGAAGGAGGTGGTGAAGAAGAACGGAATGACGTTTATGATCGTGATGTCCGGTGCACCCCACGTGCTGGAACAATAGATTGCAACATTGCTGTTTGCAGCCCGCTATTTTTAAGTCGGTAATTTTCAAAGGATGATAGACGAAAAGTCACTTGGACAGTTTATAGTTTTATCATCGGGTACCCAAACCAACCGAGAGTCGAATCCGATGAGTATTTGAAACAAACAAAACTAAACTTCCGGTTTGGGTACTATCTTTTGTCGAAATCCAAACCGACAATTTTGGTTAACCGAGATCCAAAATTGTCGATTTTGATTTCGGTTTTCGGTCAATTGTGGCAAGTATGACTTGCATCATTTTTTTGCCGATCTCTGAAGCATTTCTGGACATCACGATCACCGACGTCACAGTTTGCAAACCGATGCGTTGCATCAAGTATCAATCTACGCTGATAACCTCCGATGTAGGTCTGTTTGGGGGAGAGCAAGACGCAGGCCAACTGCTGATAAGAGCCACGCAAACAGGGTTGCTGCCTGCAGGATGACGTAGTTTCGGTTTGCTATGATACTTGCATACTTGCAAGCTTGCACCGATGTTCTATGACGTTGTGTTTGATTTCTTCGCTTGGGTCACTCTACTGACCAAATATGTCTTGTAAATACGTCAGGCTCAAGTATTGTTGTAAATTTATTTTGAAAACTACCTAACGGATAACATTCGTACAAACAAAAATAGATATAAGGACGGATATGATACGGTCATTCTGAAGAAGTAGCATCCATATTAGACGAAAAATTGGCATTGACAAAAGCCTTCACTTGTTCTTCTAGTTTGAGACATTCGTCGTACGCTTCCTGGATATCCGGAAGCTCGGGATACTGTTGTGCCAGGCGGTGGAAATATTGGAGAATGCCATCCTTGGTGGCATCGGCGATGATTTTGTCCTTTTTCTTCTAAAAAAAACCCAATGTTAGAATTTGATTGTTAGTAGCTTTGAGAGAAACATACGTTTATCTTGTACGCACGATAGTACTGGCGTTTGTTTGTGTCCTCCCCTTCGGCACGGGGACGTCCTCGTTTTTGGTACTTCGGGAGGTGGTTGCTGACAAGCGATTCAATGGTGAACGGAGGTGGAATCTGCTGCTGCTGTTGAACGGGTTCAGTTACCGGAACATCGTAAGGCGACCCGGACGAGAAAGTTGCGGTCGTGGGGGTCATCACCTGACAGCTAGGCGTGCGTACGGAATAGCTCGGAGTGCTGACAGAAGTTGGATACTGGCCGTTTTCGTAGACAGAAGCCAAAGGGCACCTACCTTCATCACACGACCAGTATTCCGGCATCCCGGCAGAATAAATAGAGTGCTGAGTCGCATCATTGTAGGGCACATAGTTGTATGAAGATGTGGTTGTGGTTGTATCAGCGTTGAAAGTGCCGTAGAGCTCATGTTGTAATGGCATTTGGTAGTTTGGCGCAGAAACTGGCATCCCAGACTGTGCCGGGACATGGCTTGGATTAACATTCGACTTGTATGGATTCATGGAAATCGTTGGTCACGACAAGGTGCTTGTTGGGAATTAAAAGAGACTCTTTATATACGTTTTTGATAAGGTTGGACAAGGACCTCCCCCTTTATGGTGTCATAACTCCCCCAATGATAACGCAATAATCAACTCACGGGAGAACAAAAATGACGTCCATGATCGAGATGTTCGGTGCTCTTACACGTGCTTGAACAAAAGATTGTTACATTTTTGTTTTAAGTCCACTGATCAATTTCAAGCGGACGTTGCAAAATCAATATTGTCAATAAAAACAACGAAATATCTGAGAACCGGAACCGAAATCTATTTAAAACAAAAAACTTGAGTATCAAACATCGTACAAAAATCAAAATTTTAAAAATCGATATTTAGCATGAACCAAATCTTCAAACAATGTGAAAAACATTGGAACAATTTTCATGAATTCAAAAATCCCGGCACTTAAAACGAAATATTTACAATTCAAACTCACCATCGAATACGGCAAAAGTAGTCATCGACGGATGCCATCTTGATTTGAATTGAACATGGATGTCCACCCATGTACGAATACACAACTTACAAAACCATATTTCCGTACCACAAAATACCACGCGCTTGACCACGGATGCATCCATCCGCGGATGGTGTCCTTCGTCACCGACTTTCCGGCGGGAGATCACTCAGGAAGTGTTATGACGACAAAAATTTTTCTTCTCCTTATAAAGGTCACGAACAGTGACGTAGAAGCAAGGGGCATTCTTTGATAAGGACCACTGCGACCTACGTCAAATACGTCACATTCAGGGGGCATGGAGTGATAAGGACCAGGCGAACGCTGTCCGTAGATGACGTGGGGGTTCAGATCTTTTATCAACAAAGACAAAGAGTAAAGATGCTCAATGACGACAGGTTTCTGTAGTGACCTTGATGTCTGAGTCAGTCGAACCGAACTGTTTATTTATCAAAATCAAGACCGACGTCATAGTATATGTATGTACATATGCATATGCATATGTATATATATATACATTGCATGATATCGTACTTCGGAGTCTGGAAGTCGTAACAAATTACGATCATCCTTTGCCGTTAGAATTCAGTCGATGTGCTTTAATTTCAATGTTTTTGTCAAATTGTTCAAAACAGATTTTCGCACTTAATTTGAGTTTTTATTTTTTTTATTCTGTTGTACACGTTATTTTGTGGTATAAATAGGGATTAATCATAAAACAGATATATTATGGTTATTTCGAAGAAGTCGAGAGTTTAGCTAGACTTGTTGCATTGACAAATGTCTTCACTCGATCTTCGAGTTTTAGACACTCATCGTACGTATCTTGAATATCCGGGAGATGTGAATACTGTTGTGCAAGGTAGTGGAGATGCTGGAGAATGCCGTCCTTCGTCGCTTTGGCAATGATGTTGTTGTTCGTCTTCTGAAAAGAACTCAAGGATAAAATTCAAATGTTTGCATCAGATTAAACGATACCCTTTTCTTATATTCTCGATGGTACTGACGAGATTTCGGACATTTTCCCTCTTCACGTGGACGTCCCCTTTTTTGGGGGGAACTTGGGATGTATTTGCCGACAAGTGATTCAATTGTGAAGGAAGGACCGGCGTTGGAAATCTGCAGCTGCTGAACAGGCACATTTGCCTGAATATCATTGTTCCACACAGGTGAGAAGCTTTCAGTCATGGGGATCGGCATCTGGCAGCTAGGAGGGGTTACGGTGTAGCTAGAAGTGCCTACAGGAAAGAACTTCTGTTGGTAGTCGAAATTGGAAGCTGAAGGACATCCGGTTTCATCTGGCCACAGGTATTCTGACGTTTCAGGTGTGTTGAAAGTATTTGTGTCGTAATACATCTGATTGTTATACGAGGTTGTTGCGTAGGTTTCAGGATGCCGTGGCATTTGATGGTTAGGAGCAGAAACTGGCATTGGAACGTAGCTTGAATCCGCGGAAGGCGACTGGAAAACGGTGTATGAATCCATGGAAACCGTTGGTCCTAAATAGGTTTTTCGCTTTATGACAGAATGTTGTGTCCTTTATATAAGCCTTGGGGTCCATGAAGTCATAAACCTCCTACACTTGATAACTGTTCCCTTTCAACTGATAACGCGCACTGAAGTGTCAATTATTCTATGATTCACAGTTGCAGGTATTGCAGCAAAACTGACGTGCACAAAAATACATATCACGATGTTCGGTACATTCTCACGCCTAGCAAAGTTTCTATTTTTTGCACTTTTTTAAATGTAATTTATTTTACTTATCGCGAACAAACATGGAACACATTTTTTATCAATGCATTGATCAATGGGCTAAATTTAGTTTTTCTGACATGAGTAGAAAAAACAAAAAAAATTATTTAGTTCTTTTGTTCAATTGGGTTTTCTTGTTTTGTACAATAGTTTTACTATATTTTTTCTGGATGAATTTGATAAATTTTTACTTTGTTTGCGAACGAATTGGATAATTTTTACTTTGTTTGCGAACGAACCGGAGCAATTAAATTCAAGAAAAGAAAGGTTTTTGGAGATGATACCGATATCCGTTCGCAACTGTTCATGTTCCGAATATAACCCCCTTTTCAAAAATCGGAACACTTTCCGCCAAATGTTTTCCACAAAAGGATGTTGAATTGTTGTCCGACTCATTTATTTATTTAGTCAAAGAGAAACATTAATGATTCGACAAAAAATAACATTTATCAGAATTTATAAATTCTGACGGTCAGATGCCATGAATTACAGCTTCAGCTTTAAATAAGGTAGAAACAAGAGTTACAATTTACATTTGCTGAATGTAATCAATCGCTGAAGCTGGTATAAATTCGTGCAATGATCATGAAGGTTACACAAGAGTTGATAAGTAGCCGCATGATATCAGGCTGCCAAATCAGACACGGACGGCACCACGGGTGGAAGATCTCGGCAGTCATCTCCCGCCTGATTACAGTCAGTCAACCCACGTTCCACGGATATGGCCTTTCACCGGGTGACTCATGAAACCATTCATCATCCGGAGCCCGCATCCATGACTCAGGAAGTCTGATGACGGCAAAACTCTTTCCCATCCTTATATATAAAGGTAAGCGTGACGTAGAATCAGAAAAACCTTCTTTGATAAGGACCACCGCGACCTACGTCAATTACGTCACACTGCAGCAGCAGATGCAAGGATGCTCTTCCATCGGCGCTGATAACCTCCGCGTGCAACGGTCAATGCAGTTGCATGACTGCTTGGGAGAGCAAGACGGAGAGCAAGCTACTGATAAGAAACAGGCGAACGCGGCTGCTGCTTGCAGATGACGTAGTTTCGGTTCGGGAACATTGTTGCTTTTATCAACCTGCAAACGTGTTCTATGACTTCCATCTGACGCCAATCATTTCCTTGATCAGGTGTCACACCGACGATTGCTTTCAAGCCCATCAAAAAGTCTGTCCTCGTCCTGTTTCTGGTCTGTATGGCGACATCGTGGACCTCATCAAAAGTATTGTAAATTAATTGTTTGACTTTTTTGAAAACTATTATATTGATCGTAATAGGCAAGATAATATTAATTATCGATTATCGATAAATGACAATTATCTTATGTTAGTTATATATGAATTGTACACATTTTGGAAGTAAAATAGTAGAATTCAATCCAGGGAAGAGCGAACGATCGCCATCATTTATGTTCGTTTGCTAATAGTTTTTTTTTTCGATTTTTATTTGTTCATGAACAACTTTTTGACCGCGTTTACGAACGAACGCAAACATAAATATCCACTTTCACGCTTCTTATTTTTGCTATCAATTACGGTATCATTGTATGTAAAGTTTGCATGCGCGCAAACTGCAAGCTGTTTTTTCTTTGGCGCTATCGGCAAAAAGCAAACATGTTTGCAAACAGCCGTTTTTCTGTTTTTATACGCTTTTTCATCTATATTGTTTGACACTGATTTGTTTTGTTCAGAACGTTTTATAATTTCGATATTTCAGTTTTCTGCAATGTCGACCCTTGTTTCCGCTCTTCAGTACGTCAAAGATGCGATATCCGACATTCAGTGTTGGTTTTTTTCAATAATTGATAAACCTCACGAATCTTTATTTTAGGCCGAATTGCAAACGTAGACTCGGATTCTGAGCTGTACGCCATGTTGATTGAGGAGTCAGGGGTTATGATCAAGCGACGAAAATTGCTGGAAACGTACAACACGGAGCGAGTGTCTCAGGTGGACGAGGTGAACGCTGACATCGACGCGCGGCTCAAAAAAGTGATCGAGGAACTGGAGGGTGAGAGGATGGAGCGCCTCGCCAACATCGAGCACAACTACGAAAATAAAGTTCGGGAACTGCCTGAATTGCCCTGCGCCATTGAACGTGAATTCAGCACCAGAGTCGGAACCGTGAAATTGGTGGCTCGATACATGAAAAAGTACGCTGACGACTTCAAAACTATCCCAGTTGAACGAAATTTCTTTCACGCAGCTGCTTGCTCGAATTGGGAAAAGTATGTGTCAACAAATAATGAAGACAGATTCGACGAATCGAACGATACTTTATGGGAACTAGCCAACCTTCCAAACGACATCCAATATCCACTGACACTTGCCGACGTCGATCGCATTATTCACTTGCCGAGTTACAATGAACAAATTTTTGTCGTCTTGGACACATCGCTCCGAGTCATCCTAACGAATGCCGGGTACAGTGAAGAACATAAATACCCCTTTCTTGTGGTTTACGACTCCATTACCCATAAATTTGCTCCTATTTCCTGGATAAACAAAAATGTGAGTCCTAAAGTTTGAACTTCAATCATTATGATTTGTTTTTTAGAAATTCGAGTTTTGCCTCAAGTGTTTCCGTTACTTACCGGAATCTCATGAGTGCCAGAGTCAGCGGCAGTGCTCCATCTGTCTTCGCACTGGAGACGACACCAACTGCACCAAGCCTTCATCCGAATCCTCCATTTTTCAAACTTGCCCGGACTGCAACGCCATCTGCCACACTGACGATTGCTTCCAGTCTCATAAAAAAATCTGCCCTCGTCCCGTTTCTGGTCTGCATGACGACATCGTGGAACTCATCAAAACTATTGTAGATTAATTTGACATTTTTCATTGCTGTTTATTTTTGGACTGTTTGCTGTGATTTTTCCTATGTGTTAGCTACCTCACATCAGATCATGTTTATTCCGCCATTACCACAACTGTGGCTTGCAACGTACAAAATATAAATACATAACAACAGATGAGGGACGGTCACTCCGAAGCAGTCGCATCTTCGACCGAGTTTCTTGCATTGACAAAGGCCTTGACTTGTTCTTCAAGTTGCAGACATTGCACATACACTGCCCCTATGGCTGGGAGGTGGTTGTATTGTATTGCCAGTCGTTGGACGTACTGTAAGATACCATCTTTAGTTGCATCAGCGATGATCTTTTCGTTTGTTTTCTGAAAAAAAATAGAATTCAGAAGCTTGGATCATGCGAAACGATAAATATGTATGTACCTTTTTCTTGTACTCTCGATGATATTGGCGACTGTCTGTATTCTCGCTTTCATCACGCGGACGTCCTCGTTTTCGGAGAGAATTTGGAATATACTTTCCAACAAGTGATTCAATTGTGAACGGAGATGGGATGTTCGATACCGGTATTTGTTGGGCAGATTCATTTGCTTGATAATTGTAGTTCCAATTGGAAACCGCACCTGTAGGCGGAGTTACTACCTGGCAGGTAGATGGGACCACCGGAGTGAATTGTGAAGCATTTTCGCACATAGAATGGCATCCGCGTTCATCGGATGGTCCATAAATCGGTATAACAGTTGATTGAATAGTAGAATCGTGAGATACGTTGTTGTAATACACGGATGTGTTATACGATGAGGTAGTTGTAGTTGTATCAACCGATAAATTTCCATAGGAATCTGGTTGTAGTGACATACGCGAATCAAGTACAGAAACTTGGAAATCGTGATTGTGATTTTCAGAATCCGACGAACAAACAGAATATGAATGCATGGGAATCAACAAACTTGATTAGGTGTGGATTGTCTCATGCTATTATGCTCTTTAAGTATATGTTGCTATCTTTTGGGTGTGTAGAATTACAAATTTTTCCGACGACTGATAACGCCGGCTTGACTCACTTTTTTTTGGTATAAGGGGGTGTGTGCATCATAATTATGACGTCCAATGCATCCCCGTGATTAGGGCAACCGAGCTCGAACGAAACTTGTTGTTCTATTTTTTTCGCCCACTGCTTCTGATTTTGTAATTTCAATGGGTAAGTCATGCAGTGACTTTGAATATTCGTAATTTTTTTTCGGTTTTTGATGTTGTTTTTGTTGTTGTTGTCTGTTAATTTTAATGATGATCTTTTTTGGGCATAGTGTAAATATTTATATGTTCTCGTGATATCGTTCAGTATGAATTATTTATTAAATTTACATTGAAACTAAATTTGCTGATCACGGTGAGTCAGCTTACATCCCACGGATTCAGAGGGTGACTCATGAGGACATTCATCATTCGAAGAACGCTTCCAATGCACAGGAAGTCTGATGACGGCAAAACTCTTTCCCATCCTTATAAAGGTAAGCGTGACGTAAAATCAGAAAAACCTTATTTGATAAGGACCACTGCGACCTACGTCAACTACGTCACACTGCAGCAGCAGATGCAAGGATGCTCTTCCATCGGCGCTGATAACCTCCGCGTGCAACGGTCAATGCAGTTGCACGACTGCTTGGGAGAGCAAGACGGAGGGCAAACTGCTGATAAGAGACAAGCGAACGCGGCTGCTGCTTGCAGATGACGTAGTTTCGGTTTGGGAACTTTGTTGCTTTTATCAACCTGCAAACGTGCTTTATGACGTTAGGTTTCATTAAACTTCCCGGGTCACTCTACCGATCAGGTCGGCGTTGAACGCCATGGATGAATCATTTGTCGAAACTTGGTTTACGCCCCCTTGATCCGGTTTTCGCCCGGTATAAAGTATGAAAAGTTTATTGCACACTAGAACTAAAACTACAACAAAAACGTATGGAATCAAAATACGGTCATTCGGAAGCAGTCCCGTCTTCAACCGGGTTTTTTGAACTGACAAAGGCTCTAACTTCATCTTCAAGTTGCAAACATTGATCACACACTTCTCGGATAGCTGTAATGTGGCCGTATTGCATTTTTAAATTTTCGATGTGCTTAAGAATGCCGTCCTTGGTTGCTTCGGCAATGATTTTATCGTTCGTTTTCTGTAACAAACATGAGAATATAAACTAAATATTTGTTTCAAGTTAAACGATACCCTTTTCTTGTACTGACGATGATACTGCCGACTCTCCGTAGATTCGCTTTCATCACGCGGACGTCCCCGTTTTCGGGATTTCGGAATGTATTTGTTGACGTGCGATTCAATTGTAAACAGAGAATCAACCTGTATTTGTTCAACCGTTACATTTGATTGAGGATCGTAATTCCATAGGTGAGGTGAGAATGTTTCGGTGGTGAGAGTCATTACCTGAGAGTTGGGCGTGTCTACTGAGTAGTTAGAAGACCCTACAGAAGTGGGGCACAGGACGTTTTCGTACAACGAAGCCGAAGGACAAACTTCTTCATCCGGCTGCCAGAATCCCGACATTCCGGTCGACGTATGAGATGTTGCATCGTAATACATTTGATTGTAGCACGATAAATCATCGTAAGATTGTAGTGGCATGCTGGAGCTACTAGAAGCAGAAACCGGCATCCCAATTTCTTCCGGGATGTAATTTTGATTTGCCGAATTCGGCTGGAAAGCAAAGTATGGATCCATGGGAATTGTTAGGGTTCACCAAGTATGTGTTGTGTTCTTTTCTCACGCTTTTATATACTGTTGATTGCGGTCGGACTGCCCCATAGGGTGCGTGGTCCTGCTAATCTCTTCCACTGATAACACACAAAAATCACCGCCCAATGGTTTGTGACTCACAGCTGCAGGTGTGGCTGCAAAGTTGACTAGGTCATGATCTTCGGAACAACCCGGTGCAACTCCACCGTGTTCAAATCAAGTGTTCAAAGTTTCTATTTTTAATTATCTTTTAATTAATGAGTTACATATTTGGGCACTTTATGAGTATTTTTTGGTTATTTCGACACTGATCGGCAGTTTTAAGATTGTTTCTGATGCGGGGGTATTTCAAATTCCTTAAAATTCCAATGCGTTTCCCCGATCACAATGCAACACTGATGTAAACTAAACTTTTTATTTATTTGATAAGTAAACTATTATAAATAAGTATGCATGAACAATACTGTAATTACTACAAAAATTCTCCTGAACGGAAAACCAGGTGCACAATGGTTATTCAGAAGTAGTCCCATCTTCAACCGGGTTTTTTGCAGTAACGTAGGCTCTGATTTGATCCTCAAGTTGCAAACATTGCTCATACGCTGCTCGAATAGCCGGAATGTAGCGGTACATCTTTGCTAGTCGTTCAAGGTGCTGAAGTATGCCGTCTTTCGTTGCATCGGCGATGATCTTTTCGTTTGTCTTCTGAAAAAAATGAAATTTAATTTCAAGTTTGGATCATGTGAAACAATATGCATACCTTTTTCTTGTACACTCGATGGTATTGGCGATTGTCCGTAGGCTCGCCTTCGACACGCGGACGTCCTCGTTTTTTGGCATTCGGGTTCATGTGTTTGCGGACGAGTGATTCGATCGTGAACGGTGGTGCAATCGGCATCTGCTGGACAGGTACATTTGCCGGAGGACCATAGTTCCAGCCAGCAACGGTTCCCGTGGTGGGAGTCACTACCTGGCAGCTGGGAGTGCTTATCGGTGTTAGACGCGGTGGATTTTCGTACAACGTAGCCGAAGGGCATCCGCTTTCATCCGGTGGCCCGTATACCGGTATCCCGACCGATAAGTTACCATAAGTTGTTCGTTGTAGTGGCACGCTGGAGTTTGAAGCAGAAACTACCACCGGCACCCCGGTACGTGGCGGGACAAAGTTTGGATTTGAATTTGACTTGTATGGATCCATGGGAACCAAATGTGTGTTGTGTTTTTTGAGTTTTCTCATGTCCTTATATTGTGTTGATAAGACGGAAGTCGCGGTTGAGCTGCCCCCTTGGGGTGCGTGGTCCTGTTAACCTTTTCCACTGATAACGCAAAAGTCACTGCTAAATTGGTCCGTGACTCACTGCTGCCTGGGTAGCTACAAACTTGACTTGGTCATCATGTTCGGGGTATCCCCACGTGCTTAAACCAAATGCCGCTGCATGAATATTTTTGGCACATTTTTTTAAATTTGATAATTGTTCACAGAGTTGTCAAGCTTTTGAGCAACTTGATTCGATTCGACGGAACTCAAAAACTGGAATCTCGCTCAGATCAGATCACTTTTCAGATCAGATCAGCTCATAGATCAGATCAGATCAGGTCAGATCACAGATAATCCAAATCAAATAATGCGAAATTCCGATCAGATCATGAGCAAATGATCTGATCTCTGTTGTATACAATGATTTCCAAAACTCAATATTTTGTTTTTTACAAAGCCACTTTTTTGACACCAACCGACGAAATAATGCATTTTCACATTTTTTAAAGTTTTTACATCAATACAACTCAGTATGATAAAATAATTTATTCAATCAACATTAAGTCAACAGCCAGTGTTCACACTAGCGCACATTAAGTCAACCCAATATAACACATTACAGATATGAATACAAATAAGTACCAAAAACAGATGTCAGAAATTACAAATCTGGTGTTTCGGATAACAAGTGTCGTCGCATTTGTTGAAAAAAAGCCAACACCGTTCAGACACAAACGTCAATACCTGTAGTCACTGTTTATAATCCAACGCATAACAGCAAGATCTTAAAGGCCTTACAAACGGTACCAACACAACAGTTGATCAGTAGCCACAAGACATAAGGAAGCTGGACCGAATACGGCACCACTAGCGGCAGATATTGTCAGCGATCTTCCCCCAACTGATCACAATGAATCAGCACACATCCCACGGATCTGGCCTTTCACCGGGTGACTCATGAAGCCATTCATCATCCGGAGCCCGCATCCATGACTCAGGAAGTCTGATGACGGCAAAACTCTTTCCCATCCTTATATATAAAGGTAAGCGTGACGTACAATCAGAAAAACCTTATTTGATAAGGACCACTGCGACCTACGTCAACTACGTCACACTGCAGCAGCAGATGCAAGGATGCTCTTCCATCGGCGCTGATAACCTCCGCGTGCAACGGTCAATGCAGTTGCACGACTGCTTGGGAGAGCAAGACGGAGGGCAAGCTGCTGATAAGAGACAAGCGAACGCGGCTGCTGCTTGCAGATGACGTAGTTTCGGTTCGGGAACTTTGTTGCTTTTATCAACTTGCAAAGGTGCTCTATGACGCTTTGTGATGTCTGGTTTGATTCGACCTCCCCCTCCGGGTCACTCTACCGATCAGTTCGACTTTGAATGGTGAATCATTCGTTTCCACCTCCTTGGTCCGGTTTTTGCCTGGTATAAAAATAATTAAGCAGATTAATGAAGCGCAATGGATTAATGCACGAACTGTCATAAGTTTATTGGGTTAATAGTTAGATATATCTGAACAACATTTACATTAGGAATATAATATAACAAAAAAAACGCGATAAAGAATATGATTGGTTACATGATGATTATTCCGATGCCGTGGCGTCCGCGATTGGGTTTCTCGCATTCACAACAGCTTTCACCTGTTTTTCAAGTTGCAGACATTCATCGTATGCTTGTTGGATTTCCGGGAATTGGGGATAGAGTTGTTTCAGGCGTTTGATGTGCTGTAGAATGCCGTCCTTGGTTGCATCGGTGATGATCTTTTCGTTCGTCTTCTGAAAAGTTAAAAATTAATTTTTTTAATTAAATAATTTAAAAAAATACATTTTTCTTGTATTTGCGATGGTATTGGCGATTGTCCGTAGGTTCGCCTTCGACACGCGGACGTCCTCGTTTTTTGGAATTGAGGTTCATGTGTTTGCGGACGAGTGATTCGATCGTGAACAGTGGTGCGATGTTTGGCATCGGCATTTGGTGGACAGGTACATTCGCTTGAGGACCATAGTTCCAATCAAAGGCCGTTCCGGTAGGGGAACTCATTACCTGATAGCCAGGTGTGCCTACGGGAGCAAGCTGCTGAGGGTTTTCGTACAACGAACCTGAATGGAGTCCGTCTTTCATGTGGCGGCCCGTATATTGCCATCTCATTTGAATAGACATGCTGCTGATGATTTGCAACATTGTAGGATGCGTAGTTGTATGTGTTTGTGGTGTGAATCGTATTAACCAATACATTACCGTATTCGTGTTCAGCATGCCGTGGCATGCTATTTGAAGCAGAAACAGGCATCTCGACTTGCATCGGGAAGTAGCCTGGATTGCCATAATCTGGCGGGAAAGCAGAGTTTGGATCCATGACAATACAGACAAAATGTTTGTTGTGTTGCATGCTTATATACTAGGTTGCTTTTTTTGATAACACCGTGGTTTGTACATGGTGTTGTTAGCCACCCTGTCACCTTCACTGATAACGACCGAATGGTGGTTTGTGACTCAGAACTGCAGGTGGTGCAGAAAAAGTGATGTGATGATCCGGGTATCACAAAAGTGTCAAAAACTTATATTTTTAGAAATTGGATTAATCGATTCATTTCAAAATTAAAGTGAACTATTCAACGTTAAATGGACTTTATGTTTGTTTATCCTGATGTTAATCGCAAAACAACGATATCCAGGCACTGTTGTTTATGTTTTGAACGTATTACGACTTGGCAGGGTTTGAATGACAACTCTGACTGCAACCAAAAAAGTTTTCTGACACGTTTTTTTACCAGGATTTGCCAATTGATAAATTTTTTTGTTCATTCTGCACTTGCGTTTCAAAAACTATTATCAAATGTAATTTTGTTGGTTTTGTAGTTTTCATTTTTTGTGCTTGCTCTTGGACAAAAACACGGACTTTACATTGCACTCATCATTGTTGGTTATATTCATTATAAATCCTTTATTAATCCGCATGTAAGATACGTTATATATAAACATTTCTGAATCAAGGCCGATGTATGTATTTCGCTGGAACCTGTTCAATGCGGTCGGCATGCGCAAAAGTAATCAGTTCATATTTCTACATCTGGATTCGAAGTCGTTGACGATTAGATTTGAACAATTCTACACTTTTCATTTTAAAAAATGTTGCGGCTTGAATGTATATATAAGTGATTCTAACTGCTGATTGTGCAGTTGCATAACAGTTGATTCTCCGTAACTGTTGGACACCACCTTTGTATAATATGTAGTTTGACCGGATACAACGTGGATAGCAAACCTCATCACTGACTTCTACAGGCTCGAAGGCAAAGGCAATAAACTTGGATTGCGTTACAATAGCCACATCCCACGGATTTGGCTTCACACGGACCGAGTGACTCATGAGACCATTCATCATCCAAAGCTCGCATCCATGACTCAGGATGTGTGATGACGGCAAGATTCTTGCCCTTCCTTATAAAGGTCGACGTGACGTGAAACAGAGGACCTCCTTCTATATAAGGACCACTGCAGCCTACGTCAACTACGTCACACTGCAGCAACAGATGCAAGGATTCTCTTCCATCGGCGCTGATAACCTCCGCGTGCAACGGTCAATGCAGTTGCACGACTGCTTGGGAGAGCAAGACGGAGGGCAAGCTGGTGATAAGAGACAAGCGAACGCGGCTGGAGCTTGCAGATGACGTAGTTTATGTTTTGGGAACTTTTATCATCTTATCAGAATGCAAAGATGCGATATCTCCAAGGAACACCGTTATTGTTATTTACCAATTGTTATTTACCAATTAACCGTTATTTACCAATTCTTTAGAAAATATTGTCAACACCTTTTGTTAATACTTTCATTTCATTTTCATTTTCATTTATTACTCTTTTCTTTATTTAATTTTTTTATTTACCGTCCTTCTCAATTGTTTAAATATTCGTGCCATATTACTGATCTCTCATTTGCGCTTAATTACCGATCACAAAAAGTTAGAACTGTCTTATTCCGTCAGAAAACTAAATTTTATACATGGACAACATTCAGAATTCTGATATGAGTTGACTGCAGAAATACACCGTTATAAAAGCGTCGGTGTCACACATAGTATACGGTTATTCAGAAGTAGATAGTAAGTCGTCGACTGGGTTTTTTGATACAACGTATGCTCTGATTTTGTCCTCCAGTTGCATACATTCATCATACGTTTTTTGGATCGTTGGCATTTCTGGGTACAGTAGGGCTAGGCGATGAAGCTGCATTAGCATGCCGTCTTTGGTGGCATTGGCGACGATTCTTTCCTTCGTTTCCGAAAACAAAACCAACGATTAGAATAACATTTTGTACAGAGGTCAAAATTTTCGAAAATTTGTTAAGAGGTCCAAAATTGTTAAATCAAGTTTTCGACTCGAAGATCGTCGAATGAAATCTTCTCAAATTTTTTTTTGAATCGGAAAAAAAATAAAAAAAATAGAGAAATAAAACAACAAAATTTTTGGAAAAAACTGTACTTTTCAAAAAAATTGGGCGTCAGTTTACAGACTCCACTCAAAAATCCTCGAGTGAAATTTCGAGCAGCTGAATTCGACTCGATCGAAAAGTTCGAAACGTGCTCTAACAACAATCCAAATTTTAACAAAAATATTACCCTTTTTTTGTATTGGCGATGGTATTGGCGACTGTCCAAAGATTCGCCTTCAACACGCGGACGTCCTCGTTTTTTGGAACTCAGATTCATATACTTGCTGACAAGAGATTCAATAGTGTACAGAGGAGGAACGATCTGCGTCTTTGATGAACACTTCGAAGAACACATTTTTTCATTGGTCTGCAGAGCTGCGGTGTTGAATGACGTCTGAGACATTGGATCGCAGTTGTACAAAGAAGTGTAAAATGGGGGTGTTTTTGGAGGCCTTTATATTCTATTTACTGGCCGGAAGTACCGATAGGGCTGTTCCACGGAATGCAGGGGACCGTTAACCGCCCCCTTTTACTGATAACGCAAAATTTCGATGATAAATTGGTTTGTGACTCATTACTACAGGTATTGAAGTCATCGTTTATGTATTTCAATTTTATGCATGGCATGAATTTCCACTTTTTTGGCAAATTGAAAGTAAAATTAATAATAAAATTAAAAAACCGGTTTTGAATGCTTATTTACCAAAAAAAATGGCAAAATTATTGAAAAAAATTGAAAAACATTTGGAATGAGATTTTGATTTCAGTATTTTTTTATGTGAGACCCTTTATTTTTTATTTTTTTACGAATTCTGCATCAAAAACTGCGTCGAATGATACACGGATTTCTTGATCAGTGTATTTCCTAGTTTTCATGCAATGCCGCTCCAAATACTGTAAAAATGCTAATTACGGCACACTTGCCAGATCTTCTGTTCCGCAAATTGTAAGTATGTAAGTCCATAAAAAACGGGGGAAAAAAACCTCAGTTTACGTCAATCAAACCGCATTAGCAGCCACAGGTGTGCTGATGACCTTCGTCTGCAGTTGCACGAGAGCAAAAATCCGCTGATAACAACAGCGTTTGCTCTCGTCAATGACGTAGTTTCGGTTTTCTGCTCAAATCAATTGGCAAATAACTGTGTCAATTGATCTATGACGTCGGGTTTTTTGGTTTTCGAATAACTTTTTTGACCACAAAGACCCAAACAAACATTGTCAAAAAATCCTATAAAAATAGGTTTTTGCATTCTGGATTCTGTATTTTTTATGAATACACTCAATTTTATGCAAATGCTCCTATCAACTGCCACTGTCGCCTCTTCCGCCAACTTGTGAATATAAAAAAGCGCGTTGTACGTTTTCATCGTCTCACTCCGTGCCGCTGATTTACTGTGACATGACCGCTTCCGCAGCCTCAGGCTTCTTTCGCAACCGCGCCTTCTGGCAATTCTCGCTTGCTGCCATGGGCGCCGGCACCGCTGCCTACGCCGTTCTGCCGGTGAGCATTGTTTTGACTGTTACCACGGTTTGTTTATGTTTAACTTTTTTTCCTCATTGAAGAATGCCGAAATGAAGAGCGAAAAGAAGAAGGGCAGTTCCAAGGAGAAAGTTTCCAGTCAAGTTGATCCGTCGGTTGTCAAAAAGATCGAAGAAGCCTACAATAAGCTCAACGGACCGGAAGGCGCCAAGTGCCATTCACTGCTCAAGAAATACCTGACCAAGGATGTTGTTGACAAACTCAAGGGCCGCAAGACCAAGCTGGGTGCTACGCTTTACGATTGCATCCAGAGCGGAGTTTTTAACCTTGATGCTGGAGTTGGGGTTTACGGTTGGTACCTGACACCTGGGCAGGTAAATGTCATACTAAAAGTTTTCAGCCCCGGACGCTGAGGCCTACCGAGTGTTCTCTGACCTGTTCGATAAGATCATCGAGGATTACCATCATTTTGGACCCCATGAAAAGCAGCCAGCTGTCGACCTCGGCGAAGGCCGAGCGAAGGATCTCCCACCCCTCGACCCTAAGGGCAAGTACATCAAGTCTACCCGCATCCGTTGTGGCAGGTCCCTCGCCGGATACCCCTTCAATCCTCTCCTGAAGGCCGCGGACTACGAAGTGATGCAGGATAAGGTGAAGAAGGCGCTGGAGAGCGTCAAGGACAAGGAAATCAAGGGCATGTACTACCCGCTGGAAGGCATGTCCAAGACGACCCAGCAGAAGCTCATCGCTGATCACTTCCTCTTCAAGGAGGGCGATCGGCACCTGCAGCACGCGAACGCGTGCAACTTCTGGCCCAAGGGTCGCGGAATCTTCCACAACAACAACAAGACCTTCCTTGTCTGGGTCAATGAGGAAGACCACCTCCGCATCATCAGCATGCAGGAAGGCTCGAATGTCGGCGAGGTCCTTGATCGACTCATTCGGGGCGTCAAGACCATCGAAGCTATGGTTCCGTTCTCCCGCGATCCTCGACTCGGATTTCTGACCTTCTGCCCGACGAATCTGGGATCGACGGTTCGCGCTTCAGTGCACATTGCGTTGCCAAAGACTTCTGCACGCAAGGATTTCAAGAAAATCTGCGATGAACTTAATCTCCAGATTCGCGGAATCCACGGCGAACACTCCGAAAACGAAGGCGGCGTCTACGATATCTCGAACAAGCAGCGACTCGGCATCAGCGAGTATCAGGCGGTTCGTCAGATGTACGACGGCGTCAAGAAGCTCATCGAGCTCGAAGAGGCTGCACAATGACTAAATGTGACTTTGACTACCCCTAGTTGTGAGTAAACTGGTTTGACTTTATACTGAATGCAATAAAAACGGAAAAAAAATATTGCTTTCACCACAGTAATTAATGTCTAAAGAATTGCGTATTACTTATACCAAAGTGATATATCTCTTCCTAGCAAGTAATATGAAAATTTTTTTATGGAATCCTGGCTAGGCCCAATGCTTGGTGTAGTACGCAAAATAATCATCTCCAGTCCTGTCGGTTACGGTAGTCGGTGCAACGCGGTTGTCACAACGTTTGAAACACGAAGCTCGAGCGATGAAATACCGGCAACGACTTGAAAAAACAAGACCGGTAATGACAAATAGAATCCCGTTAATGGGGTAAAGTAATTCGGCGGCTTCAATAAAAATGACGTCGTACCTGCGCTGTCCAACGAGATCCCGTAGGAAAAAGGATGCTAATCCGTTGATCATCCGCGAGACAAAAAATATGGCAGCCTGGATCGCGGTGATCTTAGTCACCTGACCGATTTCGATTCGTTGGAATCGCTCCGACAAATTGTGCCGTGCCAATGCTCGGCTTTCTTGCTGATCAAATACCCGGTAGCGTCGGTTGACGATAAATGTCATCGTTGATACGATAGCTGTGATAATTGTTCCGGCAAAGATGATTGCCATATCATTGACCAAAAGCGCCAAGAGATCATCGCGGAAGGCATTTGCATAAGCGCCGTCACAGGTAATTGAATGTCCGCCAACCGGAACTGCTTCGAAGAGCAGAACGTACACAGTTTTGTAATTCAAAATCCCTTCGATGACCAAAGGCAATGCCGCGACCCCAGTTGCCAAAACCGCGTGGTTGAGGGTTTCATAGCGCTTGGAGAGCAGCGTCGCAAATACCCGTTCGACGCCGACAAAGAGGAAGCTAAACGCAATCCAGGAAGACGCAACCTTGAATCCGAGGATCTCCCAAATGCATCCTTGAAAGTGACGCATGTAATGGCAGTGGTCGGCGTTCGCCTGAAATTAAGTTTATTCATTGCATGCCGTCATTTTCTGTTTTTCTTGACATTTGTTACACCGTTTACACCGTTTTTTTCTTTGTAATACAGCGTTGTATAATTTGATATAATTTTGTTAGCCTTATATATAAATGCCAGTTTGTTTGTCACCGAAATTATAGTTTATAAACAACGTTATCATAACACATTTGCGAGTCAGGACAACTACCGGCATGAAAATTGCGTTCAAAATTTGTCATCGTTTCGAAAACAATTGAAAAAGAGTTCAAAAACTAAAAAAATAGGCTTAAAAATTTTGGTCTCAAGTGGAAAACAATGATTTCCACTTGAAACCATAAAAAATATAGAAAATCTTGGTTTCAAATGGAAAACATCGATTTCCACGTGAGACTCAAAAAATTAAAAAAAAAAGGTTTTCCACTTGGAACCCTGGTATTTGAACTTCAAACAAATTTTAAATTTTAAAAATCAAAAGAAAGCAGGAAAATCTTGGTCTCAAGTGCAATTAACAATGATTTCCACTTGAGACAGTAAAAAACTGTAGAAAAAAGGAATTTCCACTTGAGACCCTGATGTCTGAACATCTCAGAACACAAATGATCCCGTCTATGCGGTTCTAATGCGTAACAAACAGGTTTTCTATGGTTTTTGCATTTCTACGTGATGATCGAAAGATTTATTCAAGAGCACACACACGCGCATTCATGCATGGATAATGCCCGGAGCAGACTCGAAACACGTGCACGAAAGCCCTTCCTTACATTTTTGCTGCTAACAATGTTGTAGACGTTCCATACCGTCTTGTTAGCGTCGACGAGTGTGTGAAATACCTGACTGGCAGCGAGCATGGTCAGGAGAGCCCGTAGATTGACGTGAAGGAGACGATTGAAGAGACAACAAAAAGCGTAGCCGACGAGAACGCATAGGGCAATCGTTTCGAGAGTCAGTCTTACAGCCTGCAGTGCAATAAAGGTGCCATCCTCGTAGACGAGTCTCGCCATGAGGCATTGGACGTCGAGGGCGCTGAAGTTGCTCGGCAGCGGTGGTTGTGATGGTGGATTCGTCGGCGGCATCGACATCGACATCGACGTCGTCGACATCGTTGTCGTTGTCATTTTCGTCGAGAAAACACCAGAAGATTCACTCACTCAGTAAATACATAAAATAATCGAATTACGGTAGGCATACCAGTGACCCCAGACATAGGTGAGCAAATGCAACCGCCGCAAACAAAACAGTGTTACCTGGCTTGAAACGTGTCTTTTCAGTCCAGTCAGGGACCATAGGCACCAGCATGCCGACTGACAACCACGAAGCTAACACGCCCTCAGTCTCCCTTTATAATAAGTGTAATACCTGTTCACCAGGGAATTTTGCGTGTCAGAATGTACCAGGTAATTTGCGTAGGTTTTTTTACTTTTAAATTACTAATTATGTATGTAAATATGTGTTAACATACTGTAAATATTTTTTCATCAGAGAACAAAACTTTGTATATTTTGCGTTTAATTTCGTTGGCGAAGACCATGTTACGTTATTTTTTGTCATTTTCGCGTCGAGAGAACACCATTTGCATAATTTCGTCGTAAGATCATGTTACAGTACATTGTTGTTATTTTCGTGTTGAGAACATCCCATTGTTGATTACTGTAACTTTCGTTTCGAGAACAACCCATTGTTTTCGTTGCAAAACCGTGTTACGTTATTTTTTTGTCATTTTTGCTTCGATAACACTCTTTTTTTTTGTTTTAATTTCATTAACCAAGAATATGTGTATAATTGGCTATTTGGAAAACCAGTTGACCGCGCCACGGCCGCGGCAGACGGACACAGAGCCTGAAGTATCATGCACTCATCAGAACATTTTGCGACGACCACAAAAAAACGAGTTTTTTTATATGTCCGTTAGTTTTTCTCGGTCGTAAATATGTTTCACGATGTAGTCGTTTTAGAAATTATCCGCTGACAGACAACCGACTATGTAGTTGCAAAATCATCTGCCATTAACTAAGAGAATCTTGTACTTTACGCCTCCGGGGAACATGTCTGTATTTATATGTCATTGACTAATTTATTCATTCACCGCAGAGTTCTTTAGTTGACCGAGATTTGCAGGTATTACCGGAGAAAAAACTAGGATTGAGATCAATTTTTGTTTGATACACGCAAATTTCGACGTTGTCAAGTGCAAATGGCATAATTGCGTAGAATGTGATATGTGATACAAAAGCTGCGATTTCCATTAGGAAAAGTGACATTCCGACTGAAAATTAATAAATTTGAACGTTTCGGTCAAAAATCAATTTTTGGGGTTTTCCTACCGATTGGCAGACACGGCCGAGTTTCCACCTTCATGAAAACCCACGCAAACTGATAAACAACCGCGGGCGCCGAAGTTGCAAAAATCGTAGCTAACAAAATGATAACCGGATAAAAGTGCCGCTGAAGGACACGGATGATCTCCGAGTGAAGAGCCATGCTGATAAAAGCCGACGAGACCGCGATGACACCCGCTATCTGTGACATGTCTGAAAAAACCGGTTTGGACCCCTGAAAAAAAAACCGGTTGTCATCTCGACAACTTACTGGTGTCGTCGTACAGAGTATTGTTTGTGAAGAAAACCGCAAGCGACAAGACCTCGGTCCCCGTGGTCACCAGAAGACCCCAGAAAAAAATCTTTGAGAATCTCAAGGTCGTGGCTTGGTATTTTTGCATGAGCAGAAATGCCATGAAGATTCGGAAGAAGACAATGTTAGTAGCTGAAAAGCGGAATAGCGTGTTTGGCAAAACTTTGCCGTAGAGCATTCGGAGCAGCGAGGGACCACCGACATCTGGCAGGGCGATTTCCTGAATTTTTGGGGTCAATGGGATTGAAAAAGATAAATAAATATTTCCGGGGATGACGAATGTTTTAATTTTTGTCGGTCTCGTACCTGTATGTCAGGTATGTACTTCCGCCGAGTCAGCATAATTAAATCGAAAATACAAAAATAAAATTATTTTTGTCTGAGTTTACGTGCGAAAAGTATACCAAACAAAAAAATGTCATTATGCCTAGTTTTTTTTATTCTTTGCAGAAAATGACATTTAAATACAAATCTTTTGCTTACTTTGGCATTTGCGTGACACAACCTCAATGCAAGCAAAAAAAGCATGTCTAGGGAATATTCAAAAAAAAATGTGGTCTTTGACTAGTTAAATAAAATAAAATAAAATAAAATAAACAAAAAATTTACCTTGCACGGAAAAATGTTTTTTCTATTGTTAAAAGGTTGCCCGCAAAAATCTTCATTGAGACAGAGCACTTCGTAGCTTGTGTAGCCGTACGACAGCCAGGAAAGTACAAAAAAAGCAATTCCAGCGATGTTTAGGGTATTGTAAATCTAAAAAAAAATTTTTTCACTAAAAAAAATCAAAAAAAATCAGCCAACCTTGCCGATTGGATACGTGCAGATATTTTCACCGTTGACGCCGATAACAGGTGTGCCATCTCTGTCAACCGTCTGACAGGGGTCCAGATCGTCGACGTGAAGCTGCTGCTCCGGCGTCTTCATGGTCAGTCAAACCACCGAATGAAAAAAACTTGAAAAAAAGCGAAATAAATAAATCGTAAATGGTCAATCAAAGTTTGTCTGATCAACAAAACACGTAGGCGGAGTGTTGAGTGGAGCCACGACGAGACGAGCGCTCTGCTGCGCGAAAGTCAAGTCCAGACGTTAGTTATCCCATCGCTTAATTCCGTCAAGGTCTGGTTTGGATTGTTGATTGTCCATCCACGGACCTGTAAATCAGGAATTCAATTGACCTTCCCGCAATTGATGATAGCGGTTTGCGAACGCTGAGACGTCGTAAAAAAACCGGGTAAAAAATTAATTTGAAATGAGATGACTTAAACCGGATCGACGACGACAAAAATTATCTGTCACGGTTTTATTCAGGTCAGCTAAATTTTCTTCCGGGTAGTTGAAATAAATATGTTTTTTTTTACTTTTTTTGCCTATAAACAGGTATTCTTCGATAATTATATAGACAACATAGTATTTCTTTTTCACAAAAAAAACCGTAGCGTTTTTAAAAAAATGGATTTAAAAATGGCTAAAAGGTTAAAAAAAATTAAAAACTTCAAAATTACAAAAAAATAAAATTTTTTAAAGTATGGAGTTTTAATTGCAAAATTTACCAACAATTGAGTTTGAAAATGGTCACCTACTGTAATTTTTTAAAATTAAAATTTCGACATTTCCGAAAGTAAAACTCCTAAATTTTAATTTTTTTTCAAAAACTGAGTCAACTGACCATTTTTTTGATCAGTTCAGTTTTTGTGTCCTGACGCCTCAGAAATTGCAAAAAGGCCAATTCTGCCATCAAAAATGTTTCAAATTTCGTTTCGCAGTTTGATAAAAAAATTTGATAAATATTAATAAATGCTCATATAAAAATTGCTTGCCGTCCAAATTTTATAAAAATTGGCAAACAAGTCACTTTTAGAAGATTTTACCTGAAATCAATACAAAGTTGTGTTTTGGTGTTATGAAACAACAGTTGCTTTTTACAAAGATATAAATACGACCTTTGGCTTAACCAAAATTTAGTGGAAAAAAGTGCACGTGTGATTCTTGATTCCTGAAAAAACCAACAGTTGCCATGCATCTCATGTCAAAAAACTGAACATCTGACAGAAAAAAAAGTAGAAGAAAAGCATTAGTCACACAATTGGAATTCTGACCTGCCTACAACCTCGGCTTGCTGGCGCTTATTTATACCTGCATCAATTTGCTCCCGCACATTCAATTCTGAGTTCAAAATTTTTTTTTGTCCAAATTTGCTCTGACTAAAATGAATATGCTGGCAGCTATCTTTGTCGTCACAATTGTTTCTGTCGCAAATGGTCTTTACATCGATGCCCTCGAGCGAACTCTGACCAAGCAGTTGACCTGCAGCAAGTACGCGGACATTCCGAGTGCATGGTGCGTTCACAATGATTGGCGTGGACGGGATACTGTATGCCAGAACTGCAACGGAAATGGATTCTCATACAATCCGGCTTTTGGAGGCAAGTGTTATTGTTGCACGTGCAGAGGACAGGCACCTGAGCCTCCCCGCCAGGCACCTGAGCCTCCCCGCCAGGCACCTGAGCCTCCCCGCCAGCACCCGGCCCCCTCCGGTCCTCAACTCGGCCCCGGCATGCCCTGCATCGAGGGATATTCCGCGCTTCCGACAGACTGTACCAAGTTTTTGCAATGCGCGCATGGTCGGTGGGTGCAGAAATCCTGTGCACCTGGCACGGCCTGGTCTTCTGCCCTGGGACTGTGCGACCACGTTGCCAACGTCCCTGCTTGTCGCTGAAATTAAATAAAATTTGTGGTAAAATAAATGTTTGAAGTAAAATACATATTTAAATAAATGTTTCTTATTCATCAGCTGTTGAAAAAAAATAGTATTTGCTACCCGATTGGAAATCGTTTTTTTGCATTGAAAACATGACAAAATTGTTGAGATACCGAATCATTATTATGCTCAATAAAAAACCTGTAAACGGACGGAACGATAATAAACATTAGAAAAATTAGTTAGAAGAGAGCGCAGTGCGGCTTCAAGAATAACAAAATACTATATATTTTTCCAACAGTTTCCAACATTTTGACAGTCAAAGTTTATTACAGAGTAAACAAAAAAATTTACTTAGTTATAAATATTACATACATATGTGAAAGTTGGCATAATCTTTTAAATTTGATGCAATTCAAAAAACAAAGTGCATTCAGGTGAGTTTTCTGATTATTGATCGATACTTTTGATTAACTCAAAAACGTCGTGGTGGATTTTCTGAACCGGCAGAGGGCAGATTCGGCGATGGGCTTCGTAGCAGTCAGTCGTCTGACAAAAAGCGTTGCACTTGGAGCAAATGAATGGTTTGGATTCCGGAGATGGCTTGAAACACAAAGAAGGTTCGCCTTGGCGCAGGCAGATGGGGCAGTGTCGTTGCGGGCACTTACAGGGGGTGGTTCAAACCCAAAGCATTTGTAGCAAACCTAGTTCTGAAGTAACAAGTACAGGGAAAAAAGCAGAAGTGTAAAACTTACGTTATTTTTAGAACGAATAGAAACAGGAAAAAATCGTTGGGATACCGAATCGTAAATTAACAGATGGCGGAAGTACCCTGATGGTATAACCTCAGGAAGATTGGTTAAAATGACGCGAAGCGATGTGTCCAGAATTACAAAAAGTCCAATCTTTCTTAAAAGAATGAATAATCCTGTCGACATCGGTAAGCGCCAATGGATACTGCGTGGTTGTTGGCAACTTTGCTATGGGACAATAAAGAATTTTTCCATGAATCAATATCAGCATCAGATGGTGTCAAAACGTATTTTCCCATACAAGAACTCGCAGCTGCGTGAAAGAAATTGTGCTGATCAGGAATATGTTTATATTCGTCAAAATACTTTTCGGCGTACTTTTTGACAGTTTGAACAGTGCTGTTATCAATTTCAGCCGGCGGGAGGGGTGCTTCTGGCTCAACTTCCTCTTCCACGACCACTTCGACGTCAGCGATCGCAGGTAGCTGAGCGGTCTTTTCTTCGTATTCGTGGATTATGTTGGCAATGCGCTCCTTCCGTTCACCTTCCAAGGTATCGATTTTCTTATCTATTTCGACGTTGACGCCTTCGATGCGTCCGGCCATTTCCGCGGTGTACGTTGACAGTAGTTTTCGACGTTCTGCCAATGCATGCAATTGGTAAACAAACTCGATATAAGCATCGGAATCCACTGCGACCTTTGTCATTCGTTCTGAAAAAGTAAAATTTTTATTATTATCGCTACAAACGTGAAAAATCACTCACTATTTATTTTTGCAAGGGCAGCATTTATTGCTTTGATTGTGGAAGGCAGCAACGACATGATAAGAGGACGACGACGACTCTGAGGTGAAAAGCAGGTATTACTGACAAAACTAGCGGAAAACGATTATATTTATGCTAACACGGCGAAAGAGGGGCGGTGCTACCGGTATTGCGGTGTGGCGCCGCCTCTGATTCTGAGACGCCTCTTGTCGCTTCTGCTTCTGACTTTGAGGGGGGAAATTCGTTCGGAAACGATTTAATCGCCTCAAAATTAAAAGAGTATATGTGGGTTGAAATACAGTATAAAAATTGCAAAAAAAGGTAGTTTTTTATTGGCAGTTGCCGAGATTACATGTTTACAAAAGTAATATATTTCATGTGAAAATGTATTATGTCAATTACAATATTGGAGGTGATTTTGCAATAAAAGCATCACATTGTTATCACACACGAGTGTGTACACATTTTCCTTCGAATTTCGATATTCCGTCCATTTTGTCTAGCTTTAAGTTAAAGCCTTTAACCCGATCACGTGTCAAGTAATGTTTTTTGTACGGAATTTTCGATATTATAGTTTTGTCACTAAAAATATTTACCTGGAATTTACCTGGAACGACAAAATCGTTAAAATATTTTTATTCTAAATATTTTTTAGAATTGTCCATCAAAGCATTTTTTATGCATTTGCAATGTTTAATTTATTCTTTTATTAAATATTGTTAATCAGCACTTTCAAAAAATCACAACCACAAACGTCGGCAGAAAGTCCATTTTTAGTCAACTTTCAGAGGTCGTAGTACTGTCCATGGAAGCTGAGTGGCAGTCGAACAGGTAAAATGCACTTTGCGAGTACGTCGAGAGTCTCAGCGTTCAGCACGAGCAGGTAACTTTTCTTGTCTCGCGTGTACGAAACGACGGGAACCAGCAGAACTCCTGCAAACCCGGATTTGTGTCCTACAACTGACGTGAATTTTGGTCCTACTTACCGTCATCTTCTACGGTTGCCCCGGGCGTCGGCACAAATACCGGCTCCGTTACGACGTAATCCTTGTCCGGATTCTTCCAGAGCGTCGTTTTTCGTGATTCTACGTCCACTTTGACGACATTTCCGTTGTCTTTGTCGGTGAGAAAAGAGCATCCGTAAACAAAGCGGTACTTTTTGGTCTGGATTAGGTCAAAATTGACCCGCGGGAACTCAAATTGCTCTTCGGAAAGTCGAGTGTGTGTGAGGATAATTTTGTCTTCTCCGGAATAAACCGCTTTGTTTCCGGGGAATTTTCCCTCGGGCAAAATACTGTCTCCCGGGTTGAATCGGCCTTTTTGGATATCCCCAGCAGCGTCGACCGGAATCACGAGGCGATAAAGATGGAATCCGTTTCCATTGAGCGCAGTGGTAAGGCCATTTGCCCGGATGTTGTCCAGCAGGAAAGCGTCGGTCGTTCCGGGTTTAAGCGTCGCGCAGTAATCCATAATAATAAATCCAGGAATTTCGTAGGCATTTGCCTGGTGGAAGCTGAAGAAAGGAGCGTGCTCGAATCGGACTCCCGCCACTTCGGCACCTGTTCTCTTGTCTAGGACCCGGACAAGAGTTGGCTGGTCGTCGAACCACTTCATCGTGCCCTTCAGCGTTCCATCTGAATTTTTTGATCATTAGAACAAAAAATGACTAAAGGGGACTTTTTGAATTTTTTTTGTAGAATTTTTCCCAAAATCTCGTTTTTTCCGTTTTTGACAATTTTTGGAACGTTGTAGCTAAAAAACGATACGGAATTTTCAAAGCCAGGGTAAATATTGATCGCCGTCATTTTTGATGGAAAATCATAGAAAAATAAAAAAAATAGAATGTCGCCTCAAAAAGCCGAAAATCGAATTTAAAACAACTTTCACAACGACAAATCTGTTTCGGTATTTTTCACGACGATTACCTAATTTTTTTCTCCTTCAAAAATCCAGTCGATCAATTTGTACCCTGGTTTTGGAAGTGCCGTAGTTTTTTAGCTACAATCTTCCAAAAATTGTCAAAAATCGCAAAAACGCGATTTCCTGTAAGCGTAATCGCGTTTTTGTAGCTAAATTTTACGATACAAACTTTTCATAGCAAAATTTCATAAACAATTTCCAAAATTATCCCCCTCCACATTCCTGTACTGTAAATATTTATGTACACCTACTGAGTTCCTTCTTGCGCAGAAGCAGATCGACGTCGAACCTAAGCGGAGCCTCGAAGAGCACGCAGTAGTTCTCCGTCATGGCAAAGCTGTGATAATAACACGGGTATTTGGGATCCGTAACTGGCATCTCGCCGATGATCACCGTGTTGTCCATGACACACTTGTCTTTTGGGAGATCCGGCAGGAGCTTGGGATTTGTTGTCTTGGCGAATACGTATTTCCGGTCGGGACCAAAGCGGGTGCCGATGTGGTAGACGTTGCCTTCGGGATCGAGCTGCTGATGGGCCGTGAAGGTGTGCAGGGCGACGACCTGCGACATGTGCTTCTGAAATCACCGTATGCGTCTTTTAGGCTCAAAAATTGCATTAACATAAAAAAATTTATAAAAAAATTATTTTCTTGATTGTCTTTAAAAATTGGAAAAAATGATATTTTTTGATCAAAAACCATAATTTATGGCAAAAAAAAAGCTAAATGACGGTTTTGACAGTAAAAATTCCTTTCAAGACGCAAAATCACCGCCGTCGCGGTACTCCCGACACGAAAATCTCCGCATCGGTACTCTTGATATGAAAATTTCAGTATCAATACCTTTGACGAAAATTTTATCATAGGTACTCTCAACACGAAAATTGCGCACATCTGTTCCCATTTTTTTTCATTTTTAGGTGCAAAAAGTACCATTTTGCCCCTTTCCCACCTTTTCAAGGACATCCAGCGACTCTGGATCAATCCTCGTAATTTTCGGCGTCTCGGTAACAGCCCAAATAGTGTCACCAGCGGCAAAAAAGTTGACCGAAGCGTTGTCCGTGAGATGGTCATCAAAGTATTCGTTTGCGAGCGGTCCAAGTATCGTCTTGCAGATATCAGGAATTCCAGCGGTCGCGTACTCGGTGACCACGATCCGCTTGGCTGCCATCGCGAAACGGTAACTTTCCGATCGTAGGAAACGCGCCTTGAATGTCAGCTTGCCGGCCTCAAAATGATAGCGCTGGAGGTAGGCGAGGCCGTCGAAGAGGTGTTTGTACTTGTCATCGCCTACTTCGAACTTTCCGGGTCCATTGCTGAGCATTGCGCAACGTAGATATATGTAAAAATGTATTATGTATTATTTATATAACAATATTTTTATGGCATATGGCATGAACTTTGAGGTGATTTTGCAGTAAAAGCGTCACATGTGATCACACACGGTGTGCACACATTTTCCTTCGAATTTCGATATTTCGTAGCTTTAACCTGATGACGTTTCAAGCAATTTTTTTACAGCATTTTCGATATTACAATAGGAGCACTTGTCCCCGAACATCTTATCCGAGTCAGTCTTTGCTCTCAATATCCCGGATCACAGATCCTAATGTAGTGCAATCCTCCCTCTCCGGCTGATCTTAAGATCTGCTAGTCAGAATTCCCATGAAATGACTTATATTATTTGAGTCAAATGTTCTCTTTTTTTGACATGGGATAAATGGCAACAGTTGGTTTTTTTCGTATTGCTTTGCGAATGTTGCAAATCAAAAATCGTTCGTGCTATTTTTTTGACTACATAGTAAATATATTTCTGTCGAGCCAAGGGTCGATTTTTCACAAAAAAGCAACTGCTGCATCAAAACACAATTCAGGGATTTTAAGCCTGGCAAATCAGCAAATTGTACATTTCCTTTATTTATTTATAAATACCCCTGTGTCGTTGTGAATGGCGCCGGCTACCCCCGATTAAGGTGGCGTTGGTTGCATCGATTTTTCAGTAAAAAAAACAAGGCAGAAACCCGATGCGTTTTCATCAATTCAAAAAAGTATGTATTCATAACAATTTTTTGTAATCAACTGTTTTCAGTTTAAAACAAATTTTCCGTAATGCAATAAAACGTTTTATTTAATAAAACAGAATTCAAAGTCGACAAAGTGAATATTTTCAGTGATAAACGCAAACGTTGGAAATGGTTTCTGATAAGACATCCCCCGTATCGCTATCATCAACTGTGTGTAACCGATGCGATTCGATTCCATTTTTTAGCCCCTTTCTTCTGTTTACACCCAAATCACTTGCGTACAAAAACTTTATAGTAGACTTCGTGCACGACATAGAGACTCAAACAAAGCAAAATTTTCAGAGAATCACATACATATGTATTCTGCTCTCTAACGGCACCCACCGCAGCAGTAGCAGTTGCCTCCGAACCAGGGCTTGTAGGAAAAACGGTTGCCATCGCATTTTCGACAGGCTGCATCCCGGCCGTTCCAGTCGTTGTGGATGCACCACGTGTTCTCGATGTCGTGATACTTGCTGCAGGTGAACTGCTTCGTGGCAGCACCGCCCAAAACGTCGGTCCAATCTCCGTTAACCGCCAGGGCAATGGCAGCCATGACGACGAACACAACGGCCAATAGCTTCATTTCGATCAGGAAAACACTACATATGTAAAACTTTCTCTCCGCACCGCCCGATTTGCTTGTTCTTATTTTCATGAAAATAATTCTTTGCTTAAAATGAAGAAAATAGGCAGTGCAAAATAAGTACTGCCTATTCGGATTATTCTTTATCCTGCGCTGCTACCATATGGCGAAAGGCCCATATGGGGAACGTTCCTATGGTGAAAAGCCTTATGGTGAAAGGCCTTATGGTGAACGGTCCTTATACCTCGTTGCCAGAGCCTTCATTAAAGAAATAGTCCTCGGCCGATTGATTGGTGTTCCGCCGGGCGGATGGGGGTAAGCGTTTTGCCGCCAGACGCCCCGGAAAGCTGTTGCTCTATAAAGCTTTTATAACTCGTCTATAAATCGCTTAATAGATTACCTGGGGATGAATGATACTTTTGATTAACTCAAAAACGTCGTGGTGGATTTTCTGAACCGGCAGAGGGCAGATTCGGCGATGGGCTTCGTAGCAGTCAGTCGTCTGACAAAAAGCGTAGCACTTGGAGCAAATGAATGGTTTGGATTCCGGAGATGGCTTGAAACACAAAGAAGGTTCGCCTTGGCGCAGGCAGATGGGGCAGTGTCGTTGCTGGCACTTAGGGTCATGGTTCAAACCCAAAGCATTTGTAGCAAACCAGTTCCTGAAGTAACAAGTACAGGGAAAAAAGCAGAAGTGTAAAACTTACGTTATTTTTAGAACAATGAGAAACAGGAAAAAATCGTTGGGATACCGAATCGTAAATTAACAAATAGCGGAAGTACCCTGATGGTATAACCTCAGGAAGATTGGTTAAAATGACGCGAAGCGATGTGTCCAGAATTACAAATATTATCCAATCTTCCTGAAAAGAATGAATAATCCTGTCGACATCGGTAAGCGCCAATGGATACTGCGTGGTTGTTGGCAACTTTGCTCTGGACAATAAATGATTTTTCCATGAATCAATAGTAGCATCAGATGGTGTCGAAACGTATTTTCCACAACAGAACTCGCAGCTGCGTGAAAGAAATTGTGCTGATCAGGAATATGTTTATATTCGTCAAAATACTTTTCGGCGTACTTTTTGACAGTTTGAACAGTGCTGCTAACAATTTCAGCCGGCGGGAGGGGTGCTTCTGGCTCAACTTCCTCTTCCACGACCACTTCGACGTCAGCGATCGCAGGTAGCTGAGCGGTCTTTTCTTCGTATTCGTGGATTATGTTGGCAATGCGCTCCTTCCGTTCACCTTCCAAGGTATCGATTTTCTCATCTATTTCGACGTTGACGCCTTCGATGCGTCCGGCCATTTCCGCGGTGTACGTTGACAGTAGTTTTCGACGTTCTGTCAATGCATGCAATTGGTCAACAAACCCGATATAAGCATCGGAATCCACTGCGACCTTTGTCATTCGTTCTGAAAAAGTAAAATTTTTATTATTATCGCTACAAACGTGAAAAATCACTCACTATTTATTTTTGCAAGGGCAGCATTTATTGCTTTGATTGTGGAAGGCAGCAACGACATGATAAGAGGACGACGACGACTCTGAGGTGAAAAGCAGGTATCACTGACAAAAATAGCGGAAAACGATTATATTTATGCTAACACGGCGAAAGAGGGGCGGTGCTACCGGTATTGCGGTGTGGCGCCGCCTCTGATTCTGAGACGCCTCTTGTCGCTTCTGCTTCTGACTTTGAGGGGGGAAATTCGTTCGGAAACGATTTAATCGCCTCAAAATTAAAAGAGTATATGTGGGTTGAAATACAGTATAAAAATTGCAAAAAAAGGTAGTTTTTTATTGGCAGTTGCCGAGATTACATGTTTACAAAAGTAATATATTTCATGTGAAAATGTATTATGTCAATTACAATATTGGAGGTGATTTTGCAATAAAAGCATCACATTGTTATCACACACGAGTGTGTACACATTTTCCTTCGAATTTCGATATTCCGTCCATTTTGTCTAGCTTTAAGTTAAAGCCTTTAACCCGATCACGTGTCAAGTAATGTTTTTTGTACGGAATTTTCGATATTATAGTTTTGTCACTAAAAATATTTACCAGGAATTTACCTGGAACGACAAAATCGTTAAAATATTTTTATTCTAAATATTTTTTAGAATTGTCCATCAAAGCATTTTTTATGCATTTGCAATGTTTAATTTATTCTTTTATTAAATATTGTTAATCAGCACTTTCAAAAAATCACAACCACAAACGTCGGCAGAAAGTCCATTTTTAGTCAACTTTCAGAGGTCGTAGTACTGTCCATGGAAGCTGAGTGGCAGTCGAACAGGTAAAATGCACTTTGCGAGTACGTCGAGAGTCTCAGCGTTCAGCACGAGCAGGTAACTTTTCTTGTCTCGCGAGTACGAAACGACGGGAACCAACAGAACTCCTGCAAACCCGGATTTGTGTCCTACAACTGACGTGAATTTTGGTCCTACTTACCGTCATCTTCTACGGTTGCCCCGGGCGTCGGCACAAATACCGGCTCCGTTACGACGTAATCCTTGTCCGGATTCTTCCAGAGCGTCGTTTTTCGTGATTCTACGTCCACTTTGACGACATTTCCGTTGTCTTTGTCGGTGAGAAAAGAGCATCCGTAAACAAAGCGGTACTTTTTGGTCTGGATTAGGTCAAAATTGACCCGCGGGAACTCAAATTGCTCTTCGGAAAGTCGAGTGTGTGTGAGGATAATTTTGTCTTCTCCGGAATAAACCGCTTTGTTTCCGGGGAATTTTCCCTCGGGCAAAATACTGTCTCCCGGGTTGAATCGGCCTTTTTGGATATCCCCAGCAGCGTCGACCGGAATCACGAGGCGATAAAGATGGAATCCGTTTCCATTGAGCGCAGTGGTAAGGCCATTTGCCCGGATGTTGTCCAGCAGGAAAGCGTCGGTCGTTCCGGTTTTAAGCGTCGCGCAGTAATCCATAATAATAAATCCAGGAATTTCGTAGGCATTTGCCTGGTGGAAGCTGAAGAAAGGAGCGTGCTCGAATCGGACTCCCGCCACTTCGGCACCTGTTCTCTTGTCTAGGACCCGGACAAGAGTTGGCTGGTCGTCGAACCACTTCATCGTGCCCTTCAGCGTTCCATCTGAATTTTTTGATCATTAGAACAAAAAATGACTAAAGGGGACTTTTTGAATTTTTTTTGTAGAATTTTTCCCAAAATCTCGTTTTTTCCGTTTTTGACAATTTTTGGAACGTTGTAGCTAAAAAACGATACGGAATTTTCAAAGCCAGGGTAAATATTGATCGCCGTCATTTTTGATGGAAAATCATAGAAAAATAAAAAAAATAGAATGTCGCCTCAAAAAGCCGAAAATCGAATTTAAAACAACTTTCACAACGACAAATCTGTTTCGGTATTTTTCACGATGATAACCTAATTTTTTTCTCCTTCAAAAATCCAGTCGATCAATTTGTACCCTGGTTTTGGAAGTGCCGTAGTTTTTTAGCTACAACCTTCCAAAAATTGTCAAAAATCGCAAAAACGCGATTTCCTGTAAGCGTAATCGCGTTTTTGTAGCTAAATTTTACGATACAAACTTTTCATAGCAAAATTTCATAAACAATTTCCAAAATTATCCCCTTCCACATTCCTGTACTGTAAATATTTATGTACACCTACTGAGTTCCTTCTTGCGCAGAAGCAGATCGACGTCGAACCTAAGCGGAGCCTCGAAGAGCACGCAGTAGTTCTCCGTCATGGCAAAGCTGTGATAATAACACGGGTATTTGGGATCCGTAACTGGCATCTCGCCGATGATCACCGTGTTGTCCATGACACACTTGTCTTTTGGGAGATCCGACAGGAGCTTGGGATTTGTTGTCTTGGCGAATACGTATTTCCGGTCGGGACCAAAGCGGGTGCCGATGTGGTAGACGTTGCCTTCGGGATCGAGCTGCTGATGGGCCGTAAAGGTGTGCAGGGCGACGACCTGCGACATGTGCTTCTGAAATCACCGTATGCGTCTTTTAGGCTCAAAAGTTGCATTAACATAGGCCAAAAAATTACTTTTTTGATTGTTTTTAAAAAATTGAAAAAAAAATGATATTTTTTGATCAAAAACCATAATTTATGGCAAAAAAAAAGCTAAATAACGGTTTTGACAGTAAAAATTCCTTTCAAGACGCAAAATCACCGCCGTCGCGGTACTCCCGACACGAAAATCTCCGCATCGGTACTCTTGACACGAAAATTTCAGTATCAATACTCTTGACACGAAAATCTAAGTATCGGTACTCTCGAGACGAAAATTTTATCATAGGTACTCTCAACACGAAAATTGCGCACATCTGTTCCCATTTTTTTTCATTTTTAGGTTCAAAAAGCACCATTTTGCTCCTTTCCCACCTTTTCAAGGACATCCAGCGACTCTGGATCAATCCTCGTAATTTTCGGCGTCTCGGTAACAGCCCAAATAGTGTCACCAGCGGCAAAAAAGTTGACCGAAGCGTTGTCCGTGAGATGGTCATCAAAGTATTCGTTTGCGAGCGGTCCAAGTATCGTCTTGCAGATATCAGGAATTCCAGCGGTCGCGTACTCGGTGACCACGATGCGCTTGGCCGCCATCGCGAAACGGTAACTTTCCGATCGTAGGAAACGCGCCTTGAATGTCAGCTTGCCGGCCTCAAAATGATAGCGCTGGAGATAGGCGAGGCCGTCGAAGAGGTGTTTGTACTTGTCATCGCCTACTTCGAACTTTCCGGGTCCATTGCGCAGGAGAGTGCCGTTCAGCCAGGGGGGAAGGGCACCTAAAATCAAATCAGCCAGGTGAGCAGGTGAAAGACCAGGTAAGGGATCAAACCTTGGATTTCCGCTTCAACGGGTTTCTCGACTTCATCGAAACTCTCAAAGAGGCCAGCGTAGGACATTTTTGGGGGCTACTAAAAAGGAATGTGCAATTGAACATTTTTGGAAATTCTTGATGAAATTTTGAAAAAAAAGTTGCTTTTGCTATGAAAAGTTTTTACTGTATAAAATGTAGCCTGAGGCACGATTTGGCAGAGTTACGGTCGCCTGAAATCGCGTTTTACCATTTTTGACGATTTTTGAAACGATGTAGCTAAAAAAATACAGTATTTCCAAAGCCGGGGTACACATTGATCGACGTGATTTTTAATCGAGAATCCGAGAAAAATATAAAAATATAAGTTTATCACCTTAAAAAATGCCGAAAATCGCATTCAAAAATTGGCGACTTTTGTTTCGGCATTTTTCAAGGTGTTAACCCAATATTTTTATATTTTTTTTCGGATTCTCTATCAAAAATTACGTTGATCAATTCGTACCCCGGCTTTGAAAATGCTGTAGTTTTTTTGCTACAACGATCCAAAAAATTGTAAGAAATGACAAAAACTCGATTTGCTGACTACCGTAACCAGGAATGGGCAAACAGCCTCGAACGAACACGATTATTTTGTTCGAGAAATCGAACAAACGCGATCATTTTTGTCAGTGTTCGCAAACGAACACGAACGAACAACGAACAGATTTTAGCATATTTTGTACAAAATTTTGTTCAAACTTGGTATAAAAACGTAAACTTCGGTACTTTGCGTTTTCACGTTTTTGGTGACAGTTTTTCTACACTTTTTATTGCCGAAGGCAATTGACACTATTTGCCATTTTTGGAAAAATAACATCAATTTTGACACCGTTAAACTGATTTTACCTAAATTTTTAATCGTTTTATCTGTTCGGAAAATTTATCTTTGTTCGCGAACGAATTCGAAAAAAGCAAATCTGTTTTCGAACAAACACGAACGCAAAAATTTGAATTTGTTCGCGAACGAACACGAACGCAAAAATTTGAATTTGTTCGCAAACGAACACGAACGTTCGCCCATCCCTGACCGTAACTCTGCCAGTTTACAGTAAAAACTTTTCATTAACACTCTAAAAGCTACCTTTCCCAAAATGTACACTGACAAACCGAGAACTATGTATCCACTAATTTCTGCTGGCTGGCTGTATTTATGCAGGTTACCCAGGTCGGCCAACAAAAACGTGGCCGTTGACCTTGGTAGGATTGCATTGCTCTCTGTAGTCACGTAGTCACCTGCATCACGCAGTCGACACACCATCAACACATTTGCAAAGTTTATCGACGTTATCAGGGGACAACCAACAAAACAACCAGCATGATACTGGGGCACGCGGGCCTCACAAAGACCGCACAAACCAACCAGTATTAGCGTAGATGGAGGAGGAAGAAAAAACGGAAAAACAGATGGTGATGGTCAACAATGCAAAAAAACAGGAGCCCAAAGATCCAAGCCCGAAAAAGAAGAAGAAAAAAAGATGAATGAATACTCGTCGCAGAACCCCCTAAAGCACGTCGCACGCCGAATAGAGTCCATTTTAGTCCTCATTGGCCAGCTGTTTGGCCTTCAAAACCGCCGGGGCACTGCTCGGCGGAAGAATTCGAATATCCGTGACCAGAGCCGTTACCAAATCTTCCGGTATCGTCTCCAGGGGCTCACGAAGAAGCGCAGTGGACAAATGTTCGTCGAGACGAACTTTGTCGACGAATGAGCACGTTTTGGCCGCGACGAGGACCGGAATATTCCTGGCCTGAGCGTGGAGGGCCAAAAGGCTGCTGCCTTTGCGCGCGACAACTCTTCCGTTTGACAGAATCGCCGAGCATCCCAGCAGGACGATATTGCACTGCTCGATGAGGTATCCAATGGCGCTCACCTGTCCATACGTGCAGGAAACGTTGTGCTCGTTCAAAGCCTCGAGCAAAACTTTTCCAGGCGAATCTGGATCCGGACTATCGACGACGCAGACGTGAAGATTCTCAATTTCATCTGCGTTGAGGATGATTTTCTCGACAACCGGACACCTGCCATACGTGAGAATAGATCTCTGCGACTGATTTCTCAGCTTTTCGATCGTATACTGCGATATTGCACGTTCCGCGAGAATGAAATTGACGTTGAGCGAAGAGTGTAGCCATTGTATGAGAATTTCACGGCCCTGGAGGACAGTCGTCGTCGGTGGGAGCGCGTGGATGGCTTTCCGGAAGAGTCTAATGAGATTTCCCATCGCTAGGGGGAAGGGATGGGAGCCGTTGTCACTCAGAACACTCAGCTGGGGCTGGATGGCCTGGGCGATGGCTTCCCGGTACGAGAGATCGGAGTCACCGTTGTAGTCTTCCACAAACTGGAAAACAAACAAGTTTTGACAAAAATTTTATCACCTGGAACCCAAAACGAAAACCCGGAAAAAAAAATAGAAAAAAAATGTAAAATTTGTAAAATGTAAAAATTTTTTTTCAAAAAAATGTAAAATTTGTAAAATGTAAAAATTTTTTTTCAAAAAAATGTAAAATGTGTAAAATGTAAAATTTTTTGTTCAAAAAAACGTAAAATTTTTTTTTCTAAAATTAAAAAATTTTTTTTTCAAAAAAGTGTTTTTTCAATTTTTTTTGAAATTTTACAAAATGAAAAATAATTTCATTTTTTTTATTTCAAAATTGTTTTGAACAAAAATTTGTTCAGAATTTTATCAAAAATGACCGTAAACAAAACAAAATTAAAGTAGGCAGTCTCCAAATTTTTCCTAGCCTGCCGAAAAAAATTCAAAAACTTTTTGAAAACAAAACGCATTTATTTTTAATTTTTGGCGTTTGCAAAAATTTTTTTCCCTATTTCATCAAATGAAAACATTTTTTTAAATCGTTTCATTTTTTAAAAAAATGTTTTCATTTGAAGAAAAAATGAAAAAAAAAATTTGCAAACACTAAAAAATTTAAAAAAAAATTTTGAACCAAAATTTGTTCAAATTTTGCAAAAACAACGGAAATTTTTTTTTTCAAAATTTTGACCGTCTCAATTTTTTTCGCCTCAAAAAACCCCAAAAACTCACGACAATAAGCGTTCTGTGAAATTCAATGAGCAAATCATGGACACCCTGGAACTTGTTAGCCTCACACTTGGCCAGAAGCTGCCGGAAAGCGCGATGAACGTTGAAATCGTTGGCCAGGATGAAATCGTGTCTCCGGAGCGGCAGATGACCAAGAACCTTATCGCTGTGATTCGCCGGTTGCAGATCTGCAAAAAAAAGTCGTAAAAACGCGTCAAAACTCGAAAAACAGAAAAAAAGCCACTAGGATACGAAAAAAAGGAAAAAAACAGGGGTAACAGAACAAAAGCGACTGAAATAAGGGAAAGGAAGAAAGAATAGAAAACGGCACCGAATCGAACTCTGTGATTACTCTTATCCAGACCGTTGGGATGCCTGAGTGCGGATCGTGGCTCAGATTTTCCGTCATCGACTTCTTCGGTGGTTTTGTTGTCTATTTTTGATTCTGAAAGAAAATCAAACAAAAATAAACCTTTCCTCCCTTCAAAAATCAAAAAAAAAATAAATAAATGCATAAAAAAAATTATAAACCAACTTTTAGGATTATTTTGATTTTGATTCTGCGCAGATGCCTGCTTTTTATTAATTTGCTGTTTTTGGGGTTGTTTCTGGTTCTGGCCTTGTTTTTGCTGCTGGGCCTTCTGTGGTCCGTCCTGCTGCTTTTTCGCCGCTTTTGCTGCTTCTGAAAATTTTATTTACGATATTTTTTGGAAAAAAAATCGATTTTATCCCAAACTTTATAAAAAAACGAAAAATGTGTACCAAAAATTACGATTTGATTTTTTTGCATTTTTTTGTCAGTTTTTTTTGATTAATTTAGCACTTTTTTTCCGAAAAATAATTTTTTATAATTTTCACAAAATTTTTTTTCTAATTTTTACAAAATTTGTTTTACAAGTTTTTCCGAAATTTCCCGTGAGCAATTTTCAAAAGTTTTTTTTTTACGATTTTCGCAAATGTAAATGACCTGAAAATTTATTTATGAAAAAAAATATATTTTAACCCAAATTTTATAAAAAATTCAAAAACATTTCACAAAAAATCTGGATATGTTTTTTTTAGCATTATTTACCCTTATTTTGAACAATTTTGGTTTTTATAAGCATTTTTTTCCGAAAAAAAAGAGTTTTTTTTATGATTTTTACAAAAAAAAAATCCCCAGATTTCCCAAAAACCAACCTTTTCGCAGCCTGGCTTCCTCTTTTTTGAGACTCCGCTGATCCATGACCTCAGCCCTTGGCGGTTTATCAATTTCACCGGCTTCGTTAACGACAGGACCCTTTGGAGGAGGCGGTTGTTGCTTCACCGGTTGAGGCGGTGTCGGTGGTTGTTTTTGTGCTGGTGACAAGACAACCTTTGCCAGACGATCAATTGTAGCCTTGAGTTCCTGAAATTTTGCCCTGGTTATCTAAAAAAGCAGATAATTTATCCCGAAAGCCCCCGACAACACTTTTCACTTACCTGATCGGCATTTTCGTTTGTCTTTGACTTTTCCGGTGACGAAGGAGCGGAAGCAGCGCTGGGACTCGCCACAGAAGCACCCAGAGACTCAGCACCCGGAGGCTTGTTTGTACCCCGTTTTTTGCGGGTCATCAATACAAAATCAGCCTAAAACAGTCGTATGTACGTGCACACACACAAAAAAATGAATATATTTTACAACAGAAAGAAATATAAATGTTGCTACTGCGCGTCAAACAGAGCAAAATGCAAAATCAAACAAACGCACGCACGCGCACAATAGAAAAAAATAAGATGGCATTTTCCTGCGCAAAAACGTAAAATATCAAAATTTTTCTCGCAAAAGAGAAAAAAAACACACGGGAAAAGCCCGTGGCTGAATGACGTAACACGGGGAATGAGCGAGCAAACTGAAAAATGTGTGACGATCGAGAAGCGAGCAAGTGAACAACTTTTTTTTTCGTTTTGAGAACCTCATTTACGGAAGATATCGTGTTACGATATTTTGTTGGGTTTTTGGGATATTATTTTCGTTGTAAAATGCAAAAACATATTTTACGATCTATTTGGAATGTTTTTTACATTACTGAATTAATTTTCATTCCTGCAAAGATGTAAAAATGGTAAAAAAAAATTTGACAATGATAACTGACATTCAGGAAAATTGAGAACGTAAACTCCATTTATTATGATAACAATATTTGTAATATAAAACCCAAAAACAAAAAATAACCGTAAATACATAAAATTACTCCAAATTGCGCAATAAACTTTTTTTGCGGTTCTGCAAACCAATGTTTTTTTTTCTTCTGTTTTCTGCTGTTTTTACATCTGGCAAAGTGTTCCGAGTCACCTGAAAGCTTTTGTCGTGTGCACACTTTTTCGGTGCACTGTCCTTTTTGCTCTCATCTTCATCAACTGCATCCGCAGTCGTCAGTCTCGTCGTGTTCGTTTTGTTTCCCGATCTGCGACGGCCTGCCATCGATCTTTCCCTCCCCCCACCTCCACCACCGCCGCTATTATTGGAAGTCCATTTATTTCTCGTGGACATCTTTTTTTTCCCACAAAAGAAAGATTCAATAACTCTCGGCTCTTCCGCGGTGCGTGCTGCTCGTCGCCAACGCAGCATCCATCGTAAACGTGCATGTTTTGATGAGAGCCAACGGTTCTTCTTCTTCGGCCAACGATGGTGCTGCTACCGCGAGTTCCGGCAGCAGGGGTGGCGGCAAAAAAGTATCCGTCAAAGCCGTCGAACCTGACGACGATCCTGTTGTTGCCGAGGTTCGTGGCTAAAATTTTTTCACTAAAATTATATTTTTTTCAGCCTAAAATTTCACTTTTTTTTTTGTTTAAACAATTGTTTGTTTTTCAGATGGACTGCTACGCTCTGCCCATAAATCGCAGCGATTTGGCCGTTGCTACGCTGCAATTTTCGACGGAAAAGCCTTCCGAGCTCGAAAATTGCACGGCACGCATCAAACCCATCGTTAAACACGTAAGTTACCGCTCATTCATTTATTTTTTTATATTTACGATTTATTTTCAGCTTGAAATCGACTATTCTGAAGGCGCTCATCGTTCGGACGGCGCGCGGGACTCGTAAGTTGTTTTTTTCAGATTTTTGAAATGTACAAAGAAAAATTTTGTCAAGTTTTGCCGTATTTAAAATGTAGATGTATGAGGTATTTTTGCTACGTTGTAGAAAAAATATAAGGTTAGAAGTTTTCCAAAATTAAGGAAAAACGTGAAAAAAAAGTTGTTTTTCGGTAAAAAAGAGTGCTATATTTTTCAAAAACAAAAAATCTCATCGATAAGAAACTGACGATCGTTTTGGTATTTTCGTGGCGAAACTCTTGACACAGAAGTAATATTTTTTGTCCGAATTATGTTACTTTTTACGATGCATCAGATTTACGATATTTTTTCCTGAAACGATATTTTTTGTTGTTTTTAGGTATTTTTAGCGGTAAAAGCTATCTTTTGACAAAAAATGTTCACATTCCATGTCATAAACCCTATTTTTGAACATTTCAGAGGCGCAACCTTTGCCGGAAAAGCGACATCGGACAGCGAGGTAGTCAACCACGCCCTGTGTTTCGTCGAGGACCACAAGGCTTACTTCCTCGAGGTAGACGACACCTACCGCATGCGTCGCAAGATCGGAGCAGGCGCCGACGGCGCGACCGAACCCATCGAAGAAGACGCCCCGAAATCCAGATTATCACCGATTCGCGTCAAATTTGCCCGGGCAGAAACCGAAGCCCAGCGCAAGCGTCGGGAACAATCGTCCTTCTTCAAACACCAGCAAGCCGAACTCGAATCCTGGAAACCCCTCGACGTCATCCACGAAACACCGGCGTACGCACTCAAACTCCCGACTCCTGCCATCGACGACGACGGCATTCCCGTGGTCGCAGCAGAAGCTGCGGTCAACGGTGCGGGTCTGCGGCAGCCCAAGGTGGAGCAGATCGATTAGCAGTTCCCCCGTGGCCGACCTGGCTTTTTACGGGTTTTGCAGCTACTTTTTTTTCGTTGTTGATTTTTTTTATTATTTTGGACAATAGATTTTGTTAGAATTTTTTTCGTGGCAGGAGTTGAGTGGTTTTTTGACCATTTATTATTTGAAATTGTGTTTTTTGAACGAATTTTTGAATTTGACCTAAAATATTGGGTTTTAACGTTTTTTGATTGAATTTTTGGAATTTGGTCAAAAATTACGTTTTTTTGCCCTTTTTTTAATTTTGCCCAAAATCGTTATTTTTGCATTTTTTGAATTTCACCCAAAACTGTGTTTTATGCCCCTTTTTGAACGAAAACCGGAACTTTGCGATTATATTTTTCTGTATACAGTTTTTATATTCACCTTTGCAGGTGCAATCCATTTTTTTCATATAATTGCGCTGTTAGGCCTAACAACATTTTTTTTTTCACAACCAGGAACTGCGGCTTGCAGTTCTGTTAACACTCTTTTCTGCACTTTTCTGCAGCGCCCGTGAGAAATTAAATTATACGACGGGAATTTTTTTGTGTCTAGAAATGTATAAAACTGTCTTTTTAGGCATGCCACGGGACCGCGAACGTAGAAACGATGAAAAAGATCGTAGCCTAAAAACCAGATCACGTTCGCCTCGAGACCACCGAGACAGGGATCGTAACCGTAACTCTGGTTACGATCGTCGCGAGCGTGATCGTAGCCGCGACCGATACCGTAAACGGTCTCCAACTCGTTCCCCATCCCCCGACAGACGTCGTCGTCGTCGCCGACACTCATCTTCTTCCGATTCTGCTTCCCCGGTTGACAGACGACGCAGACATTCTCCTCCCCGTTCCCCTTCTCCAGTCCAGGCCAAATCCAGCCGCGATGAGAAAATCTTTGACCGCCGAAGAAAACTTTCCTCGTCGGAAGGTTCAACTTCGTCCGACGAAGACATCCCGGAACTCGCCGACTTCAGAAAAGTTGATATGGAACGGCGACAGCGGGAGAAGGAAAAATTGAAGGAAACTGAGACGGCTGAGGAAAAGAGAGTTCGTCGGCTGGCAAAGAAATTGCAAAAGGAGGAAAAACGCAAAGTTTTGACCTATAACAACTTCAGCAACCCGTTCAACGATCCAACGCTCACGGACGCTTTTGTGTGGAAGAAGAAACTGACTTCCGAGGGCAAAGACAAGCTGACCAAGAAGGAAGCCGATGAAATGTGGGTTTTTATTGAATTTTTGGCGTGGGGCAACCATATTTTTCGTGAAATTTGGGTAGAAATATGGTTTTCAACCAGTTTTGGAAAATTTTACAATATCGGCAAAAAAAACAACAAAAAAGTATCGTTTTAGGATAAAAATATCGTAAAATTCATGTATCGTAAAAAAGTAACAAATTCTAAGCAAAATATGTTACTTTTTCATCGTCAAAGGTTTTGTAACGAAAATTCTAAATCGAAACGATTTTTTATTTTTGAAAATTTTGCACTGTTTTTTACCCTAAAAAATGTGTTTTTTTACGTTTTTGATCAATTTTGGAAATTTCTTTTTCCAAATTTATCAAAAACGTAAAGATGTCATTTTTTGCGGTTCGGTCCGTTTTTTGTACGCGTTTCCTGTTTTTTTTGTTATACGGCCTCAAAAACCACAAAAAATCAGTATTGTTGCTCAAATTTCATAAAAATTGGTTACTTTGGATCTGCAAAAACGCGGAATGCGGAATTTTATCAAGATCTATGATTGCAGGGATGTCAGTTGATTATCCGACCAGATAATTAATCATGTCTCAAAATTTCTCACTTCAAGTGTTTTGAACTTTTAGGTACCGAGAAAAAGTACTCCGAAACATCGACGAGATGGAGCGGCTCAAACGGGAGCGTGAAGCCCGACAACGCGCGCGCGAAGACGACGTCATGATTGCCCGGGACCGAGAACGTCAACTCGGAGACTACGATGTCGTCGAACTCAAATTCCGTATCAAACAGGCTCGTGAGCGGACAAAGATACGAATCCGCGAGGGCCGGGCGAAGCCAATCGATCTGCTGGCCAGGTATTCGGTCTTTGGCATGGATGCCGAAGAAGAAGCTTCGTACGGGGATTTTGAACTCGTCGATCCACTGACCTATCTCAAGGGACTGTCCCTGGAAGATTTTGAGGACCTGGCAGTGGATGTCAAAACTTTCAAACGTGTCGCAAAACACCAAGACGATAACTTCTGGGATGACATTGGCACAATCATCGAAGCCGAAATTGCAAAACTCAAAGATGCGAGGCGGAGGGCGGAACTCGATGAAGGCGTTCATTCGTCTGTCAAAGAGGATGTTACCAAGATTTTTAAGGTTGGTTGAGGATTTTTTTTGAATTTTAAAAATTCATTCTCCAGGAAATGTCAGTTTTTTTTTATTTCGCACAATTTTCAAGCGGTAGTCGTTTTGGCGTCATTATTTTTTTTGGCTTCCTCCTCCTCGTTTTTCGTCTCGGTTCCATCAATGGGGATTTTCTCGAGGACAAAGCGCGGCAGCTGCTCTTCAGGAATTTCTGGGAAATCGATTTCAAAATCGTGGTTGTCTTCGGCGGACTTTACGCCACCGATTTTGGTGTAAATTTCCTGGAGAGTTGCCTGAACTTCGGAGTAGTCCGTCTTGTGTTCCCGTTTGAGATATAGGATCTGGTTGAACAGCTTGGGGTACCTAAAAATTTTTTGTTGCCAAAAAAAGCGTAAAAAAATTTTTTGACCAAAAAAGACTAAAAAAATATGCCAAAAACGTGAAAAACAGTATTTTTTGTTATGAAAAAATCGCAAAAAATTGTTTTTGCCAAAAGAATTGTAAAAAAAATTTTAATAAAGTTCCAATTTTTTCAAAAAAAAAAAAAATGGGTTAAAAAAAGTCCCAAAAATTTTTATTGGCCCCCTAAAACACGACTCACTCCTTGGGCATGCCAGCAAAGTGATCCTCCTTGCTAAAAAGCACCTTGGTGGTTTCGATCTCGCTGGCGTGCTTTCCTGACCACGGAAGCTTGCCGTTGACCATCTCATAGAAGAGGTAGAAGACGACCTCAACCTCGTCCCACTGCGTGAGCGGGGCGCGGCCGTGGTAGGAGAGCGGAGCGTACTGAGGGCCTCCGCGCCAGACCACCGGGGTGGTCGTAGACTTCAGACGACGTTTGCTAGGATCGGGACGAACGAGCGAGAGATCCGAGAGAAAAACGACCCGGGCACAAGGATCGTAGACGAGGTTTCCGAAGTCCAGGCAGGTTGCGAGGAATCCGTTGTCGTGCAGGAAGGCGAGGATCTGAAGAGATTTTTCCAAAATTGATGAAAACCGTAAAAAAACATTATTTTTGGGGTAAAAACGGTGAATAATGTTTCAAAAACAAAAATATCGTATCTTACGATAAAAAAAGGTAACGTTCGCGATCGTTTTGGAATTTTCGTTGCGAAACTATGGACACGGAAATAACATTTTTTGCTCGGATTTTGTTACTTTTTTTACGATACGACATTTTTGTCCCAAAACGATACTTTTTTGTCGTTTCTTGTGCTTTCTTGGGTTTTCCGATCCCAGTAAAAACTTTTTATAGTAAGACTTACCTCAACGATGTGTTCAGCAAAGCGACCAGCACTGCCAGGCGTGAATCGATGCCCCGGCGAGGCGTCAAGGCATTGCGCCACAGTCGGTCCTCCTCGGTTGTAGACAGCGAGCCAGGGATTGGGAGCGGTCAGGTCGTAGCTGTGGATCTGGGAAAATAGGAGAAACTTGTTCTTGGCTTCTGCGAGCTTGAGCACCGCCACTTCGATGCACATGTTGGTAGGATCCGTGCGGGTGTTGCTGTCGATCCGGAGGACGAGTTCCTTGGTTTCGTCGGCGAGGGGCGTAGCGAAGTAGACAGCGCCGACGGTGTCGTCCCAGCCGGTTCTTTCGAAAATCTGAAAGAAAAAATACATATTTAGTTGGGGATGAAAAAAATGTGTGTTGAACTTACCCGGAAACGATCGGCGAAGACGTGGCCTTCTAGGAGGTTAGGAATACCGTTGAAGAAAACTACGCTGGCGACACCGGGTTCGGGGTTGGTAGCGTCCTTGGCTTCGGCGATGACACCGACGACGTGTTTTTCGTCGGATTCGCTGCTGATGGCGTGTATCTTGGTGGACGCATCTTTGGCAACCTCGGCCGGGGGAATGGCGTTCGACATTGGTATAGTGACGATTGACTCGAAATACAGTCAGTGACTGGGGAAAGAAAGGAGTGGATTTGTTACCAGCGGGAAACAGGAAGAGCGCAGGAGAATTGACTGCGAAGTGTCAGACGTGGTCTTTTTATGCACATTTTCTTGTTTTTTGTTATGGAAATTAGGATTTTGGGTTGTTATGGGAAAAGTATAGACCAGGGTTTTTTACAACCCGACACGTGCAAAAAAACGGGAAATTACAAAAAATACAGAATTTTTCCGATTTTATCAAAAAAATAAAAATAATTTTTTTCGGCAAAAATTTTTTCAAAAATGAAAAAAATCTTACGATAGAAGATAACGATAATTTTGCAGTTTTCGCTGCATTTTAAGTCATTGCTTAAGGCATCAAGCTTCAAGGTCTTTCAGCGCGCATTTTGTGCCCTTCAAAATGCCCAAATCACTTTAGAAACGTCATTTTTGCTTGTTTCTGAACTAAAATAGACATTTTTTGTTCATTTTCGTCAAGAAAAATTGTCTGGCCTGTGAAAACCCTAAGGGCCAATTAAGACGGGCTGCTGCTATTTTTATGTGATTTTTTGCACTTTTAAAAAACGCACAAGCGTTCCAATATTTATTGACAGACATAAAAATTATTCGCTGTCGTGGACCAAGTCAATTTTTTTTTCAAAAACGTATTTTTTTAGGGGAAATCCTACCAAGAACTCCAAAAACTCGAAAAAGACATTTCTGCCAAACTCCGGAACAATGAAAACGTCGCTTTCTGGGAATCGCTCATGGAACAACTCCATCCGTACATGGCAAAATCGAGGCTGCGTGCCAAACACGCAGAAAAGAAGGCGATCAAACTGGATCGAATTCGGCAGCAACAGGCCAAGGAAATGGACGAGTATCAGCGGCAGATGGGCACCGATCAGAGAACTGTGCCGGTCGTTGTCAAAGATGACCCCGACGCTGCTACTGAAGAAAAAGCGGCGGTGGTTCATCGACGACGAAGCAGCAGAAATCGGAGGAGACGACGAAATCTATCCCACAACCGAAGAAGGTCGACTCCTACAACTCCAAACCCTAAAATCCATTCCATGGTCCGTGGATGAAATTCTCCAACTCGACGACGATGTCCGGGAACAAAAATGGTCGGTACTATCGGATGCACAGGTGAACGCGCTCGCGGTGAGTCTCTATGAGTCCGGACGATATTCTCCGATCCTCGGCACGGAAACAATGCCGGGCATCGAAGTCATCGATGAAACCGAAGACGCGGCGAACCTTGAAAGAGAGCGCAGAAAGCAGCGTGCAGCTGGCGGCGACGGCCCTGAGGATACCAGTCACCTGACACCCGCAGAAGCCAGCTTCCGCGCAGCTGCCCGACGTGGCATGCGTGAAGACGAGGAAGAGCTGGTGGATGAGGAGAAAATCGAGACACAGACGTATCTTTGGTCGGATAAATATCGTCCACGCAAGCCGACGTACTACAATCGCGTGCATACTGGATTCGACTGGAACAAGTACAATCAGACTCACTACGATCTCGACAATCCGCCTCCGAAGATTGTACAGGGATACCGGTTTAATGTGAGTTTTTTTTTGTTGCGGAAACGGGTTTTTCATTGTAAGACTTGGGTTTTTTTTGCTGCGAGGCGCGTTTTTCGTTGTAGGATCCATTTTTTCGCTACGAGATATGTTTTCGTTGCGGAACCCTTTTTTTTTTGTTTCGGAATCCGCTTTTCGCTACGGGACACGTTTTCGCTACAGAACGCGTTTTTCGTTGTAGGACCCATGTTTTCGCTTCGGTATACATTTTTCGCTGCTGGATACGTTTTTCGCTGCGGAACCCTAGTTTTTTGTTACAAAACGTACTTTTCGTTTCGGAACGCGCTTTTCGTTGCAAAACACATTTTTCTCGCCATGGAACCGACGCTTTTCGCTTCGAGATATGTTTTCGTTGCGGAACCTAAATTTTTCGTTTCGGAACGCGCCTTTCGCTACGGGACACGTTTTTGCTACAGAACGCGTTTTTCGTTGTAGGACCCTCGTTTTTCTTTGCAGAATACTTTTTTTCGTTGCAGGACCCATATTTTTTATTGGGAGACGCGTTGTACAATATAACGGTACATTTTTTCAGATTTTCTACCCTGATCTCCTGGATATCACGCAGACTCCTCGATTTACACTCACCAAATGCGAGGACCCAGATTTTGTCGTCATCCGCTTCAAAGCCGGCCCACCCTACGAAGACATTGCATTCAAGATCGTCAACCGCGAATGGGAGGATAACCACCACAACGGCTTCAGAAATCACTTCAAGGACGGCGTCTTCCAGCTGTGGTTTTCATTCAAGCGCTATCGTTATCGTCGTTGATTTATTTTACTTTTTACTCGAATTGTATAAAATTTACGATTTTTTTTGGAAATTGATGATTTTTTAAAACCCGTTGAATTCGGATTTTACTTTTACTTTTTATTTTTTTGTTTTTGTTATTTTGGGATTTTTGACGGGTATGTTTTTTTAGCGGGACGCCGACGTGAGTGTGACCGCCGCCAGTCCAATCCCACATGTCAGCACCATTGCGGAGAAAACGAACCACCCGCTTTCACGACTCCGGTGATGGCCAACAGCTGAGTTTGCAGGAGCGCGTGACCGCTGCCTACGATGACCTCAAGGTCTCCTTCGCCAGGCTTGGCAATCCAAGGGACACCGAGGCGGTCTACGTTCTTGCTGGCTTCAGTCTCATCATTGACGTTGTCATTTCGTTGCTTGTCGTTAATCTGAGACCTTGTAAGTTATTTTGGGGGCATTTGGGTGTCAAATGGGATTAAAGATTTAAAAAAAAAGGTCAAAAATGATAAAAACACAGTATTTTGGGATTTAAAAAAAAAATTTTTTTGTGTACGAAAATTACAAGAAAAAAATTTTTGGATGAAACAAAAAAAACGTATTTTTGGGTACTTTTAGCACGAAAATTTGATTTCGAACGAAACACTCGAAAATGACGAAAAAACAAAATTTGGTATTTTAGCAAAAAAACATCTTTTGCCAGAGGTTTTTTTTGCTAAAATATCAAAATTTATGTTTTATTCTTCATTTTCGAGTGGGGGTATTTTTTGCACGAAAATAGGGTAGAAATCTATAAAAAATCATTTTTTCAACAAAAAAACTTGCAGACACAGAAATCGACTGGTCAACGTACATGCAGCAGGTGGAGTGCTACATCAAGGGTGAGTACAACTACAGCAGCATCAAGGGCGACACCGGCCCAATCGTCTATCCCGCAGCGCACATCTGGGTCTACTGGCTGCTATATCACCTCACGAACGACGGCAGGAACATCTTCGTCGGGCAGTGCATCTTCCTGGGCATCTACCTGGCAAACCAGGCGACCGTCTTCTACATCTACATCAAATCCAAGCGAATCCCGCCATTTGTCTTTCCCTTCGTCGTTCTCATCGGCTACCGTATCCATTCAATCTACATGCTGCGCATGTTCAACGATGGCGTATCCATGCTTTGTCTCTATGCGGCTATTGCGTCACTAATTTCGACAGAAGGCGGTCGGAGGTGCAACAATTCCTTCCTACAGACTGCAGCGTGCTTTTTTTCCTTCGCGGTGGGAATCAAGATGAACGTACTCCTCTTTGCGCCGGTTTTCTACGCACTGATCTTGTTTCGACACGGTTGGATCGCTCTCGCGAGAACGATTGTCTTCTCCGGTATCGTTCAGGTTGTCACGAGCCTACCGTTTCTCACGACCTATCCCGTGGATTACCTCACCAAGGCTTTCAACTTCAAACGAGTCTTTCTCTACGAATGGACTGTTAACTGGAAATTTCTACCGGAATCCGTCTTTGTCAATAGCAATTTTCATCTCTTCCTCATTCTGATGCACGTCGGACTCCTCGCTGTCTTTACCTGCTTCCTGTGGTTTAGGAAGTACGGTGGCGTCCTATCACTCATCGAACAACCCCAAACTGTGCCAATCACAAAGCATGGTGAGTTACGATACATTCTAGCTTTTTTACGGTCAATAATCTTGCAGACATGCTCATCGCTCTCTTCACATCCAATTTTCTCGGAATTGCGTTTTCACGATCACTTCACTACCAGTTCTACTCGTGGTACTACCACACTATCCCATACTTTCTCTTTTCAAGCAAGTCTCTCCATGACACGTGTGCTCGGCCAGGGTACCTCAGGAGTATAGCTATACGGTAAGTGTGGTAACTGCGCGAGAGTTAGAATCAGTTTTGGAAAATACGATAACAAGAAAACTCAAAAAAAACGACAAAAAAGTATCGTTTTTGGAAAAAAATATCATAAAACTTGTGTATCGTAAAAAAAGTAACAAAATTCAAGCAAAAAATGTTACTTCAGAGTCCATAGTTTCGCAACGAAAATTCCGAAACGATTGTTACGATTTTTGTTTTTCAAAAATTTTTCTACGTTTTTTACCACGAAAATCTGTTTTTTTTTGCGTTTCGGGAAAACTTTTGTTTGTATTTATTCTATTTTCGTCTAAAAACTAAAAATGCCAAAAATTAATTTTTTTTTCGTTGATTTTACGATTTTTGAGCATATTTTAAGCCTATTTTCTAAATTTTAAACCCGAGTTAACTGTAAAGACATCGACTGACTATTTTTTCCCTTATTTTCAGAATCATCGTCATGATCGGCCTCGAGTACTGCTGGAATGCGTATCCACCTTCAGCGACGAGTTCCCTCCTACTGCACTTCCTCCACGCTTTCATCCTGTTCATCACGGTGAGAAGCTCGATCACCGAAGCTGCTGCAGCCACAAACAACGGAGCCGCCGAGGACCACCTTCATAAGTCGTAACGTGCCGCACACAAACACATATTCATATTTAGATAATTGATTCATTGATTAATTGATTGTGGTTAACTTATTCGCGATTTTGCAATCCAATCCCTCCCTCACATCCATCGTATCGCCACGTCCCATTCACCACCTTCTCATTTTTTTATCTGCGTAATAACCGTTGTTGTGTCTTATGCTCCATACAACACAAGGCGAGTCGAGTAAAGGGTACGATACGTCGGAGAACTACGGTGGCTATGACGAGTCCATGGTTTGACGCACATTTTCATATCTATTTAGGGTTTTTTGGGGGTTTAACGAGAAACATTTTTGGAAATTGTTGTTGAAAATTTTCCAAAAGACATGTTTTGCGATGAAAAGTTTTTACTGTAAAATGTACCTGCCTGAGACATGATCCGGCAGAGTTACGGTAGTCGGAAATCGCGTTTTTGCCTTTTTTGACGATTTTTGGCACGTCGTAGCTAAAAAACTACGGAATTTTCAAAGCAAGGGTACAACTTTATCGACGTGACTTTTGATGGAGTATCCTAGAAAAATATAAAAATATAGGGTGATCGATCACCTTGAAAAATGCCGAAACAAAATGTAACAACGACAACATTTGTTTCGGCATTTTTCAAGGTGAAAACCCTACATTTTTACCTCTGATTCTCCATCAAAAATCACGTCGATCAATATGTACCCTGACTTTGGAAATACCGCAGATTTTTAGCTACAAAGTGCCAAAAATTTTCAAAAAAGGCAAAAACGCGATTTCCGGCTACCGTAACTCTGCCAAATCATGCCTTAGGCAGCTACATTTTACAGTAAAAACTTTTCATTGTAAAAGCTATCTTTTGACAAAATTTCATGAGGAAGTTCCTAAATTAACACATTCCTTATCACTATGATCCTATGACAAAAATGTTGTTCTGCAGAACTCAGAATGCTGCAGAGCCGGATTCCTACGGCAATCCGTCTGCTAGCACTCCACACGCCTTCCTGCTCGCTGGCGACCATCCCAGCGAGCGTGAAAGTCTTCGACCGACCAACCAAGAGAAGACAACGTGACTGGGCCGCTGCTCAGCCGGATTTCGACGTTTGTCAGTACATCAAGGAAGAAATCGGCTACCGCGTCGCAGACAAGGTCTTTGACCTCACAAAGTACAACGAGGTGGTCCTAGACATCGGCTGTGGGGCTGGCAATATCGCTCCACACTTGATCAGGGAGAACGTCGGTGCCATAATTCAGTATGACGTCTCGGAAGGACTGGTCCGTAGGTCAAAAGGCGCGCCCGAAGAAGAAGGACTTTTAACTGAGAGACTGATCGCGGACGAAGAACTTGTTCCATTCAGAGAACAGAGCATTGACCTGATCGTCACTTCGCTCGCTGCACACTGGATAAACGACCTACCAAACTGGTTTCGAAGGTGTTTCAACGTTCTTCGCCCGGACGCAGCCATGATCGGTGCCGTCCTCGCCGGAGACACTCTCTACCAGCTGAGAGTAGCCCTTCAACTCGCGGAAATCGAGCGCCTCGGGGGCATGGGCTCACACGTTAGTCCGCTCGTTCAGGCCCACGACATTGGATCCCTAATGAGTCGGGCAGGCTTTGACATGATCACACTCGACATGGATGAACTGGAAGTTGGGTACCCAAACATGTTCGCCCTCCTCTACGACCTACAGTACATGGCTGAGTCCAATGCATCGGTCAAGCGAACTCCGTCTCTCAGAAGAGAAGTACTGATCGCTGCAGATGCCATCTATAAGGCCATGTACGGCAAGGAAGACGGAGCGTACCCAGCAACATTTCAAATCCTGTCTTTTATCGGCTGGCGACCGGGTCCACTCATGCCTAAGCCCGCAAAGCGGGGATCACAGGATATCTCGCTTAAAGATCTCGACAAATACATCGAGAATCCTGAAAAGTACGCAAAAAAGGGCAAAGACAAAGATGAAAAAACACCGACTGAATAACTGTTTTGTTTCTGTTAGTTGTTTTTGTTAGGAATAAACTGCTTGATTTGGTGTAGCAAATTACGATACACGATTACGGTAGAAAAAATTGAAGGAAATACGTATAAAAGTAACATAAAAACGAAAAAAAAAGTAAAAAATGACTTATTTTTTGATTCTGGGAAGGATTGGAAATTTTCGTGCTAAGACCTTTCGTTTTTGATTTAACATTGTAAAGTACGACACAGAATTACGGTAATTATTATTGAAAAAATACATAAAAAGTAACATAAAAACGCAAAAGACTTCAAAAGTTGCAACTTTTTGATTCTGGGACCGATTTGAAATTTTCGTGCCAAGACCATTTGTTTCTTTTCAATTACCCGCCTGCGCGGGCTGTTTCACTTGTTTTTATGAATGAACTCCTTTTCGAGCATTTTCTTTCCCTTTTTTGTCCGCTCAACATGTTTTACGATCCTTGATTGCCAAAATTTCACTGTTTTCCAGTGTTTTTGATGTACAAAACGATTTAGGCCCGGGAATTATGGGCAAGCGCGCATCAAAAATATTATTGTTTGGCAAAACGTGTGTTTTTTAGGCTGCATTGACTCGTTTTTTTCTGTTCAATGCGATGATGCGTGTGTCGATTGAGGCGCGGAGTTATTTTGCGATGTTATTTTGTTTTTTCAGGGTTATTTTTTGCAGATAGCGATGAAGCATCCACTATTGAAAGCTTTCAAGAACAAACTTGTGCCGTGTGAGCTCAAACAGGTCATAGAGGCGTCTTTGGTGGCGAATGGAGTACCGCAACCGACGCCGGCCCCGGCATCCCAGAAGCTGACTCCGATGGAGCACTGGAGACCATTCTACGATCCTCACTGCGTTCACTACTGCTTCCGGATCTACAACATCGATGCGACGACTGTTTTTCATATTCCCATCAAAATTGGCCTGCATTCGATGCAAATGACGGGTCGCAAGAAAATTGACTCAAACAATGTGCCTTTTTTTTGCTTTTCTGTTTCTAAACATACGTGAGTTACGGTTTTATGGGTTATGGTATTCTTGGGTGGGAAAATGAACGTAAACTTTCAAATTGGGGGATTACGATAGATTTTTCAATTTTTAGGGTTTTATCGTATTCGGAGGGTAGGATTACGGTATTTTCACATAGTAAACGTAATTGAACGTAAAACATGGGGTGTTACGGTACATTTTTCTAATTACAGCAGTTTTATCATATTCAACGGGGTTACGATATTTTTTGTTTGTTTTTTTCAGTTACGTCGGTGACATAACCTTCATAGGCCAGATAGACAGCCACACCCAGGTCCACAACTTCAAAGTCAGCACCGCGCATTCCCGGAACATTACCGAGGACATTGTACTCTTCAACGTCGCTCTGGATCTCGTCGCTGACACAACTCAGAAGGACAAGAAACAATGCGCACAAATTCGACTGTGCATCAAATTGCCTGACGATATGTGAGTATTTATCTTTGTTTTGTATCTTTGCCTTTTTTTTCTTTTTTTTGGACCCCCGAGCTGAGGCTTCTGTTTTTTTCTTTCAGCCTTCATCAGTCAGACTACCTCGATCGAATCAAACTCGCACTCAGTCAATACGAACGTGGTGAGATTTTCAAGGCTATCGATGCCGTCGAAGCTGCTTGCAAGTGCCGCTTGCCGGATCACGCGGCTTCCCACCACCTCAGCTACATCGCGCAGATGATATTTTCCAAGTCTCCGAATACCGCTTCTGAGTACATTAGAACTGCGAATAAGAATCTGTTTTTCAAGGTAGGCTCGGGGTTGCCACCATGGTTTTCATTGGGTTGAAATTTGTCGGGTAAAAATTCTTTTTTTTTTCAAAATATGCGATTTTAAGTTCAAAAATCTGCGAAATTTGATTCAAAAATGCGAAAAAAATATTTGGCCCAAAATTTCATTTTTTTATGTGTTTGATCAGTTTTGAAAAATGCGATTATTTTTTTACGTTTCGTATCCCTGCCAGGTCGGAAAGCCCAAAAAATGACAAAAAAAAAGTATCGTTTTAGCAAAAAATATCGTAAAACTTTGTGTTTCGTAAAAAGTAACAAAATCAAAGCAAAAAATGTTACTTTTGTACCAGTAGTCTTGCAACGAAAATTGCAAAACGATTGTTACTTTCGTAGGACAGGATTTTTTGTTTTAAAAAAAATTGTTTACTGTTTCGAACCCAAAAATACGTTTTTTTACAGTTTTTATATTTAAATTTTAGGAAATTTTTACGAGTTTTCACATTTTTTTACGATAATTCGTTGAAAAACCTTGATTTCTGAAAAATGCGTCAAATTCAAAATTTTTTAGAAGATCAATGACATGCTGACCTGTGCTGGCTGCCAGGAACGCGCCGTGGCTGTCAACAACGATAGCTACGGACGACGCAATTCGACCCGTCGTCGTCTGGCGAACAAAATCCAGCAACGATCTGCCAAGGACGAAGAAACGCGTAATTCTCTCAGCTATTGCGTCAACCAGGTGACCAATAAGGCTGCTGCCATGACGACCCTCAAGCTCTGCCCTTGCGCGGATGTTTCATCGGATTGCTACAAGTGTCTGTGCTGCTTTTTCTTCAACTGTCGGGCTGTTTACGACATTGACGCGAAGAAGTCAACTTTGCCGGAACCCCATATTTTCCAGTCTGTTCAGGATCCGGTGCTCCAGGAACTCGTCTGGGAGTGTTCACTGGACGCGCTTTGTCGCGGTGATACCTGCATGGTGCACCACGACGGCGAAGAGGCTGAAGACGAGGACGACGACGAAGAAGAAGAAGAAGATGACGTCGAAGAAGGTGAAGATGAAGATGAAGAAGACGTGGAAGGCGAAGACTCGGCTTCTGAGTATGAATCGACCGAAGACGACGATCAAACCTCGTGCTCGTTTATCTCGGACGACGAAGACGAAGAAACGAAGCGCATCATGGAGAAGCAAGCTTTCACCATCATGCGCAGGATCACGAAAGTCAGTCGAGCCGTGCGTCGTCCGACTACCTTATTCGTGGGTTTTTTTAAACTAGGGATGGCTAAAATGTGATCCGAGGGGTTTTATAGCAAATTTATTTGTCAGATGAAATTTTGGAAACTTTTTGTAAAATTGTTTCCAAAAGGTAGATTTCACTATGAAAAGTTTTTACCGTAAAATGTAGTTGCATGAAGCACGATCTGGCAAAGTTACGGTTGCCGGAACTCGCGTTTTTGCCTTCTTTGACGATTTTTGGCACGTTGTAGCTAAGAAATTACGGTATTTCTAAAGCTAGGGTACAAATTGATTGACGTGATTTTTGATGGAGAATTCGAGAAAAATATAAAAATGTAGGGTAAGCACCTTGAAAAATGCCGAAAACTCACGTTTAAAAAAGGCCACAGTGGCAACAATTGTTTCGGCATTTTTCAACGTGATAACCCCATATTTTTATATTTTTCTCTAATTCTCCATTAAAAATGACGTCGATCAAAATGTACCCCAGCTTTGGAAATGCCGTAATTTTTTAGCTACAAAGTGTCAAAATTTTTTCAAAAAGGCAAAAACGCGATTTTCGGCAATCGTAACTCTGTCAGATCATGTCTCAGGCAGCTACGTTTTTTCAGAAAAAAAAACTTTGTCGTCAAAGTTATCTTTTGGAAAAATTTCTAAAATTTTCTCTGACACATTTCTTGTAAGTTCGCTTATAACCATCAAGGAATAAAATTCGGCTGGTCTATACCGGCCGCCGGCCGGCTGGAAAAGCCAAAAAAATAATATAAAAATCAATATTTTGAATAAAAGTATGATTTTCAGACGTTTTTGTGTTTCATTCATCAGTTTTTATTACTTTTAATTGTAAGTGAAAAATTATTTGACAATCTTGCACAACAAAAAAGTTTGGTCAAACTTTGCTAAAATAATACTAAAACAAAGAAAACAAAATTTTCTAAAGACGGTTCACATTTTTGTCAAATTTGTTTGGATCTATAATATTTTTTGTGCACATCAATTAATTTTTCTTTTTTTTTCAGCCGTCCACAAAGACAAAAGACGCCTGCATCGGCACCGAGGATTTCGTTCCCGAGTCCACGGACAAGACCACCCAGGTCAACCTTGACCGTATCCCGAACGAAAAACGCCTGGTCCGCCTCAAAGCCGTCCATAACGATGAAAAAAAGCAGCTCCAAGCCCAGCTTGCGGCCAAGGAAGCGGAAAACAAGGAACTCAGGGAGCAGGTTCGGAAGTTGCACGAAAGACGCCTCCTCGAAGCCGAGGCCGATGCGCTCAAGGAAGTCTGCGATTCCAACAATCAGACGTTCAACGATCTTCGACGCAACGTTCGTCGGCAGAAGGACGCTTTTGACAAGGAAGTCGCCAAGCAACGCACCCAACTCGCGGATTTCCAGAAAACCCTTCATCGGGTTCGCTCGGAGCGTGACAAGGCGCTGAAGGAGAAGGACATCGAGATCCGGAAAGAATCGATCCGCGCAACCGATGCCGAAGTCCGCCAGATCGAGGCTATCTGCGCGTACGGCGTTGCGACGCTCAAAGAAGCCCGCGACGTCGCCTGTCGCCACGCCCAGGCTCTCGACGATCGGGTCTGCAGCATTCCACCGCTGACGGACGGCGAAATGCGCCAGGCCATCACGCAGGCAAAGCAGTGGCGCGCATGGGCCGAAGAAGTCAACGCGCTCATTGTTTCGACCTGCGAAGAGCAACAGGGCTATACGAAGCGTCTCCGCGCGGGTGCGACGCTCGCGAGCATGGAAGAATACATTGTTCCGTCGCTCCCCGAGCTGCCCAAAACCCGGAATCCGGCTATCTTCCGTGACACACTTCGCTACCTCGATATCAATACAACGTTCTTCAGCGATGATCCCTGTCAGCTGAATTTGACAAAACCCGGCGATAAGTACGCGTTCATGCCGCCCTTCGTGCTGCCTCGACACTTCTTCCGTCCCCCCAGTGACGAGTGTGGTCCGACGATGATGTTCACCGGAGGCGGTGGTGGCGGCGGGGCTTCAAGCCAGGATATGTACATGAGCCCTCCGACCTCGGTTTCGCCGTCTTCGTCCTCTGCGTCCTAGATCGGGGATGGGGTGGTGTCATTTGCAGTCCGAGTTTTTTTGTGTTTTGCAAAAAGAAACATTTTGTTGTTGATTCGTTTCCGTGGATTTTTCGTCCAGTTGATGGAATTTTTGCAAGGTAGATTTTGCAATGAAACAAAGTTTTTGCTGTAAAATGTAGTTGCGTGAGGCATGATCTGGCAGAGTTACGGTAGTTAGAAAACGCGTTTTTGTCATTTTTGATGATTTTTGGAACGTTGTAGCCAAAAAAATTACGGTATTTCCAAAGCTGGGGTACGAATTGATCGACGTGATTTTTGATGGAGAATTCGAGAAAAATATAAAAATATTGGGTTATCACCTTGAAAAATGCAAAACAAAAGTTTTTTACGATTTTCGGCATTTTTCAAGATGATAACACAATATTTTTATATTTTTCTCGAATTCTCCATCAAAAATCACGTCCATCAATTCATACCCCAGCTTTGAAAATGCCGTAGTTTTTTAGCTACAACGTGCCAAAAATCGTCCAAAATGGCAAAAACGCGTTTTCTAGCAACCGTAACTCTGCCAAATTATTCCTCAGGCAGCTACATTTTACAGTAAAAACTTTTTTCATTGTAAAAGCTATTTTTTGAAAAATGTCCCCAGACACACATTCCTTATCGCACATTTATCCCTTACCCCACCGAGCCTAGTCAGAATCCCTGCGAGCAGCAAGAAGATCATCGAGAATCCTCGCACGTTGTTCTGCCTCGCTCGGCCGATGGAAGAACATGTGAATGCGTCCGGGGAGTTTGTCGATATTCCGGATGTGTAGTTCGAGATTCGTGTACGTAACCGGCTGCGTCGTGAACGTGATACGATGCACGATATCCGTCTCGAGGGGATTCGCTTCTCTCTCTGTCAAAATGCGGAGCGGAGTGCCGCGTTCGGCTTTTTCCTCATCGAAGGCGTAATCTCCCGGCAGAAGGCAGTGGTGGATGTTGGAGTCGGGATGAGCCTTGCCGACCTGAGGACAAATTTTGTTGGGATTCGACATCTGACGGATCAGGTGTCCAGAATCGTTGTCGTGCAGCAAACGGATTCGGCAGAGCTCGTAGAATTGCGGGGGCGGGAGCGCGATGCCGCCTTCCTCGGTGTGCGACCATCGGATGAAGCGCGACGGCACTGCCCACCGCGCTGCCGACATTTCCTTCTCGCAGAAATCCACGATCGAGGGGCTCCGAACGCCGAGTTTGAAGAAGACGGTGTCGAACCTGAAATTTTGAATATCACAATTTTTGGCCCAAATTTTCTAAAATTGCCGAAAACAGCGAAAAAAATCAATTTTTTACGCGGTAAGGGACAAAAAAGTAATTTCTGCGTGTTTTTGGCACGAAAATCAAATTTCAAACAAATTTTTTGTTTTGAAAAAAATTTTACTGCACTCAAATTTTATGCCCAAATTTTGGACCAAAAACCTCAACAACGGCGAAAAAAACACGATTTTTAGCAGCTTTTTTTGTTGTCGATCAAGTTTTTTTTTAATTTTTGGAACAAAATGAATTTTTTTGCTGCGAAAGAAAAAATTGGTTCTTTGTCACAAAAATCTAATTTCTAACCAAAAATTTTATTTTTGCAAAAATAGACCAAATATTTTTTTGCGAGATTAGAATAAATTTTGGACTCAAAACCTCAAAATTTGCCAAAAACAGCTAAAATAATTTTTTTTTGCAGGTATTTTCGTTGTGAAACAGACAAACCTGCAAAAAAATGTTATTAGGTGACACTGATTTTTTTTGCAAAAAAAGACAAACAATTTTTTGATACTTTTGACACGAAAATCTATTTCAAACCAAAAAAACCTTTTTTTGAAAAATTTGAGCTTCGGCATAATTTTATGCCCAAATTTCGAGCTTCAACCTAAAATTCAAAATAAACAAACCTCCTTTTGTACGACCCAGGAGTAAGCCAGTTGGACCACGGCAAAAGCGAGTCGACATCCAGCTTCATGCGTCCAAAAAGGTCCCTGAACGCATGAGCGTCTTCCCGGACCTTCTGCCGCCAGCCCGCGAGCGACGGATCGTCAGCGATGGTTACGATCTTTGATTCGCGGAGATTTCGGTCGGTGACGAGGAGCATGCCAGCTTCTTCAAAAAGTTCTCTGGCTGCTGCGACGCGAAGCGGAAGGTCGTTTTCGTATCCTCCGAGTCGGATAATCGATGGCTGCGAATCATCGTAGTTTGTATTGTGCGCGGGAAATTCCGCATCGATATCCGGCTCGACGAGTCCGCCGGGAAAGACGAAGGAATTTGGCATGAATTTTGCCGTTGCACCTCTCCGCAGCATGAGCACCTGGTGGAGCTCGTTTCGCAGGATGACGGTTGCTGCGATGCGCCACGAAGGCGGCATGCCTCCTGGAATGCCATGTGAGCTATGCAGGAGACGACGACACAACTTGGTGGACATTATTTGAATCAACCAACCAACAAAAAAAATTTTTTTGCGACAACAAATTATTTAGCAGCAGCTAACTAAGCAGGTGCGCACCTGCCGCCGCTGGCTAAGTGCAGCCAGCTGGCAGCTAGATACCCTAGCAACCCTAGCTTTCAAGTCGGAAGGAAGGAAGACACACTCACACGAGCAAATGAGTGTTCCGTCTTCCGACAAACTTTTATTATAAGAAAAGAAAATATTCCATGAAGCACCCGGAAAAAAAACAACAAAACAAAAAGCACCCAACCACCCCTTGGCGAAACCACCGAGCACAACTGGTTCATCTCGGTACGCTGATCAATGACCACGCTCATTTTTGTTCCCTGATCGACAAGTTGTGCTTTGAAAGACGCGATAATGGACAAAAGGATACAAATCGATTTTTTACCGCCAAAAATGGGACTTTTTGAATGAAAAATGTATGAAAATGATCGTAACATTTTTTTTACGATCACACTCCCAATTTGTTGTTTCTCGAAGCGATTTTCGATCGTAACCGTTTCTCGAAGCGATTTTCGATCTAAAGCGTTTCACAAAACGATTGTCGTATCCTAGAGGGTTTTTTGTGGTTCCCGAAATGACTTTCGTCGTATCTCAAAACGATTTTTGATCGTAAGCGTTTCCCGAAACGATTTTCGTATCCCGAAGCGATTTTTGACCGTTGTCGATTCCCGAAATGACTTTTGTTGTCTCTCGTAACGATTTTTGATCGTAACCGTTTCTCGAAGCGATTTTTGATCGTAACCGTTTCCCAAAGCGACTTTTTATCTTTTTTTCGTTTCAAGAAGCGAATTTCGACCTTTGTCGTCTCCCAAATTTCCTATTTTCGTATTTTCATGCCAGACTTCCGGTTAGATGGCGTATGCGACAGGTAATCGACTCCTCCCTCACGTAAAAAAAAACTCTTCATTTATTCAGTTGATTGAAAAAATCTCACAAGTCAAGGCACAGTTTTTTTTTTCTTTTTTTCTTCAAACGTCGTCATTGCCAGGGATATCAAAAGGCTCGGTGAACTTCTGAACACGCTCCCCGACAGCCCGGATATCGGCAAGGAATGCCTCATTCGTCGCGACAAATTCCTTGAATTCCTTCACCGTCTTACCGGCGTGTTCGCGGTGCTTGGCGTAAACCTGGATGGCCTCGTCGATGAAATTCGCGACCTGGACAAAGTCCGCTTCTTTGAAGCCCCGGGACGTGAGTGCCGGGGTCCCGAGACGAATGCCACCGGGTCGGAGAGCCGACTGATCACCGGGGCAGGTGTTTTTGTTGCACGCAATGTGCGCGAGGTCGAGAACCGTCTCAACCCGGGCGCCTTCGAGGCCCTTGGGCCGGAGATCGACGAGACAGAGGTGGTTGTCGGTGCCGCCGGTCGCGAGGGTGTAGCCGAGCTCGATGAGACGGGTGGACAGGGCCTGGGCGTTGTCGAGAACCTGCTGAGCGTATTTGACAAAGTCCTCGGTCAGGCATTGCTTCAGGGCGACCGCGATCGCTGAAAATTGGAAAAATCAGTTTTTTACGATCAAAACAAGCAAAAAAATACGTATACCCCAAAAAAAACCAAAAATTCTAAAAAAAATTTATTTGAACGCTTGTTACAGTCAAAAAACACAAAAAAAATTGAAAAATATTTTTTACTGTTTTCCCGATCAAAATATGCAAAAAATTTTGTAAAAGCCACAAAATATCGGTTTTGAACGTTTTTTACGATAAAAACATGCAAAACCCAAAAAAAACCAAAAAAAAATATTTTTTTACCGTTTTTACGATCAAAACATACAAAAAAACGTAAACCTAAAAAAAGCCAAAAATTAAAAAAAATAGAAAAAAAATCAAAAAAATCAATACAAAATCAAAAAAAAACATTTTTTTGATTTTACGATTTTTTAAGAATAGGTAAACTCGAAAAACAGCCAAAAAACGATTTTCAGCTTTGAACGTATTTTACGTAAAAAATGTAAAAAAATCACGTATACCAAAAAAAAAATAAATTCAGGTTTAAACAATTTTTTACGGTCAAAAGGTGCAAAAAACACGTAAACCAACTCACCGGTAATAGTGTGGTTATGAGGTCCACCCTGGAGTCCCGGAAAGACAGCAGAGTCAATCCTGGGTCCGAGATCAAAAAGCACATTCTCTCCCTTCGGTGTCACCTTTCTGACGCCTTTGCGGTAGAAAATAAGCGCTCCTCTCGGTCCCCGAAGCGACTTATGCGTCGTCGTGGTAACGATATCTGCGTACTGGAACGGCGATGGCACGAGTCCCGCCGCGACGAGACCCGAAATATGGGCCATATCAGCCATGAGGTACGCTCCGACGCGATCCGCGATTTTACGGAACCTCGGATAATCCAGGTGACGAGCGTAGCAGCTCATGCCGGCGACAATAATTTGTGGACGGAAGAGAAGGGCATTTTCTTCGAGTTTGTCGTAATCGATGAGTCCGGTGACGGGGTCGACCTTGTATGGCATGGATTGGAAGAAAATTGACGTCGCAGAAACACGGCGGGTCGGGGTGAAGAAGCCGTGGCTCAGATGACCGCCATCCGGGAGGTCGAGGCCCATGATTCGGCCGTTGGGCTCGAGAAGACCTGTGTAGACGGCCAGGTTCGCAGGCGAGCCGGAAAGAGGTTGGACATTGACTCCCCACTTTTCAGCATCGCAACCGAATACCTAAAAAACAGATTTTTCAATTTATTTGTTTTTTAATCGCTCTGTATCAAAAATTTATCGATTTTCGATCGTAATCGTTTCCCGAAGCGATTTTCGGTCGTAACCAGTTCCCGAAGCGATTTTCGATCGTAACCGCATCTCGAAGCGAATTGCAACCGTTTCCCCAGACGATTTTCGATCATTGTCGTCTCCCGAAACGATTTTCGATCGTAATCGTTTCTCGAAACGATTTTCAATCGAATTCGTGTCTCGAAGCGATTTTCGATCGTAACCGTTTTCCGAAGCGATTTTCGATCGTAATCGTTTCTCGAAGTGATTTTCAATCGAATTCGTGTCTCGAAGCGATTTTCGATCGTAAAACTACATTTTTTATATATAAAAACCCCTTTCACCCACCTGAAGAGCCCTGGACTGGCACAAACGCTCCATCTGATCGATGAACTCGTTTCCACCGTAATACCGAGCTCCGGGGTATCCCTCAGAGTACTTATTCGACATGCTGGTCGCCAGAGCATCGAGAACGGCCTTCGAAGCAAAGTTTTCGGACGCGATGAGTTCGAGTCCTCGTCGCTGCCTTGTTTTCTCCTAAAAAAATTTACAAATTACTAAAATTCAAAAACGCAAAAAAAAACGAACTTTTTTGATGATTTCCAAAGCTTCGGCATCGACTTCCTCGAGAGTATCCCTCAGGAGGTTTTTGCCGGGGTAGGGAGTGCGGTCGACGGCAATCAGCGGCGTGAAAACGCCGTTAGACTTCATCCTGATCGATGAGACGGGTGCTAGGACCTGAAAATGGGAAAATGGGGTTTACGGATGAAAAAAAAGAAGTAACCCGGGACTGACTGACGTAAACCAACGAAAAATAGGAAAAGAACACAGAAAGCAGACCAAATTGATCGTAATCGATCAATTTGGCCACAACTGAACAGAAAGATAAAATCGGAGATGCCATCAGTGATTATACATAAAAAAGCAGATTGCGCTGGCGATTATGCGACTTTTCAACCGAAAACAAGCGTTCTCTAAAGCGCCATAAATCCCGACACGATCAAAAAAATTGAACGTAACTCGAGTTTACTCAAAAAGCGAAAGCGCGCGAAAATGACCGTGTCCGTGACCGTAAATCATAGTATGTACCGTTATCAAATATTATAAGTACTCCGAGTTTACGCGTACCAGCTATTATAACAGCTTACGACCAACAAAGGGAGACACGTGTGTGCCATCAAACAAACCTTGGCGAAGCAGAGACATCGAGTTTTGGCAGCGGCTGAGACGAGCAACATTTTGTTTGTTTATTGTTTGTTTGTTTGTTTCCAGGTAGCGTATAACTTAACAACCAGACAGTTAACAACTACCAAATTGAATCTGCGTGACAAGAATGAATGAAACTAGCCTGATACGAGTGGTACCGGTAAGAAAGAGACAATTCAATTCTATTTAGTACTAGGCAGTCAACAAGCCGCAATAATGATGATGATAACGAACAAAACAGAACCGACAAGCAGGCAAGTCGTGCGTCTACGTCGATCTTTCGTCTAATGCTGCTGGCTCACAGGTTACGTATACATACGTATGCGCCGCTGCGACCTGGACGTGGACCACGCGAGAGTCGACCTGTCCTCCGCCCAGGCCAACAAAAAAAAGGAAGACGGGAAGACCCCTCCAGCGGTCAACGTCGACAGCCTGCGTCCCTAGCGCCTAATCAATAGCCAGCCTAAAAAAGCACGCAAAAACCAAGGAAAACCGAGTTTTTGCCCTCAAAAAAATGTGAAAACAACAAAAAAAGAAAAAAATGCAGCTTTGCCGCGCAAAAACGTATTTCGGCAAGCTGCACAGCTTTTGCACGTTGGTTGCAGCAACTTTTGGGGGACTTTAGGCTCTTCAAGAAACCGTCTTTTTACTTCCTCATTATCGGCAGTTTTGGGGATGAATTCCGATTTTTATGTCAGCATGAAGCGATGACAATTGTACAACTTTTTATACTTCGCGCGCGCAGGGAATGCCAGTTGTCCACGCCTTCGGCTGCATGAACGTGAACGAACGTGAACCCGTCGTGGAAACGTACTGATTGGTGTCTATCAGCCGGGAAAAAGAAAAAGATAGCCAACGAGTTTCTTTCCTTTCTTTCTTTCTTTCGCGCAAGTCAAGTTGCGCGAGTTTGACGGGAGTTGTTGCCGCCACCGATCGACGACATAAAACCCGGGAGGGCAGTGTGATCTCGGGTCATCATCACATGGTCGTTGACTTGACTTGTTTTCGCGGATTTCAGTGCACTTTCGCTCCTTTTCGAAGCCTAAATTCCATTTCTACTGCAAAAACCGGTCACGGAGTCAGTCGTCGTGACACCGGTCGATCGACCGACGACGACAAATGACCTTTTACGGGGAAAGTGTGTGGGAATAAAAAAAAATTTGCTAGATGCACTTTGATGTTTTTTGTGGCACCTGGACGGCTCGAATCACCGATTTTCGGTAGTTTTTCGTCGACAGGGACATCTGCGTATGCACGTGCATAAGAGCGGTAAAAACTTTTTCCCGACGGGGACAAAAGTCGTCGGAAATTTATAAAAAATCAACGAAAAAAAAACTGTCAATTTGTCTCAAAACGAAAATTTTGAACGTCTTTTTTGTATTTTTTTTTGCTTATTTTACGTGTTTGACGTTAAATTTTGTTAAATCGAGAATAGGATTTGTCAGGTAAAGAAAAAACTGTCTTCGAGCATTTTTCGTTTCAAGACAATTCAAAAAAATCGTCTTGAAACGAAAAATAATTGTTACTTATTTTTTTTCGATTTTTTCGTTTTTTGCTTATTTTTGAGCGATTTACGCACGTGCTTTTTCTGCATTCTTTCACGTCGCCTGAAACAGATCTCTGAAATTAGGCTACGTCTCTTTTCTTCTGCAAAAATCTCCAACACCAAAAAATACATTTATAAAAACAAGAAAAAACCCAACCGTCAAAAGTGAGATACGGTAGCTGCGTGAAAGAACATTTTAGATCGAAAAAAAAAGTGTTCATGAAAGATGTAAAAAAAAGTAGGAATGGTGGGCAGGATTCATCAAAAACACAAAAAAATAAGGGCGTGGCATGAGCTCGTGATCGTAATCGTATGGGATAAACAAACAGAAGACAGAACACAAAGATAGACAAAAAAATTAGGGGTTTGGATCGAATCGCTTATTTTAGTTTAGGGTGCGTAGGTCTCGATGATGTTCTGGAGAGTGCTGTGAAGTGTGGAACGGTCAAATTGATCGGCAAAACGGTCGATGGCCTGGGATAGAGCGGCGCCGATGGATTCGAGCTGGGGGATCGACCAGCCATCGGTGTGGGAGACGGCCTAAAATATCCATTCATTTAGGTAATATACAAGAAAACCTAAAGAAATAAGAAAACAACAACATAAATTATCGTTTTAGGAAAAAATATCGTAAAACATACTATGCACCGTAAAAAAAAGTAACAAAATCCAAGAACACAAAACGTTACTTCTTTGTCCAGGGTTTCACAACGAAAATCCCAAACGTAAAGATCGTTACTTTTTTTTACCATAAAACGATATTTTTTTTTCTTTTCGAAAAGTTATGCACCGTTTTTTACCCCAAAATTTTTTGTTTTTTTACGTTTTTCAAAAATTTAGGGAAAACTTACTAGTTGGAGTACGTCATGAAAACCATCGACATTGACGACCAGCTCCTGTTTTGCAGGTAGCGGTGCTTCTGCTGCAACCACCTCGGACGACGCAACAGGCGCTGCTGTATCGGAAGTCTCATGTACACTCGTTACAGTATCCTGGCTGGAACTATCGTCGTGAGACCCTTCTACGACCTCTTTTCCATCCATTTGGACATCGTTGGAGGCATTTTCATGATCACGATCGTTATCGTGATCGTGATCACTGTCTCCATTTTTCTCCTCTTGGATGCTATCCATGGAATTTGAGTTTTCCTGAGAAGTCTTGACGCGAACAATTGTCTTCCGCCTTTTTCGTCCTCGTTTGGGGGTTCTTTTCGGTTTTGCCGGGGTTTTCTTTGATTCCGGACTTTCCTGATCGTTTTCGTGTTCCTGTTCGACAGGTTCCTCGACAAATCCATTCAACAGACTCTGCCTCGTCACGCGCTGCATCTGCTGCGCCCCAGCTGCCTGTTCAGACGGTTTCGCAGACGCAATCAACTTTCCAAGTTCTTCCATCTGTTCTCCAAAATTTTCGTCAAATTCATCGTCAAAGATGACGGAAACCATATCGACGAGTCCGTTGGCCGCATTTCTCAGAACTCTTCCCTGCAGCGTCGTTGAAGGATTGTACTCGATGGCATTGTCCCGGATTAGGTGGATATCGCTGACAAAATCCGTCTGGGTATGGTACTCGTCGAGATCCACCTTGAGAAACATGTCGGACAGGCAGAGTGGTTTTTCGATGATATCGTAGTAATCCTCGGCGTCTTCTTTGTCCACTGGGAGCTGGAAATCCGCAAATCGTCGATCCCGGACCAGGCGATTGAGCACGTCGCGCAGGAAAATCCGGAAATGACGCCGCTTTGCAGAATACGTGTCTTCCATGGCTTTGAGTTCTTCGGGGGAAAACTTTCGACAGGGTTCGTTGTTCTGGGATGCTTTTGGGGGTTCTGGGTAGTCTTCGGCTGAAAAACGATTTTTTTAGTAAAAAAAGTTTGCGTGTCGATACAGCATTTTTTTGCACTTTCAAATATTTTGAATCAAAATTTTCGGACCTCTGGGAAAAAATCTAAAATCGCGATATTTTAATTTAAAAAAAATCGGATTCAGGAAATTTTGCTTCCGAAGTGTTTTTCATAAAAATTGGTGCCCCGCACTTCGATGGAAACGAAAAGTTTTGAAAAAAGTACTTAGGAAGTTTTTTAGGACGCCGGATCCAATGAAACACTCAGATTTTTCAAAAAAAACATCTGGAAATATTTTTTTCATAAATTCACAATCGTATGAAAAAAATATTTCCAGATATTTTTTTTTAAATCTGAGTGTTTTATTGGATCCGCCGTCCTAAAAAAACTTCCGAAGTACTTTTTTCAAAACTTTTCGTTTCCAACAAAGGTCGTGCACCAATTTTTATATATGAAAAACACTTCAGAAGCCAAATCTTCAGAATCCGATTTTTTTAAATTAAAATATCGCGGTTTTAGACTTCCTTCAACAGCGCCGACAATTTCGACACAAAACATTTGAAATTGTAAAAAATGCTTCAAAAAAAACTGTTCCTTAAAAAACTAACCATTGAACTTGACAGGAGGAACGCAAGCAGACGCTAACAATTTCGAAAAATACGTTTCTCGCTGCTGTCCGTTCGGTGGCATCACAGAAACCGTATTTGAAGGGTTGAATAGGGCCCGGATATCCGGATGGCACTTTTCATAAGCCTGTCTGGTTGTTGCAATAATCAAAAGCGTCGTAAAACCACTGAAGGATTCCAGATTCGACGCAAGCATGTTCCACGACGCAGGCTGCAGCGAGGTCTGCAAAACGTCGAGATCGGGGAGGAGAAGGGCGGTCGGTGTGCCATTGGACGTAGCACGGATGGCAGATTGGATCATCTGCGTCAGGGATTCCTCCGGATTGGGCGATGAGAAAAGAGTGACGCAGGAGATCGAATGCATGACCAGGTGGTCCAGGCGGTTGGCTATCACTGGCAGGACGTAGTGGGTTTGGCCTTGGTTGCCGTCGCCATGGATGAGGAGGCGGGCTGAAAAAAAAATGACGTTGGAATAAAAATTTTCAAAAAACGTGCGACAATTTTTTCGGCATTTTATGCAATAATTTAGCAAATAAACACTATTTTTGAGAATTTTTAAAACACCAAAAAAAGTCGCTTTTTGAAAAACAATCTAAATCAAATTTTTGCATAATTTTAAAAAAATAATTTAAAAAAAAAATTTTCGAAAATTATGCAAAAAAATATTTTTTAGGTTTTTTGCAAACCAAATTTATTACGCAAAAAATGAAGACAGAAAAACCTAAATAGAAAAAAATTAATCGTGAAATAAAGCCAAAAAAATTCAAAAAACGCAGGAAAAAACGTAAACTAATTTTTGGGTTTTTTTCCGAAACTATTTATCAAAAAGAGAAATTTCGCATGCAAATAAAATTTGAAATACAAAATTTTGACTTTTTTGGAACAAAATAGGTCGAATTTCCGAACCGAAAAATTCCAAAAAAATATTTTTTTGGCATTTTACTTAGTAACAGATTTTTAGGTACTCTTACCACGAAAATTAATTTTGGTCAAATTCAAAAACGTTTCAAAAACATTTTGTTATTTTTGATAATCTAGAAATTTTTTGGTTATTTTTAGGTCAAAATCCCTGGCCTAAAAAAAACTCAAAAATTTTCTGTATTTTTTTTCATAAAACGAATTTTGCAGTACTCTTGACCCGAAAACCAAAATTGAAACAAAAACGGAACAAATTTTGGAAAAACAGAATTTTCGGAAAACGAGAGTCAACTCACCCGCAGGAACAGCCGGTGGAACATCCAGTGCTCTGACAACCTTCTCCAGTTCCGTTGAATACAAATTGTCAATGTTCGGTACACTGAGGTACCCCTTAGGAATCGCCTGCTTGAAGATCGCATCCACAATCGGCAAAACCAGAGGCTCAAGTCTCGGACTGAGCTGTTTGGAGACGACCGCCATGTCCCTGCGACACGCCGGAACAATTCTCCGCATCGCGGTCGTAAAATGTTCTCTTTCAATGGTAATCGTCGTTGGATCAATATCCAGCTTATCTTTTGACAGGTAAATATGCGGGAACCTTCTTCGGATAGCCACGAGGACAGCTTCCGTACAGAGTGCCTTCAAATCCGCTCCACAGTATCCAGCTGTACGGTCTGCGAGCCAATCCATATCTTCCACTCCCGGTTGCGATGATTTCCATTCCTTTGAGTGTATTTCCAAAATTTGGCGCCTAGCTGTGCGGTCTGGCAGCGAAAATCTCAGTTCACGGTCGAATCTTCCTGGTCGTCGGAGGGCGGGGTCGATAGAATCGAGTCGATTTGTCGCTCCGATGACGACGACTTCTCCACGATTATCCAGTCCATCCATGAGCGCGAGCATCGTCGAGACAATCGAACTGTGAATCTGGTCTTGGCGCGAAGATCTCACCGGTGCGAGTCCATCAATTTCGTCAAAAAATATGATAGAAGGCCGCATCGAATATGCCTGGTCAAAAAGTAGTCTCAACTGTCTTTCAGACTCTCCAATCCATTTTGACAGACAATCTGCGCCTTTTCGCATGAAAAATGCAACTTTTCGCTCACCTCTCGAGCATTCATTTGCCAGGGCACGGGCGATGAGGGTTTTTCCGGTTCCTGGAGGTCCGTAAAATAGGATTCCCTTCGGTGGCGTGACTTTGAACGTGTCAAACAATTCTGGGTAAACCAGCGGAAAAAGGACCGTTTCCTTGAGCGATTGCATTTCCATGCCGAGACCACCCACCGCGTCGAAGCCCACACTCTTGTCGACAGCCATCGGATCAATGTCGCCGCAACTGCCTCCTCCGGCCTGACGCAACCTTTCCTTGATCAAATTCTTCGATCCTGCCAGGTCCTTTGCCGTCAAGTTCACCGGCATCAGGTGTTGTCGTCCACTCGCCAAACTTCTCATCTGGCGACGCTGGAATCTCGCTTCGTCTTTCGCGTCCTGCTGGGCTCCTCTGATGGCACCGTCGTCGTCGGACGAAGAAGTCGACGTCGCGCTCTGTCTTCGCTTTCGTCGATGATCACGGCGGCGTTCTGTATGCCCACGGGCCGGGCGATGGCGCCGGGATGGAGTGCCACCGAAGGCAGCGCGACGACGAAGACTCGGCATAGCGAGATCGGCGACGGTCAGACGATCGACGGGTTGTCGGTTGCGGCGAAGAGAGTACGTTCGGGGCTCGTCTTCGGCATCTTCCTCTTCTTCGGCATCTTCTTCTTCTTCTTCGTCGTCCTCGGCTTCGTGCTCTTCTTCGGGGTCTGCTTCGACGTCTTCGGCTTCTACGGGTTCGGCATCTGCTTCTTCCTCGTCTTCGGCGGGTTTATCGACCTTGTGTGCTCCCCGGGCAGGGTTGTGTCTGACTGGCTTCACGCGACGGGGCGAAAAATGGCTGTCTTCTGTAAAAAAACGTGAAAATAAAAAAAAATGAGCCTAAAAACGGGAATCCTAAAAAACTTGGGTCTCGAAACGAAAATTGTAAAAGTCGTATCTCAGAACGAAAATATGTACCAAAATTGGATCACACAACGAAAATCGTAACCCCTTTATGTCTCAACACGAAAATCGTAACCAAAGTTGGTTTCACCGCGAAAACCGTAAAACGTCAACTCTTGGAACGAAAATCGTAAAAGTAACCCAAAATTTTATCCCGCCACGAAAATCACAACCTACCGTTTTCCTTTTCGCTGGATTTCTGTTCGCTGTCATTGTGTTTTTCAGCTTCGTCTGCGACTTCCTCCTCTTCATCATCGACGACAACTTTGTGGCTTCTTAGCGATCGTCTCGTCGACGCTGCAGCTGCCGCTTTGCTCGGAGAAAAGCTGGATTCCACACGACGTCGCTTCGGGGGTCGACGTTCACGTTCGTAGATATAGCGCTCTTCGTCGGTGTCTACGTCATCGACGTAGTGGAAAGACGATCGTCGAACAGTGCGAAAGTCATACCTACGCTGCGATTCATGGGATGGGTAGAAAGACGATTCGCAGAGGTTCTTATACGCTCCAGACCGCTGAGAACGGCGTCGGAAAGAGTCGTCGCGTCGATTCACCATTTCCGCGGGTCCCGCATATATTACCTCTGAAAAAAATGTATTTCAAAACGAAAATCATGAAAAAAAGCGGATCTCGCCACGAAAATCGCAAAAGTAGTGTCTCAAAACGAAAATTCTGAAAAAAATAATCTCAGCACGAAAAGCCTGAAAAGTTGGGTCTCGCAAGGAAAAATGAAAATATATCGTAATCAGTTAAATTCGGGGAAAGACTACGGTCATAAGTTATAAAACATCGTAATTAATTAACAAAACCCATAAAAAACAGTGTCTCAAAACGAAAATTCTAAAAATGGATCCCACAACGAAAATCCTAAAAACTTGTATCTCAGAACGAAAAGTTATCAGATATCGTAAACAGTTAAAATGTGAGTAAGATTACGGTAATAAGATATCGTAGGCTGCATGGAAACAGCTGATAAACCAAATTTTAACGTTTCCCCCCGACTTATTTCATTTTTTATCAGAGTAACAAGCTTGCAAACACCCGAGGAAGACATTACAAAGGACGATCATTGGTAACACAAAAGACGATCATTTCTGTTCGTCACGAACGTGGAGGAAGGTAGGCATCGTAATAGCTTTGTGGAGGCCGCATGCCGGCAAAGTTTGGCAATCTGGGTGGATTACCGTAGTTGAACATGCGTGGTGGGAGGGGACCATTTCTCTGCTGTGGTGGGAATCCCTGTTGGAAACCGGTGTTGTTTTCAAACGCATTGTTTGGATATTGATGAAAATTTGGCATCTGCTGATTTAGGGATGGGAATTCCGACGAAGATGCCCTGGCCATAAATGGATTGTTATTTGGACCACCCATGTTGGGATACTGTAATTGTGGTCGTGGCAGGAGTCGTGGAGGTGGAAACATGCCACTGCTCCCGGGAGACCCAATACCTGCTGACGACGATGATGTCGGCATTGTGGTCGTGAGTATCGGTCTGTTGGGTCGCATTTGTTGTTGTTGCTGTTGCTGCTGTGGTGGTGGTGGTGGCTGCAACAGTGGCGGTGGTCTCATGGAAAGCGGCATCCTGAGTGGCAGACTGCCGGGACTGAATTCAGCTGAATTCGGCATTCTACTGCCCTGGGATAGCACTGGAGCTACTGGCCTAAAAAGCTGGGGTGTCTGCTGTCTGAGGCCCTGACCGTTGACGACACCCCTCGCTGCATCGTGCTTCCGAATGTCCTGATTTACGATGTGGATCGCTTCCTGTATGGTAACCTTCTCTAGTCGCTCTGCCGTAACGGCTGTTCTCAGTCTGAGTCTACTCTTGGCATTGTGCATCAGGAATTTACTTGCTGACTCGACTTGCACTATAAAGTTTTGAATTTTAGGCTAGTTTTGTTGGAATATCGATTTGGCTACTCTCAGCACGAAAATTTTAAAAATGCTACTCTCAGCACGAAAATTTCAAAAGCAGTGCTCAATAATAAGCTACTCTTGACACGAAAATTTATACAAGCATGATTTTAGGCTGGTTATCATAAGATATCGCTTTGGCTACTCTCAACACGAAAATTAAAAAAAAAGTCGATTTTCGACACGAAAACTTAACTTATACAACAAACCTTGAAAATCAGTTCTTTTGTTGAAATTAAACTTGGCAAGTGTGTACGCTGATACATTTTCGTTTATAAACTGCACCATGACAAATATTACGTCGTGGGCATCCGGATGTGTGGGTAGCACGTAGTAGTGATCGATCCAGTTTTTCTTAGCCCCGGTAAGCTCGGTGATGAGCTGGGGTGTAATATTCGAAGATCGCACATTTTCACCGCTGAATCGAAATATGAGACCTAAAAATGCGCAAATGCGCGTTTTTTTATTTGTTTTTGATCCTAAACACCATTGATTTGATTGAACTCACTTCGCTGAACGTAGTCCGCGAGAGTGAGTCTCGGCTCCTGAGGCTGGTCAAAGACTTCCGACTTTGGCTCAGAAGGCGTCTCTCCCTTGGCTTTTTTCAATAAATCGAGAAGCGTTGGCGCACCACCTGACCTAAAAAAACCCCTAGTTTTCTCTATTTTAAAATAAATAAAAAAGTAGATACATTTCAAATTCTGGAAACAACCAATCGATAGTGCATGAGCAAAAATAGTCGAGAGCTGAAGAGAAACAACCAAATTAAAAACGTCGTAACCCTGTTGAACGTATCCAAAAAACACACACACAATGTAATGCAAAAACCGTGTCGAACAATGCAACAATGCCGAGTAAAGCAGTTGATGGATGCAGCCAAGTGCGTGCGCGCAAAGAGCGCACAAGAGATCCTCCACTGCTTTCTCTTTTTTGGCGGGTTATTCAGTCGGACGCTTTTCGCAGTCTGCAACCAACGCTTTCTTCGCTATCGACGTTTTTTTTTCGTGTCAAGAACCTTCAAAATTTATTCGTTTTCTTTTTTCGTTTTTGTATTCGAGATCTCGCATTTTTTGCCTTTGGACATTTTTTTGTGCCCGTATTATTGGTTGTGTTAGTGACAGAAATGGTATTCAAAAAGAACGAGCCACCCAGGAAGGCTAAAGACCCGTCACCTGTTCCTACGACTATTTGCTACTGGTTTGGGCTTTTTCTGGCATAAAAATCGTTACATTTTCCTACTTTTTCAGCGAGGGAGAAAGAGAGCTCGGCACTTTGGAGCTGCACTGCGCGGGGTGCAGGAAATGGTTTCACCAGAGATGTCTGAAGAACTTGACAGAATTGTAGGTTTTTTTTCATTTGGGGTGATTTTTTTGGCCTAAATAAAGCGTTTTTTTCTTTTTTTAGCTACGGGCTGCCATTTATGGTTTGTTATGTCTTCAAGTGTCAGGCATGCTCGCCTAGTAAAGAAGAAACATGGACGCCGAAGCAGACAAGTGAGTTTTTTGGTTTACGATCGAAAAAGTGCTTCTTGAAACGATAAAAATATATTTTTGTCCTAAAAAGTCCACTTTTTTGTGTTTTGATCGTATTTTATCGTACACGATTAAAAAATGCATCCTGCAACGATAAAAAAATTTTTGCCTAATATTCAATTTTTTTAAATTGCATCCTAAAACGATAAAAAAAACCGATTTTCGTTCTAAAAGTCGCCATTTTTTCAGATTTCGCTCACATGTGCGTGATGGCACTGGCCAACATGATGCTGGATCACTACTCAAAACTCACGAACGACCCGAAACAGATAGCACAAATGTGCCTCGAAAAATCGCTTTACTTCAACCTCGAACGCGATATTGTTCCCTATTTCTCAGACAATTGGGAGAGTCTCACAAACATTCCCCGACGCGTGAAGAATTCCTGGCATCAGACGCTTCACAAAACGCTCGTCAAGGAATCCGAACTCTTTTCCGCGGCAACAGACGACGAGACATCGTTTTGTCTGAATGAGAGAAATTTGTTGTTGATCGGTCCACTGCACGATAGCATCCGGAAACTCGGAAAACGACCACCGGCAAGTCAGCCTATTCCGACAGCAGATGTATCGGATAAGGACGAGGATTCCGGACCAAAGACGCGCGGTGCTGCCAAGCGGAGGGCTGAGTCATCGTCTCGCACGTCGTCAGCCACCCCTACCAAGGCCAGCACGCCGTCGAGCAGCGTTATCGATGGGCCTACGACCAGCAAAACGTCGACTAATGAACGCGGAATGGGCACGCTCAAAAGGTGAGGTTTTTACTGGATTTGGGGAGAATTTGAGGGCTTTTTGGTTCCTAAAATGGCCTAAGTGAACAACTTTTTCATTAAATTGATTTTTTCTGCCTATAAAACCTAAAAAAATGCATATTTACGTTCAAAACGACAGAAAAACTTGAATTCTTGTGCCAGGATCTAAAAAAATTACTGTATCCAAAAATTTGCGGTTTTATTACAAAAATTCGGTTTTTGACGGCTTTTGATACCTTTTTTGATGGCAAAAGAAGAATTTGATGGTTTTTGATTCCTAAAATGGACTAAAAATGCTTTTCTAATAAAATGGGTATTTTTGGCCGAAAAAATGCTTATTTTCATTTCAAAACAACAGAAAACTTGAATTTCGTGTCAGGACCCAAGATTTACATTGTTCGTACTGAGATCCCAAAGTTACGATTTTTGTTTCTGTTACCGGTTTTGCACTGTTTTTTTATTTCAGTGGTTATTTTTAGCCTTCAAAGTGCGTCGAAAAGACCTAAAATGTACCATTTGTCTTGTCAAGACCCAAAAGTCTCTATTTTCGTGCCGGGATCCAAAATAACGGTTTTTCCAAAAAAATAGTTTTTTTTACTGGTAACGTCTATTTTTTTTCCTTCAGAGGCACTCTGGATTCAAACGCAGTCGTGGAAGGCAGCGAGAACGGCGTGAACTTCCCGTTCAACCGGGAAGGCAACCAGTACTTTTTCACCGAAAAAGACGTCCACGCAGTCGGGCACAACGATTTTGACGGCGTCGATCCGGAATACGCAGATCGCGTTCCGGCGCATATCTACCGCTGGAAGGTGCCATCCGTCGTCCAGCTTTCGACCAACGATCGTGCCAACCAGTTGGTTCTCGAGGGCGATCACCTCACGCTGACCGGCGACGGGGGCTATGCTGTTGCCCGTGCCACCCACTGCGTGCGCTACGGTCGGTGGTACTACGAAGTCACGTTCGTCAAGCAACCCAACGAATCTCACGTCCGAATTGGCTGGGGCCAGAAATACGCTCATCTCCAGGCCTGTGTGGGCTACAGTAAGCTGAGCTATGGTTGGCGCTCGCTGAAGGGCACAAAGTTTCACGACGCCTGTGGACGGACGTACTTTTTGGATGGATATCAGGAAGGCGACGTTCTGGGATGCCTGATCGAATTGCCGGAACGCGAAGAAGCGGAATTCAAATCTTGGTTGCCGGAGACTCACAAGGATTCGAAAATGCTGAATTTCAAAGGACGGATGTTTTTTGAGGAGAAGGAATACGTCGAGGAAGCGATCAGAAACCTCAGGGTGCTGCCTGGTGCCAAGGTGAGTGACTTAGACTTGAAAGGGCTGTCTTGCAGCGAAAATTAGTTTCTGGAGATGTCTCACAGCGAAAATGTTTGAGAGATTGTCTCGCAACGAAAACTCAGGCACGAAAAGTAAATTATGCCCTTTTTTTGCAGATCATGCTTTTTTCAAAAACGTAACCGGCGCGCAATTACCTAAATTTTGGGTCCTGACACGAAAATTCGAGTTTTCTGTTTTTTTGAAGCGAAAATGCGCACTTTTGAGTTTTTAGGCCCAAAATAGTCATTTAAACCAGAAACGTTTTTTTGTTTATGCCATTTTATGAAAACCATAAAAAATGGGTCCCGACACGAAAACCCAAGAAGGAGTGTGTCTCACGGCGAAAACTTCTTAGGGTCCCAGAGCGAAAACTCACCATTTTTTCTTTCAGATCACGTTTTTCAAAAACGGCGTATCCTGTGGAGTCGCGTTTTCCGACATCTACGAAGGCGCGTACTACCCCGTGCTTTCCATCTTCGAAAGCGCAACTCTCAAAGCCAACTTCGGCCCTACGTTCCAGTATCCTCCCCCACCGGGTGCCAGAGCCATGTGCGAGCGCGCAGCCGAGACAGAAGTCGAACTGGCACTTGCCGACGTCGTCTTCCACGCCGAACACCAGGAGAGCTACGCCCAGCGCATCCAGGACACCAAAACTTACCTGTCCTACTGTACACGATCCTGAACTCACTTGTGTAATTTTTTTGTTGAACGTAAAGGTAACCGGAGTGGATGGAGGAGGGTCGGGGAAGTCGTAGAGGGCGACAGAATTTATTTTTGAGATCGTAAATTTTTTTGCGGGATGAAATGGAAATGATGCTGACACCGGTGTTCCTACAGGTAATGGACGTCTCGTCGGCGCAAGCAGCGGTCTTTGTGCGATCAGAACACGTCGAGGAAGGCACACCCGAGGTGAGGGGGTACGACTTCAACAAGGGCGTGGACTATGGAGCGCTCATGGACACGTACCTGACAAGCGGGTTTCAAGCGACGAATCTTGGATTGGCCATTGAGGTGAGTCAGAAAATCTGATGTTTTTGATACCCAAAACAAAAAAATACAATTAAACCCAAAATTTTGTCATTTACAATACCAAAATTGATAACAGTTTCTCTTGAAGCGAAAATTTAAACGTAACCCATGAAAAACCAAAACTTTAGAAATAAAACCGTAAGTTTTTGTGTCCCGGCACGAAAACTCAGAAAAACGCAAATTTTCGTATCGGAAACAAAAATTTTAGGTTTTTGTTTCAAATTTTCGGTCCTGAAACGAAAACCAAAAATTTTATTGTTTGATACGAAATTTGCGTTTTTCTGGGTTTTGTAAACGGAAGTACACACTTTTTAGTTTTTTTATTCCAAATATTGCCATTTTGTTTATTTTGGCCTAAATTCAGTCAAAAATTCACTTTTTGAGCGTGAAAAAAAAACGATTTTTCGGGTAACTGTAAATTTTGGGTCCTGACACGAAAACAATAAATTTTGGGTCTCACCACGAAAACCGTAAATTTTTGATCCTGGCACGAAAACTCGAGTTTTCTTTCTTTTGGATCTAAAATATTCACTTTTTACGGTTTTTTTGGACAAAACATTTTCTTTCTCGAATTCAAATCCGAAATTTTGAGTTATTTTTTTTGTAGGAGGTGAAAAAGATGATAGCGGCCCGCGCAGAGGAGCCACCTTTTGAGGAAGACATGGACGTCAACTTCCCCTACCCGGAAGGCAGAAGACGTCTCGGTTGCACGATTTTCCTGGGCTACACGTCGAATCTCGTGAGCAGCGGTCTCCGCGAGACGATCCGCTTCCTCGCTCAGCACAACCTCATCGACTGCATCGTGGCGACCGCCGGCGGGGTCGAAGAGGACTTTATCAAGTGCCTCGCCCCGACCTACCTCGGTGATTTTGCCATGTCGGGTGCTGCGTTGCGGGAAAAAGGCCTAAATCGTATCGGAAACCTGCTCGTGCCAAATGACAATTACTGCAAATTTGAGCAATGGCTAATGCCAATTCTCGATCGCTGTCTCGACGAACAAATTGAAGGCAAGGCCAAGTGGACGCCTTCGAAGCTAATCCATCGACTGGGAATTGAAATCAATGATCCGGACTCGATTTATTACTGGACGTCAAAAAACAATATTCCGGTTTTTTGTCCGGCGTTGACGGACGGATCGCTGGGTGACATGCTGTATTTTCATTCGGTCAAGAATTCACCGGGAATTAATATTGATATTGTCGAGGATCTTCGGCATGTCAATACAATGGCGGTGAAATCCTTCAAGACAGGTGTCATTATTCTGGGAGGCGGAGTCGTCAAGCATCACATCAACAACGCAAATCTCATGCGAAATGGCTCGGATTTTACGGTATTCATCAACACGGGACAGGAATTTGATGGATCCGACAGCGGTGCGAGACCCGACGAAGCCGTGAGCTGGGGAAAGGTCCGAGCGGAATCCAAAGCAGTGAAAGTCTACGCCGATGCGACCCTCGTTTTTCCACTTTTGGTCGCGAAGACATTCGCTGCCACTGCCGACGATAAAGCATAATTTGACCTGTTGTTGATTTTTTTAATAGTATTTTCGTCGATAATAAATGTTGAGTTTGGCCGGTTGGCCGGACGACTTTGGTGGTGTCCTGGAAAAAGAAAGGCAGGTGTGTGTTCGACGGGCGCGTGGTGGTGTTATCACCTGGTAGCAGCCCCACCGATGGTCGGTCGCGGACGACGGGCGACGATCGATGCGTGTTGTACCAGTTACCGATTATTTGCTCTAGAGCGTAGACGACAAAAACAACATGCTCGAAGACGTTGTCTGCTTTCGTTATCCTCATCTTTTTAAACTTGCGCAGTCGGTGAGTAATAAATATTGGGCTTCAAAACGTCCAATAATTGAAGCTTTAAATTTTAGAAAATTTCGACCATTTATAACGTCATTTTTCGCAAAAAAAAATTATTTTGAATAATTCAAAATTTTTTTTCGCGGGAATTTTGACGATTTTTTAGCTTGCAAACTTTTTTTTATAATAAATAAATAATATTTTTGCGTTCAGCGTTGTTTTTCTATTTTGGTTCAGAAACCCGCGATAATTGATGGTGACTAAAAATTTTTGGGATCTGACATTTTTTTTATTTAAAAAATATTTTTACCATTTTTTATTCCAAAAATCTGTTGTTTTTTTTTGGAATAAAAAATGGTAAAAATATTTTTTAAATTTTTATTCCAAAAATCTGTTTTACCATTTTTTATTCCAAAAACGGTTTTTTTTTAAATTTATTTTTAAAAAGTCAAAAAAAAATTGTTACATTTGTAAAAACGTTACTTTTTTGTATGTCAAGAGTTTCGCCACGAAAATTCTAAAATGATCGTAATTTTCTTTATCGTAAAAATAATTTAAACAAAAAAAAAACTCACGGGACCATGAATTTTTGGCTTATCAGTGCAGTCTGCAGCAATAAAATGTTTTTTTTTCGCATATGAAAAAAAAATGATATCTGTAACATTCTCAAAAATATTCAGGTAACCGGCGTGCTGATCCTGATCTGCCTCGGCTCTGCTTCCGGCCCCGACAGCAACGGCGTGCTCTGGTTCATCACGCTGGTCTCAGTCGTTGTTTCCGTGATCGCGACCGTTCTCTTCCTCCTCGACAGAAGCGACGTCGTCTACACGCTCTCCAACGGCTCGCTTTCGTGGAATCTCGTCGAATTCATCTACTCCAGCGTTCTGGGACTGCTCAATCTCCTCGGCGTCTGGCTGGCCTTTTCGTACGCCGGACAGGTGCAAACAGGGGGTCAGACGACAGCTTACGTCATTGCCGGACTTTTTCTCGTCGCACAGACGAGTTTCTACACGGCACCTGCCCTCATGCTCTACGAAAAGATCAACGCCGCGCCCAGGCAGACTTTTGAGTCCTCACATTCGTCGGATCCCGTCGAAACAGCCTACCAGAATCCGTCCAGAATTGTCTAAATTTACGATTTATTGTTTCTGAAAACATGTAATAAACCATGTATTTTTTGTATATTCACTGGAGATTGAAATCGAAGGCTACAGAACGGCGGGGAACAGTTTTTTGAATTCTTCGGAAATCACCGGGTGCAAATCAGCGTCAACGACGTCAAATCTGACGTCCAGATCGTCGGATTCTTGCTCGACTGCTTTGCCGGGATTAACAATGATAAGATTTCTCGTCTGGGATATGGAGGGGTGCTTCTGGCTCAGCTTCCTCTTCCACGACCACTTCGACGTCAGCGATGGCAGGTAAGTCAGCGGTCTTTTCTTCGTATTCGTGGATTATGTTGGCAATGCGCTCCTTCCGTTCACCTTCCAAGGTATCGATTTTCTCATCTATTTCGACGTTGACGCCTTCGATGCGTCCGGCCATTTCCGCGGTGTACGTTGACAGTAATTTTTTACGTTCTGTCAATGCATGCGATTGGTCAGTCTTTACTCTCTGCCTAGTGATGGGTGGCTGCTTATTACGCCGCTCTCACTAGTGCAACCGAGCTGACATCGTTTTAACGGGAGAAGCGAGGGGAGGGCAAAGGCTCCGCTCACAGAAGTCGTTGCGGACGTGAGCGTAGCTGATGCGACATCGAAGGAAACGCTTGCTCCTAGCCACCGTCAATGCCAGGTCCCTGGCATCTGATGCGCGTCTGGCAGAATTTGAATCAGCAGCGTCGAAGATCAAATCCGACATCATAGGCGTCTCAGAGGTAAAGCGGTCAGGACAGGGGCGGTTGGATCTTCAATCCGGCTACTCCTTGTACTACTGTGGAAACTCTGATGGCCGAACGCATGGCGGTGTTGGTTTCTACGTCCCCACCAGCCTTGTCCCTCGCATTCGCCCCTTTTTCCACTCCGATCGAATATTGGAGCTCATCATCCGCCTGCCGCTCGGCCATACGCTGCGTCTCTTGCAAGTGTATGCGCCTCGGTCAGGGCTCGGCGACGAACAGTATGAGGACTTTCTCGCGCTGCTCGGCCGAGTCATCTCCGATCGCCCGAACCGGCAACTCGTCATACTCGGCGACTTCAACGCGACCATCGGCAGCAAAGAAGAGGGCGAGCAGTTTATCGGTCAGCATGCGAAGGGACAAGAAAGGAACGACCACGGCAGCCAGTTGGCTGCGTTCTGCGAAGAGTCTCGATTGCACGCCGCCAACACGTACTTCAAAAAGCGAGCGGGAAGGAAATGGACGCTGAGATGTAACCTCGGTTTCAAGAAAGAGATCGACTACGTTCTTGTGCGGAACATTAAAGCCGTTCAGGATGTGTCGGTTCTCAACGCTTTCAACATCAACAGCGACCACCGCCTCTTGCGCTGTCGGCTCCACCTGAAATGGTTACCCAAGAAGGTGATACCAAAGCGCGGAGCGCCAGTCGTTGGCCTGCATCTCCTGGCCGCCAATGCGTCACCAGAGCTTCTGTCCTTTCAAAGCTCTGGCTCGACGGAAGCGGACTACGACAAGATCACCAACATCATCAACCGAGCGACCTCAGCGGCAACGACGTACGAAAACCTCCCTCCTCGAGTGTCTGCAAAGACAAGACTGCTTCTTGCTCTGCGCAGGCACTTTGAGTCGACAAGATCAACGTCTCCCCGCGCCAATCTTGAGTACGTGCAGGTGTGCAAGCTAGTGCGCATCTCCTTCAAAGAAGATCTCCACCGTCGTCATCTGATGATCGTGGAAAATGCAGTGCAATCCGGGCGCCTCCGTCAGGGACGTCAGAACGCGCTGTACGCAAAGAAGGCACTACTCTTGGCAGGCGAAGAATTCGCAGGCCAGGATGTAGTAGAGAAATCAGCTCAGCGCATCGGCGACTTCTACTCAGAGCTCTACCACTCTGCCGAAGGACCGCTGCAGCCACCGGCACCGCCAATCGCCATCCATTTCGAGAAGGAAGAAGTAGCAATCGCGCTGAGGACCTGTAAGGCAAGGGCCGCTCCAGGAGCAGACGGCGTCCGTGGCTCCTCTATTCGCCCAATCGCCAACTCCCTGGCAGGTCCAGTACAACACCTTCTAAATTCCATCGCCACAACAGGGGTCGTTCCTGAGAAGTTTGCCTTCTCAGACACCATTTTACTGTTCAAGAAGGGAGACGCAGCAAAGATCGAGAATTACCGCCCGATTTCCCTGCTGTCGTCGCTGTACAAAGCCGCTACCAAGGTCCTCAAGAACCGCGTGCAACGGCAATGCGACGAAGCCATCGCCATCCCACCGGAGCAAGCAGGGTTTCGAAAGAAACTATCGACGGCCACGCAGATCCACGCGCTCAACATGATGGCCGAAAAGTGCGGAGAATATCAACTCCCGCTCTACGCCGTATTCGTCGACTTCCGCAAGGCCTTCGACACCATCTCGTACAACGCCATCTGGCGTGCACTGCGTGGAATTGGTGTCGAAGAGCCAGTAGTCCAGTTCATCCAGCTCCTCTACGCCAACAGCAGCTCTGCTGTACGTGTCGGGGACATCGCTGCCTGCTTTGCCACTCAAAGAGGTGTTCGCCAGGGAGACTCGCTCTCTCCGCTCCTCTTCATCCTCGTCCTCCAGTCCGTGCTCAATAACATTGACTGGTCAAATCGAGGATTCAAAATCGGCAGGCACCGACTCAGCTACCTTGCGTACGCCGACGACATTGCGCTCCTGGCCCCAGACGCTCCCACTGCTCAAGCCATGTTGCAGGACCTGGCCGACGAAGCTCTCTTAGTCGGTTTGGAAATCAATGTCGGCAAGACTAAGTGGATGAGCAACTCAAAGGACGACGCAGCGATTATCCTGAACGGTCTACCGGTCGAGAGAGTTACGGAGTTTGTCTACCTTGGACAGCTTTTCTCATGGCCAAGAGACCACAAGAAGGAAATCGTCAAACGAATTTCGGCAGGACGAAAAGCGTATTTCAAGTACCGCGACTTCCTGCGCTCACGCCAAGTCAAAATGGGGCTGAAACGGCGACTCATCGAGCAGTGCATCAAGCCAGCAGTCCTCTACGGCTGCGAAACCTGGGCACTCACCGACGCCGCCGCCGAAACCCTTCAAAGGGGTCAACGTCGTCTTGAACGTGCCATCCTCGAGGTGCGTTTGAGCGACGAGATCCCCTCCGCGGCCATCCGAAAGCGCACCAAGCTCAAGGACTGGTTCGAAAGCGCTCGACTCCGGAAGCTGAAGTTCGCCAAATCGCTCGCGACGACCGACGACGACAACTGGGCAGTTCGACTGTCAGACTGGCGCCCTACCGACGACTACGACAAAGCCAAGCGACCGCCTGGACGACCTCGTATGCGCTGGACCGACGCCCTCGCCAACGAGTATTACAAGGCCCCGGCAAAAGACTTTGACTATAGACGAGTGATTTTCCTTTGATGTGCCCCTCTTCGTACGATATCCCAGTGATACTTTGTTATCCCGTGTGTACGAGTAAGAGATATAAATTGAAAAATGCGATTGGTCAATGAACCCGATATAAGCATCGGAATCCACTGCGACTTTCGACATTCGTTCTAAAAAAATGAAAATTTTTATTAATGACGTTACAAACGTAAAAAATCACTCACTATTTATTTTTGCAAGGGCAGCATTTATTGCTTTGATTGTGGAAGGCAGCAACGACATGATAAGAGGACGACGACGACTCAGAGGTGAAAAGCAGATATTACTGACAGAAAACGTTTCCATTTATGCTAACACGGCGAAATAGGGGCGGTGCTACCGGCATTCACGGAGAAGTCGAAACCAAGCTTGCGTCCCGTTAAAGTTAAGTTTGCGCCGGCCATTTGTAAACTTGCCATAAAAAGGACGCAAGCTTAACTCTGACTCGACGCAAGCTTAACGCATAGGCGTAAAATTTGCATATTAGGTAGCGTTCGTGCCCGGTTGTTATTTTGTGTTTTCCATCCCTATTGTGTCCCCTTGTGTCCACGTTTTCTCATTGCATCATTTTATATGCTCAAATTAACAAAACAATCATCAAGTTAACAAAAAAAGACAAGAATAACGCCGGATCAACGGCTAACCATGGGTGCTGTTGTCGTCGATGTGCGGGTATGATCACCGGTGCCAGTTCCGTCGCGGACGCGTTCGTCGTCAAGCATTTTTGATTCAGCGGTATTTTCGTAATGATGATTCAGGGGCGCTTTTCATGATTCTGATTCCTGAAAAAATATATAATCTTTTTGTTAAATGTACATAAAAACTTACAAACAATCCTCGAAGTTGTTTCGAATCATAAAAAGTAGTTGTTGGTAAAGAAGTGCTTCTCTCGGCAATCATCACTCCGCGCAACGTCGAAACTGATATCTAAAACGAAAAAAAACAACAGATAAAAAGCAAAAGCTCGACACAAACGGACAAATGCGAATACTGACTGAAAACAAGAAAGAATTGAAACATGAATCGAATGCAAAATTTTTATCGAAAGATCGCGAAGTCAATTTCGCTTTGAGATTCGATAACTTTTCATCAAAAAAAACAAAAAAAGTAAAATTTGAATTGAACAACTTCAGGCAAATTGCCAAATTAAGGGGCAGAAGTCTGACTTTGCTGCACCGCAAGCTTGATACGACCAATTTTTGACAAAATGTTAAGTTTGTGCCATGTAAATGTCAGATTGCAGTCCTACGAACAGCGAAAAACGTTCATTTTTTTATTTTTTCATTTTTTTCAAACTTGTTGCAAGTTTGTCGCAAGTCTGACATCGCTTAAGTCGACCGTAATCTGACTTCACATGCCGTAAGTCTGACTCTGCGTCGACGCAAGCTTGATTTCGACTTCTCCGTGTTGCGGTGTGACGCTGCCTCTGATCCTGATCTATGTGAGATCGCTTCTGCTTTCAACTTTGAGGCGATTGGATCGGAGCCAATTCAATCATTTTAAAATAAAATAAAAGTTTAAAAAAAAAATAAAAAAAAATAAAAAAAAAATAAAGAAATAACCATGTGCACGATCTGGAGTCCAAAAATGGGCGAAAATCTTCGGCCGAGATCCACGCGTATCTGATATCGAAAATCGGAAACAAAAATTTTGCGCAATACATAATTCAGTCAAAGCTATGGCTTATAAACAAAATATCGAAATTCAAAGGAAAATCACAATGCGTATGCATACGCGTGTGTGCTACCTTTGATCACAATGTACAAACCAGAACTTTTATTTCAGAATCGTAAATTCCATATATTTTCCCGCGAGTTTACATAAATTATATTTCTGGTAAAATGTAGTTATTTACATTAAAAACGACGACATCAGTGCCCCTCAATGTTAAAAAAGCAATGTTAAAAAAAATTTATAATTTGTTTATCTTAAAAATATTCACGGTAAAAAAAAACACAATTTAAAAATTTTGGCTACATCATTGATGTAAATTAATTTTACAACTGTTGTTACTTGGAAATTGTCAATTAATTATAGCTCTACACAACGCCTAAATTAAACAAATGCGTTTTTTTTGCGATTTTTGCAAACAGATGTCAAAATTATACCTTTTTTAATTCAAAGTTAGAAGCAGAGCGAGGCAGAATCAGAGGCGGCGCCACATCGCAATACCGGTAGCACCGCCCCTCTTTCGCCGTGTTAGCATAAATGGAAGCGTTTTACGCTATTTTTCTCAGTGATACCTGCTTTTCACCTCAGAGTCGTCGTCGTCCTCTTATCATGTCGTTGCTGCCTTCCACAATCAAAGCAATAAATGCTGCCCTTGCAAAAATAAATAGTGAGTGATTTTTTACGTTTGTAACGTTATTAATAAAAATTTTCATTTTTTTAGAACGAATGTCGAAGGTCGCAGTGGATTCCAATGCATATATCGGGTTCATTGACCAATCGCATGCATTGGCAGAACGTAAAAAACTACTGTCAACGTACACCGCGGAAATGGCCGGACGCATCGAAGGCGTCAACGTCGAAATAGATAAGAAAATCGATACCTTGGAAGGTGAACGGAAGGAGCGTATCGCCAACATAATCCACGAATACGAAGAAAAGACCGCTGAGTTACCTGCCATCGCTGACGTCGAAGTGGTCGTGGAAGAGGAAGTTGAGCCAGAAGCACCCCTCCCGCCGGCTGAAATTGATAACAGCACTGTTCAAACTGTCAAAAAGTACGCCGAAAAGTATTTTGACGAATATAAAGATATTCCTGATCAGCAGAATTTCTTTCACGCAGCTGCGAGTTCTGCTTATAAAAAATACGTTATGGCACCATCTGATGATGATATTGATTCCTCGAAAAATCGTTTATTGTCATTTGCAAAGTTGCCAACAACCACGCAGTATCCATTGACGCTTACCGATATCGACAGGATTATTCATTCTTTTCAGAATGTTTGGATTTTTGTAATTCTGGACACATCGCTTCGCGTCATTTTAACCAATCTTCCTGAGGTTATATCATCAGGGTACTGGTACTGCCCCTATTTGCTAATTTACGATTCGGTATCCCAACGATTTTTTCCTGTTTCTATTCGTTCTAAAAATGACGTAAGTTTTACACTTCTGCATTTTCCCCTGTACTTGTTACTTTAGAACTTCGTTTGCTACAAATGCTTTGGGTTTGAATCAAACCCTTTCAAGTGCCCGCTACGACACTGCCCCATCTGCCTGCGCAAAGGCGAACGTTCTTTGTGTGTCAAGCCATCTCCGGAATCCAAACCATTCATTTGCTCCAAGTGCAACGCTTTTTGTCAGACGACCGACTGCTTCGAAGCACATCGCCGAATCTGCCCTCTGCCGGTTCAGAAAATCCACGACGACGTTTTTGAGTTAATCAAAAGTATCGATCAATAATCGGAAAAATCTTTTTCATGCACTTTGTTTAAAATTAAAACATTATTCAAACATTTACATATTTATAAATAAGTACTGTCTCTTTAATTTTGTAGTGAGTAATTATGCACGAGTAATAATAATAAAGTAAAGTAAAAGTAAAGTAAAGTATTGTTGAAAAAACAGTTTATCGTTGTTCATTCCTTTTTTTTATAAATTTATAATTGTATTTTTTATTTTTTTATTTTTACCATTATTTGTGATTATAAATTTTTTTGAATGATTCACTGATTTTAAAAACCAACCTTATCAATGTTTAAAAATCATAATAGCCTTCCTTTCGGATACCCGACCCGAACCACAAATTTTTTGACAATACTTGTATTTTTGTGTTCAAAAAAAAATTTTTTTACGTATTGTAAATTTTAGCATTGAAATCGGCATGATATTGTTGTTTTGAGAATAAAAATGTGAAATATTTCAAGATTTTTTGTAAGAAAATTGACATTTTCAAGACCATTTGTTTTTTTTTCGGGTTTTCGGGTACCAGAACCCATATATTCGGGTAATCTACCCAAAAACACGAAATTTTGGGTCGGGGTCGGGTTCGGGGCGGGTAACCGACAACACTGTTGTCGATGACAAAAACATCTGTCGGCTGCGGCTGGCCGCGGTCCGGCCGCCTAATTTTGAGAAGAATTTTTTTTTAATTTTCGCCAAATTTATGTTAAAAACTACCAAATGCTGTGTAAAATTATTTTTCCTTAATGTTTTTTTTTCGGATTTTATGCCTTGGTTTCAAGGCTTACTATCTATGTATTTAAAAAAAAATGTTTCAAAGAATACTTGCTACGAGGCACAGTTCTTTTTTATGACTAGAACCTGTTGAGATTGACAAACAACTTTTTAAATTCCTCGGAAAGCACTGGTTGCAAGTCGCCGTCCACGACGTCGAAACTGACGTCCAGCTCGCCGGGCTTTCGCTCGACGACAACTGCCTTGCCGGGATTGGCGAGGAGAAGATTTCTCGTCCGGGACATGACCATGTGCACGATCTGGAGACCAAAGACGGGAGAAAAGCTTCGGCCGAGATCCCGGCGCATTTCTTCGCGGTCGATGACATCGATGCCAGTTAAGATATTTTGATTCTTGAGTCCAACAACTATTTTATTAGAATTGATAAAAGTTGACTGATAATACCACAAAGCTACTTTGAGGTCAAAGTTGGAGTAAACGTTTATTCTTTTTAAAGAGTTCTGCAAAAAATATTTTATTAAAAATTGAGTGCGCGAGAATCAAAACTCACGTTCAGATTCTCAAAGATAGGATTGTTATTTTGACCGTTTCCCATGGGTACTGATTTCACAACGACATACTTTCCACCTAAGAATTTTGAGTGATTTTAACGGTTCACAGATGCACTTACTCCTGTCCTTGCCGTCGACTTCAGAAGCATAAAAGTACTTTAAAGACGGGTAACTCTTGGTCGATGGCAGCTGGAATGTAAATGCAGAGTGCGTTTGCACGTGTTCAGAGACAGGTGAAAAAAGTTGGTATATAGGCTTCATTACGATGCTTTTGAACGTGTTTGTGCAATACTTGGCGCGTTTGATGTTGTAGTCCTTCACGGTGGCAGCCGGACCGGTAAAATCACGCGTTTCAATCACGTCGACGAATACAATGCCCTGGTGTATTTTTGCCTTGAATTTCCATCCGTGATCCACTAAAAACACAAATAAATGTTTTCGCTGTGAGAAACGAGCCAAAATCTCGCCTTTGTTAACATCGTGCCACGAAGATGCCATCAAGAGAAGCGTGTCGATGGGCACGACAACATCCGCGTCGTTTAACACTTTTCGAAGGTTCCGGTAACCAGATCCGATTTTCTGAATGAGCAGTAACGTCTGGTGCAAATACGATACGTCCATGTCAACTTTTGATTCGTCAAAGCCTTTGGTGAGGTCGATCGAGAGACAGGTAGCACTTGTGACCAAATTCTCGTCCAGATATTTGGAGGATCCTCGTGTGAAATGAATTTCATTTTTTCCAGAGTTTAATGCAAACTCTACGATGCGAGTTGGTTCAGGCAGATTAGTCGTAAACTTTTCAGCAAAGCAACAGTTTGTGTAAGAACTTTTCATGGTGAATGCGCGGAAACCTGTAACAAATCTATAAATAACAATTTTGTAGATAATTTTTGTAGTATTTCTCTATGCCACTTGCGATAGATACTTTACTCACAAGCAAAGACCTGTAACCAATACGTATGTATAATACAATATACAACAGGTACAATCATTACCTCAACAAAGGGACTTCCTAAGCTATGAGGTCTTTGGGTTGCTCTGGGCTTGCCTTCGGCCGGGCGTCGATCACGCAGCCAACGAACACGACCGCTCGCGGCGACAGACAAAACAACAACTGAGACAGTAGGAAAGGGAAATACAGGAAACAATTATTCTACGCGAGACAAGAGTGCGCACACGTTGCACCAACTCGCACTCGCGTAACAATTTTAAACAAGTACATATAAAATCCTACGAAGCTCACTGTTCAAAGTCTTTCACGTGAGCAATATGCGTTTTTGTAAAAAACGTCCCAGCACAAAGCTCGGCCGCGGCAGCCGGCCTTAATTGTCACCGCACCGGTGCAGGTTCATCGGGACCAGCGAGGGTTCGTTTTGCGCTTCTAATAAATCCCAGTTCATTAAACGAACGGATAAAAATGAATCATCAGCCACAAAAAATCATTCAAAACCAAATAACCTTTATAACTTTTGATCAAATTTGTAAATCGACTTTTCAGGCGAGTACTGTGCCACAAGCGCTCCAGATTTAAAAAAAAAAGTTCTGACCTCGTTGAAGTTTACGTAAAACCACGCGTAACCCAGCTCTCATATCAAATTCGGTTCAGAATCCATAGTTTGTACATCACAGCATAAAAGCCGAACAAATTTTAATTAAAAAAACGAGCGCGCGCGCGAATGTAAGTGTAAAAGGAAAATATTTATAATCATAACTTTATTAACCGTTGTTACAAAGCACTGTTGTTACCCGCGTTTGAAATCGTAAAGGCCGAAGTATCAATTTGTACGCTAGTGCCCCGGACGCGATACGTGCGAACCGACTGCACAGTATCGTTATTGGATACCGTCCGGCGACACAGAATGACAAGAAATTCTCGGTAGGGCGTAATCATCCCCAGCGTGAGCGAGAGTTGAAGGATACAATGCAAATTGACTCCTACCGCGACAATATTCACAAAAACTATGGAGTCCCGGATTCTGAAGGCAAACGCAAATCCGAGTGTAAAAAATGGCACGAGGATGCATATAATTGAAATTGCCGTCTGAATGAGATTGTAAATTAGCAGGATACGGTGGCTCACTTTGCTGCCGACAACTGAGCTCTTATTTCGTAACTGAAGATACCGTATCACTCCCAGGCAGCAGATTGTCACCGAGAGGACCAGGGAGACCATTCCCAATGTCAGGGGTGTGGCCACAAATTTTAGCGTGTTGGCATAGTTTATCACGGCGAGACCAGGTTTTTCGAAGAATATAGCGAGATCGGGATCGGCGTTTATAATTTCCGCGTGGATAACCTCTGGATATTCATCGCTGACCAAACTCGAGTAAAAACAAGGTGCGCAGGTGAGCACCGAATGGGCAATGTAAATCGAGAGGAAAACGTTGGAGGATGCGAATTCGGATAATCTACCCGGATATGTCTGAAAAACACAAATCCAATAATGTTAGAAAATACAGGTATACAGGTGAACGACTCACCAGCAGATAACGGTAGAGAAAAGAGAAAAACATACTGTGATACGTCCAGATAATCAAAGACATACCAAATGCAATACAATTTACAGTCAAAAATGGTGGAATAATTTTGAGTGGCCCGAGGGCATAGAGTGAAAAAACAGGCGGCAAATATACGGGAATAGTCAATGCAAAGGATATTTGCGTGAAGAAGCACCAGACAGCGTAGTTTAGGAGAAACCACTTGTAGCGTCTCATGCTGATGGACTTTTTGATGATGCATAAGATGACGAGGACAAAAAGCAAAGCAGATATCCCGGTGGTCACCAGGCTGAACCAGATGAAGAAGCTCTGATACCGGAGAACATCCACGGGCCTTGACATGGCTTTTTCAGACGGTAAGCGTAGATACAACCATTTTATCGGCGTAAACGTAAAGAAAAACAACGCTGCAAAAACCCAAACGTGGAACGTGTATGTAAGCCACCATAGAGTACATTTGATAGATTACTTTTGTGAGTTCTATTGAATTACTTTTATTAAATATAATAGGTTGCAGGGAAAGTTTCCCGCCATTTTAAGGAAAAAGTTTGTATTATTTTTAAACCACAAAAAAACAACAATGTAGAACTAATTATGTACTACTGTAATCGACAACTTCTTGCCATTTAATAGGTACCTGCCGGATTTTATGAGCGTGGAAATCCAGAGAGCTAGAGGCGAAGAAGTCGTCGAGGTCGGTTTTGAGGTGGCTTTCGTAAAAAAATGCCTGTCTCGCAGGTGATTGCTTAGAGAGAGGGGCGAGTGGTAAATTGTTAGAGTAATGTCTGGTGAGTACAATAGGTAAAACAAAACATTTCCCGAAAGTTCCTGGATTTTTTCCCGGAACCGTATTTTAATGTCAAGTTTGGAGTTGACATGCAGGAAAAAAAATTGTCATTTTTTTCTTGCAGTTTTTGTGCAACCCGGTTAAGTGAGGCACAGTAGTAATTAGCACAAGTCGTTGGTTCGTATAAAAAAATGCCCCGGTGCACAATGCCGTTGACGTCGCGCCGGAAAATTTTTTTGACTTTCCTTTGAAGAACCTCAGGTTCTCGGGTCGCATGCCTATCTTATCTGAGCTAAGCCGCTGCCGCTTTATATATGAATGGCACAGAGTACCCTCTTCTTATTGCCAGTGATCAGGTTGCTGAACCTTCGAACGCGCGGCGGAAGGTCAAAAGTTGTATGCCTGGATCGACTTTGGTCCGGGCTTGATAGGCCGACAATTCATGGGGTATGCAAATTTCCAGTTTTGACACCTTTTCAACAAAGTGAAAATATTGAACGGTTGTGGAGTTAGGGGGCCTTATAAGTTCTCCAAAATAGCGTGCTGCCCGCCGCGGTCCTCTTCAACCAGCTTCACAACTCGCAAGTCATTGACACCCACATGGATAAAAAGCGTTCAACATCTTCGAGGTAGAAGTCCCGCTTATAGAATTTTGCGAACCCCGCCATTGTGATATTGTAGGAAAGGCTTCCCTCACCCATCGCACTGCAAAAGTTCCGTGCCGCTTCGGCTGCGGAGCACATAAGGATCTAACGCTAAAGTAAGAAGCAAAATTTTACCTTTGGTAAAAAAATTTTTGTTCATGAGTCCGACGCCTTATTCCAAATCCGGAAACGCTATTGTATGCATTACTGTGTGGCCTTTATATAATTGCTCAATTAAAATTTCAAGACCTATCTGGAAAAAAATAATACAAAATTTTTTCGAGTGGCGGGAAACTTTCCCTGCAACCTAATAAAATGATCGTAATTTTCTTTATCGCAAAAATAATTTAGACCAAAAAAAACTCACGGGCCCACGGATTTTTGGCTTATCAATGCAGTATGCAGCAATAAAAATTTTTTTTTCGCATATGAAAAAAAATGATATCTGTAACATTCTCAAAAATATTCAGGTAACCGGTGTGCTGATCCTGATCTGCCTCGGTTCTGCTTCCGGCCCCGACAGCAACGGCGTGCTCTGGTTCATCACGCTGGTCTCGGTCGTTGTTTCCGTGATCGCGACCGTTCTCTTCCTCCTCGACAGAAGCGACGTCGTCTACACGCTCTCCAACGGCTCGCTTTCGTGGAATCTCGTCGAATTCATCTACTCCAGCGTTCTGGGACTGCTCAATCTCCTCGGCGTCTGGCTGGCCTTTTCGTACGCCGGACAGGTGCAAACAGGGGGTCAGACGACAGCTTACGTCATTGCCGGACTTTTTCTCGTCGCACAGACGAGTTTCTACACGGCACCTGCCCTCATGCTCTACGAAAAGATCAACGCCGCGCCCAGGCAGACTTTTGAGTCCTCACATTCGTCGGATCCCGTCGAAACAGCCTACCAGAATCCGTCCAGAATTGTCTAAATTTACGATTTATTGTTTCTGAAAACATGTAATAAACCATGTATTTTTTGTATATTCACTGGAGATTGAAATCGAAGACTACAGAACGGCGGGGAACAGTTTTTTGAATTCTTCGGAAATCACCGGGTGCAAATCAGCGTCAACGACGTAAAATCTGACGTCCAGTTCGTCGGATTCTTGCTCGACTGCTTTGCCGGGATTAGCGAGGAATTTCCCGTCTGAGAAAAAACCATGTGCACGATCTGGAGACCGAAGACTGGCGAAAATCTTCGGCCGAGATCCCGGCGTATCTAATATCGAAAATCGGAAACAAAAAATATTGCGCAATACATAATTGAGTCAAAGCTATGGCTTATAAACAAAATATCGAAATTCAAAGGAAAATCACAATGCGTATGCATACGCGTGTGTGCTACCTTTGATCACAATGTACAAATCAGAACTTTTATTTCAGAATCGTAAATGCCATATATTTTCCCGCGAGTTTACATAAATTATATTTCTTTTAACATGTAGAAATTTACTTTAAAAACGACGACATCAGTGCCCCTCAATGTTAAAAAAGCAATGTTAAAAAAATTTATATAATTTGTTTATTTTAAAAATATTCACGGTAAAATAAACACATAAAAAAACTTTCGGGTTACTTCATTGATGTAAATTAATTTTACAACTGTTGTTACTTGGAAATTGTCAATTAATTATAGCTCTACACAATGACTAAATTAAATAAATGCGTTTTTTTTGCGATTTTTGCAAACAGATGTCAAAATTATACCTTTTTTAATTCAAAGTTAGAAGCAGAAGCAGAGCGAGGCAGAATCAGAGGCGGCGCCACACCGCAATGTCGGTAGCACCGCCCCTCTTTCGCCGTGTTAGCATAAATGGAAGCGTTTTACGCTATTTTTCTCAGTGATACCTGCTTTTCACCTCTGAGTCGTCGTCGTCCTCTTATCATGTCGTTGCTGCCTTCCACAATCAAAGCAATAAATGCTGCCCTTGCAAAAATAAATAGTGAGTGATTTTTCACGTTTCTAACGATATTAAAAAAATGCTCACTTTTTCAGAACGAATGTCGAAGGTCACAGTGGATTCCGATGCTTATGCCACGTTTGCTAACCAAATACATGAATTAGTGCAACGTCGAAAACTACTGTCAACGTACACCGCGGAAATGGCCGGACGCATCGAAGGCGTCAACGTCGAAATAGATGAGAAAATCGATACGTTGGAAGGTGAACGGAAGGAGCGCATTGCCAACATAATCAACGAATACAAAGAAAAGACCGCTCAGCTACCTGCGATCGCTGACGTCGAAGTGGTCGTGGAAGAGGAAGTTGAGCCAGAAGCACCCCTCCCGCCGGCTGAAATTGATAACAGCACTGTTCAAACTGTCAAAAAGTACGCCAAAAAGTATTTTGACGAATATAAAGATATTCCTGATCAGCAGAATTTCTTTCACGCAGCTGCGAGTTCTTGTAAGGGAAAATACGTTTTGACACCATCTGATGCTACTATTGATTCATGGAAAAATTCTTTATTGTCCGGTGCAAACTTGCCAACAACCACGCAGTATCCATTGGCGCTTACCGATGTTGACCGGGTGATTCATTCTTTTCATTTTACTCGGTTTTTTGTTATTCTGGACACATCGCTTCGCGTCATTTTAACCAATCTTCCTGAGGTTATACCATCAATCTACTCCGGCTATTTGTTAATTTACGAATCGGTATCACAACGATTTTTTCCTGTTTCTCGTCGTTCTAAAAATGAAGTAAGTTTTACACTTCTGCTTTTTCCCCTGTACTTGTTATTTCAGGACTATTTTTGTTACAAATGCTTTGGGTTTAAACCAATTCGACACAATTGCGAGCATCGACAGTGTCCCATCTGCCTGCGCCAAGGCAAATATTTTTTGTGTTTCAAGCCATCCCCGGAATCCAAACCATTAATTTGCTCCAAGTGCAACGCTTTTTGTCAGACGACCGACTGCTTCGAAGCCCATCGCCGAATCTGCCCTCTGCCGGTTCAGAAAATCCACGACGACATTCTCGAGTTAATCAAAAGTATCGATCAATAATCGGAAAAATCTTTTTCATGCACTTTGTTTAAAATTAAAACATTATTCAAACATTTACATATTTATAAATAAGTACACTGTCTCTTTAATTTTGTAGTGAGTAATTATGCACGAGTAATGATAATAAAGTAAAGTAAAAGTAAAGTAAAGTATTGTTGAAAAAACAGTTTATCGTTGTTCATTCCTTTTTTTATAAATTATGAATTGTATTTTTTATTTTTTGATTTTTACTATTATTTGTCATTATAAATTTTTTTGAATGATTCACTGATTTTAAAAACCAACCTTATCAATGTTTAAAAATCATAATAGCCTTCCTTTCGGATACCCGACCCGAACCACAAATTTTTTGACAATACTTGTATTTTTGTGTTCAAAAAAAATTTTTTTACGTATTGTAAATTTTAGCATTGAAATCGGCATGATATTGTTGTTTTGAGAATAAAAATGTGAAATATTTCAAGATTTTTTGTAAGAAAATTGACATTTTCAAGACCATTTGTTTTTTTTTCGGGTTTTCGGGTACCAGAACCCATATATTCGGGTAATCTACCCAAAAACACGAAATTTTGGGTCGGGGTCGGGTTCGGGGCGGGTAACCGACAACACTGTTGTCGATGACAAAAACATCTGTCGGCTGCGGCTGGCCGCGGTCCGGCCGCCTAATTTTGAGAAGAATTTTTTTTTAATTTTCGCCAAATTTATGTTAAAAACTACCAAATGCTGTGTAAAATTATTTTTCCTTAATGTTTTTTTTTCGGATTTTATGCCTTGGTTTCAAGGCTTACTATCTATGTATTTAAAAAAAAATGTTTCAAAGAATACTTGCTACGAGGCACAGTTCTTTTTTATGACTAGAACCTGTTGAGATTGACAAACAACTTTTTAAATTCCTCGGAAAGCACTGGTTGCAAGTCGCCGTCCACGACGTCGAAACTGACGTCCAGCTCGTCGGGCTTTCGCTCGACGACAACTGCCTTGCCGGGATTGGCGAGGAGAAGATTTCTCGTCTGGGACATGACCATGTGCACGATCTGGAGACCAAAGACGGGAGAAAAGCTTCGGCCGAGATCCCGGCGCATTTCTTCGCGGTCGATGACATCGATGCCAGTTAAGATATTTTGATTCTTGAGTCCAACAACTATTTTATTAGAATTGATAAAAGTTGACTGATAATACCACAAAGCTACTTTGAGGTCAAAGTTGGAGTAAACGTTTATTCTTTTTAAAGAGTTCTGCAAAAAATATTTTATTAAAAATTGAGTGCGCGAGAATCAAAACTCACGTTCAGATTCTCAAAGATAGGATTGTTATTTTGACCGTTTCCCATGGGTACTGATTTCACAACGACATACTTTCCACCTAAGAATTTTGAGTGATTTTAACGGTTCACAGATGCACTTACTCCTGTCCTTGCCGTCGACTTCAGAAGCATAAAAGTACTTTAAAGACGGGTAACTCTTGGTCGATGGCAGCTGGAATGTAAATGCAGAGTGCGTTTGCACGTGTTCAGAGACAGGTGAAAAAAGTTGGTATATAGGCTTCATTACGATGCTTTTGAACGCGTTTGTGCAATACTTGGCGCGTTTAATGTTGTAGTCCTTCACGGTGGCAGCCGGACCGGTAAAATCATGCGTTTCAATCACGTCGACGAATACAATGCCCTGGTGTATTTTTGCCTTGAATTTCCATCCGTGATCCACTAAAAACACAAATAAATGTTTTCGCTGTGAGAAACGAGCCAAAATCTCGCCTTTGTTTACATTTTGCCACGAAGAAGCCATCACCAGAAGCGTGTCCATGTTTACGACGACATCCGCGTCGTTTAACACTTTTCGAAGGTTCCGGTAACCAGATCCGATTTTCTGAATGAGCAGTAACGTCTGGTGCAAATACGATACGTCCATGTCAACTTTTGGTTCGTCAAAGCCTTTGGTGAGGTCGATCGAGAGACAGGTAGCACTTGTGACCAAATTCTCGTCCAGATATTTGGAGGATCCTCGTGTGAAATGAATTTCATTTTTTCCAGAGTTTAATGCAAACTCTACGATGCGAGTTGGTTCAGGCAGATTAGTCGTAAACTTTTCAGCAAAGCAACAATTTGTGTAAGAACTTTTCATGGTGAATGCGCGGAAACCTGTAACAGATCTATAAATAACAATTTTGTAGATAATTTTTGTAGTATTTCTCTATGCCACTTGCGATAGATACTTTACTCACAAGCAAAGACCTGTAACCAATACGTATGTATAATACAATATACAACAGGTACAATCATTACCTCAACAAAGGGACTTCCTAAGCTATGAGGTCTTTGGGTTGCTCTGGGCTTGCCTTCGGCCGGGCGTCGATCACGCAGCCAACGAACACGACCGCTCGCGGCGACAGACAAAACAACAACTGAGACAGTAGGAAAGAGAAATACAGGAAACAATTATTCTACGCGAGACAAGAGTGCGCACACGTTGCACCAACTCGCACTCGCGTAACAATTTTAAACAAGTTCATATAAAAACCTACGAAGCTCACTGTTCAAAGTCTTTCACGTGAGCAATATGCGTTTTTGTAAAAAACGTCCCAGCACAAAGCTCGGCCGCGGCAGCCGGCCTTAATTGTCACCGCACCGGTGCAGGTTCATCGGGACCAGCGAGGGTTTGTTTTGCGCTTCTAATAAATCCCAGTTCATTAAACGAACGGATAAAAATGAATTATCAGCCACAAAAAATCATTCAAAACCAAATAACCTTTATAACTTTTGATCAAATTTGTATATCGACTTTTCAGGCGAGTACTGTGCCACAAGCGCTCCAGATTTAAAAAAAAAAGTTCTGACCTCGTTGAAGTTCACGTAAAACCACGCGTAACCCAGCTCTCATATCAAATTCGGTTTAGAATCCATAGTTTGTACATCACAGCATAAAAGCCGAACAAATTTTAATTAAAAAAACGAGCGCGCGCGCGTTTTTTTTTTAAATTTTTTTTTTAAATTTGCGGCGCCGCAAATTTTGCGCGCGCAAAAGGAAAATATTTATAATCATAACCAGGGTTCTCAACGGGCCGGGTCGGCCCGGGCTGGCCCGGGCCGGGCCGGTATTTTCCACGGCCCGGACCGGGCCGATTGGTTTTGTTGGCCGGCCCGGGCCAAAACGGGCCGGAAAATGATTTAAAAAATGCATATTTTACGCAAAATTTATGAAAAATTTTATGAAAAAGTAAAAACCGCGAAGAATGCAAAGAAATGCACGCAGAATGCTGACCTGGCACCGCTCTTTTGGGCTAATCTGGAAGCAAAAGGTAAATCGCGGGCGCCGTAATTTTGTCGTCAGCTCATAAGAGCACTAGTAATTGAGCGGAAAATGAATCTGTGCAACGATGAGGAAGTGTCTCTGCCTCCTTCGGGTTTGTTGTTGTTTTTTAACGGTTTTTCAACGATAAAATTTATTTACAAAACTAGGTACTATTAAGGCGGGCCGGCCCGGGCTGGCCCGGGCCGGGCCGGGCCTCAATTTTGCAAGCCCGGCCCGGCCCGGGCCGAAAAAAAACAGGCCCGTTGAGAACCCTGATCATAACTTTATTAACCGTTGTTACAAAGCACTGGTGTTACCCGCGTTTGAAATCGTAAAGGCCGAAGTATCAATTTGTACGCTAGTGCCCCGGACGCGATACGTGCGAACCGACTGCACAGTATCGTTATTGGATACCGTCCGGCGACACAGAATGACAAGAAATTCTCGGTAGGGCGTAATCATCCCCAGCGTGAGCGAGAGTTGAAGGATACAATGCAAGTTGACTCCCGCCGCGACAATATTCACAAAAACTATGGAGTCCCGGATTCTGAAGGCAAACGCAAATCCGAGTGTAAAAAATGGCACGAGGATGCATATAATTGAAATTGCCGTCTGAATGAGGTTGTAAATTAGCAGGATACGGTGGCTCACTTTGCTGCCGACAACTGAGCTCTTATTTCGTAACTGAAGATACCGTATCACTCCCAGGCAGCAGATTGTCACCGAGAGGACCAGGGAGACCATTCCCAATGTCAGGGGTGTGGCCACAAATTTTAGCGTGTTGGCATAGTTTATCACGGCGAGACCAGGTTTTTCGAAGAAAATAGCGAGGTCGGGATCGGCGTTTATAATTTCCGCGTGGATAACCTCCGGTGATTCATCGCTGACCAAACTCGAGTAAAAACAAGGTGCACAGGTGAGCACCGAATGGGCAATGTAGATCGCGAGGAAAACGTTGGAGGATGCGAATTCGGATAATCTACCCGGATATGTCTGAAAAACACAAATCCAATACTGTTAGAAAATACAGGTATACGGGTGAACGACTCACCAGCAGATAACGGTAGAGAAAAGAGAAAAACATACTGTGATACGTCCAGATGATCAAAGACATACCAAATGCAATACAATTTACAGTCAAAAATGGTGGAATAATTTTGAGTGGCCCGAGGGCATAGAGTGAAAAAACCGGCGGCAAATATACGGGAATGGTCAATGCAAAGGATATTTGCGTGAAGAAGCACCAGACAGCGTAGTTTAAGAGAAACCATTTGTATCGCCTCATGCTGATGGACTTTTTGATGATGCATAAGATGACGAGGACAAAAAGCAAAGCAGATATCCCGGTGGTCACCAGGCTGAACCAGATGAAGAAGCTCTGATACCGGAGAACATCCACGGGCCTTGACATGGCTTTTTCAGACGGTAAGCGTAGATACAACCATTTTATCGGCGTAAACGTAAAGAAAAACAACGCTGCAAAAACCCAAACGTGGGACGTGTACTATGTAAGCCACCATAGAGTACATTTGTGGCTTTTGTGAGTATTATTGAATTACTTTTATTAAATATACGACAAGTTTGACAGTACAAAGGACAAGTTTCGTTTACTGAAATGTTACTTGTATGACGAATGTATGTAAATAAATATGTAGTATATAAACAAGTCTTGTGGCATTTTTTCCTGGCTCAAAGGACAAAAGATATCGTCGTTCGCTTTGTGATTCAGTAAGCTGTACAACGCGTTCTATGAACCTTGAATAACGTCATTCTCACGTCTACGATTGTTTCTCATGGTATGTGACAGTAATTTCCGTCAATAACAGTAAGTATTTATTATATTATTTATGTATTCTATTTTTGTTTTAACAAATAACATTTCGTTTTTAGCTAATGTACGTAAATTTTGTTAACTAAAGTTCAAATTCATTTGGTAAAAAAAATTATTTAAAATATTAAAAATAATAAAAATAATTTCAAATAATTTTTTTTAAATACAGTTTTTTAAGGGTTCCAAAAAATACCTGGTAAAATTATTGTAAATTTCCCAGGTAGAGTTTGGCAGAAGATAAAAATCAGGGATAGGTGAACGTTCGTGTTCGTTTGAGTTCGTTCGCTAACAAATTCAAATTTTTGGGTTTGTATTTGTTCGAGAACAGATTTGTATTGTGCGAACAAAGATAAATTTTCCGAACACATAAAACGAACAAAAATTTAGGTAAATTCAGTTTAATTGATGTTATTTTTCCAAAAATGACAAATAGTGTCCATTGTCTTCGGCAATAAAAAGTGTAGGAAAACTGTTACCAAAAACGTGAAAACGCATAGTACCAAATTTTACGTTTTTATGCCCAGTTTGGACAAAATTTTGTATAAAATATGCTAAAAATCTGTTCGTTGTTCGTTCGTTCGCGAACACTGACAAAAATGTTCGCGTTCCTTCGATTTCTCGAACAAATTATAAAACAAAAAAACGTCTGTTTGCCCCTCCCTGATAAAAATTCCAACAAAAATCGTATGATAGTATAACTTTTTTATCGGAGTAACAAAAACCAGATGTAACTTCATTTGTGTGTGTGGAAAAAAAATAAAAATAAAACGGATAACGAAAACGAAAACGTAAACGAAAACGAGACTGTTTGGCGTTATAAATAAAACCAGACGCGGAGCAGGAGCAGGAACAGGAGTGGAGGGCACAGACAGGTCGGCAAAATGCACAGACACGGATAGCAGCAACCTTTCATCTGCCCTAGCTCTTGGTAGCCTTGGTAGCGGCTTTGGAAGCCGGAGCACGGGTACGAGCGGCTGGTCGCGGAGCTGCGGCTGCTGGAGCTGTAGGTGCTGCCGTAGGAGCTGGTGCTGGCGCAGCAGCTGGTGCTGGTGCTGGTGCTGGTGCTGGTGCTGGGGCAGCAGTCGGAGCTGGCGCAGGAGCAGCATCACCATTCTCTGTCGGTTCTTTGCACTGCTTAGCCAGGAGATCCCGAACACCCTGACTAATCGCGCTGCTGGCATCCGGCTTTTTGGCAAAAATCTCGAGATGCGGCTTTCCCTTCCAGACCAGCGAGCATCGGAAATCCGGATCATTCTTGACCAAAAAGAGCCTAATCTTTGCCAAAGCGTCGTGGACCTTGGACAACACCACGTAGGGCAGAGGTTTCATGAGTTTCGAAATATCAGTTAGCGCGTAGAAACTCGGCTTTCCAAAATCCCCATTTCCTTTGAAGAATCCAACAATCTCCTGATCCGCTGCCGAGAAAAACATTTGCGCCCACGTGAAAAATGGGAATCCGGCTCCCTGGGGGTAGGTCGTCAGAAGTTGCAGCGGAACAGCCCGGGAAACATCTCCAAAATCGACAAAGCTCAATCCATCGTTTTCCGGAAATTTTGAGCGTCCGGGGAGTTCTTCGACTTCCTTGGTGAAAGGTTCGGTATTCGCAGCCGCAAAATCACCGGAATCGACTTCGTAGCGGACGAGAAAACGAAATTGTCCAAATGTGTATGACACCAGCTGGAAAAAAGGACCCGTGCAGTGCTTGGAGCGGGGATGCGAAAGTTTCTGCTTGAGACCCTGGTCAAAAGTCAGGTGACCGATTTCCATGAGATCGGAAGCCTCGACACGGGATAGAAGTACTGTCGATCCGACTCGCTCGCAGTCTATCCGGAAAAGACCGTCACCTACTTCCTGAGCGAATGCAAAGAGTTTCTGAAGGTTAACAGCATCCGTGATGAAATCGTAATCATTAAAGTTGATCTCCTTCTTGCGTTTTGTAGCGCACCGTTGAGCTGCGAGAACGACGGGATCCAGAGTGCCGTTGCGGACTTTGGCATGATTCACGTCGTAGATTAGGACTCCTCGATCGGGCAAAAGTCGGCCCCCAGGGTAAAAGTTGTACTCTCGGGGCATTCCGGGTACCTGAAATTTTTGAAAAACAAAATTTTTTTTGTTAACAGGTGGGATTAAGAAAAAAACGCTTTTTTACACTGCGGTAAAAAGTCGTAAAAATTTTTTAATGATTTTAATTAGAGAGTTTCAACTAACCAGAATGGTAGCATCGTCGTCCTCGAGGTACCATTGATAACTTCCGACGCGTTCAACAAATTTTGTAGAAGTCGCAGAAACTTTTCCATTGAGGTTGTTGAGAGGCAGAAGGCCGTAGGGCTCGTCTTCGAGGCCTTCGAAGAGCCAGAAGCCGTCGGTTGACATTTTAGGGGCTTCTCTGAAAATTTTTTTGTTCAACAAATTTTTTTGGAATATCTTTAAAAATGTGTATAATAATGCCCAGCTCGGCTAAATCACACGAATAGCGCTGGCAGCAGCACCAGCAGCACTAGCAGGATCAGCAGCAAACGAAAACAAAGTGGAACGACGCCGCGGACGCGGCCGAGAACGATCGAGCGAGCAAACGAGCCCCTCCTCCCCCGCTGGCAGCTGCAGCTGTCGTCGTGGGCGAACACTGATCTGATCCGGGTCCCTACTATTATATGTCCGATCCGAGCCCCGAGGCCGTTTGCCTGCCGGGCTGACTGACTGACTGAGTCACGGGTCTATTATTTTCAACAATCAATCCGATCGATTGATCTAGTGGACGACGAAAACGACATGAGGTGTGTTATTGTCCTACACCGGGAGTTGGTTGATCCGTGGACCACCTCCTTCCCTCCCCCCACTCAATTCTTCGTTGTCGTCGTCGGCGTCGTCGTTGTCGACAGCTTTGCTTTTGCTTTTCCTTTTTTTTTTAAATTTTTTGTGCCCTCAATCAGTTAGTCAGTCAACAAGCCGCCGCCGTCTGACATTCTGACGTAAATGAGTCTGGGGCATTGTTATTGCAACTTTCCAGAGGCAAAGTTGATGGGGGGGACAACATGGGAACAAGCGAACAACAGGTCACCAGATGCCCGGCAATTTCGACAGATTTTATTTATGTTTGTAACTTTAGCAACAAAAAACTGCAAAATTTACGAAATTTTGTCAAAAAGTTGCTTTTACATACGATCAAAAAAATTTTTACTGTAAAATGCATGATCGGACACAGTTACGGTAATTGAAAATAGCGTTTTTGACATTTTTGACGATTTTTGACACGTTGTAGGTAAAAAATTACGGCATTTTCAAAGTCGGGATACAAATTGATCGACGGGATCTTTGATGGAGAATTGGAGAAAAATATAAAAATTTGGGGTTTTCACCTTGAAAAATTCCGAAAAACGCATTTATAAAATGTTCACAATGGCAACATTTGTTTCGGCATTTTTCAAAGTATAATAAGCTAAAATTTTTATATTTTTCTCGAATTCTCAATCGAAAATTCCGTCCATCAATTTGTATCCCGATTTTTTAAATCCCGAAGTTTTTTAGGCACAACGTTCCAAAATTCGTCAAAAACGGCAAAAATAAAATTTTTGGCACAATTTTAAATTTTTAAAATGTTGCATGTCAGTTAGGTACAAATTGATTGACGTGATTTTTGATAGAGAACTCGAGAAAAATATAAAAATATAGGGTTACTAATGTGTACCCGGTTCCTCTCTAAGGCTCCCTACTTAACTCCTCTAACAACAATACCAACAATCACAATATCACAATACAACAATCAAATTTATTCAGCAAAATCACACAAATTACAACAAGCAACCGGGGGACTTGGCCCTAGACAGTGGTTGGTGAAACCCCGTGTCTTAGGCTCTTATATAAAGATGCTAATGGGGCGTTGTTTGCTTCCGGATACTGTGGCAGGGAGATAGACAAAGAGAGGGAACAAGGTGTTGATCGCGTCCGCGGGCGCAAGTCATTTGTCTAACGACTTGCTAGCTCGCGCGGCTGGCCCCTCGCGCCAAAGGTTGGAGCGCGGGTTGCAACACTTCTTTGTCTTCCTCTTTTGCCTTACGCCGCGGATACAACAGTTACCACTTTAAAAAATGCCGAAAATCGTATTTAAAAAATGTTCGCAATGGCAACATTTGTTTCGGTATTTTTCAAGATGGAAACCCCACATTTTTATACTTTTCTCGAATTCTCCATCAAAAGTCACGTCAATCCAATTGTAATTGTACTTTGGAAATGCCGTGGTTTTGTTTTTGATTTTAAAGTGCCAAAAATCATCAAAAATTAGGAAAAACGCGATTTCGTTCAAAAAGTTATTTTTTAACAAATAAATTTCAAAAATACATATTCCATGTCAGTTAATTTCGCTGCGCAGTAACCCGCTCAGCAATGGCAATCTGAATATCCCGGCAATACGACCGCCAATCGACAGCTCCATTTTTCCGGATTGCGAGGTGCTGGACCATCTCATTCCGTTCATTTTCCGTCAAAGCGTCTCCGCGAGTGGACATGAGATAGAGAAACTTTTCCTTGGTCAATAAATTATGCCCTGGCGGCTGCTGTGTTGTCTTCTCACCACCCCCGCCGGCAGCGGTCCCTCCGGTGAGGCCGGCGATCGGAATAGTCGAGATCGACTCCAAAATCGTTTGAAAAGCCCGCTCGAGTTCGCTATCCGACGGTGGAGAAAGAGAAGCCGCGTTTTGGAGCGCAGAAAGAAGCCGCGGAAGAAGCGCGTCGCAGGAAACCATGCCTTTTGCATTCTGGACCAGCTGTAAATTGTACATATGTATTATACGTAAACAAAACAGGTGACGTCAAGGTAAAAAATTAAAACAGCCGACCAAACACCTGACAGACCTGTGACTCGATTTCGGCCAGCGAGTCCTGGCTGACGTTGAGCAGCAGGCAGCGGTACACGTTGCCGACGTCGTTCATGTCGATTGAGTTGTCGTTGCTCTGGTCGAATACCTTGAAAATCTCCATCACTCTGGCCCGCAGCATTTCTGAAAACAAAATTTGAATCCTAGAAAGAAATGAAAGTTTTATTGCCAATTATTATGTAAATTTGATTCAGAAAATAATTTTCTACTGAATTTTTTCTGGAATGCAAAAAATTGCATTTTCCAATTTTTTTTCTACGGCAAAAAATCATAAAAAAAAGGCGTTTGAAAACCGATAAAAAATATATTTATCGGCAATTTTTGAAATAACGTAAAAAAAACTCGATTTCGGCATTTTTTAAGGAAGGAGCTCAATTTTTAAATTTTTTTAGAATTGAATTTCCTTTGAAAAAAAATTTTAATACCATTTTTTGACCAGCCTAATTTTTGTGCCATGCAATGCAGTTTCCAAAATCACAAAAAAACAAAATTGCAAAAAAAATCCAGGTGCCAAAAATGGCATTTCAGAATTTTTTTGGGCATTTCAACCCCAAAAAAACGGTGGCTTTTTTTAAAGCAAAAATTGTTTCACTGGAAAAAGTTATTAAAAAAAAATGTACATTCTAAAAAATATGGGATTATTACGCAAAAATTTGTCGAAATTGGGATTTCAAATATAAAAAAAACTATTTTGATTTTGTTTTTTCTTTAAAAAGAAAACAAAAATTGTGCAACTTTTTATCTTACAAAATCAAAAATTATACATACACTAACAAAAATTTGTATGTATAAAAAAATATGTAAAAAAAAGTGAAAAATAAATGTGATTTTTTTAACACAAAAAAATCTTTCATCGATGCATCAAAAAAATCATTTGATAAAAATTGCCCCCAAAATCCCCTCAAAAACCCCAACAAACTAACCATCCTGATCCTCCAGAATCGAAGCCGTGTCATCATCGTCCGATCCTCCTTCCTGCGTGGCAATCGATCCACGTGGAGCATCTGCGTGGTCGCCATTCAGGTGAACCGTTTTCTTGCTCATCCTCGCTTTGATAAAATTTATTCGGTATAGTCCGATTCGCCAAATATAGAAAAAACGTTCGTACAACAATGAAAAAAAATGAAAAAAAATACTTACAAGAAGAAAAGAAAACTCGTCACAAAAAAAGTAAAAAGGAGCAACTATTTCAAGAAAAAAATGAAACGCCGTGAAAAAATGAAATGAAAAATCACAAAAATAAATATAATAGAAAATTCTACAAAAAAATAACCGCGCTCGGAAGAAAAAAATGTACAAGTCGCCATCGGTCGTTGCCGTCGCTGTCGTGGACACAAAAAACGCCAACCGCCCGAAAAACGCGGATTCACGCATGAGCAGGCAGAAATTCGTCGTCGTCAAAATTGGAAAATCCCAGGAGCTGACAAATGTGTTTGGGGAGTCTGTCCTGTACGGCAGCTAACTAAAAATACAAAAAAACAAGTTTTACACACCTCAAAAAACCAAAAAACAACAAACCTGATGGTAGATAGCCTCGGCGAATCTGAGGTACTCCTTGACGTGCATACGCATCGAGAGATTGTTTACGTACTAAAAAATACTTTTCAAAATTGCCTCACTCGAAAAAATGCCTACCTTGAGAATTTCAGTCAGACCGTATTTGTTCTCGATGATATCGTTCGCCTTGTCGTCGAGAATGGCAGCGCAAAAAACAAGATGGAAGTTTCGGCACGGCAGATCGGTCCAGAGAACTTCCCAGAGATGCATGATGTCGTCGAACGAAAATTCACGCTTGAATGTAACCAACATCCATCGGAAGCAGAAATACATGTGGTCTGATTCGTGGCTTTCTAAAAAAATATAGGTAAACTATTTTTTTAACACAATTGTTGCTTTTCATTTTAAAAATACAAATAATCAATCAAATTTTCAAAAATGAACGCTCGCAATTTCTCAATAAAAAAAACATTTTTATTGAAATATTTTTTATAAAAAATCGTTAGAAAAATTTTTTGGGTTTTATTTTTGCATAAACTTTTTTTTTGTTTCTTTTTACATAAATTTTTTACACACGATTCTAAATTTTTGTGTCATTTAAAAAATTTATAATAAAAAATAAATTTCAGTAAAAAATGTGTCAAAATAAATTTTTTTTTGCAATGTGTAAAAAAATAATTTTTTTATGGCTCGAAAAAACATTATTTTTTTTGTTCAATTTTTACGTAATTAAATTTTTATATAAAAAAATAAATTTCGTTTTTTTTTAAATTTTAGCAATGTACATCAAAATGTTTTACACAAAAATATTAAAAAAAATCAATTTTTCATTTTATTATAAAAAATTTTCATTTTCATTATATTATAAAAAATTTTCATTTTTTAAAACAAATTTCGTAAAAAAAGTGACTCACCCAGATAATTGACGAGATTCGGATTCACAATTTCCAGAAGACTCTTCAGATCGGTCAACTGTTGCATGATTGTCTTCTGATCGAGTTCAAAATTCGCGTGAACACGATTCATAATTCCAACAAAGCACCAGAAAGCGTCGACTTCGTCTTCCATGAGAACCAAAATCGGGCTCAGGTAATCCGACATGCCCTGGACGTAGCCCAGGTCAAAGTTATGCATGACATACGTCATGAGGACATCCTTGAGCTTGACCATGTTCGTCTTCTGCGACTGTTCAAAAAATGGATGGGATCGATCCGTTCGGGCGACGTCTTTTTCGATCAACGCTTTTTTATCCCGGAACGCAGAAAATCGTTCTTCCTGCTCTTCCGATATTGACATCCACTGAAGTTTCATCCGAAAATAGCTGTCTTTAAGGGATGCTCTGAGTTGGGCATTTTCCGCGTCGCTTTTTTCCCAGACATAAAATCCAAGAAGATACTTCCAGACAACGGTTCTCAGCTCCCAGTCAACTCCGCCACGGAAAATGAGACTTTTGAGATCGTGAACATTCGCGATTCGTCCTTCTTCGTCTCTGAAGGATTCCCAGACTTCCTGGGTGACGGGAACGTCGTTGTGCGTGATCACGGGTCGCTCGGGGAGTTGGACTTTGAAGACGTGCTCGAAGCCCTGAACTTCGCAGGTGACGACATTCGAATCTTTGTCCTTCGGCTTGTAAACCACGTCCGAAAGCGCACGAGCCTGGTTTTCAGCGGCTAGGTCGGGATCGAGGATGCTCGTGATGAGTGACGTCATTTTTGACAGCGCGGTGAGCGAAGTCGCCACTGGCTGCGACCGAAAACGGGAAACAATGTCCTGGTTGAGATTGAGAAGGTCCACTGACTTTTCCAGAGCTGCGGTGCATTCGTCGACGAACAGCACGAGGTTTCGGACTTTGGACGAACGACTCAGGGTCACGTACCTGAAAAAATTAAATTTTATGGCCGAAAAAAATGAAATAAAAAATTTTAGGACCAAAAAGTCCGAAAAATGCGAAAATGTATTTTTAGAAAAAAAAAAATAGTGCAATAAAAATAACGCAAATAAACATTTTTGAACGCCAAAAAAACTCTGAAAAACAAATTTTTCAGAGAATAAACGTGCAAGAATGATTTTTTAAGGCTGACAAAAAAAACCAAAAAACAATTTTTTGACAAAAGCCTAGCGAATTTTTTAGGCAAAAAAATTCCTAAAAAACTGCAAAAAAATTTTTTTAACAAAAAATCAAAAACAACGAAAAAATTTTTGTTAAAAAATTAAAAAATCGCAAAATGTTTTTTTGGCCAACAAAACAAAACAAAAAATTTGTTAGGCCAAAAAGTCAAAAAGAAGAAGAAAAATGAATTTTTTAGCCGAAAAACCTTCAAATGGAATAAAAAATATTTTTTTGTGCAAAAATTTGAAAAAAAACTAAAATTAATTTTATAGGCCAATTATCTACAAAACCGTATTTTTTAAGCCAAAAATCAGTAACTAAATTTCTTTTAGGCCAAACCAGTGCAAAAATAAATTTTTGGGCATAAAAAACTACAAAAATGTATTTTTAGGAAAAAAAAATCAAAAAAACCCACTGTTGAAGAGTGTTGACAAAACTTTCGTAACTCCCGGAACGAAAATGAAAGGTATGCGATTCCGTGCCGTCTTTGTGGTTAAACCGGACCCAGGGGGTGCCCTGTTTGGGATCGCTGTACTTATAACCCCGAAGATCCGTCAGATCAGCGGAATACGACAGAGTCATCAAATTCCCGATCGGTGATGCCGCAGACGGGGGAGTGCCCTCGACGACCCAGTCTTCGGACTGCGAGGCTTCATCGAGGCTCGTCAACGACGTGCGAATCGGCTCGGACGACGTTCCGGGCTTCCATTCGACGAAGACGCCGCCGCTTCGAACGACGAGGGTCAGAAAACCGTTGACGAAGACGGTCGGCGTGACGCCGGATGGGATGACGGAGTAGTCGCCGCGGACGACCTCGGCAAAGACGTCGTTCATCAGGAAAACGACCTGAAGCGAACGGTTGAATTCTGGACTCTGGAAAAACGCTTTTCTCATAAATAAAAAAAATTTCGAAATTTATCGACACAAATTGAAGAAAATATTATAGCCAAGATAAAATCAAAAAAAAGTTCAAAAATTTTCCTAAAAGTAAAAAAAAATATATTTTTTGATAAAAAACGATGAAAAATGTACCAAAAATAACAAAAAATATCTTGTTACGATAAAAAAAGGTAACATCCATTTTGCAATTTTCGTTGCGAAACTATGAGCTCAGAAGTAACATTTTTTGTTAGGATTTTGTTACTTTTTTACGATACGTAAGTTTTACGATATTTTTTCCTAAAAACTATATTTTTTCGTCCTTTTTTTGGGCTTTCTTGAGTTTTTCGACCCGACGCGGCTTACAAAATCGCCAAATTTTTCAAGGATACGCATTTTTTATAAAAAAAAAATCAATTTTTGCTGGTTTTTATACTAAAATCGCCGTTTTTTTTGTCAAAAACGAACGAATATTGCAATAAAATAATAACTCATCTGAAAAAAGCGTTGTTTCGAAAACAGAATTTTCAGCAAATATCAAGTCATCTCATCCGTTTTTGGATATGATGACTCGTCAAAATCATATGTTTACCCAGGTGAAAAAGTCATGCGCATTCGTTTTTACTGACAAAAATATAGCAAAAATCGTTGTACGTAATAAAAAATAAGAAAGTTCAGAAGATCACTTCAAAAGCAAATAAAAACGGTGCATGGGAAAACTTTGAATTTTCCCGTGCACCAGAAATGAACGTACGTGACGTAGAATAGACAGGCTTATGCATCAGAAATCAATGCAATTTTTGCCTATCGTAAAAAAAACCGTAAAAAACGATGACTCACCGACTGAAATCCTCCGTCAGACTGGGTTGTAGGCGATGCAATCAGCGGAGACACGGATCGACGACGACGGGCCGTTGCCTCGGTTGCCATAGAATACGCGATATGGTGATACAGGATTTGGATGTGATTTAGGATTAATTGACACACAAAAACAGCTAAAAAAAATGAAATTTCGAAAATTGTGTAAATAAAAAATTTCTTACAGCAAGCAGATAACCTCGACCGCGAGCGCAATGCAACCACAGCCGGCGTTACGCCGGTGGGTAAAAAATTGAAACCCGTGAAACTCGTAAACACGCAAAGACACGCAAATCGGCAGACACCGAAAAATCGTCTCTCTCGTAAACATCATCCTTGCATGCATGCAACATGTCATGATAACAGACACCGAGCCGGGTACGTGATGCGAGAACTCCAACCAATGGAACAACGCAAAAAAACAACAAAACTGAGTCGCTGGAGAACCAAGGAAAAAAAGAACCACGTGAACGAGTTGCAAAAAAAAGCTTCAGCTGCGGGCAAGCTGCGGTGCCGGCTGCGCCTTGAGTTTCATCAACTTTGTTTGTTTCCAAGGTTTTTTGATCAACAATGGCTCATTTTTTTTACCTGAACGATCAATATTACACTGATTCATTCATTTCAGGTTCACATGAAATATGTTACTGAGCATTTAGGAAATTGTTCATGAAATTCTGATGTGAAGTGTGTTTGGAAATCACGATCGCCTAAAATCGTTTTTTTGCTTTTTTTGACGATTTTTGGTGCGTTGTAGGTAAAAAATTACGGCATTCCCAAAGCTGGGATGCACATTGATCAACGTGATGTTTGATGAAGAATTTGAGAAAAATATAAAAATATAGGGTTACCACCTTGAAAAATGCCGAAAATCGCATTTAAAAAATGTTCACGTTTCGGCATTTTCAAGGTAAAAACCTTTATTTTTATATTTTTCTCGGATTCTCGATCAAAAATCACGTCCATCAATTTGTACCCCGGATTTGGGAATGCCGTAATTTTTTAACAACGTGCCAAAAATCGTCAAAAATGGCAAAAACGCGTTTTCATTCCGTCAATTTTTTTTATTTTTATTTTTATAAATGACCTTTTTTCAAAATTCCGCATCCCAGCCGCCAAAAAACAATTGCAATTGTAACCCCTTCATTTCCATCTTCGTAAGCTCCTATTAACTTTATCCTTGACAAGATGCAAAATGAAATACACGTGATGGGGGGAAAAATCTTCAAAATTACAGAGGCAGGCGTGGTTCCGATGCCACGCCGGAGCCTGATTATGCATAGGTATAGTTGAAAAGCCGCCCGCGTACCTATGCCGGTGCCGGAGCATCCAAAAATGCGAAAAATCTTGAAAAAAAAAGCGTATTGTGACTCGTATGGCTGCTGACTACAGCTGGTTGCTGCTAAATAGATATTTAGGCTTTGGATGATGGCGCTGTCGGTGACGCCGACAGGTCGAGGGTGGCGAGTTCCGAAAGGATGTTGTTGAGGATGACCGCGCTTTCGGGAGCGTTTTTGCGGGGCGGGATGCTGGGAATCGTCGTCGTTGATGGCGGAGTGGGTGGTGCCTGTTCTTTTGGAGGAGAAATTTGGGCAACCATTTTCGGGAGGACTCTGAAAAAAAAATTAAAAAAAAACGATTTTCAGGTAAAAAACGTGAATAATATTTGAAATAGTAAAAAAAGTTATCTTACAACGAAAATGTAACCACAGTTTTGAAATTTTCGCTGCGAAACTATGAACATCAGAAGTAACATTTTTTGCTTTGAATTTTGTTACTTTTTTACGATGCACAAGTTTTACGATATTTTTTTTCTAAAAAACGATATTTTTTGCAGTTTTTAGGCTTTCCTGGGTTTTCGATGCTACAAAATGTAACAAAATTGTCAGATATATCAAAACTGATCAAAAAAGTGAAAAAAACTAATTTGCGGATCAAATACTGTGAATAACTTTTCAAAAATCACAAAAACCTACCGTTTTGGGGGTATCGGCGGTGCGTGACCGTTGACCGAAGCTTCGGCACGTTCAGAATCGTTCCAGGACACCCGACTACTATTCGGCGTCGAGTTCGGTGAATCATTTGGCTCAAGAGCATTTCTGGCAGGCCGGAACGTCTCGATTAGGATCTTTTCGCAACCCTTGATCTCGCAGCGACAAAAAGGGCACGATTTGTCGCCTTCTGATTGCTGCCAGGTGACGAGACACGCACGGCACAAAAGATGACCACAGGGCTCGAGTTTGACGTCTTTGTCACGTTCGTCGCAGATTTTGCAGAGCTCGAAGGTTGTTCCCATCTCGCAGTAGATCTGGTACTGCTCGGGGGATACTTTCATTCGATCTTGGGTCACACTGGTCGACATCATGTAGGATAGGTCCACATTACGGTCTTTGCCCATTGGAAAGAGGTAACTGGAAATTTTTAGGTTTTATTTTCACGAAAAAGATAATTTTTGTTATTTTTAGGCCTATTTCAACGAAAAAAGGTATTTCTTGTTATTTTTAGGCCTAATTTGTGCGAAAGAAACTTTTAGGCCTAATTTTGTGAATTGTTGTTATTTTTAGGCCTAATTTTCACGAAAAAGGGTATTTTTGTTAATTTTAGGACTAATTTGTACAAAAAAATGTTTTATAACTCAAAAAAAACTCACAATCCATCTCGATGCCCTTCAACCAAACTCTGGACGAGAGATTTGTTCTGCGGGATGGTCTGGTAGATCTTGTGATCCTTGCCGACGTATCCAATGGCCCACTGCCCGAGTCGGGTGCAGGAAAGCCGAAAAACATACGCTCCCGGTTTTTTCGTGAATCTCTGAAGTTTTCGCTTCACTTCTTCGTACGTGATGAAGGACATGTACGCGGGATGAGTCACGGCCAGACACTCCCAGTTCTGAACGATCGTAGTCCACGGATGAAAAAGACGCGTAAAAACGTCGAATTCAAAATTGCTGATGTAATTGTTTTTGGACAAATCAATCGTCTGCAGGAGTGCGGATGTCTGAACTCCGATTTGCAAAGTGTGGACTTTGCCAAGCTCAGTTCGGAATTCGTCCCAGGGCACGATTGCTCTGAAAAAATGCCCGTAAAGGATGAAAAATACAAAAAAATGCCAAAAAACGAACCGATCACCAAATCGAGAATTCCAAAACTCAGCAGCATCCTTTTTTGTTATCCTAAATCTGCTGCTAATAAATTTCTTGTCTGGAAACTCAGCTTTGAGCTCAAAAAGCATGTGACTGAACACGAGTGAGTAGACGGACAATTCGCTCCTCGATGAGCTGTCTTCCACGAAAATGTCTGAATTTCGGAAGAGTCGGCCGACCTGGAAATTAAAAAAAAAATGTAGATGCCAAAAAAAGGCGCAAAATTTGTCGAAAACATAAAAAAAAGCCTAAATTCTATCGTAAACGTCAAAAAGGCACAAAATTTGGCCTAAAGATCAAAAAGGCCTAAATTCTATCGTTATCGCTACAAAAAAACAAAAAAATAATAGTAAGCGTAACAAAAAAGCAAAAAATTATCGAAACCGTCAAAAAATCAGAAACCTATCGTAAACGTCAAAAAAAAGTTATCGTAAACACAAATAAACCGAAAAATCGTAAAGGTCAAAGAATCAAAAAATATCGCAAACGCACAAAAAATTTTTCACAAATGCTAAGAAAACATAAAATCTATCGTAATCGCTGCAAAAAAGCAAAAAATGTATCGTAAGCATCAAAAAAGCACAAACAATATCGTATACTCCAAAAAATGTACCGTAACCGTCAAGAAAGTGAAAAAATCTATCGTAAACACCAAAGAAAACACGAAATCTATCGTAAAGCTCAAAAAAGCCTGAATTCTATCGTAAACAAAAAAATCTATCGTAGTTTTCAGAAAAAAAACTAATAAATATCGTATTCATCAAAAAACTATCGTAAAGGACAAAAAAACAAAAAAAACTATCGTAACACCCCAAAAAACATAAATTCTGTCGAAAAGGAAAAAACCTATCGTAATCGGTACAAAAGTGCAAAAACATGTCGTACTCATCAAAAATCCTATCGTAAACGACAAAAAAACCATCGTAACACCCCAAAAAACCCCTAAAATCCAAAAAAACCCACCTCCCTAGACTTTGCAAGCAAATTGCCAACAAAAATTCGCAGATACTCATTTGTCTGCAGAACATCCGGATCGACGAGAAATATCTGATTCAGCAGCTGACAGATAGCAGGCAAAATATCCAGCAAAAAGGGTGGCGAAGATTTTAGGTTGAGTTTTGGTTGCTGACACGATCGAAGCACGCTCTCCATGTGTTTGTACGTCTTTTCGAGCAGTCGACGGTCTTCTGCGTTGCTGACAACCGGCACCGATGACATGGATGAGTCGGGTGGTGAATGGACGAGATCCATGACGTTGGAGACCATGCTGCCACCTGGACCGGAGACCATGTCGTGGAGACGAGTGAATAGGTTTGACGCAAAGTTTGACATTTCACTCGATCACCGATATCGTCTTTGTCGTCGTGATCGTGATCGTGATCGTCGGCAGTCAACTGGGAGAGAGTTGACTCATCCACACGGCGCAGCTCGTCCCCTGCAATCTCTCTTTTTTTTTGTTGCTCGCTCTACGAAAATCGAATCGAATCATCGATCGACGGAACAAGAACAAAAAATATCCAACAAGTGACGGATCGGATCTCCTGTGCGTGAACGTGAATAAAAAAAATATAAAAGAGAAACACCAACCGACAACCACGAAAATTTGTGAGTCGATGGCCACCGATCATTATTCAATTACGCGACACGCGCGAGTTGGGGACACAATGCCATGAAAAAATTCTTCAATTCTTCGCTGAACAGATCCCGAGACTAGACTGACTGTCTGGCGGCTGTCATGAGGTGTCAGCCAAAGGAATGTGTCAATAAACATTTTTGAAATTCTTCATAAAAGTTTGCCAAAAAGTAGCTTTTACAAGAAAAAGTTGGTCTTTGAGATGCGCAATTTTTAAAAAAATGTAATTTTTTTCTAAAAAAAAATCTAAAATGCAGTCGAAAACGCCAGTTTTTTTCTATTTAGAACTGAAATGAAGCAATCAGTAAAATATTGATCGTACAGATAAAAAAATGACGGAAATGCGTTTTTACCATTTTTGACGATTTTTGGCACGTTCTAACTAAAAAAGTACGGCATTTTCAAAACCAGGGTACAAATTGAAATACGTGATTTTTGATGGAGAATGCGAAAAAAATGTAAAAATATAGCGTTATCACCTTGAAAAATGCCGAAAATTGCATTTCAAAAATGTTCACAATGCAACACTTGTTTCGGCATTTTTCAACGTAGTACTACGCGTAGTTCCCCTAATTTTTAATATTTTTCTTTAATTTTCCACAAAAAATCATGTCAATAAATTTTTACCTTGGCTTTCATAGTACCGTAATTTTTTACCTAAAAACGTGCCAAAAATGGACAAAAATGGCTAAAATGCTATTTCCAACTACCGTAACAGTAAAATCTACATCTAGGCAAACTTTCATGAAAAATATCCAAAATGTTCACTAACGCATTCCCGACGTGTTATCCAGCGGAAAGCCAGTCAGCCTGGAGGCATGTTGGGTCTGGAGATCGATAGCATTGTTAGTGCAAAAACAACACCAACAAAAAAATCGAACGAACCCTTTCCCCCCGGGCGAAAAAAAGCGTGAATCAGAAAAAAAAGGAAAAAATGCTGATCGCAGTGTGTCATGGATGATGATGGAGGCTGGCTGGCTGGCTGACGAGACGATTACTCATTCCTCACACCGGCCATGCAGGGTTTTGTTTTGTTTTGCTATGGTTTAATCGAGTCTTCTTCTTTTTCTCTCGCCTCCACATTGGGGCAGGCAGGTGTGTCTTTGTCATCAGTCAGCCAGAAGAAATAAATAAAAATGCATCACTTAATTCTTTGACTTGCTTTTTGCTATTTTATATGACGTCGTCGTCGGTCGTCCGTAAGATCAATGGAAGACCGATTCGAATTCTTCACCGAACTCTGCGCACACGCATGATGACCACTTGAACCATTCCTTTTTTACGGATGGAGATGAAAATATATACATGAACAGACCCGGCCCGGTCCCAAAAACACGGAAATGAGCATTGAATCAATTTTTTTTGCGTACTGTAAAAAATCGTTTCTAGACCATACCAAACAGGCGCATACCTGTCCCGACACGAAAATTTCGGGTTTGGGTATCAGAAAATCCCAAAAAATGGTCACAAATGAAAAAAATTTCCCCAAAACCTTTTATAAAACCATATTTTCGTTTCAAAAGCCTCTCAGTTGCCTTTATGTTTTTTTTCGAATTTGGAGTTTTTTAACAAAAAAAAAATCTTTTTTTGGGTTTTTTTCGGGTTTCGGGTCCAGGTCGGCTTTCTGACAGCCCTGTACATGACCACAAAGATTTATGATATACCACAAAGCACATTTATACAAAGTCGGAGCAATTTATCCCCAAAATATCGCAATTTGACAACAAATATCGCAATTTGCACACAAATGTATTTTTTATCAGCAAAACAGACAACGTTCACTCTTCCTTCTTTTCAACATCATTGATTTTACACCTGAAGCAGCCAAATAATCCGTTTCAGATTTCCTTTGCCGTAAAAGAGAAAAAGTAAACGCGGGCAACAAGAATTTTGTTCCATTTGTTTTTGTGAGTTTTTGACAAACAAAGCAGCAAACAACTTTTTTGTTACGCGCACTGCACATTTCGCGCTTTTTTTTGTAAATTGATAGTTTATTCGCTTTTTTAGCCATCTCTGATTGCTATGGATCCAGCTACGCGTAAGTTTTAGCTTTTGATCATTTTATGATGTACTAAAATCATGTTTTTAGAGAGCAACTTTCTTGCCAACCTTGTCCATATTTACAATCCGTCATTAAGGTTTATCGTTTCTTTCCAAGAAAAATTGCAGTGTTCAATAGTTTTTTAGTGAAGCACAACTGTCCGACATCCGGAATTCCACTTCTGGGCGTCAAAGGTGGGTTTTTATGCAACATTTATTTTTGTAAACATCCACAAATTTTCCAGAAATGCTCGAAATGAAGAAAACACCGTAAAACAAGTTATCATCCCGAAAAAATTCAAGTTCGTTTTTTGACGGGTTTTTTAAAATTAAATTTTTTTATAAATAATTTTTTTTTGATTTTTTTAAAATATAATTTACCGTCATAAATACAAAATTATTATTTATTTCTTCCAGAAATGCCCGAAATGAAAAACACAACAGCGTGAAAACGGGTTCTACCACGAAAAAACACAAGCTTGTTATTTCGGCGGTTTTTTTGAAAATTCCATAAAACTTTCTTTTTTTTCAGAAAACCCAAAATCGAAAGCGATGATGAGGACGACGCCTTTTTGGATTATGGCGACGAGAAGTACGAATGTCCGATCTGCCTGACCGAGCAGTTTGTCAACACCGGCAGAGTCACCTGTTCGGATTACTTCGGCGACAACGAGTCTCCCGAAAAGCACTCGACTTGCATTCCCTGCTTCCGAAAATGGGCCCACACGGCAGATGCCCATGGCGTCGCTCGTGGCGGCATCGGCATGGATTGTCCCTACGAATGCAAAAATGTTGTCCTCATCTGTGAGTTTACCAATTTTAAGCGAATTTTGGCGTTTCCACACCTGTTTTTTTCAGCAAAATACTTCCGCTGCGTCGACGACGAAAAAATGGAATCCCTCATGCGTCAGATGCAGCGCCGGTGCATCGTGGACGCCGCGATGCCGGATTACGTTCGTTGCATCAACTGTGCCGAAGAGTTCGTCGCCGACGACTGCGGCCATTTTGTCTGTGGGTCGTGCAACTTTGACCAGTGCTCTGCCTGCTACCGGCCTTACGATAACGTCCATCAGACCCGAACCTGCGCAGAAGTCACTACCTACCTCGATGAACTTCGTATTCGCACCGCGCAGGCAAAATCTGCCCAAACGATGTTCGTTTTTTTTGTTTATTTTATAAATTAAACTATTTTTTTTTATTTTGCTTTCAAAAAAATTTGAAATTTAAAAAATTTAAAAAAATTAAAAATATTAGCATTAAAAAATTTTTCATTTAAATTTTTAATTTAATTTTTATGTTTCAATTTAAAAAAATTTTAACAAATTTTTTTGCAGCGAGTACCAAATGAGCGAAATCACGACTCGCAAGTGCCCCAAATGCCCGGCACGCATTCTGAAGTCAGACGGTTGCAACCACGTGAGATGCACCATGTGCGGCACCCACTTTTGCTACATCTGCGGCGTTCAACTGCCGGAAACGAATACCTACGCCCACTTCAAACAAGGCCAGTGTGGCCAGAACGAGGATCCCGCAGTCAGGGAAGCCCAACGCATCGCGAGTCTTCGAATGTGATCCACAATCTGTTTTGTGTGGCATCCAACGCACAGCTTGCGCCGTACCGTGCCTTCTGTAATTTTGACACCCATGGATTGTCTTTTGGGAAATTCTATTGTATAACAATAAAATCCTTTTGTTTTTCATCAAAATTCTAGGATTGCATAAGTCGCCTTTTTGCGAACAAAAGAAAAAGGGAAAGGATACGGAAATAACGGGTTCATAATGTCCTGACTGGAATTTTATGATCTTGCCTGGAATGCGGCAATGCATCCTGCGGCAATGCAATGCAAAAGTGTAACTTTTCATTTTCGTGCTAAAAGTTGTACAAAAGTATTGCAAAAGTACTGTAATTTGAACGCGAGTGTATTATTTTTCGTTTTCACGATAAAAGTTGAAAAAAATATCGTAAAAGTATTATATTATGGTTTTAGTAACGGTCTTATCGTGTCCTGATTGGAATTTTGTGATCCTGTCTGGAATGCAGGTTATGCGTCCTGTTTTTCTTGTTTTTCGTGAACACGCATCACAATTATCAATTTGTATCGTATAATTTTTTTTTCAAATCGTTAAAACTATCAGTTTTCGGTCGGTTTGGTTTTACGATCATTTTTTCGTCGGTTTGGACATCGGTGCGTGCGGTCCCCATACGAACGCAAACGGGTGGCTTTTTTGGGCTAACGTTTGTTTTTTCCAGTTTTGATTGACGGATTCATTTTTGACAGATATCCGATGGCAGATATTTATTAGTTGGCTACTAATCTTAGATGTTGTTTTTTTGCGGCGATTGTTGACACTTTCGGCACACCGGGTCTCCCAGGGTGTCGACAGATCATCGATCCATCCATCAATCAATCAATCACCCCGGGGCCCGGCCGAGTCCATATCTGTGCTATCGCAACAAATTGACGACAACGGCCAGGTGAGTGACTTACTGGACTCGTTTCAAAAAAAAAGTTTTCAAAAACCGCGGTTGAATACTTTTTTTGAAATTTGTACGTTTTCGCCTTCCTTCAATGAAACCTACAACAAACAAATCTCATTTTTTTCTGAATTGTGGGATTCAAAACAGGAGCACCCCCCTCCCCAAAAAAAAGACGGACAATGAATGCAATGCCTTTTTTGAGTGTCAAAACGTGAGTAAACTTGTTCCTCACGTGCTGCAACAGGGCGGTGATACATATACACTCGTACATACATAAATAAAAATAATTGTCGTCGAACGACGACGACAACGCTCCTGGATAATATCTTGTTTTGCCGGTTGTTATTATACATACATACGTATGATATTTTTTTTGTTATCGTAAATAAAAAAACGCGGTTGTCATAATGTAATCGGTTTTTATTGGCATTTGCCCTCTTTCGTGATTTTGATTTTGATTGATCGTCGCTGTTGACGGGACTCAAATGAGGAGGCGGTGAGGTGAGGTGAGGTGAGCGCGGTGGTTACATAGAGTTAATCCATCCCGTTACCAGGCATGACAGATCGGCCGACCAGACAACCATCAACCCGTGATGATATATGATCCCTGAGCCTTTAGCCTTTTGCCTTGATAATGCGGCTTTTGCCATTTCAATTGCAAATTCCGATTTTTGCGATCGATGCAAGAATTAAAAATTGGACTTCGGTTGTCTTTTTTTTGTTTGTGGACGAACACGAACAATTTTTTTTAAATTTTATTCAAAAAATCAAACGAACGCGAACATTTTTTTGTTTGCAAACAACACGAACGATATTTTTAATTTTGTTCAAAAAATTCATCGAACATATTTTTTTATCAATCGTGCGAATTTTTGTTCCCCCGAGTAAAAAAAACGAAAAACTGAGAATTTCACGTTTTTTTTGTTTTGAATAACAGTTTTTATACACATTTTTATTTTTTTATTAATAATTTTAGTCAATTTTTGTTCGTTTCATCTTTTCAAAAAAAAATTTTTTGTGAACGAAATTGAACAAATAATATTTTTTTAAAAGTGTTCGCAAACGAATACGAACACAAAAAATTAAAATTTGTTTGCGAACGTTCACCCCGCCCTGCTCTCGGGACCCCGTGATGAACCGTATTTGTTCCTAGGCCTCTAAAGTGTTTCCGACGTCACCAAAGTCCACACAGGTCTCAGGTGTGAATGTGAACGAATGCTACTCCTGCAACCAGCCACGCGCGAATCGCGCGTCAATCCAGTCGTGCAAATACATCTTATAGAATCTCGATAAGTAGTCCTAGTTCTATAGGTCTGGTCACATCTTATGGAGCGTGAGTTGTGTTAGTTACCCAAGTGTCAATTCGAGCTTCTTTTATGCTACTATGCTTTCCCACTGTTTGCGCACTGACTGACTGAGCATCGGTCGGTCGACTGAGTGGGTTGCGAGTTGCCTCAGGCTAATGTGCTTACGTAGTACACCTTACCGAGTCACTCTCGACCAGGGATGGGCGAACGTTTGTGGGTTGTTTTTTTTTGCGAACATTTGAAATTGTTCGCAAAAATTCGAGTTCGTTTGCGAACAAATTCAAATTTTTGCGTTCGTGTTCGTTCGAAAACAGATTTGCTTCGTTCGCGAACGAATATAAATTTTCCGAACAGATAAAACGAACAAAAATTTATGTAAAATCAGTTTAATGGTGCCGAAATTGATGTTATTTTTCCAAAAATGACAAATAGTGTCAATTGCCTTCGGCAATAAAAAGTGTAGGAAAACTGTCACCAAAAACGTGAAAACGCATAGTACCGAAGTTTACGTTTTTATGCCCAGTTTGGACAAAATTTTGTACAAAATATGCAAAAAAATCTGTTCGTTCGTGTTCGTTCGCGAACACTGACAAAAATGTTCGCGTTCGTTCGATTTTTCGAACACAATTAACAAAATGTTCGTGTTCGTTCGCCCATTCCTGCTCTCGACCCTCTGGTGAACCCCTTAGACGGTTTTCAGGATTTTGGTTGTTGCGGATGTTATTCATTTGAAATTCACCCGGGTTTTCCATTGCTCATCGCTTCCGAATGGCACAGACCCGTCAGGCAAACTTGAGTACAACCACTTAGAAGCATCGCTAATCGCTAATCGCTTGGCGTTGCTTGGGTAAGTGGCCATGCAGGATGATGCGCGGACGAGTAGTGAAAAGTCGAGATTAGCGCTGCTTCGTTGATGTGAGTGAAAGCCGTCAAGTCGAGTGCTTGACAGACCTATAACAATCCTCGGCCTTCCGAGTGGCCGGAAGTTGTGTTTACCATAGTGCCAGATCAAATCTTTCTGGGTTCGTTCGAATAAATGCATCTGTCGTCAAAACGCGCGCATTTCCTTGCAATTGCTCTTTCTTCCATCCATCTTGTATATTTTTTTGGGCGCGAAACGGCCTTTTTTTGCCTCCTTGTCTGCGCGTTCATCGTCGGATGACGATGGCGACGGCGACGGCGACGGCAGCGACTCTGCTGCCATCATTTGTGCCCCCCTCCCGCCGCGAGTGCCGCCGCGGGCAGGGTCCTTCACAAGTTGTGCATAGTACCGCTGCCGTCGGGGCGAAGAGACATTTTTGCAGTTTTCTTCCTTTCTTTTGCCTCCGGCTGCCGTTTTGTATACACATTCTGTCTCTTCTCTTTCCTTCCGTGCACGAATGCACGCATGCATGTCCAACGTCTGTCTAAACAAACACCTGGTCTCCATTGCTCTTTTGAATGGTCATTTTTTTATACATAATACTATAACATTTTTATACGTCGTCGGACAAAGCTGTTGTTCACGATTCACGACAGACGACGGAAAAAATGTATTTTTTTAATTGCTGAATTATTCATTTGCTGCATTTTTTATGACCCAAAGGTGGTGTAGGATTGGACTGGACTCCTCACACCTTTACGGTTGTGGTTTCACCGTGAACGACGCTGGGAACGGTCATTCATGAATTATGAGAATTATGATCGTCCGCGGAAAGGACAAAAGCTAGGGTGTGTGTTTTTTGTGCCTGTTCTCACGGTTTTTATTATTGCGAATAAAAGCGTCCAGGTACAACACCTGGGCGTCTTTATTCGCGGGGGGTGTACATACTTGAGGTAAAGTTCTTCACGCGCTCTGTCTGCCACGGGCTGGAAGTACTTGGAGATTTCAAGTATCCGGTGCATGAACGAATGATTTTTGCACTCTTTTGACAAAAACCATTCGTTCGTTGTTGCCATCCATGTCAGTGGTCGGATTGGTCGCAAAAAAAAGACCGACCCCACTGCATGCGCTTTCGCCTTATTTCTGCTCAATCGAGCGCGCGCGTGCATTTTTTTGAAGGTGTCGTGTTCAAAAAAAGGCCCTGAAGCCAGTAATAGAGTTTTTTGCTTACGGTCACTTGGGTAGGCTTAGGCATGTCCCAGAGATTGTTATAAGCCATCGGCGGTCATTGTCGGATTTTTTTGTGCAATGTTACAGACATTGGAAGAACATGAAATTTCCTGAGACTGTAACTCACCAGAACATCTGTGAATTTTTGAAAATCGAACGTAACTTTTTTCATTACGTCTATAAGAAGCAAATTACGTGAGATGTGCCGTAGCATTATAGTAGTATGCGAGATCGAACGCAAAATGATAAAAAATGCGCACGCGCGGTGAACAACAAGGGAGAATTTTGAAGAAAAGCAGAAAAAAAGCTCTATTCGATGTTCCTGCAGCGAATGAATTTTAGCCAAAAGTCGGAATCTAAGAGAGTGTATCTTTTCTTATCCATCTGATTTCTTTGGTTCTTTTTCATTTTTTATATTCATTTTGCTTTCTGATATGCAAGTACCAGCAGAAGGAACGCAATAATGAACGTTTTTTTCATATACGACAATAGGCGCGTGCGCATTATGAAGCACGTATTCTATTTTGGGTTCGATCTCGCATACTACTATAATGCTACGGCACATCTCACGTAATTTGCTTCTTATAGACGTAATGAAAAAAGTTACGTTCGATTTTCAAAAATTCACAGATGTTCTGGTGAGTTACAGTCTCAGGAAATTTCATGTTCTTCCAATGTCTGTAACATTGCACAAAAAAATCCGACAATGACCGCCGATGGCTTAAAACAATCTTTGGGAAATGCCTAAGCCTACCCAAGTGACCGTAAGCAAAAAACTCTATTACTGGCTTCAGGGCCTTTTTTTGAACACGATTCATTCGACGCGCGCGCGCGCTCTTTTTCGTCCATTGAGGCAAAGGCGCATGCAGTGCGACCCGACTCGACCGCCTGCTGTTGCTTTTGCTGTTGATGTTGCCTGTCTCGACCGGGGAAGCTCGTGGTAAACGCGAGGATGCAAGCACCAAGCCAACGAAGCGGTCAGATCGATTTTGTATTCATTCATCCATTCACGGCCGGGGTCGGGTCGGTCACTCACTTGCATACGGCGAGGTCAACCGCCACCACTGCTTCTTCTTCTTCCTCTTCAGCAGCTTGCTGAGCAGCCAGCCGTTTCTGTAGCTTGCACGCAGGTTTTTTTTGCTGCTAGATAATTCGATTTGTAAAACAGACGACAATGGCCACCAGGGAGGGGCGAACAGTAGTTTTTTTTGTTCTCAAACGAACACGAACATTTCGTTAATTTTGTTCGAGAAATCGAACGAACGCGAACATTTTTGTCACCGTTCGCGAACGAACAACGAACAGATTTTTAGGACATTTTATACAAAATTGTGTCCAAACTGGGCATAAAAACGTAAACTTCGGTACTATGCGTTTTCACGTTTTTGGTGACAGTTTTCCTACACTTTTTATTGCCAAAGGCAATTGACACTATTTGTCATTTTTTGGAAAAATAACATCAATTTCGGCACCATTAAACAGATTTTGCCTAAATTTTTGTTCGTTTTATCTGTTCGAAAAATTTATCTTTGTTCGCGAACGAAGCAAATCTGTTTTCGAACGAACACGAACGCAAAAATTTGAATTTGTTCGCGAACAAACACAAACGTTCGCCCATTCCTGGTCTCCATCGAACAACGATTGTTTAGTAGTAAAAATAAATAACTGCCGGGAGCAGCGGTCGGTCCATTTCACCCATTTGTCTGTGGGAATGCGCGCATCGAATCGCGCCTCGTGAAATTCGATCCCACGATGTCGTTAAACACCCAACCCGGACAATGTCTGTGCCTGTTTCCGGCGTGCACCCGTAGACTGACCATCTCCTGTCCCTTGTTCCCAAGGCCAAGGCAGGCCATGGCCAAGGCGGCCGAAATTCGATCTTCGTGTTTGCCAGAGCCGTGCTTTGGTCGTCTGAAGCTGCCGAATTTCACCACACTCCTTCCTGCCCCCCTAGGAGCGTTCAAACACGTTTAAAATCACGGCTTACGGCTGTTTGTCTGATCGAATTAAATTTCTTTTTTTCTTAAAAGAACGCCGAGAAAAAAAACAGCTATACGGCTCGCTCGTTGTATTTAATCACGGGTAACGCGGCGAGCACAATGATCCATGATGAATTGATGGATCATTTCTTACTCATTTTTTATCTCGTCAGTAATTACCAAAAAAAATTTCACTTTGTTTTCTTCTTTTCAGTTTTCAATGCCGATTGTGACTTTTTTTTCTTTTCTTTTTTTTTGAGTACCCTATTAGTTCTGCGTTGCTAATGACGACACCACTCTCGGTTGTTACTCGTTCACTGTCTGGTCATTTTCTCGAGGATTGACTGAGGCTGTAAAGTATCCAACTGGTCAGGCTACTCAGAAAAAAAAAATATATATGGGAAAAGTGAGCAGTGAGCACTTTTCGCATTTATCTGTGTTCTTGCATGTGTTCTCCGAATCCCCCCCTCATCCATCCATCTACGACAATGGTACCTCGGTTCCGGCAGCAGCCCAGGCCAAAGAAGCGCTAACGCTGCTTTCTTTGTCCTCTTCCTTCTCCTCTTCGAAAAGAGAAAAAATTTTTTTTTTGCTGAACAATGCAACGAGGAGCCCAGCAACGTCCCCTTGCGTGGTTCTTTTTTAATTTGGTTAAAAACGAGCTGTCGTCTGTGTCCCCGTCCTTGTCAGCCTTTGGCAACATCCAAGGAGGGTGGTAGTCCAGAGGTTTTGCATATGTCCCCTTCTCTCTCTTTTTTTGTACGCGCGCGCCGCGGCACGGAAGCTTCCGCGGAAGGGGTACAAATTGACCACCGCACTGCTGTTTTTGTGGTCCTCTTCAGAGTCGTAAAAACCGTGACCACTGGCACGCATCCGGTCTTTTCTCTGGTCTCGTGCAAAAACAATGGACAATGGTCCCCGGTCCCTCACTCACACCATGCTTTTTTGCCTGGCGTGGCCTGGTCTGATGATTGTTAGCTGTTTGGGGTCCACTGTTATTTTTCTGTCCCTCACTCCTTGGTGACAGGGCCATCTTGTCTGTCTGCGTATTGGATTATCTTTTTTTTTCTGAAATGTATACTACGGAGATGTCTCGCGCCCTGTGCCTGTGCCAGGGCTCTTACTCACCAGAGTTCTTCTCCTGCTTCTTCCCATCTTTCTTCCTCCTCCTCTTTTTTTTATAAATTGTAGATGGTTTACTTTGAGCCAACAGACCAGCAGCAACATCTCGGGTGAAAGTGCCAGTGACGCTGACGCTAACGCTGACGCCTTTCTGACACGCCCAAGGCGGTAATCGTCGTCCCGGGGCATTTTTGCATTTTTTTGGTGCGTTTGTACATACATAAGTCAGTCAAGTCAAGTCACATTCGTATCAAAAAACTTTTTTATACATACTTATGTGCCACGGCATGCCAACTTCGTTTCTCTCCCATTTATTTTTCTTTTTTTTCCGGGACTCGTGTTCATTCATTGCCCCCCCCCCACCTTTCGGGGGGGGGGAACAAGCATGGTAGCTTGTTTTCACGGACTACTGCAAAGTGATAAATGGCGCCTCGAAGCCCCCGGCGCCCCCCGGACGCCCCCTGCAGTGGCGATAAGCGTCGACTTTTTGTCACAAAAAGTGTCTGTACTCGTGATAGACAAGCTTACACCCACGGGACTGGTTTTTTGACTTTTTGGGCGTTGGGAGTGGTTTTGTTTGCGCTTTGAAAAATAAAATAAAATAATCGAATCGAACCCAAAATGCTCTTTTGGGTTTTTTTTCACTGTTTGAACCCTCCAACTTCCGGCAGAGTCGTGGAATGACTTCTGCTCGATGATCCGGAGCTAATAGATAATTGAAATTACAGGATCTTGGCAGAGAAAAATATCCTAAATATCCGCGATCCCGTGTCAGGCGACCTTGGACTCAGTCAGTCAATGATCGGTTGCAGCGTTGCGCCGAGGGGGGTCTTTTTGATCATCGCCGGGTCGGTTCTTCTCAAAAGTTCGCTCGACTTGCCATGTGTGAATATTATTATTTATATTATTCGTGTGTGTATATAATATTCACATTGGCGCTTCCACGGGGGATTTGGGTCCACCCAGGCTCGGGGGAGTCCCTCAATTGACTCAGTCGACGACAACAGCGACGACGACGACGAGGACGAGGACGACTGAGCTGCTGCTGGTGCTGTTGATGGTGCTGGTGATGCTGTGACATGCATGACCAAGCGGTAGTTGTCGTTGTCGTTGTTGTCGTGGTGGTGGTGGGCCACGTAGTACATATTTAGTAGCAAAAATGATGCGTCTGCGTCTGCGTTGGCGATTGGTATGTATGCATGGGCCCGACGCCAGCACCAGCGCCAGCGCCAACGTAGGCGCTGGTCGAGCTGACCGAGCTGGGCTGGCTGATGCGCCGGCGGCGGGCCTGGTGCATGCCCGAGTGGAGTGGTCAGTCATCCGAAAATGAGTTGCGTGAATTCCTTTTCCCCCCTTCCCTGGCCTTTTTTTTGGACGACCAAGTTTGAAATTTCGTATTTTCCCGGTGATTATACTTGTTTGAGGGACGTTTGGTTTGGTTTACGATGAAACAAATGAAACGTGATCGCTCTGAGCCCAGAGTGACTGACCACTACCACCACCACCACCTGTGATCTCGGACGGACGCAATTTTTCACATCACCTCAATTAACCGTGACTATTGACGATCCAGGCTTGCCTTCCAGCTGGCTGTTAATTTTCCAAAACACATGTTTGCTAATGCGTACGTATCTGTCTAAATTCTGCCTTTGTTCGTTCGTTCGTTCGCCGATCCGCCACCACCGGAGGAGTGAAAAAAAAAGTTGTTGCATGTCGACTCGCGAGTGTCTTTCTTTTCTTCTTTGTCAGTTTTGTTCACCAGGCAGCTGACCAACCGCTAACTAATGCGTGGACGCGGTGTTCGTTTCGTTCGGGGGTGCGAATAATACGAGATAAGCTCCGTTCACTTTTCTGTTTCCTTCCGTTTTCCATGGACAGTGGAAAACGGCCAACGGTGGCTGGTTAGTCACCCTCCCCCCTCCCCCCTACGCACTGTCCTGATAATGTTTATTACACCCTACCCTGCCCTGTTTTCACCCTACAAAGAGGAGTGGAGTGTTGGGGTGCGCGTTAACTTCGTCAACGCCCTCGCTCGCGCCCTCTCTCGCGCGCAAAGCCTGCGGCTACAAATACAGTAGCGCCGAAAAGTTTAAGTGCAAACATTAATTTGCACCGTGCATTGTTCAAACGTATTGGTTTAGACTCAAAATTTTTTTGATACGCATCCTAGTGTATAGCCTTAGTATTGCCAAGTTTCAGATGGATTCGCTCAAAAATGTATTTTTGGCATATCGATTTATACAATGCGCGCGCCGAAAAGTTTAAGTGCAAGATGCTTTCTTTGCAGTAATAAAGCGCATTTTTATGTATCATAGTTTTTGTTACGTTTTTATCACTTTGTATCAATGTTTTATTGATTGAGAACATATTTCGCGCAATACATTGATTTGATCGAGAAAATGAAGATGGCAACAGCTCATCTCAAAAATACACCCTTCTAGGGAGGTTTCGAAGGCTCTGGACGTCGAGGATTTAGTTTTTTTTATTCCAGCAGTGCCTAAAATGAAAGCAGTAATAGTCTACACAACGTACAAGAGCAGCCAACCCTCCGTTGACACGAATGGCGGCGATAGAAAAATTTTTTTGATGTTGAGGTAGAGCTTCGAGTTGGCTCAAGTTGATAAAAATGAGAATCACAAAAAACGCGAAGGTGGTAAAATTAGTCCTGTGGTTCTAAAACATTGCCTACAAGTTGCCAAATATAAATGACAACAATTCTCCCCTTATCCACTTGTTTCCGCAGAGAACGGGACGATAAACTTGTAACTTCGAAAAATAACAACATCGGAATTTTAGAATAGATGACAATTGATTGGAAAAAAATATTATGAATATGGTTTTTTGTATTGCAAACAATCAGCGTACTACAAAACATAATAACAAAACCGTTTCACTCCACTTTTGTGGCCACAGAAGACTTTTTTCAAATGCTCAGTTTTTCAATGTTGACGTTTAGTTATGAAATCTAGTTTGATCTCCCTGTTCTCTGCGGAAACGAGTGGATAAGCGGTGAATTGTTATCATTTATGTTTGGCAGCGTGTAGGCATTGTTTTAGAACCACAGGACTAATTTTACCACCTTCGCGTTTTTTGCGATTCTCATTTTTATCAACTTGAGCCAGCTCGAAGCTCTACCTCAACATCAAAAAAATTTTTCTATCGCCGCCCTTCGTGTCAACGGAGGGTTGGCTGCTCTTGTACGTTGTGTAGACTATTACTGCTTTCATTTTAGGCACTACTGGAATAAAAAAAACTAAATCCTCGACGTCCAGAGCCTTCGAAACCTCCCTAGAAGGGTGTATTTTTGAGATGAGCTGTTGCCATCTTCATTTTCTCGATCAAATCAATGTATTGCGCGAAATATGTTCTCAATCAATAAAACATTGATACAAAGTGATAAAAACGTAACAAAAACTATGATACATAAAAATGTGCTTTATTACTGCAAAGAAAGCATCTTGCACTTAAACTTTTCGGCGCGCGCATTGTATAAATCGATATGCCAAAAATACATTTTTGAGCGAATCCATCTGAAACTTGGCAATACTAAGGCTATACACTAGGATGCTTATCAAAAAAATTTTGAGCCTAAACCAATACGTTTGAACAATGCACGGTGCAAATTAATGTTTGCACTTAAACTTTTCGGCGCTACTGTATATCCTCGACTCAATGCATAATGCGCGAGAATTATTTATTCAATTTGCCGCGTCCGGAATGACCAAATCGATGCGTACTACTGACATGAGTGAGCCTACGCAGGCATGCAGGCGGGAAGGAAGGTCATTATCAGGTTCGCGTTCGTTTAAGTTTGTTCACGAACAAATTCAAATTTTTGCGTTCGTGTTTGTTCGAGAACAGATTTGTATTGTTCGAATTTGTTCGCGAACAAATATAAATTTTCAGAACAGATAAAACGAACAAAAATTTAGGTAAAATCAGTTTAATGGTGCCGAAATTGATGTTATTTTTTCAAAAATGGCAAATAGTGTCAATTCCCTACGGCAATAAAAAGTGTAGGAAAACTGTCACCAAAAACGTGAATAGTACCGAAGTTTACGTTTTTATGCCCAGTTCGGACAAAATTTGTATAAAATATGCTAAAAACCTGTTCGTTGTTCGTTCGTGTTGTTCGCGAACACTGACAAAAATGTTCCCGTTCGTTCGATTTCTCGAACAAAATTAACGAATTGTTCGTGTTCGTTCGGACACAAAAAACGGCTGTTCGCCTATCCTTGCACCATGGTCATTATCCATCCTCCGCAGAAGCAACTGGCACCTGCAAAACAAACTGCATGCATGAGCATTCCACATCCCCCTGCTTTTCCCACCTGGAAGGGTTGGCAGCTATTTTTTTCCACTTCCTCTCATTTTTCGTCGGTTTTTCCCTTTATTTAAATCCAATGAGCCATGGCTACCGCTTTATTGCCCTCCAGTGTGAAAGCAACCACACGGAACGCGTTTTCTCCCTTTTCCTTCAATTTAGCCTTTTTTTTAACTGTTTTACGGCGTGACTGGCACTTTACGACCTCTTTGAGGCCCAAACGAACGGTTTTTTTTGTTTAGTTTTACGGTTCACCCATTTTTTTCAGACAGTAAAAATCACCGTTCCGAATCCACATGGAATAATTTGGATTTGGACTGTTTTTGAATTTTGCTGCCCTTTTTTTTATCGGCTGCCGTACGAATATTTTTATTTGAGCATCCATGAGCATGTCGTCGTTCCTACGGAAGCGGGTTCGTGGACTTCTGAAAACGACGTTTTCCGGCGGAAATGACTCTGCTGGCAATGCTAACGGAGCCCAGCTGTCCCGCGACGACTCTCCACCGCCACCCGACAATGCCATGGAGCACAGCGAGCTGATTTACGATCGCATGCTTAGCGGCAGACCACATCGCAAAGCCGATGTGCCTGAGACGTACTCCGGTGAGTGGAAATCTCAATGACAAAGACTACTTTTTTGAAATTTTTTTTTGAAATTTTTTATAAAATTTAGCCAAAAGGTCGCTTTTGGTATGAAAAAGTTTGTTCTGGAAAATGTACCAAAATGAGCCATATTATGGCAGAGTTAGGTTGCCGGAAATCGCGTTTTTGACGATTTTTGGCACGTTGCAGCTAATAAAACTACGGCATTTCCAAAGCCCGGGGAAAAAATTGGTCGACGTGATTTTTGATGGAGAATTTCAGAAAAATATAAAAATATTGGGTTATCACCTTGAAAAATGCCGAAAATTGCATTTTTTTAAAAGTCACAATGGCAACATTTGTTTCGGCATTTTTCAACGTAGTAACCCTACATTTTTATATTTTTTAAAGTTTTCCACAAAAAAAACGTCCATCAATTTTTACCTCGGCTTTCATTTAGTACCGTAATTTTGTACCTACAACGTGCCAAAAATCGTCTAAAATGGCAAAAGCACAATTTCCAACTTCGGCATTTTTCAAACTGAAAACCTCATATTTTTCCAATTTAGGAAATGCCGAAGTTTTTTTTTGCGGCAACGTTCCAAAATTGGTCAAAAATGGCAAAACCTGGATTTTTGTATACCGTAACTTTGTCTCAAGTTGCTACAGTAAAACTTTCTATCTGTAGAAAATTCTTGTTTTGCCAAAATTTCATATAAAAAATCAAAAAATGTTGTCTGACTCATTTTTTTGGTCAAAAATAGTTCATAAATAAACATTAATTTAAATTTTAGGAAAAACTGGTCTGGACCTGCCTGTTATCAAACTCGGTGCCCTGGACAAAAGAATCCGGAGCAGTGTCACGGGTCCTGAAGGCGGTGTAACAAACGTGCAAGGCGTCCGCCAGGCCCCGCTTGTCCGAATCGCAAATCTGGACGATGAACTGAGTCTCAGCTCTTACGACGAAGATTTTGACAATCCCGTCTCGCCCGGAGGCATGACGAGTTCAAAATCCATCGAGGCACTCGGATTCAACGTCGACGACCTCGTGCCATCGTGCAGCAGCACCCGTGATCTCAACTGGGCCCGTCCCCATACCGGACGTTCGTTCGGCGCGTCAACTTCGCTCTACGAAAAGCATCCAATATCAAATCAACGCGCAGGCACTCCCATCGCCGACGTCTTTGCCATCATTGCGCGCGAAAACAACGCACTCATGGCCCTCGCAGACGGCGTAAACTGGGGCGTCGGATCCCGTCTGGCAGCCAGGTGCGCGGTTCGGGGCGCACTCGATCACCTGAACGAGGCCGTCGAAGAGGGCCGATTCAAGACGACCACCGACGTCTTCCACAGCATGCTGGGCGCTTTCCACGCGGGACACACACTCATCCTTCAGGAGGGCGGGGCTCTTACCACGCTCTGCGTCGCTGTCGTCACGCCGATCAGGGATTCTGAAAGTTACGTTCTCTGCGTGTGCAATGTCGGGGACTCGCTCTGCTTCGTGTACAACCCGGCCTACGGAGTGCGGGAGGTCACCCAGGCCAGCCATGACATAGCACAAATCAGAGACATGCGAGATGCAGGTGGGGCGCTTGGACCGGTCGACGGACGTAACCCACAGCTTCATAACCTCACCTGTTCGATGACTTTTGTCCAGGAAGGCGACGTCGTTTTTATCACCTCCGACGGGATTTCCGACAATTTCGACCCGGTTGTCGGAAAATTCTGTTCCGCGAAAAAACCAGAAATCGAGAAGGAAAACGTTTTTTCGTTCTCCGTAACCCAAACCGAAAAAAACGGGACAAGAATTCGGGAAGCGGTTTCCGCAAAATGTCCCGCTAAGCCTGCAAAACCGTATCTGCCAGCTGTACCGTCCCGGAGACGGTGCAACGCAACGACACCGTCGGTCAACGCTCCCGAGAGACACGAACTCATGCTTGCCCGGATGGCGGATGTCATAACGCACGGAATCACCCGTCTGGGAGGACAGTTTGTTTTTGACGGAAATCTCAGCGGTGAACAGTTATTTGACTCCCACGACGAAGAAGACACGGAATCCGGTCTTGGCACGCCGTCTTCGCAGCACACCGAAGGCGGAGGGTCGAAGAATGCAATCACGGCTGCCGATGTCTGCAAGAATCTCATGACGTTTGCGCATCAGCTTTCTGCGTGAGTTTTTTTTTGGCATTTTTTTATGGGGTTTGAATTTTTTGAATTTTTGAATTTTAGTGCAAAGCGACGCACCCTGGAAGATCCGGAACTCTACCGCGCCAAGATGCCCTCCAAGTCGGAGGAACGCATTCGTCGCCAGATGATCCGGTCCATGATTCTCGACGTAAGTGTCATCAAAATGGAAAAAAAACAGAAAAAATTTTAATTTTTAAAATGAAAAAAAAAGAAAAAATAGAAAATTAGAAAAACTAACATTTTTCTAAATAAAAAAATTTGGATTCCTCAAAATTGTTTTTCAAAGTCAAAAAAAAAAATTTAAAATTAAAAAATATAAAATTCTAACGTTCCTAAAAAAATTTTATTTAAAAAAAACAATTTTTGTAATTAAAATTATGGAATTATTTTTTTTAATTCAGAATTTGAACAAAAAAATCCAAAGTTACAGAATTTTGAATTTAAAAATTTCAAATTTCAAATTCAAAAAATCGGAAAATTTAATTTTTTTCAAAAACAAAAAAAGTTTTCAGATGCTATGAAAATTTTTTAGACATTCATAAATCAAAAAAAACTTTTTTAGTTTTTATTCCAAAAGTTCGAAATTTAAAAAAATTTAAAAGAAACTGTATTTTGTTATTTTTCCTAAACAAAAAAATTTCAGATGCCCGGAAAACTGGATCACGCATCGGTCGTCGCGTTCAAAGTCGGCGTCTTCGACGACGATCACGAAGCTGAGCCCGATTTCGAATCCGAGCTCGTCGAAACCCCTCTCGCCCCTGTCCCGGAGCGATCCATCGCCCCCATCGACCAAGCCGTGAACGCTTCAGCCCTCTTCTGCCGTCCGATGCCGTACGCCAGCACCCGGGTAACCGTAGTCGCCGAAGAGAAAGTCTCAGTGTTCAAAGACGTCCTAAAAACGCCTTCTGACATCCCCACCGAGCTCACTTCCCCGGCAAAAACAAAGCCCAAGGGTTCACCCCACCGACCCCCTCTGCCGAGATCCACGCGATCGCCCTACGAAGAGATACCCGAGCTCAACTCCCCCACCCGAGCGACGCCCAAGGCGAAGGGCAAAAAAGGCCACCACGCTCGGGGGTCCATAGCGCGTCACACGCTGGGCGTCGACGTCGCGTGGCTCAAAAAACTGGTCGGCAGCGGTCGTCCGGCCTCGCCGGTGACTCTTCGATCCCCAGACGGCCCTCCTCGGTCGTCGCATGCCCTCAGTCGCGCTTCGGTCGGCCTTGAAAGCCCGACTTCTCCGGTCTCCCCCCTCTCACCCGGTTCGCCCCACCAAAAGTTTGTGCCCGGCGGAGGAGGAGGTGGAGGAGCATTTTCCATTCGAAGACTCTTCAACCGTCCTCCGCGGCCGGACGGTCACCAGGTCATCCCCTACGCCTCGTCTTCTGCCAGGTAAAAACATACATAGTACATACGACCTGCCCTCCCTTTATGCCGTCGTTGACTGTTTTCCACGGACGACGGCACGTGGTGTTGTACAAAGTGTTTTCGTGACTAATATTAGAATATCGTGGTAAACTGTCGGTTTTTGGACGATTTGTGAAAAAAAAGGGGCGCTTCACTAAAAACGTTTCACTAAAAACGCCGCACGTTTCACTAAAGACGCCGCACGCGTAGCACTAAAGAATGCAATGTGCGTCACGTTTCACTAACTCCCTTTCAGCTTTCAGGGTGCAAAGTTTTTCTTCGTTTTTTTTTCGTTGCAAGACCGAGGCGAAACCATTTTTCATTGCGGAACAGTTTTTTCGTTGCAAGACCTTTTTATCGCGTCGAGAAAAAATATTAGGCCAAAAACTAAAATTACCTGTTTCTAAAAAACGTAAATTTATTATTTTCATTTTTAACGCCCCGTTCCGTAGTTAGAGTGACTACTGCACGTGGGACAAACTCGGCGCAATTGATGCAGCGAACGTAATCCGGCATCGCGGCGTCCACGATGCACCGACGCTGCATCTGACGCATGAGGGATTCCATTTTTTCGTCGTCGACGCAGCGGAAGTATTTTGCTGAAAAAAACAGGTGTGGAAACGCCAAAATTCGCTTAAAATTGGTAAACTCACAGATGAGGACAACATTTTTGCATTCGTAGGGACAATCCATGCCAATGCCGCCACGAGCGACGCCATGGGCATCTGCCGTGTGGGCCCATTTTCGGAAGCAGGGAATGCAAGTCGAGTGCTTTTCGGGAGACTCGTTGTCGCCGAAGTAATCCGAACAGGTGACTCTGCCGGTGTTGACAAACTGCTCGGTCAGGCAAATCGGACATTCGTACTTCTCGTCGCCACAATCCAAAAAGTCGTCGTCCTCATCATCAGTTTTGATTTTGGGTTTTCTGAAAAAAAAGAAAGTTTTATGGAATTTTCAAAAAAACCGCCGAAATAACAAACTTGTGTTTTTTCGTGGTAGAACCCGTTTTCACGCTGTTGTGTTTTTCATTTCGGGCATTTCTGGAAGAAATAAATAATAATTTTGTATAAGAAAGTTGCTCTCTAAAAACAAGATTTTAGTACATAATAAAATGATCAAAAGCTAAAACTTACTATCCATATCAATCAGAGCTCCGCAGATGACTAAAAAAGCGAATAAACTATCAATTTACAAAAAAAACAAGACGAAAACCAGACCACAGCAACGATGGGAAGAAGAAATCGCGCCCAAAACGAATCGAGACATTTACACCTACGTGGACATCATTTGTGCCTCCTAACATCTGGTCTAATGATAACTAACCACTGAGTAATGGTGAAATAAATAAATAAATAAATAAATAAATTACAAAAAAAAGCGCGAAATGTGCAGTACGCGTAACAAAAAAGTTGTTTGCTGCTTTGTTTGTCAAAAAATCACAAAAACAAATGGAACAAAATTCTTGTTGCCCGCGTTTACTTTTTCTCTTTTACGGCAAAACAAATCTGAAACGGATTATTTGGCTGCTTCAGGTGTAAAATCAATGATGTTGAAAAGAAGGAAGAGTGAACGTTGTCTGTTTTGCTGATAAAAAATACATTTGTGTGCAAATTGCGATATTTGTTGTCAAATTGCGATATTTGAAATTTTAATCTTTCGCTGTTTCGATTTCCAAAAATTTGCTCTCGCTCCGTCTGGGAACGGAATATTTTGTGATTTTTTTCGAATCAAATATAATAGTAATATAATACTTGAAAGCAACATTCTTTATTTCTTTTTGTTAACAAAAAACGTACACGTAATCTGCCCGAATTCTTTGCGACAACTTTTTTTGTGTGCAAAAAAGAAACAACGATTTTGTGGGGCACTGAGGTTATCAAAATATAACACACGATTTGATTTGAATTCATTTCATTTGTAGAATTTGTCACCCGTCGTCGTTGCGATTAGGATGGAGAGTCTCTGGTTTCTGGGGTGAAGGGAGGGAAGATGGAGTATACAGGTAATGGAGCACATCCGCCATGAATTCAGTTGGCCACTTGCTGGCTGTTGAATTCATCGTAGTAGAAGTCAAAGAAGGGATCTTCGCAGAAATTCAAACTCGCGGGTGGCGTTGAAGCGGGGAGTTCGACAGCCTGGGTGGTGAATGTGGGGTCAAAGTTGCGGACGTCGGAGGGGGATTCGTAGATGCTGACGAATGGTGGCTCCAACTGGAAAAAAAATAAAAATAAAATTAAAAAAAAATAGAAATTTTAAATTTTTTTTAGAAAATTTTATAAAATTTTTAGAATTTTTTTTAGAAAATTTATGAATTTTAGAAAATTTTCTTTAAATTTTTTAAAATTCTAATTAAAAAAATTTCATTCAACATTTTGGATACCAATTTTTAAAATTCAAAAAAAATAAAAAATCTTTTTTTAACGAAAAAAATTTTTTTTTCGATTTTTCATTATTTTTTCTTCTGTTTCTAAAATTTGTTTTTTAAATAAAAAAAAATTTCTAAAATTTGTTCCTAAAATAAAAACATTTCAATTTTTTTTTAAATTTTTTTTTGATTCAAAAATTTTTTCATTACATTTTTACAATTTTTTTAAATTTTATTTGAACATTTTTTATTTTTTTATAAATTTAAAAAAAAAATTTATAAACTCACCCCCCGAGCAGCAGCAATTTCCCAGTTAATATTGCCGAAAAACGCGTGCCTCTTGAAATCCGTCGCTCCCCGTCGATAGCCGAGACGCCGTGAGGGAAAACGTTGAAGGACGTCGCTGAGGAAGGATTTCAGAGTACGCCCCATCCTGATCGGAAACGAAATTGTGTCATGAAGAATCCGTTGATCGTATTCAGCAGCCGTGAGTCTGTCTCTGAGTCCGAAGGGTGGTTCGCCGACGACTAGATTATAGACGATGGCACCAAACGACCACCAATCAGCGATCAGAGTGTATCCCTTGCACCGGATTACGTCTGGGGCCATGTATTCCCGGGTTCCGGACGTTGATTTGAGTTTTTCCTTTGGTAGGCTCAGCTTTCTCGCTAGCCCGAAGTCCGTCAACTTGATGTGGCCTAAAAACGGAAAAAAAAAGACGTAATCGAGTGTAAAATTGAAAAAAAATCGTATAAGATTGAAAAAATACCGTAACCGGTTGGGAATTGAAAAAAAACACCGTAACGGACTGTAAAATTCAAAAAATACAGTAAACGCCCGTAAAATTGAAAAAAAACGTGGCCGGGCAAAAAAATTAAAAAAAAACACCGTAACCGGCTGTGAAATTGTAAAAACACACCGTAACAGACCGTAAAATTGAAAAAATACCGTAATCGACCGTAAAATTGAAAAAATACCGTAATCGACCGTAAAATTGAAAAAATACCGTAATCGACCGTAAAATTCAAAAAGCCCACCTTCCCGGTCAAGCATGACGTTCTCAGGCTTCAGATCACGGTGCATGATGCCCAACGAGTGGATGTACTCGATCGCAAGAATCATTTCGACGGCATAAAACTGGGCTGCTTTCGGTGAAATTTTTTGATACCTCGTCAACAAATTGTACAGGTCGCCGCCCTGGAGAAATTCCATGACGAGAAAAAGGTGACAGTTTGAGTGGAAAGCGTACGACAGTCGGCAGACAAAGTGATTCTGAAAAAAAAAGAAAAAAACATGGGTATTTTTTTCCTAACAATAAAAAAAACCCACGTTGAGTTCACCGAGAATGGCACGCTCAGTACGGGCATTTCGCAGATTGTTGACTTTTCTCGACAACATTTCCTTCGAAATCGCTTTGATCGCAAACATCTGTCCGACATTTGGGCCTGCAATCTTGGTAGCGAGAAAAACCTTGCCAAAGCCACCCGATCCAAGCAAAGCTCTCGGCGCAAAGTTTTCGAACGTTTCTTTGGATGACGGAGCCGAAAGGTAACTGAAAAAAAAATTGAACATTTTATTCAGTATAAAATATATTTTTACGATTATTTTTTTTACTTTTAGCACGAAAACGAAAAGTAATACCCTTGTTATAAAATTACAGTACTTTTACGATACTTCTGCACAACTTTCAGCACGGAAACGAAAAGTAATATAATCGCTTTCAAATTACAGTATTCTTACGACACTTTTGTACAACTTTTAGCACGAAAACGGTTCCGCTAACTCAAAGCAAAGTCCTTTCATTGATTTTTTGTCGCAAGACCTCAAATTACAGTGTTTTACCATCAGTTTTTTTCCATCTTTGAGCACGAAAACGATCCAACTCACCTAGAAGGAGGTAAAAAAGCGAATTGCTCGATGACAGACGATATGACCATGACTGCCGACGGTGATACGGTAGAAACGACGGTAAAAACCGATTACTTTGGCTGGAAAAGAGATCAAAACAGTGGGGAGGAGGAGAAAAATATGAACCCCAACACGCGCAATGACAACGACAGTGAAAAAAAAAGATGACGATGCTGATGACGGGCCGTCGACGTTGCGATGGTCAATTTTCGTGGCCTAGGAGAACGGAACGCAAAAAAAATGACTTTCACTCAAAAACATGCAGCAGCAGCGGACAGCGAATAGCTCTGATTCGTGTGGTGACGTTTGTTTTTGCTTTTTTTGCTTCTGCGCCATTTTAGGGGTCAATTTTTTTTGTTTTTTACGGTAGTCAAAAATCGTTATTGCACGTCGATCATTTTTGGGGGATGTTTTTTTTCTTCGACATCGTAGGCCCCGAAAAAAAGAGATGAAAGAAGAAATTCGTTGTTCTGATCAGAACTGAAGGTCACTTTTCACTTTTTTTGCACCAATTTCGTCTTCGTGGGAATCCTTGGCAAAGTGCGCTCAACGAACTCTGTTTCGGGAAAAAATATTTTGCATTGTAAAAAATCCTGTTTTTTGAGTTCTCAATAATTTTCCCTGCGGCATGCAAAACAGCGTGCTAGGATCTTTTTTGTGCCGATGTCGGCCTCTGTTATCGGCACAGAGGTTCAAGCGTCGCATGCCACTGGATCTGTCACGGACGGCGCTCAACATCGAGCATCCAGCAGTCCGGGATGTCGTCGATCAGCTTGAAGCCCGCAACTTTGTCCACCGCATCACGCCTGCCGATCCATCTAGGGCCATTGAACCCCGATCGTATACCGTGACATCCAGACGCGTTGGACTCGTTGGCATCAAGATTGGCATGCAGCCGATGTGGCTCAACGACGGCACCCGTGTTCTGTCAACCCTCATCCACTGCCCAAATGCAACGGTGCAGGGCGTTGTCGATCCTGACACGTGGTACAAATACAGTCCGACCGGCAAACGCAAGGCTTTTGGTCGCTACGGACCTCATTACAAGGTGAGTCTTTCCTTTGCGATTATTTTGGGGTAAAATACGGTTGTTTATGATTTCAGATCACCGTAAACATTGAATTGGGCGGAAAAACTCATTTTGGCAGTTTTCTGGTCTCTGAAGACGGATTGCTGGATCCGGGAACCCGACTTTCGGTTCAGCACTTCAATATCGATCAGTTTGTCAACGTTTCGGGCCGAACGGTCGATTGGGGCTTCCAGGGCGGCATGCATCGATGGGGAATGCGTGGTCTACCGGCTATCAGGTTGGTTTTGGGGTTTTATTATGCTTTGATACATCTTTTTACACGAAAACAAAAAGAAACGTATTGCGCCGATGTTACTTTGGCTGGAAAAGATCAAAAGTAACACAAAAGTATCGTTTTCGTGCTAAAAGTTGAAATACTGGTGATAAAATACTGTATTAGGAGATGGAATGTGTTACTTTTCGTTTTCGTGCTAAAAGTTGTACAATAGTATTATAAAAGTACTGTAATTTGATAACGAGTGTATTACTTTTCGTTTTCGTGCTAAAAGTTGTACAAAAGTGTCGTAAAAGTACTGTACTTTGAGAACGAACGTATTACTTTTGGTGTTTTTAAACAAACATGATTTTTAGGGTTTACATTTGGGGTAAATTATACTTTTTTTGACTATTGTTCGATCTATTTTATTACTACTACCCATTTTAGGACAACAAAAGCCCATCGTCGCATCGGTTCGATCGGATCGAAAGGCGACGCCCGAGTCTGGCCCGGCAAGCGAATGCCAGGGCACATGGGCTACGAATGGCGTCAGGTGACCGGGCTTCAGGTGCTGCGACTCAATCCCCTCGAAGACGTCATCTACGTGAAAGGCAGCGTCCCCGGCGACATTGGTGAAATTGTGCTCATCACGGATTGCTTCAACGAAGAAAAACGCAACATGGATGTGCCCTTCCCGACCGTCGCCAATGACATCCAGGAGGCTGAAGAAAAGACAGAATCCGCGCCGTCTGGTCATTTGTACTTTGATCAGACTGATCCGAAAATTGGCAAACTTTTGCAGTACGCGCCAGATTTGCAGGAGCAGGATTCGGTCGAACTCAGGACTCCAATCAGCAGCGTGACGTCAGCGGATATCTACTCGCCTCAAGTCTTCCGAATGTCGCAGCCGTCTATCGTCTATACCGAGGCGGATGAGACAAAGTCCGCTGCCAGGGACAAGATGAGGGCCAAGATCGCCAAAGTCAAGAAATAAGTTTTTTAATTTTTTGTAGCGCTGTTTTGTTGTTTGTTGTGTGCAGTAAATAGGACTAAACGAAAAAAAACTGGCTACACAATGATATAAACATTTTGCATGGATTGAAAGATTTTGTACATGTTCAAATGTTTTGAGCCAAAGTTGTAACCCCTCTTAAGAAAATCTAAAAACCGCAACATTCGATTTTTGCCGGATTCTGGAGATACAGCTTCAGAAGTGTTTTTCATAAAATAATTTTTCCTGAGCTTCGTTGTTTCCAAAAAAAACCCAAAAATTTTTTACATGGGTTTTGGGTGACGAGGATAGGCGCAGCCGTGGCGTCGGCCTAAAAATTTCGGACGGTAGGCTGATGCTTATGATTCTGGAATTTTGATAAGGTTGGTTATTAAAATGAAGGATTTATTATGATTCAAGAAAAATTTATGGCAATTAATGGTAAAAATCATAAAATAAACCATACAATTTATTATTTATAAAAAAAGTGTTGAGCGACGATAAACCGTTTTTTCAACAATTTGAGTTTTGACTTTTAAAGTTTATTACAGAGTACACATCAAAAAATTACTTATTTATAAATATGTAAATGTTTGAATAATGTTTTAATTTTAATCAAAGTGCATGAAAAAGATTTTGTTGATTATTGATCGATACTTTTGATTAACTCAAGAACTTCGTCGTGGATTAGCTGAACCGGCAAAGGACAGATTCGGCGATGGGCGTCGAAGCAGTCAGTCGTCTGACAAAAAGCGTTGCACTTGGAGCAAATGAATGGTTTGGATTCCCGAGATGGCTTGAAACACAAAGAACGTTCGCCTTTGCGCAGGCAGATGGGACAGTGTCGTTTCTGGCATTGGGAAGGGTATGGTTCAAACCCAAAGCATTTGTAGCAAACCAATTTCTAAAGTAACAAGTACAGGGGAAAATGCAGAAGTGTAAAACTTACGTTATTTTTAGAACGAGGAGAAACAGGAAAAAATCGTTGGGATACCGAATCGTAAATTAACAGATGGCGGCGGTATAGTGGTATAACCTCAGGAAGATTGGTTAAAATGACGCGAAGCGATGTGTCCAGAATAACAAAAAGATCTTCATCAAAAGAATGGATAACCTGGTCGACATCGGTAAGCGCCAATGGATACTGCGTGGTAGTTGGCAACTTTGCATTGGACAATAAATTATTTTTCCAGCGATCAATATCAGCATCAGATGGTGTCCGAACGTATTTTCCCCAATTAGAACTCGCAGCTGCGTGAAAGAAATTCTGCTGATCAGGAATACGTTTATATTCGTCAAAATACTTTTCGGCGTACTTTTTGACAGTTTGAACAGTGCTGCTAAGAATTTCAGCCGGCGGGAGGGGTGCTTCTGGCTCAACTTCCTCTTCCACGACCACTTCGACGTCAGCGATGGCAGGTAGCTCAGCGGTCTTTTCTTCGTATTCGTGGATTATGTTGGCAATGCGCTCCTTCCGTTCACCTTCCAAGGTATCGATTTTCTTATCTATTTCGACGTTGACGCTTTCGATGCGTCCGGCCATTTCCTTGGTGTACGTTGACAGTAGTTTTTGACGTTGTGTCAATGCATGCATTTCGTCAACAAACCCGATATAAGCATCGGAACCTACTGCGACCTTTGACATTTGTTCTAAAAAAATGAAAATTTTTTATAAATTTGGTTAAAAACGTGAAAAATTCACTGTAAATTCTTGCAAGGGCAGCATTTATTGCTTTGATTGTGGAAGGCAGCAACGACATGATAAGAGGACAACGACGACTCAAAGGTGTGGGGACACTACGGTCGCCCTGCCCAAGTACGCGCTCGGGCTGTGCCTTCGCTCAGACCGCAATACCACTTGCGGTGGCCGGCCTCGTTGCTTCTCGGACCGCAAATACCAATTTGCGGGAGTAGCCCTCGTAGCTCTTGCCGCAATACTGCGTGCTAGAGTTCTGGATCAGGGGGAGGTTTGAATCTTGACTCACCTGCTGCTCCTAGGACTTGCGGGTCTTTGGAGACTCTCGATCTTCCTCAGACGCGCCTGTCTTCGGTAGCTAGCAGGCCTTCAGACTTCTCTGCCGCTCTAGCCCTGATGTCCAACTCCGCAGGCTTCGCCTTAGGAGCCGCCTTTCTTGCTAATACCAACAATAGTCGCAAGGAGCGTTTACGCCGAAGTAAACCTGTAGTTTATTCGGCCAACAACAAAATCGATACACTGTACACAATACACGAACCAGGAGAACAGCCTGCCTTGGTCGTGGGGTGGATGAAGATTCCAACTGAACATAATGAACTAAAGTGGACCTGCTTAAATAAGGCAGGTCAGGGGCGGAGAAAAGGTAGATAAGCAGGGGGTTGCTCTGGAGCTGCTGCCGCGCAGTAGGGGCACCGCGCCGCGCTTGACCATGAGCCTCCGGGGTCTGGGAACCATGGGCGTCTGCTAGCTGGGTCAACTCGCGCAGGCAGAGCAGAGAAAGCGCTCGCGATAGCGCAGCCATCGCGACAAAGGTGAAAAGCAGGTATCACTGAGAAAAATAGCGTAAAACGCTTCCATTTATGCAAACACGGTAAAATAGGGGCGGTGCTACCGGCATTGCAGTGTGGCACCGCCTCTGATTCTGCCTCGCTCTGCTTCTGCTTCTAACTTTGAATTAAAAAAGGTATAATTTTGACATCTGTTTGCAAAAATCGCAAAAAAAACGCATTTATTTAATTTAGTCATTGTGTAGAGCTATAATTAATTGACAATTTCCAAATAACAACAGTTGTAAAATTAATTTACATCAATGATGTAGCCAAAATTTTTAAAATGTGTTTTTTTTACTGTGAATATTTTAAAGATAAATAAATTATAAATTTTTATAACATTGCTATTGTTTTTAACATAAATTACCACCTGTTACCAGAAATATAGTTTATGTAAAAGTGCTTTAAAATTTATGGCATTTACGATTCTGAAAATAAAGTTCTGATTTGTACATTGTGATCAAAGGTAGCACACACGCGTATGCATACGCATTGTGATTTTCCTTCGAATTTCGATATTCCGTTTATAAGCCATAGCTTTGACTGAATTATGTATTGCGCAATTTCGTTGTTCCGGATTTTCGATATTAGATGCGCCGGGATCTCCAAAAAGGTTATCGCCCGTCTTCGGTCTCCAGATTGTGCCCATGGTCATGTCCCAGACGAGAAATCTTTTCCGACGAGGCGGTTGTCGTCGAGCGGAAGTTTGACGAGCTGGACGTCAGTTTCGAACGTCAGTTTGTACGCAAAAAAAAAAAATACGCAAAATCTTCGGATAAATAACGCATGTCGCTGCAAACAATATTTCGGACAAGCCTAATCATCTCCAGATGACCGCAAAGATAACGTACAAAAATTGGGTTGAGGACGTTTTTTTGAACATGACTCCTGTTACGAGCGCGCACGTCTTTTTCGTCCAGTGAGGCAAAAAAGAGGCTTATACCTCATTAGACGTCTCAAAAGATGGACTATCCGATTCCGGCTTCAAAACTTCCCGTGGAGTTTTCTCCCGGACGCCGCAGCCAATTTTTGACGGTAAATACAGGTAAATCGACGAAAATCAATTTTTTCAAAAAAGTCAGGCGTTTTTTGAGAAAACCAAATACACCAGTCGATTTATCGTGCCAAGATACCCCTGTATGCCAAAAATCAGATTTTTAGAAGTAGTTTGAAAATTTGACGTCGAAACAGTCGAGAAGCCCTAGCTCCAGAATCCGGCATCTGAAAACTTTATTAAGGCCCGTTTGGAACTTTCCATACAATGCCCCCCTACAACTTGGGCACAAAAAATTTGAAGGTGTAAATTAGCTGGGTCGCGGCAGTCAGGCGCTACTCAGACTTTGCAAATTCATGTTTATTCGGGTTTTAGAATTTTAACAGGTACCAATTGAAAATCAGAAATAAAAATAAATCACATAGCAGATCTGCAGATCGTGGTCATCGTTTCAGCGTCGGTCGCTTTGCAAAAGAACATTCACAAATGCTTGTTTGGAGTCCTTGGTTTTTGAGCAGGTCGCTTTTTTAAGCGGCTTTGCGTTATCAATCAATAAATGATCTTGGCTTGATTGAATCTAGCAAACATTGCTGACTTATTTTATCGCGACTTTTTAGTTGCTATCCTTATCACAAGCAATCCTTCAGAAAGCTTGTGATTGACGGACACCGACGAACTTTGCTTTTTCAGTTTTTACACTGATCAATGTGATTTTGATGCGGGCTGCTACGCTTCAGACACATTGCGTGCATTTCGTGACAAATTTGGAAGATCCGTTTTGTTTTTTGTTTTGTTTTGTTTGCATTTATGTTTCACGAGTTTTGGTATATTTTTCATTTTTCGTTTTAATTTTTAAGCAATAACCATGCCGAGTTCTTACGTAAACTGCTGCCACGCTGAAAAGTTCACGGAGCCCCTTTCAACACCGACGCATATCGTCGAGTTTGCATTTGACTCCCAAAATAACAGAATCACACTTAGCAGCGACGGTATCAGATACCTCGACGAAGATTTTGTCCGCACTTATCCCTTTTCTTTGATCGACCTCAAAACCGGATTCAAAGAGTCCGAAGTCGACATGCGCGTTTCTTACCTCCAAAAAACGCTGCTCCTCATCCAGAAAATCAGCAATGGGAATCGCAATCTCCGGGAGATTCTGAGGGGTGCCGATGTCGTCGTAAACATGGACACGCTTCTGGTGATGGCTTCTTCGTGGCAAAATGTAAACAAAGGCGAGATTTTGGCTCGTTTCTCACAGCGAAAACATTTATTTGTGTTTTTAGTGGATCACGGATGGAAATTCAAGGCAAAAATACACCAGGGCATTGTATTCGTCGACGTGATTGAAACGCATGATTTTACCGGTCCGGCTGCCACCGTGAAGGACTACAACATCAAACGCGCCAAGTATTGCACAAACGCGTTCAAAAGCATCGTAATGAAGCCTATATACCAACTTTTTTCACCTGTCTCTGAACACGTGCAAACGCACTCTGCATTTACATTCCAGCTGCCATCGACCAAGAGTTACCCGTCTTTAAAGTACTTTTATGCTTCTGAAGTCGACGGCAAGGACAGGAGTAAGTGCATCTGTGAACCGTTAAAATCACTCAAAATTCTTAGGTGGAAAGTATGTCGTTGTGAAATCAGTACCCATGGGAAACGGTCAAAATAACAATCCTATCTTTGAGAATCTGAACGTGAGTTTTGATTCTCGCGCACTCAATTTTTAATAAAATATTTTTTGCAGAACTCTTTAAAAAGAATAAACGTTCACTCTAACTTTGACCTCAAAGTAGCTTTGTGGTATTATCAGTCAACTTTTATCAATTCTAATAAAATAGTTGTTGGACTCAAGAATGAATATATCTTAACTGGCATCGAAGTCATCGACCGCGAAGAAATGCGCCGGGATCTCGGCCGAAGCTTTTCTCCCGTCTTTGGTCTCCAGATCGTGCACATGGTCATGTCCCAGACGAGAAATATTCTCCTCGCCAATCCCGGCAAGGCAGTTGTCGTCGAGCGGAAATCCGACGAACTCGACGTCAGTTTCGACGTCGTGGACGCCGATTTGCACCCGGTGCTTTCTGAGGAGTTCAAAAAACTGTTTCCGGATGTGCTATGATATATGTTTGCCAAATAAAAACAAGCAACAATAGTGCCAATCGTTTAGTGCAATCGTTCAAATCACCAAGCGCTATTGCGCCATAGATAAATATCCACATTTATTTTGAAATAAATTTATGGCACATCGCCCAACTGCACACAAAAAAAAATCAAGCGAGGATAGCGGTATTGTGTTCGAAAAAAAAGCTGGAATCATTTTGCAAAGTTAGGGGATTTGACCGAACATTTACTTGCAATTTTATTATCACGACAGTCTATAACAAAAATTATAGACAGATTTTTTTTGGGCTAGTTGGAAAAAAACAAAACACTGCTTGTTGTTACGATTTTCGTTTCGAGACCATTCACGTTCAATCATTTCGTTCAGGGACCGTCCTTTTTTCGCTTCAGGACCCTATGCTCAGTTTTCGTTCTAGGACCTCATACTAATTTTCGCTTGAGGACCTAATATTCAATTTTCGTTCCGGAATCACGTGTGCAACCGTAAAATTTTCCAACCATTTCTTCTTTTTGACCGTCAATGCACTAAAAAATTTAGTACTCAAGTTGTCGCGCGACATCCGGTTCTTCCGTCTCCACGATCCACTTGTATTCCCGTGATTTTGAACGCTTGTTGAACCAACATTGTCTTTTTTCTTTCGATTGCTTTACATCACCATGACAACGATTATGACGTCTAGGGCTGAGGATTGAGGATTTAGGGGAAGGGGGGGGGGGCTGCTGTGTACATAAAGTCGGTGATAGGCACCCGAGCCAATCACGCGTACCGTAACGATGGGTTATTCTTTCGCGGACCGGAGTTACCACCAGTTATTGGCATTACGGGTGTCAAAAAAGAAGGGATTCGACTTGATCGCGGCAGAATCGCCGAGAACGCGTCGAGCGGCATAGCTTCCATGGTGCCGGGATGCGTGATCCCTGTGCGCATGGTGGTGACGTCTTTTGGGCTCGGTAGTCTCGTCGGCAGCAGGCTGGCATCTCCACTCGGAGATGCACCGACGTCCGTCAGTGTCACGGACGTAGCCGGGCTGACAGACGCAGCGTGGGTAATAGCACTTGGCGTGTCGCAGTTCGGAAGCCTGCTGGCAGTGCGGGGGACTGAAGAGGTTGTCGCAGCTGATCTCGCACTGCGGTTCCGGTCCGCATTTGGTGAATTCCTCGTGCGGACCGCAGTCGGCTGCCGATCTGATCTTACGGTAGTCCTAAACGATGCATTTTTTGTTATTTATTTAGAATTACGATAGGACGTAAATGTTTTTTTTAACATGAACGAATTTTATGAACACGCGCATAAAAATAAATAGTAAGTGCCCAAAAACATTTATGTTGAGCGTGTAAAAATCAACGTAAATGTTTACGATCCGTAAATGTTTATGTCTGTGGTTTGTGTATGACTCACCTTGCGATGATACCGACGAGCTCCGATTTCAGATGGGCCGAAGGTCAGGAAGATCAGTGCCGTTGCGAACAGAATATAACAAAGCTGCATTCTTAATTTATTTTTTTTTCGTTTGAAGACTAAAAAATAAAAAAAAACGTAAAAAAAACACCGTAAACCCCGGTTTTATCCCCCACGGATGGTTACGTCATGAACCTAAACCTGGGGGCAGGAATTGTTTACAAAAATAAGACATCCCACACACAATGAACCTGCACGTAAACCTCTTGCCCTTGCCCTTGCCCTTGCTCTTGCTGCTGCTCTTGAGCGTAACAACAGTCACAAGCAGCGTCAACCAGGGTGCTAGGATTAGCACTCTGGGTTGGCTGCAGATTCTACAGTTTCTTGGCCTGGCTATTGTTAGCCAAAAAAAAACGTAGGCGGAGGGAGGGTGCAAAAAGTGTGACTCAGCTCGGAAAATGTGATTCTACACACTTTTTTTTGTCAATTGTGAAAAATTTGACAATTTTTTTGCATTTTGTAGCAAAACCCAAGAAAAACCCCAAAAAAAGAACAAAAAATATCGTTTTAGGAAAAAAAAGGAAAAAAACTTATGTATCGTAAAAAACGTAACAAAATCCGGACAAAAAGTGTTACTTCTGTGTCAAAGGTTTCGCAACGAAAATTCCAAAACGATCGTATTCACCGTTTTTTACCCTAAAAAATCAGTTTTTTATACTTTTTTGATCAGTTTTTGGAAAATATACTTTTATCGTAGGATCAGTTTTCATCCGTCTAAAAACTCAAAAAAGTGCCCGTTCAATCGCCATGAAACATGAAAAACCTATTTTTAGCAGTCAAAAGTCAAAAAACCATGCATTTATAAAACATGACAACCCCAGAGGGGTATCAGATTTCACTCCACGTCCGTCTTCCGTCTGCTACCTGTCAGACAGGTGCAGGTGCCACGCGGGGCGTTAAAAGATCCTGACAACTTCTTGGCACAACCCTAGCAGCAATCCAATCATTGGTGCAGCACATCAGACTGAAGGGGCCGGGAGAGCCACCAGAGCCGCCGGGCTCAAGTGCGCGCCACTTGACAGGACAGCAATTTCCAGGGGGGGGAGGGAGCGGTGGTAGGAGAGGTGGATGACTCGTCCCACCTCGCGAAGTCTTCGGCCGCGGGCCTTCAGCCGCATTTAGCAGCGTGAGCCTGTTGTTTAACGACAACGACGCAGGGAAGGAGGAGAACAAGAGAGACGACCCGGACAGAAGAGGAAATCAGTCATGGAACGATGGGAATGTCTCCCGGCGATGTGTTGTCGTCAGCCGCGCTTATCATAAAAAAAAATTGAAGGCTGACAACAACCCTAAATATTTTAAGGACGTCAACGGGTTGGTTGGGTGATCGACCGTAAAAGGTGAGGGTATCAAAAAACGAATGCCGCATGCGGCTCATTTTACGGGTCGGGTAATGATAACTTCAGAATTCCCCAAAAAGTGCTCATGTCAGTGTTATCTATCAGCTGCCAACCTCATCGGTAACGTAAACAGTCTGATTGACAGTTGCCTAAAAAGCCAAAAAAATTGTTCAACGAAAAAAAATTATAAATCCGCTTTAATCATCAATTTTCATTCTTATCGGTTTACAGTCACAAAGCAAGATTCCACATGCTGGAATTTGAGCGTCTCAAAACCAACGGAAGTCACGTAGGGCAGGGCGTATCGGGCGTAGAGTTCCAAGATACCAGACCCTGCAGGTGAATCACGTGGAGGGTCTGACAGGCCAAGAATGGCGCGTAAAACGACCACAAGGGGCGGTTTTCGAGAATGGCACGCAGATGGGGTGCTGAAAGAACCAAAAATATCGTTTTAGGAAAAAAATATTGTAAAATCTATTTTTCGTAAAAAAGTAACAAAATCCAAACAAAAAATGTTACTTCTAGATTGTCAGTGGTTTCGCAACGAAAATTCCAAAACAATCGTTGATTCCTATCGTAAAATACTATTTTTTTAATGATTCACCATTGTTTACGCCAAAATTCTGTTTTTCTAACGTTTTGATCAATTTTCAAAATTATGACATTTTTGTTAAATTTTGATACCTCTGTCGGGTCGGAAAATATAAAAAAGGCCCAAAAAACGACAAAAAAGTATCGTTTTTGGAAAAAATATCGTAAAAATTATGTATCGTAAAAAAGTAACAAAATCCAAGCAAAAAATGTTACTTCTGGTGTTCATGGTTTCGGAACGAAAATTCCACAAAGGTCGATCGTAAATTTTTTATTTGTGAAAAATGATTCATCATTGTTTACCCCTAAAATCTGTTTTTTTAACGTTTTTATCAATTTTGAACAATAAAAAATCCTATCCAAAGATAAAAAAACGCGTGGCTAGCACACTCACTTCCCTGATCTTTCAACAAGTTACCCACCCGATTTTCGAGTGCTAAAACACATTCATTACATTCTTTTGCTGATTGATGCTCGTGCACTTTGTCAATTAGTAATGTCACGTTCCGTAATAACACCTGTACATTTTTTTGCAGATTCTCGAATGCAAAAAAAAAAATTCTTGCAAATATTATAACTCAGGAGGGGTCAATCAACCTAAAATATAAAAAAAAGTTTTAAAAAATCGGATTCTGGAGATTTGGCTTCAGATGTGTTTTCATAAAAATGAATGGCGCGTGCTTCGTTTCTAACCAAAAAATCTGAAAACTTGCTTACTGGGATTTCAGAGGACAGGGAATACGATGGCATACTCAAATTTAAAAAAAAACAACTGCAAGTATTTTTTATTGAATTCTGCCGTCACAAAATTCGGCTTTACCATGCCTAAAAAAATAAACACCCATTTTCATATATCCTATCTGAAAGAGCGATTTTTTTGGCTCGGAATGAAGTGCCCGTTAGAAAAACGTAGTGTCTGGAATCACCTTTTAGGTCACGATTTGTCGTCAAAACGACCAAAAAACCCCCTTTTTTGCGCGTGCGCGCGCGCGTGCGCACTTCCCGCCATTTTTTTGAGGGGGTTTTTGGTCGTTTTGACTACAAATCGGGACCTAAAAGTTGATTCCAGACACTACGTTTTTTTAACAGACACTTCATTCTGAGCCAAAAAAATCGCTCTTTCAGATAGGATATATGAAAATGGGTGTTTATTTTTTTAGGCATGGTAAAGCCGAATTTTGTGACGGCAAAATTCAATAAAAAATACTGGCAGTTGTTTTTTTTTAAATTTGAGTATGCCATCGTATTCCCTGTCCTCTGAAATCCCTGTAAACAAGTTTTCAGATTTTTTGGTTAGAAACGAAGCACGCGCCATTCGTTTTTATGAAAACGCATCTGAAGCCAAATCTCCAGAATCCGATTTTTTAAAAATCTAATATTGCGGTTATAGACTGCCCTTAGGGTCCTCCACAACTTAGACTCAAAACATTTGAAAGTGTAAAAATTGATGTGTCGGCCTCCTCCCCTTGTTGGTAAATCGGCTCGCAGACTGTCTATTAAAATTTAGATTTTTTTGCAAAAAAAATTTGCTCGTGACTGCAAAATGCGCGGTAAAACCCCAAAAATCAGTGAAAAGGTCCGGTTTTATAAAATCAGACAAAATTTATAAAAAGACACAAATTAGTGCAGTCAGACGAACATAACTCCCCCAAATCAGTGTCTAATGTGTTTTGTTGTTCATTGGTGCCTCGTTTTTTTTAACGATAAAAATCAAAGACCCGGGAATGTGACTTGCTCCAGTCGAGAAGCACCCAGAAAACGAAAAAAAAACCCCGCGGTGTTGTCCTTTTTCAACCCTGCCAAAAACATTCTCCCAGCCACAAAAATTCCATAAAGCAAAAAAACATCAAAAACCATGCTCACCTGATAAGCGTGACCTCCTTGAAACTGATGATTTTCTCTCGAAGATTCTGCGATGCCCTGGAATTCATCGCAATCACGAAACACTCGTAAGGCACTTTGTGTCCAGAATCCAGGGGATAGACGGTTTCATTGGCCTTCGTCACCTTCAGCCACGCTCCCCGGGTGACTTCTTCCACGTCCCAGGCTTCGAGAATTCTCGGGACAGCGGAGTGAACCGAAGGACTGTTTGTGAGCCAGAGAATTACAATTCCATTTTGAGAGAGCAGGGAGTCAACTGGGAGGTCCAGGAGATCGTCGTGCTCGAAGGTGGAATACGTCCGGCATCGTTTCACCGACCTGTTGGGCCAGGGAGGGTCCGCGACGAGGAAGTCAAATTTGAGGCCTTCTGGAAACGTTTGGAGTTAAAACAAATCAACGTGAAACCTATCCAAAAGGCACAAAAAAACATAAATCGTGCCAAAAAACAAAATGGCGCGCTTGAAAACAAAAAACTAGCGTTTTTTACTTGAAAAAGTCAAAAAACGAGATAAATTTTCCCAAATTGATAAAAAACATTTTTCGGATAAGAAAAAGAGAATAAACAACTTTTCAAAACTAAAAAAATAAAAAAACGTAAAAAAAACTGATTTTTCGGTAAAAAAACCTTATCAAAATACGATAAAAAGTATAACAACGGTTTTGGAATTTTCGTTCCGAAACCATTGACTTTGAAGTAACGTTTTTTGTTGGGATTTTGTTACTTTTTTACGATGCATAAGTTTTACGATATTTTTTCCTAAAACAATACGTTTTTGTAGTTTTTTGGGTTTTTAGACCCGGCACAGCAACAAAAATGCCATATTTTCCAAATTTGCTAAAAAAAAGAGGTTCAAAATAGTAAATAATTTTTCTAAAAGCCAAAATATTCTGAACACGTTTATAAAAATTTTTTTTGCTGGTTTATGAACCAATTTTGCTTTTTTTCTAACGTTTTTGTCAAGAAAATGTTTGTTTTTTTTGCACTCACCGAGATCAAAAGAACGGATAGCAGCAACGTGGCCTGGAACCAAGGTCGCCATCGGTGGAACCAGGTATTCGTGTTCTTGAATTCCAACTTTTACAAAACAGTCCCTTTCGTTCATCCAAGCAATCAGAGGTACCGTAACATCCATCTCGGATCCTTCATTCACCGTCTTGTAAGTCAACTTCTTCGTCGTCGATGGCTCATCTGCCGGAATGACGCCGCAGAAGTCAATCACAGCTCCGGCATTTGCCGCTGCCAGTCTCGCTTCTTCGTTGTTCCCGTATTTTTTTCCTGGATATTTTTCTTCCTTCTCGCTAACCCATTCGGAAAACTCTTGAAAAGCCACCGTAACTTGGGAAGTCATAGAATTCAGAAAATCCGTTGTATTCGATTTTTTACGTTTTCTTCGTTTTTCGGTCGATTTTTCATCCGACCCCGCATTTTTGGTTTTGACCGCGGCCGCGACTTCAGAATCCATGAGAAAAGGTGTTTGGATATCGTAGAGCTCCGGTTTGATCCGGTAACCAGAAGACGACAAAATTTCATTCCAGAGATTTTCTTCGTCGATGAAAACAAACTTTTTTCCTCGATGCAGCCAAGATGGATAAATTTCGTCTTCGACCATGCCTAATATTTTTTTATTTTGGACCAAAAATTTATTAACCGCCAACGAAGCCAAACTTGGCATCAGATAAATATCGACCGAATGAAGTAAAAACATTTCAGTGCAATTATTATAATTTTCAATTCAAAAATTTATTACTTTTATAAATAATTTAAAAAAAATTAAGTATAATAATTTAATACAAAAATTGCATTGCGCACACCGAAAAATTCAGGACAACAAAATATTGACTACAAAAAACAAAGCAGCACCCGCAGCGACGACCAGAGCTTTGACGAAGCCAACCTTGCTCGGAGAATGCGGCATCTCGTTGGCGAGCATTTCAATGGTGGCCACGTGCACGAAGATTCCGGCAGCGAGGCCTTCTAGCACGAATCTAGTCGCCAGGGAGGGGACGTCGTCAAATGTGCCGATCTGAATAAAATCAAATAGAAAATGAAAAAAAAGGAAATTTTAAAAACGCATACAAAATAGAAAAAAAATATGAAATTGAAAAATTTGAAATTGAAAACAAACTTGATTGAAAACAAAAAAAATACTTTTTTTAACTCAAAAAATAATAAGTTAAAAACAATTGTTTTTTTTAAACTTAATAAAAAAATCAACAAAAACTAAATAAAAATAGAAACAATTTTATGGAATAAAATAAAAACGAATAACAAATTTAAAAAAAATAAAAAATTCATTTTTGCTTGAAAAAAACGAATTTTAATTAAAAAATTGAATTTTAAAAATCTAAAAAAATTGAAAAAAAATAAATCAACAAAAATGAAAAAAAAAACTGAATAAAAATGTTTTTTCTCATTTAACAACAAAAACCGTCCAAACTCACCGAATACATAATCGCCATGCCCAGAGGCAGAGAACACGACAAAAATAATATCGAGCCGACAGCCTTGCGAAGGGGGACGCGTTGTCGCACGAGATTCACCCCAAACGCGAACGAACAAAGCACTTCATGGAGCATGACCGAAAGCAGAAATTTCATAAACGCCGCAAATTCTCGCTGGGCGCCAAGAGCGATGCCCTCGAAGATCGAGTGAACCGCCAGAGCACCCAGGAGCACGACGTATTCCAGGGGAGAGGCGTCTGTCGGAAGTGCGTGGTGATGGTGGCCGTGACCATGTCCATGATCATCTGCCTCGTCTTCGGAAGCCGCCGGAAAAGACGCCGTCCCCCGGAACTGGATTTCATCGAGACTGTCGGAATCCGAATCCGAGAGTTGAACCAGGGGCTGTGACTGATGATCCGAGTGCTTTCTCCGATGGTGGTAGTGTGCTTCAGCGCCGGAACCGCCCAACCCGTCGTTATCGGACAGCGCCGAGTGATCGTGTTTTTTTGGCATAAAAATAAATACAGCCTAAAAAAATTCACACTTTGCCAACAAGCCACAGAACAATCTGGAAATTTTCACGAAATTTTGTCCAAAAAGTAGTTTTTACGATGAAAAGTTTTTACCGTAAAATTTCCTGCCTGTGGCATGATCTGACAGAATTACGGTTGCCGAAAATCGCGTTTCTGCCATTTTTGACGTTTTTTGGAACATTGCAGCTAAAAAAGTACGGTATTTCCAAAGCCAGGATACGTATTGATTGACGCCATTCTTGTTGGAGAATCCAAGAAAAATATAAAAATATTGGGCTACCACCTTGACAAATGCCGAAACAAATGTTTTCATTGTGAGCATTTTTATATGCAATTTTCAGCATTTTTCAAGGTGATAACCCAACATTTTTATATTTTTCTCAGATTTTCCATCAAAAATCACGTCGATCAATTTGTATGCTGGCTTTGAAAATACCGTAGTTTTTTAGATACAACGTGCCAGAAATCGTCAAAAATGACAAAAACGCGATTTCAGGCAACCGTAACTCTGCCATATCATTTCTCAAGTAGCTAAATTTTACAGTAAAATTTTTTTCATGGTAAATGCTACTTTTTGACAAAATTTCACAAAACAGAAAAAAAAACCAACCTGTTCAAAGAACAAAATAAGTAAAAATCCCGCAAGAATGACAAAATGAGTCCTCAAAAAAGGATACGGTCCAGCGCCATGATGGTGCAATTGATGCAAGTCTTCTGTGGTGACGTTGAGCAGTTCAAACAGCCTTCGTTCCTGGACTGCAACGTGTGGAATGAGCCCGAGGAAACAGGTCCCCAAAAAAATGCCTGCGGCAAAGCAGTTGGACAGAGAAATGCCGGTGAGTCGGGTGCCATCGTCGCCGTGGTGGGCATGTCCACCGCCGCCGCTGCTGCTGCCTCGCTGGAGACCCACGTAGGGCAGAAACGACGCGACGACGAGAATCGCGGTTGACAGAGCGACCGCGCTCCACTCGATAATCATGCTTGGCGGCACCGAGGCATCTATTACCTGTACAGGTAAAAAACGTAAAATACCCAAAAAAACAAAAAAATCAGGTAACTTTGACAGAATTCAACTGTCTAAAAATTTTTGCCATCGATCAAAAAAATTCAATAAATTCAACGTCAAAAACTCAACAAAAAACGATATTTCAGACGAACCAACAAGAATAAAAATCATGGCCAAAGCCGAGGTCAGAAATGGATCAGCGCTTCTTTCTGCCACCTTTGCCGCCCTTCGGACGACCCATGTTGGCGCGTTTCCCGGCCTTCCGGCCGATATCGTTGACGCTCTCCGCGGTATTGCGTTTCCAGCCGCGTTTCCTGCCTCCGAGGCCGAATTTTTGGTTTCGCGACGTGCGATTCATCTTTCCCTTGCCAGGAGCGCCTTTACGGCCTTTTTTGGCTGGCATCTGAAAATTTAAAATATTGGATACACCAAAGCCTGAATTTTGTATAGCCCGAAACCAAAGAAAATCCCTCAAAGTTTCAAAAAGTTGAAATATTTCAAAAAATTCATAAAAAAAACATATTATTTGTGTAAGAAACGGTATATTATGTTTCAAAAACTAAAATACCGTTTCTTACGAGAAAAAAGTAACGTTCGTGTTAGAATTTTCGTTGCGAAACTTTTGACACAAAAGTAACATCTTTTGTTGGGATTTTGTTACTTTTTCACGATGCATAATTTTTACGATATTTTTTGTCCTTTTTTTGGGGTTTCTCATCAATTTTCGCAAGTTTTTTTAACAAAAAGGGTCTATTTTGTGGATTTTTAGTCCATTTTAGGCCTAAAAACTCACGTCATCAGCATCGTCAGCAAGCATGGACTGAGCGTTGTTGAGCATGGCCTCGAGCTGTCCCTTCATGCCCTTCTTGTGCTTCTTGACGGCATCGTGGAACTGGCGCTTCTCCTTGGATTTCTGTTCTTCGGTCTCCTTCTGCACCTTGACAGCAAACTTTTTCTCCGCTCGGACGCGCCGGACAGAATCCCGGCGCTCGGCTTCCTTCTGACGCTTCAGGAGGATGTTCCGGACGCGCTGCATGTGCTTGTCGGATTTTTCCATCTCGGCAAAGTAGTCTACAGGGCGGAAGACGGGCGCATCCAGGGAACGGAGCTTTTCAACGGCTTTCTGGGCTCCGTCGACGGCTTGTTTGTAGCTGAAAAGGAAAAACAGTAAAAAAACATTTTAGGGAAAAAATAGAAAAAATATGGCAGAAAATTTATATTTAGGGTTAAAAATGGGAAAAAACTGGTGGAAAATTTTGAGTTTGCAGTTAAAAAGTGAAAAAAAAACTCACAACAAACCCTCGCGATCAAAATCATCGTCGACATGTTTGTCAAAAACGAGATTTGCTGCCGCGACGACGTCCACGGATGCGAGCCAGTTTTCTTCGACTGGAATGCTCGCGAGACGAGCTTTGATCTCGTCGACCTTGTTGATGGGAACGGGGAGCTTCCGCTGACGCATTGGCTGCTCCGAGTCGACCAGGCCCGCGTCGATTGCGATCTGCATCTAAAAAAAACAAAACAAAAAATGTTTTGTATAAAAAACAAAAAAAAAGTATAAAAACCCCAAAAAAAGCCCACCTCTTCATCAGAATCATCATCCGACTCGTCATCATAATCATCCTTGACGCCACCACGCGGAAACTTTTTTCCCGAATCAGAAATGACAAATGACCTCGGATCGAGTCCTTCAAACTGTTCATCATCGTCGTCGTCATCGTCGGTGGAAACTTCCTCCTCCATCGACGGATCAAATTTGACCCTCTTCGGCAGATCGACTTCGAGCTCTTCGTCGCTGTCACTCGGAATGGATTCTACTTCAAATTCGTTTTCGACGGTTTCGCCAACGGGAAGAGCGCGCTTTGTCGCCTGGAAAATAAATAAATCAAAAAATTCATCGTAAACCAGCAAAAAAAACTAAACTAGCAAAAAAAATTACCTTTCCAGGAGGCCGAAATGACTGTCGGGCACCTTTGCGAGTGTTCATCGTCAGTGAAGGATGCTAGAAATTAGTGAAGCAGCTTTTTGCAAAAAAAACAGCACTAAAAACGCGTCAAAAAAGCTGGCATGTGTTGGATGGGTCCGGTAATCGTGCGAAAAAAAATTTGTGCGTTCAGCGCGTTTTGCCAAGAAAAATTTTGTATCGTAAAATCGTAAATTTAGGAAAATTGGTGTTTCTTACACAAAAATCGGTTCTTTAACGTTTTTTTTTATTACTTTTGGCAAATGTGATATTTTTTAACATTCTGTAGCCTGTGCCGGACCGGAAAATCCAATGAAGTCTACAAATGCAACAAAAAGTATCGTTTTAGGAAAATATATCGTAACACTTTTTGTGTCGTAAAAAAGTAACAAAATTCAAGCAACGTTATTTCTGTGTCGCAAAAAACGAGTTACGATCTTGGAGGGGCGAACAGCCGTTTTTTTGTTCTCGAACGAAAATGAACATTTTGTTAATTTTGTTCGAGAAATCGAACGAACGCGAACATTTTTGTCAGTGTTCGCGAACGAACACGAACGAACAATGAACAGATTTTTAGCATATTTTATACAAAATTTTGTCCAAACTGGGCCTAAAAACGTAAACTTCGGTACTATGCGTTTTCACGTTTTTGGTGACAGTTTTCCTACACTTTTTATTGCCGAAGGCAATTGACACTATTTGCCATTTTTTGGACAAATAACATCAATTTCGGCATCATTAAACTGATTTTACCTAAATTTTTGTTCGTTTTATCTGTTCGGAAAATTTATCTTTGTTCGCGAACAATTCGAACAAGCAAATTTGTTCTCGAACGAACACGAACGCAAAAATTTGAATTTGTTCGCGAACACTGGCAAAAATGTTCGCTTTCGTTCGAGAACAAAAAAAAAACGGTTGTTCGCCCATCCCTGGTTACGATATTTCCCCCCAAAAAACCACAATTTCATCAGTTTTTTTTCTTTTTTTATCAGTCCAGTTTTAATTTATGTATCTCTCAAAATCCACGTGCATGCATCTATTGTATGTACACAAAGGACAGATGCCAGAATGAATTCGCGTAGTGAAAAATATACGGTCAGTTGGGCGCTCTTCCCTTGCACTTGGCTTCCAGGAGGCTTTCATCAGTGATGTTTTTGACCTTTGGCTCGAAGAATGCCGCTTTGATAGGCACGGAGAGGGCTCTGTAGTACATGATTCGTTGATCTGTGAAAACGAGTGCCTTCCACATGATGATGAGGCAGAGCTGAGCGACGAGGGACTTTCGGCCGTTGAGCGCGTGCCAGCATCCGCTGATCATCATGGCGGTCGTCGAGCCATCGATAAAGATCTCAACCATGTCCCAGAACGAAAATCGGAATGCTGGCCATCTCCAGAGGGTGAATGGCTTGAGTTTCCAGGTTTTTCGGTAGGGAAATCTGCAAAATATCGCAATTTATGACAAAACAAAATATTTCATAGTTAGCCTAAAAAAAAAACTCACTTGCAAGTGAGGCACGTAAATTGCTGCTCGTAGGGTGCAACTTCGAGCCACTGCTTGAAGCACGCTTCGTGGACCCATTTGATCGTTCCATCACACCTGCATGGCCTCAGCCACGACTGTTCAACCTCCTTACCTGGTTCATCCGTGCAGAGACAAAATTTACACTGTCTTTCTGTGCTGCGTGTCCATGTGTCGTAGTCAAAGTCGTTGAAGGGTGCAGGTACGGATACGGGTTGTCTTGCCATTATTGTTGTTAGTACCGGCCTAAAAAACGCGTAAAAAAATTTTATATTTATATTTCTGAGCGTAATCAGCAGGTAAATTGTGCGCTGGTGGCCGCGTGGAAAGCGAAAAATAAACCAAACGTGATTGAAGTCAAGTTAACCAAAAATGCGTACAGCGACAACCTTTATCACAGAACAGGAAAAAAACAGAAGGAGACTCGCGAGTATAAATATAATATGGCAAATGAACCCGACCCCGTACAACAAGAAAACAAAAAAACCACCTGATAGCAGTGATAATTTGTGCCTCGAGTCAGAAAAAAATAATTTGTCCCCCCAAAAAAAAACAACGCGGCACACAAAAGGATCGTAAAACCAACCGTAAAATCGATCAAAAGTTATTAACGTAAAACTGCAGGCATAAAAAAACCGGAGATTATTATGAAAGGTGTTGACGCGAAAAAGAAAAAAAAAGAAGGAAAAAAGTTTTCGCGTGAAAAGCGAAGATCGAAGCGTCGACGACGAAGTGGAACACAATGCCAAAGCAAGACAAGTCGGTCGCAACATTCAACGTGTCCGCCGCCGAAGTCGACTGCTTTCTCCTTCCTTCGACGATTCTTCTTCCCTCGACGCAATAACAACTTTTTTTTGCGAGTGAGAGAGAGATCCGTGAATGCGTCGAGGGCTGTAAGAATGTTCATACCGGTGAGTTCACCTGTCTAAAATCCACCTAAAAATAAATCACACCATCCAATTTTTATTTTATTTTCAGACTGACAGCGACATTCGCTTCTCCGTGCCATCGACAGTCGAAGGAGGCGCTATCTGCGTTGCTGGAAACCGCGAAAAGACGCTTTTTGCCGTCCTGAGTCCATCTACCGTTTACATTTACCAGGCGAACGTAATCCAACTTTTTCCCACCCAAAAATCCCGAAAAACCCCACTTTTTTCAGCCTCAAATCGTTCTTTGCACTTTTCGACGCGACGATGACGAGGTCGTCGATCGCGGAAAATATGCGCGATGCATCTGGCGCCACGATTCAAAGGCGATCTGTGTTTTGGTTGGTTTTTATACGATTTTTTGCTCGTTAAAATCATTCAAAACTATTTTTTTCAGACAGACAATCACTGCTTGTACGTGTACGCCGTGGAAGTCTCCGACGATCAGGAGCCCTTCAATTTGCAAGGCCGTGAATCAACGACGAACGCGATTACGTCACCAGAAGCCTATTTCATGCGTCAGAAGCATCCTGTTGTTAGGGTATGGCTTACGGTCGTTGCGAGGATTGGAAGCGTCGCTACTTGGTGAGTTTACGGTTTTATAATTTTTTTTCGTCCATTTTTTTGGGCTCGTAGTCGAAACAAAAAAGTAGTCCATCTCCGCATTTTTTTGGCTCGGTCTATACAAGAAAACGTACCGTATAATGTATCTAAAACAATCGTAAATCTTTTCGAACAAAAATAAAAACGTAAAAAAAAATTTTTGATAAGAAACGATAAATAATTTTGATAAATAAAAAAATCTTATTTTACGATAAAAAGCAAACGATCAATTTAGAATTTTCGTTGCGAAACCATCGATTTGGAAGTAACATTTTATGCATGAATTTTGTTACTTTTTGTTCGATGCATAAGTTTTACGGTATTTTTTTCCTAAAACGATACTTTTTGTCGTTTTTTTGGGCTGTTTTGGATAAGATTTTTTTTACAAAATGCTAAAAACAGCAGGAATGTAGACCTAAAATTCATATTTTTTTAGTGTAACCTCGTTGAAAGACGACCTATTCGTCTGCCTGCAAGACGGATGGATCCATCGTATCACCTGGGTAGGCGAAGTGCGACAGGAGCTTTCGTTCAACATCCGAATCGTTCCCTTTTCCAACGATCAGCTGAACTCCAATTGTAAGTTTTGTATTTACCTAAATTTTTTACAGTCGTTTTTGGACTTTTTTAACCGACGTTTTTGATTTTTTTGGCTTTACCAAGTTTTTTGTGCCTAATTTTTTTCTTTTTCTCGATTTACCTAATTTTTTATTTTGTTTTTTTTTGATTTTGCCGAACAAAAAAGTTTTATGGTTTTTTACGTTTTCAGTTTCCAAGATATCGGATGCCACGGTGCACGTCGTCGACATCGTATACTGCCCTCTGGTCGGTGGCCTCTGTGTTGTCCTTTCCGACGGAAGAGCAGCGCTGCTATCATCTCAAAGTCGATTTGAGCCCGCTTCGATTGTCGGCATCTGGATGACCGGATTGAAGGACGCTGTTTGTTGCTCTGCGAACCACAAATTCAGACTCCTCTATTTTGGATGTCAAAAGTGAGTTTTACCACGAAAACTGTCAAAAAAAAAACCTAAAATGTTTTCAGCGGTGAAATAGCAGCCTACAACGTGGACGAAGACGCAAACGGCGCGATGATCCGTACTTTTCGAATCCAACTCTCCATCAAGGACGGCCAGGAACACCTTTCTCGTATATCCTCAGTCCGACAGGTACAATGCCTGCCCCAGGGCCTTGTATTCGCGGTTGTCTGGTCATCCCAGCCACCTTTGACCCCGGAAGAACGCCACCTGCCCCCGGTTATCGGTCTGTTCAGTCCCTTTGGCGCACAGTGGTGGAGCAGCCTCGAAGACGCCTCCGACCGTCTCTGCTCCGCCCCTGCGGATACCGTAGCCGTCGAATGGGGCGCTGAGGGTTTCCAGCTCTGGACTGTTTCCCCGGACACCGGACTAGGCCTCATCCGTCTCTGTCGCTCGCTGAGCGTCGGTCAACCGTCAACCGAGTGTCTCGACCGGATTGCACTCCTGACAGCGTCGTCGGTTATGGTAGCCCCAGCCGGAGAGAGGGAAAAGCTTGCGACCGCTCCACACTGCTACTGGAATGTCTATACCCCTCCGGACGATTATATATCCCTCAACTGGCCCCTGAGATTTGCGGCTCTGGATGACGACTGTTCTCGGGCTCTCGTCGTTGCCGGAAGCCGGGGATTCGCGTTTCACAACCTAAAATCCGGAAAATGGAGGTTGTTTAGAAACGAACATCAAGAACAGGCACTCTTCGTGACCGGTGGAGTGGCAGTCTTCCAGGACCATGTCATAGCTGTTGGCTGTGATTTCAACGCTGAGGAAGAAGGCATATTTATTTATTCTACCCAAAATCAAATCGATCACGCAACTGCGACAAAGTATTCCATTCCGAATAGGGTCATGTTTATCAACCTGAGAAACGATCACATGCTAACATTCGACGTTGCATCTGTGATTACGATTTACGTCTTTCGACAGGTTTCCGGCCCGGATAACACCCTAACCTGTAATGTTCAAAGATGCGCGGAAATTCGAATTCACGAACTTCTCCCCCATCCTACCTGTGTTATTTCAACGCAATTAACCGCGCTTAATTACCATTCTGAGGCTACGGCATTTTGTCATGGAATGGATTCGCTGCTCGTTAATATTAGCGGAAATTTGTACCTACTATTTCCTTTTCAAAGGGAAAGTTCCGGGTCCAGGGAGGGTAAAGGGGGGAGGATGTCTCCGCGGGAAGACGCTATCAACAGCTCAGGTCCCCCCGAGGGAGATGACGTCTTTCAACTCCACGTCCCAATGCAGATCGCGAGTAACGTAGAACGTGTCTGGATCCACGTGGGCAACAGACAGGTACCACACCTCAACAAGGCTGTATGGATCAACGCTGGGGTCAATAGCATGAAAGTATGGCTACCGTTATTCCATACCGATGCCTATGAGGGTCTAGGATCCCGGACGAATCTATCATCAACCAGGACTTTTATCTCGAAACGAATTATGCTGCCGATAGATTTGTCGCTCTATACGATAGCCATTGGACAGGATTGCCTAGCCTACGGTGTGGAATCTCTACCAACAGCGATAACAAGGGATTCAGATGCCAAACCCATCGTTTTGGTACACAATGTTATTCGTAGCTCCGAAGTCTTTGTTCATCGATTGCTCAGACAACTACTCAAACGGAATCTCGGCGTCTACGCCCTAGAAATAGCATCTTCTTGCCGACAGTTGCCCTACTTCAGTCACATCCTAGAACTCCTGCTTCACGATGTCCTAGACGAAGAAGCGACCAGCAAAGTTCCCCTACCCGACCCACTCCTACCGAGAATCGTGGCTTTTATCCACGAATTTCCAGAATATCTCGAAACTATCGTACACTGCACGAGAAAAACTGAACTCGCTTTCTGGAAGGTGCTCTTCGCGGTCAGCCACCATCCAAGAGACCTATTCCGAATGTGTCTGAAAGAAGATCAACTCGACACAGCGACGAGTTGTCTGATCATCCTCCAGGTCACGGAAAGCACAGTTGCGAGTGTTCAACACGCGACGATTCTCCTCGAAGAAGCGCTCAACAAACGCAGATGGCTCATTGCGAGGGATATTGTCAGGTTTCTGAATAGTATCGATAGCAATGACCTCGATGAGACCCCGGACAGTCCTATGCTGTTAAAATTAACGACAAAAGGCACAAAACAACCCCGGGTTCTGCCGAATGCAGCTTCGGATGACTATAACATCGTGCTCAACAGTATATCCGTTGAAACGCATGGACCGGTCAGACCGAGACACTCGCTATCCCAGCAGTCATCTGGACATTCTCCAAATGTCCCGACGAGCTTAGATTTGAGTGCGACGGCGACAGCGGTGGGATCTGGACTGAGATCGCCGACTGGAGATGGATCGAGTTTCCTACATTCGTTCAATACATTCAACCTATCCTCCGGGTCAGGTAGCATGATGCCTGCAGGGAGGATTCTGATCCCAGATCATCTCGCGCACATCTTATCCAATCACGCGGGGGTGCTAGTTGAGGATTTTGCCCTCCGGGACCTGGCAGCGTTCGCTTCACATCTGACATTCGATCTGGTGGACTTTATGCTCAGGACGCAGGGCTCATTCACGGCTCCGGCTTCAGAATTTCCCCTGATAATCATGAAACTCCACTCGCAATTTAAGTGGCCATATCCGGTGGTCGGGGATGTCGTTGACAAACTCATCGAACGAATCACCGCCGGGGACCTTACGCCGAGTGCTTCGGAGGGTAAGTACACTGCCTAAACGTTGATTTTACTATAAAAGTTTTTACCATGTAAAATTCACCTGCCTGAGGCATTTACTGGCAGACTTACTGCTGCCGGAAATCGCGTTTCTGCCACTTTTGACGATTTTTGGCACGTTGTAGCTAAAAAATTACGGCATTCCCAAAGCCAAGGTACATTTTGATCAAAGTGATTTTTGATGGAGAATCCGGGAAAAATATAAAAATGTAAGGATATCACCTTGAAAAATGCCGAAACAAATGTTGCCGTTGTGCCGCTTTTTTTCGGCGTTTTTCAAGGTAATAACCCTAAATTTTTGAATTTTTCTAAGAATCTTCATCAAAAATTCCTTCGATCATAATGTACCCCAGCTTTGGAAATGTCGTAGTTTTTTTAGCTATGACGTGCCAAAAATCGTCAAAAATGACAAAAACGTGATTTCTGGCAAACGTAACTCTGCCAGTAAATGTTTCAGGCAGGTGGATTTTACAGTAAAAACTTTTTATGGTAAAATAAACTTTTTGGCAAAAAAATTAAAATTTCACAAATATCACCTAATATATTCATTGTTAGCGCATATTTGACGTCATTTCAGACGAATCCGCAACTCCAGGCAAAGTCTCACGAAGGAGATCTTCATCTAGGCCCTCCTTTGACTGGAAAGTCTTTGAGAAACTCTGCGTCCGTTCGGCATCGTCGAAAGGCGTCGCTCAGGCCTCGGAGCCGGAAGTCAACTATCTCATCGACTGGCTCAGTCGAGGCCAGGCGCTCGAGTGGATCTACCTGGTGAGTACCCCAAAAACTGTTCAAACATAAATATTTCATTGTCAAACTTTTTTTCAGCTATCACTCATGCACCGGGACCTCAGCCCGATCCACGACATAATCGAGGGCAATCAACTCGAGAAACGACGGGTCGCTCTCTTTCTCAGACGAGTGACTGAAGGCACACAGGTTCTCCTACAATGGGCCAGGGACAGTTGGTGGGTTTTTTTTTACGAAAAACCCATAAAAATGAATAATTTTTACGCTTTAAATTTTCAGTCCGGCTTACGTGTCAATTTTGAAATTGTGTGCCAATTTTCTGGAGCATGCGAGTGATCAACTCAAGCTTCGACGCTTCTCCCATCAACCGGCGACAACAAATGGCACGGCTCATAAACAAAACGGTACTGTTCCGACGGGCCATAGCGACTGATGATGTGACACAGATCGGTCAGAAACTGCTCAACTCGTGTAACGAAGTTTTCAAAATTACTACAGAGGTACTAACTAATAAATTGATTGAAAAAGAGAGGAAAAAGGATTGAAGTGGAAGGAAAAGAAGAAACGATAGAAAAGTCAGAAACGACGTCAATCTGACGTTCAGTTTGCTTGACAAAAGGAGCAGATTTCTGACCGTGTGCACGATTTGGAGACCGAAAACTGGCGAAAAGCTTCGACTAAGATTCTAATATCGAAAATCGGAAACAAAAAAATTGTGCAATACATAATTGAGTCAAAGCTATGGCTTATAAACGAAATATCGAAATTCAAAGGAAAATCAAAATGCGTATGCATACGCGTGTGTGCTACCTTTGATCACAATGTACAAATCAGAACTTTATTTTCTGAATCGTAAATGCCATATATTTTCCCGCGAGTTTACATAAATTATATTTCTGGTAAAATGTAGTTATTTACATTAAAAACGACGACATCAGTGCCCCACAATGTTAAAAAAGCAATGTTAAAAATATTTATAATTTGTTTATCTGAAAAATATTCACGGTAAAATAAACACAAAAAACTTTCGGCTACTTCATTGATGTATGTTAATTTTACAACTTTTGTTCATTGGAAATTGCCAATTAATAATGGCTCTACACAATGACTAAATTAAATAAATGCGTTTTTATTTTTTTGCGATTTTTACAAACAGTTGTCAAAATTATATTTTTTTAATTCAAAGTTAGAAGCAGAAGCGAAACGAGGTGTCTCAGGATCAGAGGCGGCGCCACACCGCAACGCCGGTAGCACCGCCCCTCTCTCGCCGTGTTAGCATAAATGGAAGCGTTTTACGCTAGTTTTGTCAGTGATACCTGCTTTTCACCTCTAAGTCGTCGTCGTCCTCTTATCATGTCGTTGCTGCCTTCCACAATCAAAGCAATAAATGCTGCTCTTGCAAAAATAAATAGTGAGTGATTTTTTACGTTTGTAACGTCATTAATAAAAATTTTCATTTTTTAGAACGAATGTCGAAGGTCGCAGTGGATTCCAATGCTTATATCGGGTTTGTTGACCAATTGCATGCATTGACACAACGTCGAAAACTGCTGTCAACGTACACCGCGGAAATGGCCGGACGCATCGAAGGCGTCAACGTCGAAATAGATAAGAAAATCGATACCTTGGAAGGTGAACGGAAGGAGCGCATTGCCAACATAATCCACGAATACGAAGAAAAGACTGCCAAGCTACCTGCGATCGCTGACGTCGAAGTGGTCGTGGAAGAGGAAGCTGAGCCAGAAGCACCCCTCCCGCCGGCTGAAATTGATAACAGCACTGTTCAAACTGTCAAAAAGTACGCCGAAAAGTATTTTGACGAATATAAAGATATTCCTGATCAGCACAATTTCTTTCACGCAGCTGCGAGTTCTGCTTATGAAAAATACGTTTGGACACCATCTGATGCTACTATTGATTCATGGAAAAATGATTTATTGTCCGAAGCAAAGTTGCCAACAACCACGCAGTATCCATTGGCGCTTACCGATATCGACAGGATTATTCATTCTTGTAAGAAATATTGGCTTTTTGTAATTCTGGACACATCGCTTCGCGTCATTTTAACCAATCTTCCTGAGGTTATACCAACACCATACGACCGCCATCTGTTAATTTACGATTCGGTATCCCAACGATTTTTTCCTGTTTCTCAAATGTCTAAAAATAACGTAAGTTTTACACTTCTGCTTTTTCCCCTGTACTTGTTACTTTAGAAATTGGTTTGCTACAAATTCTTTGGATTTGAACCACGCCCCTGTAAGTGCCCGCAACGACACTGCCCCATCTGCCTGCGCCAAGGCAAACCTTTTTTGTGTTTCAAGCCATCTCCGGAATCCAAACCATTCATTTGCTCCAAGTGCTACGCTTTTTGTCAGACGACCGACTGCTTCGAAGCCCATCGCCGAATCTGCCCTCTGCCGGTTCAGCGAATTCACAACGAAGTTCTCGAGTTAATCAAAAGTATCGTTCAATAATCGGAAAAGTTTCCTTCGTGTACTTTGTTTTTGCGATTGCATCAAATTCATAGTTGTTTTTTTGGGAATCTTCTGCTGACGAATAAAAAACATTTATTTTACTAACTTCGGAGTCGGAAAGTTGTGAAGTCCTGAGGCATGTTTCTCTACTGCCCCCGGAAAGCTGCGTGGGCGAGGGAGGGGGATAGTTCGTGGTTAGAGCAGAGTTCAGCGACGGAAGTAAAATGTAAAAAACGGTAAAGAACACGGAAACGATAAATACCGTTGTTACCAGCGATGAGCGAACGTTCGTGTTCGTTCGCATACAAATTCAAATTTTTGAGTTCGTGTTCGAACAGATTTGCTTTGTTCGAGTTTGTTCGCGAACAAAGATAAATTTTCCAAACAGATAAAGCGAACAAAAATTTAGGTAAAATGATGCCGAAATTGATTTTATTTTTCAAAAATGGCAAAAAGTGTCAATTGCTTTCGGCAATAAAAAGTGTCGGAAAACTGTCGCCAAAAAAGTGAAAATGCATAAAACCGAAGTTTACGTTTTTATGCCCAGTTTGGACAAAATTTTGCATAGCATATGCTAAAAATCTGTTCGTTGTTCGTTCGCGAACAGTGACAAAAATGTTCGCGTTCGTTCGATTTTTTGAACAAAATTAAAAATTGTTCGTGTTTTGATCGTAAATAGAAATTTACGCGTAGACCCTCTTTCATATCTGCAATGTGCGACGAGTATCCACCCGGAAATTCCGGGTTCAGGTTCAACGCGCTTGCATGAAAAAAAAGCAAACAAAAGAGCCACAACTGGAATTATTTCCACCAGGCTCGTTTGTTTCATTTTCACGTCGCATCCCTATTCTGCGTGGCTTCCTTGTCTGTGGGCGACGGCGGCGACGAAATTGTTGGTATCAGGTTCTGTCGACGTACGCGTGTTACGTTAACTGCCAAAAATGAGCGATTGGGACAAGCTATCGGAAAAGCTCCGGCATCCGGACAATCCGATCGTCTTTTTTGACATGGCGGCTGGGGGAGCGCCGATTGGCACGATCAAAATGGAGCTTTTTGCGGACGTAGTGCCGAGGACGGCGGAAAACTTTCGGCAGCTTTGCACCGGGGAATTTAAACGAGATGGCGTCCCGGTAGGCTACAAGAATTCTCAGTTTCACCGCGTTATCAAGGATTTCATGATTCAGGGCGGCGATTTTGTCAATGTGAGTTTTTTTCTGTTTTAGGGGTTTTTTGGACGTTTTTGCCTTTTTTTTTAGGGTTTTTATGATTTTTTGGCACTATTACTCCATTTTTTTTCCAGGGCGACGGTACCGGGATGACCAGCATCTACGGCAGCAAATTTCAAGACGAAAACTTCAAATTGCAACACACGGAGCCGGGAATCCTGTCAATGGCGAACGCCGGGGCCAATACAAATGGCTGCCAATTTTTCATCACGTGTGCCAAGTGCGACTTTCTCGACGGCAAACACGTCGTCTTCGGTCGCGTGATCGATGGACTCATCACGGTTCGCAAGATCGAAAACGTCCCCACCGGCCAGAACAACAAGCCTAATCTTCCTATCGTAATCGAGCAGTGCGGCGAGCTTTGATTCACGAATAAATAGAATACGATCGATTACGTCCGATTTTCCACCGTTATCACCAACAATTTTTATGGGTACTTTGCGATCTGTTCTGTTCTTTTTCTCTTATCTTTTTTTTTATTGTTGTTTGTTGATTGTTTTTTTTTTATCCTGCATGCGAGAATATTTTTTTTTCTCTGGATTAATCGATTGTTGATGCTTTTACGTTTGTTGCCTTGGGCGGTATTTGTTTGCGGGTTCGTCGAACGAGAATCGATTTCCCCTTGCTACTTTATTTTTTTCTTTTTTTATATATATACGTATATTTTTATCGTACGAGAAACGTTACAGACATCAGTCAGTCTGGTTTTTCAGGGCGCCTCTGTTGCTCTTGCTCTGTTGCATGGCTGCGAGCACGTCCGACGTCGAGGCTTTCAAAGTCGTCCTGCTGGGCGAGGGCGCTGTCGGGAAGAGCTCTATTTTATTGAGGTACATCGAGAGCAAGTTTAACGACAAGCATATTTCTACTGTACAGGTAAGAGGTTTTTTTTGGGGTGGAACTCAAATTTTGACTCCAAAAAAGGGAACGTAAAACGTCGAAACATGTAACCAACTTTCGCTTCAAGAAAAAGTAAAACTTCGTTTCAAGACACTTTTTTAGGCATGAATTTTGAAAATTTTTGCGTTTTACGGTATTTTTTTATGTTTTGTTTTACAAAATTGGTTACGATATTTTTTTACTCTGCGCACGTTTGAATTTTGACGCCAAAAGGTTTGCGCTTCAACTTTCGTTTCAAGACACAATACGCTGAATTTAGGCGTAAAATTCGCGTTTACGATACATTTTACGTTTTTTTTTACAGAATTGATTACGATTTTACGTTTTTTACAGAATTGATCGTAATTTACGATATATTTATCTTTTTTTTTTTATTTTGCGGAATTTTCAACCCAAAAACACATCTAAAAACTGTGTTATTGCTTTTTTAGGCCTCTTTTGCAACCAAAAGGATATCAGTCGACGACAAAATAGTCGAACTCAACATCTGGGACACAGCAGGTCAGGAGAAGTACCATTCTCTAGGCCCGATCTACTACCGTGGCAGTCACTGTGCCATACTGGTCTACGATATCACGGATACCAGATCTTTCGAGCGAGTGGGTCGAACACTTTACACATTTTGCAAAATCAGTGCAAAATGAATCCTTTTAGACGCAAAATTGGGTACGGGAGCTGCAGGAAGTGCTAAAAGGCAAGGCGGCAGTTGTCATCGTCGGCAACAAACTCGATCTCGAGTCTTCACGCAACGTTTCCGAGACAGATGCCAGCGCGTACGCTGCATCCGTGGGCGCGGAGTACGCCGAGTGTTCTGCGAAGGAGAACGTCGGTATCGATGAGCTATTTACCCGCATCGCGAGACTCGTCATCGAGCGTGAACACAATCGCGCTGAAATCGAGAATTCAACCGGTGGCACGCTTCGACGAAGCAATTCGAGGCGCACGATTCAGGTCGTCGATGACACAGCGGATAGCCAGCAACAACGCTCTCGCAAATGTTGTTGAGTGGTTCATGAATTCGCCGCCTTCATCTCTTCGATGGCTGCTAATTTCCCCGGACTCACTCATGCCCTTCGAGGTTTTTGCAATCCGATTACGAGCACGTACGTGAATCATAACTAATCCTTCTAAATAATTGCCAGTTTCTAAAGAGTTTTTTTATTGGCGTAAAAAAGCAAACTGACGAGAAAAAAATGTAAAAATTGTAAAAAATTAATAAAGTACGAATCAAGAATTTCTTTCTGGAGTCAGTCTTCTCCCTCTTCAGGCGTTTTTATATTTATCTCCGCTTACCCTGTCGTTTGGGTTTTTGAGTTTTCGCCTGCCTTGTCGTTTGGGTGGTGGTCCTGGTTGGTGCGTCGCTCCTGGTTTGCGTCGCCGTCAAAGAGCACAATTTTGGTTATATCAGAGTTGTCGACCGAGCCAAAATTGTCGAGCCGAGCATTCGAGCGAGCGGCTCGGCTCGCTCGAACCGAGCATGGAAATTTTTCCACTCAATTTTCGCTTATAGAAAAAAAATTTTGCGGAAACAAAAACTACCCGCACTCGCATGAGAATCATAACGGAATTATAAGGCTTTGCACGCTAATGTGTTTTATTGTGATTCATTCGCACGCATGTAATTCATTGTGATCCGCAGCTCTAATTTAGTCATTGTTTTTTGCTGAATTTTGAATGCGAATAAAGGGGAAAATAGCTTAGATTTTTTTGCACTTCATTGTGATTCTTCATTTTCATTGTGCGTCTCATTTGATTCTAGCCGCCTTATAATTCCGTTATGATTCCGTTATGATTCTCATGCGAGTGCGGGATATTTTATAACAAAAAACGTGTTTGGAACAGTGTTGTCGGTTCTGAAAATTTTTCGGGTACCCGAACCGGAACCGAAATCCTGATTTTTCGGGTACTCGGAACCGGAACCGAAAATAAATTTTTTGGGTACTTGGAACCGGAACCGGAACCGAAAGTAGAAAATTCGGGTACCCGAATCGGAACTGGAACTTTTCAAACCGCGTACGAAACAAAATTTGAAGGAATTTCGTTACAAACGTGTTCAAAATGAAAAAAATTGCTTTGAAAATGAACTTAAAACCGATTTCTAAGCGCTTTTTTTTCACTCTGAAAGCTCGTTTTTTTCGTCTTTTGAACTCATTTTTAAAATCCGGGTACCCGAACCGGCATTTCGAGTACCCGGAACCGGAACCGAAAATGATTTTTTCGGGTACCCGGAACCGGAACTGAAAATAAATTTTTCGGGTATTCGACAACACTGGTTTGGAATTGTACAATTTAGCGTAAATTAACTACAAATATCATAGTTTTGACATAAAAAAAAGTTATTTTTCGTCATTTTTGGGTCATTTTTTAGGGTCAGGTCGGAATCCTCCGAACCGAGCATTCGAGCCGCTCGGCTCGCTCGAATGCTCGAAATGCTCGGCTCGGTCGACAACTCTGATTTATATTCTGCATAGTTATATTCTGCAACTGGCGCATGCACAATTCCAAATCCTTATTTGACTGAATTACTTTACTTTACTTTACTTTATTACTCTTACTCGTGCATAATTACTCATTACAAAATTAAAGAGACAGTGATGAGTATCGAGATTGCACGAAGAGGGCGCCGTCAATCGTAGCTACCTGCGTCACGTCGTAGTCCTTAGCAGGAGCGTTCTGGAAGGCCGCAAAGTCGTCGGTCCATCGCCTCGGAGGGTGGCCTGGCGGACGCTTGTTCTTTGGCGCGGTCGGAGGCACTGGCTGGTCTTGCGGATTCCAGTGGCTTAGGCGGGTTGCCCAGTTGTCCGTTGCTGTCTTCTTGGCGAACCTGACTTTGCGCAGCAGGGCCGTTGCGTACCAGTCCTTGAGCTTCGTGCGTTGACGGATGGAGTCCGACGGCAGCTTGAATTAACCTTGACAAATATTCCCCTCCTTCGAGTTCAACGCTAGTCTCCTTGCTAAAATAGAGTAACTTAAAAACACAAAATTGTAATTTAACTGGGGTTCTCCCAGGCATGAAGACGGGCCTAATTTTTAGGCTAAAAAATATCAACTAATAGCTATAAAAATGACATGAATTACTGGTGTTTGTATAAAATACCATGTTTTATATCCATGGGGACTAAATGTTGTTAAAAATAACCGAAATATTTTTCTTTATTTTTTACGTTATTTTAAATTAAAATTTAATTGCGGGCCAAAACGGGTTTTTCCTGGCCAACTGAAAAGTCACAGGCCCGCCCAAGCCCGGGCCGGGCCTGGCTTCGGCGGGCTATTTTCATGCCTGGGTTGTCCCGAAGTTTTTTACCTGATTTCCAAGTTTATGCCGATAAGCCAACTCCCGTACATTCTCCAGATTTCGTTGTTGAATTTTTTCAGCTTTGTAGAATACTCATCTCGTTCAGCAGCCAATTCTATATTTTGGTTACAGCGGTAGATGGGGGGGATGGTGACAATATGCATTGATTTAAATTTATCAGCATGATCACAATAGCTGACACCCACGATATCGTTGATATTACTATTTGAAATTAGTATACTTTTTTTAAAAAAACACAAGCAACGCAGCATCTCACAAATGTGAAGATTTTCGAAGGCATATTGTACTTTTATATCAAGACAGCCATATTTGGCAACTGTGTTCAGTTCATCCATGCTGCTGATAGCGATAGCGATCTACAACATACAACAAACTGAGTTATGGAAAAAAATTCGTGCAAGTGATTTACCATGAGGTTCATAAGAATGATGACAGCAACAATTTCGAATGCGAGAAGAAACAGGAGGGGAATCCAACCGCGGAGTTTAAGAATGTCGTTGGCATCGATTTCGCCCACCATCATGGCGGATATTTTAGTAAAAACCTGGAAATAGGACATCAATTCAGACGAGTTGGTCGTGGTGGAGTCGTTCCAATTGGACTCATCGGTACCGGTTTCCAATTGTTTATGCATAATCAATTGGAAACAAAAGGCAAAGCACGTGAGCGTCAGTATCCAGATAAAAACAGTGTTCAAGAAGGTGCGTAAAATAATTTGCAGCATTATCATGTACTTGCCGCAAAATGACATCCTCAGCACCCTCAGACACTTTATATAAGAAAAGAAGATTGCAAACACCATCACATTTTTCTGAAACGGCAGGGTGAACTTGGTCACTTGACTCCGATATTTACCTTTGTCTCAAAGTTGATATAGTCATCAGGAATCCACAAGAAAAGCACCAAGGAAGGGTAAAAAAAAATTGCAAAAAAGAAAGAAACGAAAGGTGAATTTGCATTTATCATGCACAACATAAACTCTTTTTTGATAGAGCGCCAATAATTAATTTCAGTTTTTTTAATTTTTGCCCGAATACAACTGTAACCGCAAAGAAAAACTGCTAAGAAGGTCCCGAAACCTGCAACGATTATGTTAGAAATCGTATACTGCTTTGTCTGAAGGTAAAAATAGAGCAATAAGGGAAACAATAAATTTGCCAATATTTCAATCGTGAAAATTCCTGCTGATTGTAATAGAATCTCGTTGACATAGTTCAGCACGGCAGGGTGCAAAATTAAGAGATTATCATCAGCTTCGTACAATTTTTCCAGATTACGCCAGTTAATCTGTATATTAGTGTAGTTGAATTTGTAAATGACTCTTTTATTTTTGCAGTCCTTGAAGATTTCCGTGTTATCATCGCAATCGGAAAGTGTTATGCTAAATCAGCAACGTGTGCTTTTTTAAAAAAAGCATTGCATACATACCCGGTGTCTTCTTCGTCTGTCGGTCTCTCGACGTCCTCAAGCCTCGAGTCAGATCTGAGCTCTTCCAGTTCCATTTTAAATAAAAAACGCAAATAAGGTGTGAAATACCGAAAAGGCGAAGAAGCGTGATTTATGCTTTTTGTAGGCAATCTGGAATTTCTCTGGACTAAAATCTATTATTTCCTCCGCTTCGCATCCAAAATGATATCAATGGAAATAAAAAGAACACGCGATCTCACGTTAGCAAATTATAAAAATAGGTTCCAACCAGGGTTTTTGACCGCTTTTGAGCGGGAGCGCAGCGAACGCACAAGTCTCCCGGATGCAATCTCCCGGGAGATTTCGCCACCCTGGTGCGATCGAAGCAAGCTCAAAAAATTTTAAATCAAAGGAGCAGGAGCAGAGCGAGCGGTAGAAAAGGAAAAAAATAGAGTAATTTGTGAGTACAAGTATACTTGTATACGTTTGAGACATCTCTAAAGATAAATGCAAAAACAAATGGTAGGTATACCTTAAATCGTAGTGTAACGGCTTCAATTTGGCGGCCTATCAGAATTTTAATCACACTCTTCTTGCCGAAAACTATGTCAATAATGACTCAGTACAACACTACTCTTCACCAGAATTACTCTTCACTACTCTGCGCCAGAACTGTTATCAATGAGTGTAAATGTGCAGATCTGTTGTCTTAACACCGGTGAGCATGCAGAAAACTTATGCATCAGATCAGTATAACTTGTTCTTTGATAAGATGTATTTACCGTTACACGGAGAATTCGAAACCAAGCTTGCGTCCCGTTAAAGTTAAGTTTGCGCCGGCCATTTGTAAACTTGCCATAAAAAGGACGCAAGCTTAACTCTGACTCGACGCAAGCTTAACGTATAGGCGTAAAATTTGCATATTAGGTAGCGTTCGTGCCCGGTTGTTATTTTGTGTTTTCCATCCCTATTGTGTCCCCTTGTGTCCACGTTTTCTCATTGCATCATTTTATGTGCTCAAATTAACAAAACAATCATCAAGTTAACAAAAAAAGACAAGAATAACGCCGGATCAACGGCTAACCATGGGTGCTGTTGTCGTCGATGTGCGGGTATGATCACCGGTGCCAGTTCCGTCGCGGACGCGTTCGTCGTCAAGCATTTTTGATTCAGCGGTATTTTCGTAATGATGATTCAGGGGCGCTTTTCATGATTCTGATTCCTGAAAAAATGTATAATCTTTTTGTTAAATGTACATAAAAACTTACAAACAAACCTCGAAGTTGTTTTGAATCATAAAAAGTAGTTGTTGGTAAAGAAGTGCTTCTCTCGGCAATCATCACTCCGCGCAACGTCGAAACTGATATCTAAAACGAAAAAAAACAACAGATAAAAAACAAAAGCTCGACACAAACGGACAAATGCGAACACTGACTGAAAACAAGAAAGAATTGAAACATGAATCGAATGCAAAATTTTTATCGAAAGATCGCGAAGTCAATTTCGCTTTGAGATTCGATAACTTTTCATCAAAAAAAACAAAAAAAGTAAAATTTGAATTGAACAACTTCAGGCAAATTGCCAAATTAAGGGGCACAAGTCTGACTTTGCTGCACCGCAAGCTTGATACAACCAATTTTTGACAAAATGTTAAGTTTGTGCCATGTAAATGTCAGATTGCAGCCCTATGAACAGCGAAAAACGTTCATTTTTTTATTTTTTCATTTTTTTCAAACTTGTTGCAAGTTTGTCGCAAGTCTGACATCGCTTAAGTCGACCGTAATCTGACTTAACATGCCGTATGTCTGACTCTGCGTCGACGTAAGCTTGGTTTCGACTTCTCCGTGTATATTCGTTGTATTCAATGGTACATTACGTATTACATACACTATCGTAATGAAGTTTTTCATAGAAGGGAAATGCATCGGGACGCACATTTTTGCTACTGATCCTGCTAAAAATCCATTCGAAGCTTGCAACGGCCTTTTATTTATTTATACATGCAAAAAATACATGATGTACGGTAACATAAAAAGGGGACGGTTTTTTCATTAGACCGGAACATCTGGTCTAATGATAACTAACCACTGAGTAATGGTGAAATAAATAAATAAATAAAAAATAGGGGGTTAGATTATATTTATATTTAAATGTAACACAATTAATTGCCAGAGAAAATGCGTGCCAATCAATGTGCCAAAACTTTGATGTCGAGACCAGTGTTTCGCTCTCTGAGAGTCGAGTTCATTTTCACAAAATGACTCTCAAAATTTTTGATTTCGTGAAATCTGAGAATCAAGAGTCGACTCTCGATTCTGAATCAGAGTCAGATCAATTACTACGATACCTGAAAGTTCGTCAGAAAATATCGTGAAAAGCGTACAATTTTCGCTTCAAAACACCACAACTTGAATTTACTTTCAATTTTTTTACAGTTTATTTTACGTTTTTTACACAGTTTGAGACGATATCTGCAAATCACGCGTGTTTACGAAAGTGGGTCTCGTCAACGAAATCCATACTGTAGCTGATAGAAGGCCGCTGAACAGTCTTCAGAAACGTGTCCTTGCCCATGAATCCGTTTTCATCGTATTCATCTGCCGTGTGATAAATCGGAGGCGGGGTCGGGAGCGGAGGCGATGCACGTCCAAAATGTCTCGTCGTGGCAAGAGGGATGCCGTAGGCTTCCGGTTTCGCGTCCTGCGAGTATGAATAAACATTTCTCGCGTAGTTTTCCGGAGGCTGAGTTGTCGGCATGTGCACTATCTTTCGTTCTGCCAGGGCATAAGCCGGCCTTTCAACTGCAATGCTCCGTGGTGGGCACTGACAGTAAAATCCATCGGTCCCGGGACGACCTGAGCCGCCCATGGCGCCGTCAACTCCATCCAGACCCCTCTGACCCCTGATTCCAGGTGGACCAGGTCGACCCATGGTCCCCGGATTTCCAGGGGTCCCACGCTGCCCGGTTGGTCCACGGATGCCCTGTGCGCCGGAATCTCCGCGATTTCCCTTGGCACCGGGGCGACCGACGGCGCGTTTAAAGCCCGGAAGACCCTCGGCTCCAGGTAGCCCAGGTTGACCAGGACGCCCTCGAGGACCCATATCACCTGTCGGACCGACGGAACCCGGATATCCGTGGTGACCATGTTTACCTGGGGAACCGGGAACGCCTCTGGGACCCGTCGGACCGGGTCGACCCTTTCCACCTGGTTGCCCAGATGGACCGTAGGGGCAGGGTTCACAGATTCTGGGCATTTGTTGTTGTTGGCTGATAAATATTTGATCGTAGGGGTGCTCGAAAAAGTCTCCGCCGTTCCCATCAGCCGACGAGAAACCAGGACGACCGGGTAGGCCCGACATTCCCGGTTCGCCGATCGGGCCTCGCTGTCCTGGGGGGCCTCGAGGACCTTTTGGGCACGCGGAGGACACAGGTAGGGTGTCGATAAGGCCGGGGTTTGAAGCCAGGTCCGGGCAACAGCCTGAAACACATTTTTAGCCTAAAAAGAACGACAGACAATAAAAAAATCAACAAACAGGTAGGCTCAGCCTGATAGTAATTTTTGACTTTATACGACGCAGAAACGACCGATTCTTTCCTATAAGGATCAGAATCGCCATTGTAGTAAAAATCGTCGTTTGTCTGTCGTCTGAGTCGGGCCCAGGATATAGTTGGGGTATCGGACTGCATCTGGAGCAGCGAGCTCCAGGCGACTTCTGTTTGCTTCTGAAAAAAATTTTTTACCGTGAAAAAAAATTTTTTGATAGACAAACCAGAACAGAAGCGATCTCATGGCCCCCGGCGGTCTCCAGATGCCGAATTTCCTGGATCCACAGAGGTATGAGTGTAACCACGGACAGCAGACTGAGCATGACCATTGCCAGGCTCAGGTAGAGCAGGAAGAAGAGTCGGTGCTTGGTTTCGCTGACATCCGGGACGTTGAGCACAGGATCGTGGAATGAGTCCACGAAAAACACTCTCCGGGGCATCGCCATCCACGAACAGTTACGATACCCAAAAGTTCGAGTTTTAGGCCTAAAAAAACAAACAAATCAGAAAAAAAGATCGTAAAAAAACAAAAAAGAACGTAAAACTGGTTATAACAATTTTTCGCTTCGAGACATCATACATTGAATTTACGGTATGTTTTACGTTTTTTTACCATTCGTAACGATATTTTCATTTTTTAGGTGATTCGGCGTGAAAAGAGTCCACGAAAAACACTCTCCGGGGCATCGTCATTGAACCATGACGATTTACGGTCGTTATAGAAATCTGCAAGTTGCCTTTTATGCCATCCGCCTTTCCCACGGCAAATTTCAAGCTGTGCCGATTATCCCCATCCCATATCCCCGTCCGAGTAGCCGACGTATCCCATTTACCATCCAGGCATCTGAAGAGTGACAGTTTGAGTTCACGAAAAATTGACGGACGCTGCAGGCGACCGTTTACCGCGTCAAACCTCAAATTATCCCTTCAAGAATTTTGCAAACCCCAAAATTTTCGCTTTCACTTATTAGGAATGTGTCAACGTTAATTTTAATTGACCAATATGTAAAATTTACTTTGAAAAAGCTGTTTTTTGACATTTGATGAAGAATTACCAAAATAAACTGTTACACATTTCTTGTCAACCTGTTGCAAAATGGCACTCATTATGATGCTGATAATCGTGACATCAGATTTGCATCATCGTCACCAGAAAGTTCAATATTGTGCAATAGCAATTGTCGAAAAGAAAAGCAAACAGCGAAAGAACATTTATTGCCCCAAAAATACGCAATCATTATTTTTACAGCTTTCAATACTCCCAACGCGAAATTCAATTGCTCCAACGTAGCTGCCACAACTTTTTACACGGCTGCGGCTGTGTTTTTACGTCAATCTCTTACGTTTATTTATTTCTTTTTTTATTTTGCCATTGTTCGTTGTTCTTTTTGTCCGTTTTTTGCGTTCGTTTAATTGTACCAGATTGCATCGTTTTCAGGGCTAATATTAATATCTCCTGTTTCAATCCGGTTCATTTCTCCCTATTTCTTCGATATTTTTTCTTTCAATAACATTTTTTGCTGTTATCAATTGATTCACCCCAGACAAACCAGTGAGTGCTGCTATGGCTGATACGCGTCCTTCTCCTGCTGCCAATCCAAATCCGAATCCGAATCCGAATCCTGGTCGCCAGAATAATGGCGGTGGACGTCGGAATCGCGGCGGTGGCGGTGGCGGCAATGGTGGTGGAAACGGAAATGGTCGGGGCAGACCCCAGAACAATCCTGACCATCGACGTGGAGGCCATGGCGGCGGCGGCGGCGGCGGTGGTGGTGGCAGTGGCGGGAGAAATGCTCCACATCCAGCTCGGCGCAGTGGTGGCCATGGCGGCGGTCGAGGCCGGAAGGTTCATCCTCAGGTTCATGTTGAGGTTGGTTTTTTTTACGAAATTTCGATTTTTTTACTTTTTTCTATTTTTTTAACGAAATTTCGACTTTTTTGTTGTTTTTATCATCCAAAACGTCAAATTTCAAAAAAATATTATTTTTAGGACCGAAAGGATCACGCAGGAGTGCCGATACAATTTGAGCGCCAGGAATGCCACATCTGTTGTCAGCCCTCAGATATCTTTGGTTTCGGCAAATGCCAGCACGCTGTGTGCCTCGAGTGCTGCATCAAAATCCGGGTCCTCTGTGAATCCCAGCAGTGTCCCCAGTGTCGGGCTCCCATCGAAGAGGTAGGTCTTGAATTCATTTTTTTCGTGCCAGGACAAAAATCTGGGTTTTTATTTTTTTTCGTGCCAGGACAAAAATCTACTTCTTTTTTTTCGTGCCGGGACAAAAATCTACTTTTAATTTTTTTTCGTGCCAGGACAAAAATCTACTTCTTTTTTTTCGTGCTAGGACAAAAATCTGAATTCAGATTTTTTTGTGACAAAACTAAAATTTAGGCCTTGATTTTTTTTCGTGTCAAGACAATTTTTTTTGTCATTTCTTCCCATTTTTTAGCTCTACATCGCATCCCTGCCCTTTTCCCTGACCCCCCAGGGCATCCCTACAACCGACGTCCCAGTCATCCGAAGCAAAAAGTACGGCATACACTTTGCCAACGACTACTGCGTCAAGTGCTACGATGCCTACCTCTGCCACGAGTGCAAGTTTTGCAAGGCTGAGTGAGTTTTTAAATTTTTTTTTGGCGTTTTTATGATTTTTTTGGGGTTCAGAGGCATCGAAATGATTTTCAACACGTTCAACGAGCTCCGACTCCACACAAGTCAGACCCACGGATACCTGTACTGCACGATTTGCACCGAGAACCTGAGTTTGCTGACCAAGGATCGAACTACGTACAAAAGAGAAGACCTCGAAAAGCACATTACCGGCAAACTTACGGAAACCAACGGCGAACAGGGTCATCCGACGTGTCTCTTCTGTCCGGACAGGTTTTTCAACAACGAACACCGCTATCGTCACCTGAGAACCCAGCATTTCTTCTGCCAGGTCTGTGAGTCGAATGGTCGGGTCAACCAATTTTTCGAGACTGTGGAACAGCTTCATCGTCACTACCGGAAGTCTCACCATCCCTGCATGGTCCAGGAATGCCGGGAGATGGGTATCGTCTTTGGCGATGACGTCGATCTTCAGGTTCACATGGTGGGTGATTTTTGATGGGATTCTACCCCAAAATTGTTCATAGAGGGCAAAAAAGTGATCCGGGTGGTTTTTATCGAAAAATTTCATTTAAGAAATTTGAAATTTTATTTTTTAAATTTAGTTTTTATGGGAAATTTTTTTCACAAATATAAAAATAAAAGAATTTCGTTTTAAAAAACGCCGAAATAAAAAGTTTCATTATAAAAATTTTTTTTGGCATTTTTTAAATCGGGACTTTTCATTTTTGTGTTTAATAAAAAAATATATCTGATCAAAAACTGAGTCGAATGATATCTAGTTAAAAAAATTAAATTTCTTAAATTTTAAACATGTAGATTTTAAAAAAAACGCGCGTATTATTTTTGATTTTTTTACTTTTTTTTTTATTATGCGCAGAAAATTTTTGCCATCCTTTTTTACCCAAAATTGACCGTATTTCTGGCTTTTAGGCCGCAGAACACACGGGAAATGCCAACAACCGTCACATAAACATTGACTTCCGCATCAACCATCGATCTGGCTTCCAAGACAGTCGTGGATCCTCGAATAACCACCAGAACCCCTCTCCGCCCTCTCAACCCCCACAGGAATCCCTGCCGAACGTAACCGTGCGTATTGTGCCTTCTGCGCAGCATACGATGACCCGAATCGTGCCGGGAGCTAATTTCCGCCCCAGTGCGGGGTCTACGGAAGATTTTCCGACCCTCGGTGGCGCGGCTCCTCCTCCACCACCCGCTGCGGTTTCTGCGGCGCAGTACTCGATGCCAAACTGGCGCCGGGAAGCCCAGGCCATGCAGGCGCAGAATCCGCCGGTTAATTTGAACAACACGCGGGAGCAGTTTCCGGCTCTTCGGCCGAAGCCTAGGCCCCCGGTTGCTCCCGCGGAGGAGTTCCCAACGCTTGGGGCTCCGACGAAGAAGGCTGCCCCGGGGTCTGTTTGGGGCAAGGGAAAGCCGCCGTCTGCACTTGTGAGTTTTTTTTCAAAAATTAAAACATTTTTGGAATTCTTGCTGCCTGGAGCACGATCTGGCAGAAATATGGTTGTCGGTAACTGCGTTTTTGACGATTTTTGGCACATTGTAGCTAAGAAACTACGGTATTTCCAAAATCGAGGTACAAATTGATCGACGTAATTTTTTATGGAGCATCACACAAAAATATAAAAATTTGAGGTTATCACTTTGAAAAATGCCGAAACAAATGTTGCCATTTTTTAAATGCGATTTTCGGCATTTTTCAAGGTGAAAATCTCAAATTTTTATATTTTTCTCTGATTCTCCATCAAAAATCACGTCGATCAATTTGTATCCCGACTTTGGAAATGCCGTAGTTTTTCAGCAACAATGTGCTAAAAATCGTCAAAAATGGCAAAAACGCGATTTCCGGCAACCATAATTCTGCCAGATCGTGCTCCAGACAGCTAAATTTTACAGTAAAAGCTAATTTTTGGCAAAATTTCATGAACAATTTCCAAAAATGAACTGAGATGTATTTTACTTTTTTTTAAGTTTTCAAACAACTCCCAACCGGATCAAAACGCGTCCGCGAAGCCATCGGGCTCCAAGCGTCCAAAAGTCTTACCCATCCCCGATATCTGGCCCGAACACATGCAGGATCGAGTCCGAGCCGTGCAAAATGGTCAACCCGACCCGGGCCCCTCGCAGTCCGAACCACAGGACCCTCTGCTCTACGTCGAGGCCAACAAGAAGGCGAAGAAGGTCGCGCAGCGCTCAAAAGCCGTTCCCATCTCGGCGGTCATGGCTCGCATGCAGGAAACCCCAACTCTTGGCCAGAAATCGAAATTTGAAATTCTCGCTGAACTCGAAGAAAAAGAGCGCCTCAAAAACGAACGCAAAGCCAAAAAGCAGCAGGACAAGGCTGGTGGTGGCGCTGGTGCTGCTCCGGCTCCTGAACCGACAGCAGCAGCAGCAGCTAGCGAGGCTCCGACGTCTTCCGGGGTTTCGTACACCCGCACCGAAGACAACTTTGTCCGTATCGAGCCTGTAAGCACTCTTCGGGCTGTCGCGGCGAAGTTGGGCCCTCTTCCGGCGAAGAAGACGGCCGCTGAGGTGGCGGCTTCTGTTCCTGCTCATTCTCCGAGCAAGGCCGTCCCGGCAACCACCAAGCCGCCTCCGCCAGCGCCTGCAGCTACCGCTGATCCGTGGCCTTCTTTGTTTGCTGCTCCGTTTTCGCCGAACTTGTCGACTTCGACCCCGGTTGCTGGAGAGTCGTCGACGAACGCCGGGACTTCGCTGGCTGAAGTAAGTTTTTGGGATTTTATAAAAAAATGGGTATAAACTGATCTTTTTTATTTTTGACTGAAAAATAGGCCAAAAAATATTTTATCTTACCGTAATTATACCTAAAATTGTACAATTTTTTTCAGCGTCTGTCCAGCCTCTGGCCTTTCTCATCGGGATCCACTACGACTCAGAATCCGGCTCCATCTGTTCCTCCCGGCTTCTCCGTGCAACCGCCTCCCGGCTTCTGCTGAGGGCAGAGCACGCGACGCCACCCGATACCGATACGACAGGCGTGGTAGGACCCAAACAAACAGCGACCGATCAACGGCAAATTCCGGAATTCGGCGACGATAATATCCTTAGCGACGAGGCTGTGAATCGTCATTACCTGACAGTATTAGATATTTAGCAATCGGGTACTCTAATATTGCACAGGTAAAACGATAACAGCCTGCCCGCGAGGAGGAAAGCATCGACGAGTGAGGAGGAGGAGGAGGAGGACCAGGACTTACCTCAATGATGATGATGAGGATGATGTTGTTGATGAAGTATGGGTCGTCGTCGTCGTCGTCGTCGTCGGCGGCGGGGCGCTAGCTCCTTGTCTTGGCTTGTTGTTTGCCGAGACGAGGGACACGCGCGCGCGCGTGTCGAACAAGCCCCGCTTACACGCGAGACTTGACGGACCTCCGCGCACACCTCCCCCTCCCCCCTGTCGTCGAACGAACGGGATGAGGAATGGGGGATGACCGACCCGGACTGTTCACCTGAAGTGGAGACGAGACGAGTCGAGTCGCGTGCCATCGGAATTAGCCGTTCCATCGCAAGCAAACACTGTACTGGTCGGTAACGGTGGTCACTGTGGTGTCGTTCGTCTGCGAACGCTCTTGACCGGATCACCCGGAAGAATGAAGACCTGCCGCTACCGTCTACCGCAAAAAAAAAAGAGAAAGGCGGCGTTCAGGCACATTTACGGGCTTAAAGAGAAGCACTTGGGATCGGATGTCACGAAAAAGTGGCGTTTTTGGGTAGGAAAAACTGAACACACGAAAAAATTGATCGTAACTGGACAAGAAAACAACTGAAGACGAAGAATTTGATCTTTTCGGGAAAAGTAAACTGAACGTAACGCATTTTATCATTTCCGAACAAGAAAAGTGAACATAACACATTTCGTTATTTTGGGTCAAAAAAACTGAACTTAAAACATTTTATCGTGACGTAACATATTTGATCGTTTACGAACAAAAAATTGAACGTAACAGTTTTCTTCGTTTCAGGAAAAGAAAACAGAAAGTAACGAATTTGATCGTTTCCGAACAAAGAAAACTAAACGTAACACATTTGATCGTTTCCAGTTGAGTATCTTTTTCGCTTCAAAAATCAATCTGCGTGCGCACCACTGCTTACTGTGTTTTTTTCGGTCTCGAAGCGATACAAACAAACGAGTTCATAGATGATTCTTTCTCTTTTTCTTTGTGTTTTTCAAAGACCCACAGGTCAAGTCGATCAGAATTAGTTGTTTTTAGGGTGATTGATGATGATGACGGAGTTGTAGCAGTAGTTGTAGTTGATGTCGTTGTCGGAGTCGAGAGCACCCCCTCCACCACCCGGTCGATCGTGTGTTTACCAAAGGGTTCATCTCGTGTCAAGCGACGCCAAGTAAGCTTCGCAATGACTACCGTAAACTGTTATTCCTCCCATCATCGAGAGGAATCCACTTAGGCAGGCTGTGTCCTTAATCGCATCGCCGGTCGGCCTGCGTATGTATTTAATAAATCACTCAATCATCATCTGACGTGTACTTTGAAGGTAACTACGACTAAATACTACCTGACTACTCGGGAGGGCCAGGTCAATCTTGTTGTTTTATACATACAAGCCCGGGTCTTCTTCTTCCTTTGATAATCACAAAGTTGGATGAAGAAGAAAAAATACACGTTTGTTAGTGCATAAAAAAGACAGATTAAAGATTGATTAATGATCACAGTTTTGTTAAAAAAATGTACAAATGTGAACTTTCTGATTCACCCGAAAACATTTTTACTTTTTTTGACTCAAACAGATCGTTTAGGTCATTTGTATACAACAATTGTAAAATATAAATGAATATTAATTTTAACAAATTAACGCCACCTGTTGATGTCCTTGGAAAATTGTTTATTTCGCCCGTGCACAAAGTTGACTCGTCCGACCACTTTCATGGTGCAGCGGTTGAAGAAGTTACCGAACAAAGATCACAACGCTCACAAAAAAATGACTCGAATGGACATGTTCCATTAAAAAATTTGTATCGATATTCATTACCCGCAATGGACAAAATCCATTAAGAGACAGTCCACGACAGGATTTCGGACCGAGGACAAGGCTTTTTTACACTTTCAAATGTTTTGAGCCAGCATTGTTCCCCACCCCTAGGAAGGTCTAAAACCGCGATACACAGATTTTTAAAAAAATCGGAATCTGTAGTTTTGGCTTCTGAAAGGTTTTGACACAAGTTAATGCCACGCACTGCGTTCAAGAGGAAAAAAGCTGAAAATTTTTTTAGGGGGGTTTTGGGGGAAGGGGAACATGGTGTCGTAGTCAGATTTTTTTTATCGTTACGGTAAGTGCCAATTTTAGGCTTAATTGTTTGGTTTTTTGGCCACCACAGGTTGGGTATTCAAATGTGCCTACAATTATATATCCTATCTTCTTCCCCGTGTTTTTACGCCTTGAATGATGTATAACACACAATTTTGAAAGTTGGATAGAGTTCTCATTTTTGATAATTTTCGACGTGCATTCGAGTAAAAAGCGCGCGCACCGTCTCTTTTTCGCATCGCTGGTCGAAAAAGTGATGTAACAGGAGTCGACTTTGAAAAATTGCCCTGAAGCCAGTTTTTGTTTATGATGCTTGCGGTTACTTTGTTGGGTTTGGGCATGTCCCAAAGATTGTTTTAAACTACTTCTGCTCTTTATTGCATAAGTTTCCGATCAGTTACGGTATTTGAAAGTTCATGTTTCTTTTGTTACCTGCAGCACTGCGCACAATTAACCGATAAAAAGGAAAAATGGCTGAAAACAATCTTTGGGACATGCCCAAACCCAACAAAGTAACCGCAAGCATCATAAACAAAAACTGGCTTCAGGGCAATTTTTCAAAGTCGACTCCTGTTACGTGCGCGCGCATCACTTTTTCGACCAGCGAGGCGAAAAAGAGACGGTGCGCGCGCTTTTTACTCGAGTGCGCGTCAAAAATAGTCAAAAATGACAACTTTATCCAACTTTTAAAATTTTGTGTTATACATCATTCGAGACGTAAAAACACGGGGAAGAAGATAGGATATATAATTGTAGGCACATTTGAATACCCAACCTGTGGTGGCCAAAAAACCAAACAATTAAGCCTAAAATTGGCACTTACCGTAACGATAAAAAAAATCTTACTACGACACCATGTTCCCCTTCCCCCAAAACCCCCCTAAAAAAATTTTCAGCTTTTTTCCTCTTGAACGCAGTGCGTGGCATTAACTTGTGTCAAAACCTTTCAGAAGCCAAAACTACAGATTCCGATTTTTTTTAAAATCTGTGTATCGCGGTTTTAGACCTTCCTAGGGGTGGGGAACAATTCTGGCTCAAAACATTTGAAAGTGTAAAAAAGCCTTGTCCTCGTATCCCCCTTGTTCCTAAATCCTGTCGTGGACTGTCTCTTAATTCTCGAAAAAAACTTTTACCCGTAAAAGACAAAATTCAAAATTTGAGAAATGGAAAATGTCTTTTATATTGAAAAGATTTTGACCCTCGAAAAAACAAAAACAGATGCAAACTAATTTGCATGTGTGTTTTAAATGAAAAATGTCCATTAAATTGAAAAGACTTATTGATAATCAAAAACAAAAACAAATGCAAAATAATTTGCAAGTGTTTGTGGCGATGGGTTTGAAAAAATGACAAAAGTCGAAAATGAGCTTTTGTCATTTTTTCTTCTTATCGTGGTTCTCGGCGCGATTTTTTGCGCATTTTCGCATTATGAACTTAAAATTATAATAATTTTTGTCCTATCGTTTTCATTCATGTTTTCAATTGTGTTTGTTTATAAGTGCTTTGCTGCTATGTTGTTTCCCTCCGTCGTATATTTTCTGCTCGCCGTCAACGGCTGTGCTACATAGACGAATTGTTGATTGACTTCAACCATGGTAAGAATTTTGCTCGGGTAATATTTACTGTTTGGGGTTTGCATGACATGTGTTTTTCTAACAAAACCGTATAGTCGTCAGTTGGCAATGTTGTGGTTTTGATTCTGCGTGTTGTTAGTATTTTGAGGTTGGCGTTTGAGTTTGGGGAAAAATAGGTTGATGACGATTGGATGGAGATTTGTTGATTACGGCGTTTCAAAACTGCATGCTTTGCCAAAGCACTACTATACAACTTGTTAGAAAAACACATGTCATGCACCTCAAGACCATTTTTTTCATGAAGTATTTTCATTTTTTAGGATGCCAATGTTATTGCCGCCGCCGAAATCGACATCTTCGGAATCGTCCTCAAGCTTCTCTCTCGTCGAATCAATCAGATCAAGTGACCGTTAACTCGACAACGTAATTTTTTGTCTGTTTGAATGTAATTTATTGTTTATATGTATGATATCGTTGGTAAATAGAAATGACCTACTGTAGCAAAACGCGGGGGTGGAATAGGGTCAGAGCAGAACGAAATCGCGGCGAAAGAATATTCATGACACTTTGCCAAGCTTTGGGGAATGGACATTGTCTTTCAAGGATAATGGACTTTATCTATTCAACCCGAGGGAATGGACTTGTCTATTATTGCATGAAACGATTGACATGTCCATTACTTGGGATTGACATTTCAATTACCGGTGAATATCATTTTTTTGTGAGCGCCCAGGGTATAAAAAGGGTGCATACATCACTCGAAACAACCAGAATCCAAACATGGCTGAGTACAAGTTAACCTATCTTCCGATTCGCGGCATCGCCGAGCCCATCCGGCTGCTTCTAACTTACGCCAATGTTCCGTTTGAGGACATCAGAATTTCTCGGGAACAAGTCCGGGCCATGGAAACAGGTAACATGCCCTCAAACCCTACAAAATAATTTTACCGTTTAATTTTTTTTATAGACGACAACTTCGGCAAAGTTCCCATTCTGGAGCACAAAGGCAAGAAGCTCAGTGAATCCTATGCCATCATCCGCCTCCTGGCCAACAGGTACAAACTCGCCGGCAAAGACGACTGGGAGAAAGCTGAGGTGGACGCCATCGCTGACTATTTTAAGGACCTGTTCTTCCGCATTGTTCCGTATATTCTTATCGTCATTGGTCTGGATCAGACAAGCGACCGTGAAACGACCTTCCGCGACGTGTTTCTCGCCGGCATCAACGAACGCGTCCCAAAACTCGTCCAGCTCCTTAAAAAATCCAAGAGTGGTTTCTTTGCGGATTCTGGGCTCACCTGGGTCGACTTCCTTATCGCAAATTGGGTTGAAACTTTTGAACAGTGGGATCCTGACTTCTCGAATAGGTTCCCCGAGCTGACGGCGCACCGTGAAAAAATTTACAAATTTCCGCAACTCAAGAAATATCTCGCTGGCAGGAGCGATACCGATATTTGAAAAAAAAACTGAAAACATGTTTTTCTGCAACGATGCGTTTTTTTTGTGATTTTTCAAACACATATTGCTTCTTCTTCTGTTTTGAATACCCGTACAAAGAACATTGTCTATCATCTGATGTAACTTTGTAAATTTTGGTGTGTACGATACAGATCAAATAAATATAATGTAATTGTGTATTTTTTTAAGAATAAAAACAACGCTAATACTTATGGATATCAGAGATGGGTCGATCACTCAGTTTTTTTTCGTGAATGAACACGAATGTTTGCAAATTATAAAAAATTAGGTTGAGCGACTTTTTTTGTATTGTTTTATCAAATTACAACGTTTTTGATAGCATTTCTCTAAATATCTATGCCCAAAAATTTGTCGCTGATTTATTTTTGTCGTATCTGTTTGAAAATTTTTTGAATTTGTTCGCGCACAAGCATAAATGATCCTTGATGCTTGTGCGCGAGTGTGCGCACTTCGCCCCGAGACAGCTTCATCGATTGCCATGGCAATGGACATTCCTTGGAAACGCAATTGTATTTATTACAGGCAACAACCTTCGCTTTATTTTAAAGTGAAGCGAACCGTTCAGGTTGTTTATCAATTACCGTGATATTGTGATCGTCTTTGTGGTTGCAGATTTTTGCTTCGAATTACAAAAATAAATAAATATTTGTTTTTAAACGAACGCAACCCGTTGCAGACCTTGGAAAATTGTTGATTTCGCCCGTGCACAAAATAGACTCCCATCGACCAACCGCTTTCGTGGTGCAGCAATTTTTATCGAGCAAAAATCAACAAACATCGCCCAGGTATAAAAGGTGCAGTCACCTCGTCAAACGACCAACCACAATTGAAAAATGCCCCCTGCGTACAAGTTGACGTATCTTCCGCTGCGTGGAATCGCTGAGCCTATTCGGCTTCTTTTTACGTACGCTACTATTCCGTTCGAGGACAACAGAATTTCTCGGGAAGAAGTCCGGGCCATGGAGACAGGTAAGCTACCTTCAAATTCGATACAAAAATATTTTACCGTTCTAATTTTTTTATAGACGACAACTTCGGCAAAGTTCCCATTCTGGAGCACAACGGAAAGCGTCTCTGTGAATCCTATGCCATTCTCCGTTTTCTTGCCAACAAACTCGGAGTTGCTGGCAAAGATGACTGGGAAAAAGCACAGGTGGACGCCATCGCAGATTATTTCAAGGATCTGTTCTACAAACTCGTTCCTTTTCTCATGATCGTCAATGGCATGGACCAGAAAACCGACCGTGAAACGACGTTCCGCGATGTGTACCTTGTCACCATCAACGAACGCGCTCCCAAACTTGTCCAGCTTTTGAAAAAATCCAAGAGTGGATTCTTTGCGGATTGTGGGGTGACATGGGTCGACTTTGTCATCGCCAACTGGGTCGAGAGCTTTGAAAAATGGGATCCTGATTTCTCCAACAGATTCCCCGAGTTGACGGCTCACCGCGAAAAAATCTACAAATTTCCGCAACTCAGGAAATATCTCGCAAGCAGACCCGATACCATTATTTAAAGAAACTGAAAAAACTGCGTTTTTTGTGATCATTTTACGTCCATATCGTTGTTATAAGGATCGTCATTTGAATTGAATAAATCTTGTTGCAATCTTTGGAGAATTGTTGATTTCACCCGCGCACAAACTAAATAAACTGAACTCTCTGTGTTTTTGTGTTTTCCAATATATTTCTCATAATAAATAAATTAACGAGACAAAAAAATACACATTTGCGAGCAAAAATACATTCATACAAAAAAAAACAGGTAAATAATAAAAAAAACATCTAAAGCAAGCATACACAAACTACAATACGTGCGCACAAACTAGTATTATGCTTTTAGTTTGTGCGCACAAACCATTACGCACAAAATAGTTTGTGCGTCCTTCGTCCAAGCACCGCCCATTCCAGTCTTACGTTGGAAAGAACACCGTTCGTGTGCTTCATCCGAGCACAAAATATACTTCCCTATTGTTTTCATGGCATTGTACAAATCAACAAACAACGTGGGGTATAAAAAGGGTATTGGCATCACTCGAAACAACCACCAGAATTCAAAATGGCTGAGTATAAGCTGACTTATCTTCCCCAACGCTGCATCGGCGAACCCATTCGTCTGCTTCTGACGTACGCCAATGTTTCCTTCGAAGACAACAGAATTTCTCGTGAACAAGTCCGGGCTATGCCGTCAGGTGAGTTGCCTTCACAAACAAATTTAAAAAATGTTAGTGTATTTTATAAAAATAATTTTTAGGCGACACTTTCGGCAAAGTTCCTCTCCTGGAGCACAAAGGCAAGAAGCTCTGTGAATCCTACGCAATTCTTCGTCTCCTGGCCAACAGGTACGGACTCGCCGGCAAAGACGACTGGGAGAAGGCCCAGGTGGACGCCATAGCCGATTTTATCAAGGATCTTTTGTTCGCGCTCACACCTTTTCGCAATATCGTCAAAGGCGCCGATCAAAAAAGCGACCGTGAAACCGTTTTCCGCGACGTTTTTCTCGTTGCCATCAACCAACGCATCCCCAAACTCGTCCAGGTACTCAAAAAATCCGAAAGTGGCTTCTTTGCGGATTCTGGGCTGACGTGGGTCGACTTTATCATCGCGAATGAAGTTGAAAGTTTTGAAAAGTGGGATCCTGACTTTTCCAACAGATTCCCCGAGCTTTCTGCTTTCCGTGAAAAAGTTTACGGTCTTCCCCAACTCAAGACTTACCTCGCAGGCAGAACTGATTCCATTATTTGATTTAAAAAACAACAACAACGCCTTTTTTTCTGATTTGTGTCATACACGTAATTCATGTCATTTTTACTATTCCAGACAATTTTTAAGGTATCTTTTGAGGTTTCTATTATCACTGCGATTGCATACATACATATTTTTTGTTCTGTGAATGTAATAAACATCTTTTTTTACAAATATCCTTGAAATTTTTTTTACCCGCGCACAAAATAGACTATCATCGATCTCGGTCTCGGTCGCATTGATTCAACAAAATGTTACCGAACAAAGATCAACAAACAGCGCCCAGGTATGTATAAAAAGGTGCAATCATCATGTCAATTGTCCATAACCGAAAAATGGCCGAATACAAGTTGACGTATCTTCCGGCGCGTGGTATCGCCGAGCCCATTCGACTACTTCTAACTTACGCCAATGTTCCGTTTGAGGACATCAGAATTTCTCGGGAACAAGTCCGGGCCATGGAGACAGGTAACATGCCCTCAAACCCTACAAAATAATTTTACCGTTTAATTTTTTTTATAGACGACAACTTCGGCAAAGTTCCCATTCTGGAGCACAAAGGCAAGAAGCTCAGTGAATCCTATGCCATCATCCGCCTCCTGGCCAACAGGTACAAACTCGCCGGCAAAGACGACTGGGAGAAAGCTGAGGTGGACGCCATCGCTGACTATTTTAAGGACCTGTTCTTCCGCATTGTTCCGTATATTCTTATCGTCATTGGTCTGGATCAGACAAGCGACCGTGAAACGACCTTCCGCGACGTGTTTCTCGCCGGCATCAACGAACGCGTCCCAAAACTCGTCCAGCTCCTTAAAAAATCCAAGAGTGGTTTCTTTGCGGATTCTGGGCTCACCTGGGTCGACTTCCTTATCGCAAATTGGGTTGAAACTTTTGAACAGTGGGATCCTGACTTCTCGAATAGGTTCCCCGAGCTGACGGCGCACCGTGAAAAAATTTACAAATTTCCGCAACTCAAGAAATATCTCGCTGGCAGGAGCGATACCGATATTTGAAAAAAAAACTGAAAACATGTTTTTCTGCAACGATGCGTTTTTTTTGTGATTTTTCAAACACATATTGCTTCTTCTTCTGTTTTGAATACCCGTACAAAGAACATTGTCTATCATCTGATGTAACTTTGTAAATTTTGGTGTGTACGATACAGATCAAATAAATATAATGTAATTGTGTATTTTTTTAAGAATAAAAACAACGCTAATACTTATGGATATCAGAGATGGGTCGATCACTCAGTTTTTTTTCGTGAATGAACACGAATGTTTGCAAATTATAAAAAATTAGGTTGAGCGACTTTTTTTGTATTGTTTTATCAAATTACAACGTTTTTGATAGCATTTCTCTAAATATCTATGCCCAAAAATTTGTCGCTGATTTATTTTTGTCGTATCTGTTTGAAAATTTTTTGAATTTGTTCGCGCACAAGCATAAATGATCCTTGATGCTTGTGCGCGAGTGTGCGCACTTCGCCCCGAGACAGCTTCATCGATTGCCATGGCAATGGACATTCCTTGGAAACGCAATTGTATTTATTACAGGCAACAACCTTCGCTTTATTTTAAAGTGAAGCGAACCGTTCAGGTTGTTTATCAATTACCGTGATATTGTGATCGTCTTTGTGGTTGCAGATTTTTGCTTCGAATTACAAAAATAAATAAATATTTGTTTTTAAACGAACGCAACCCGTTGCAGACCTTGGAAAATTGTTGATTTCGCCCGTGCACAAAATAGACTCCCATCGACCAACCGCTTTCGTGGTGCAGCAATTTTTATCGAGCAAAAATCAACAAACATCGCCCAGGTATAAAAGGTGCAGTCACCTCGTCAAACGACCAACCACAATTGAAAAATGCCCCCTGCGTACAAGTTGACGTATCTTCCGCTGCGTGGAATCGCTGAGCCTATTCGGCTTCTTTTTACGTACGCTACTATTCCGTTCGAGGACAACAGAATTTCTCGGGAAGAAGTCCGGGCCATGGAGACAGGTAAGCTACCTTCAAATTCGATACAAAAATATTTTACCGTTCTAATTTTTTTATAGACGACAACTTCGGCAAAGTTCCCATTCTGGAGCACAACGGAAAGCGTCTCTGTGAATCCTATGCCATTCTCCGTTTTCTTGCCAACAAACTCGGAGTTGCTGGCAAAGATGACTGGGAAAAAGCACAGGTGGACGCCATCGCAGATTATTTCAAGGATCTGTTCTACAAACTCGTTCCTTTTCTCATGATCGTCAATGGCATGGACCAGAAAACCGACCGTGAAACGACGTTCCGCGATGTGTACCTTGTCACCATCAACGAACGCGCTCCCAAACTTGTCCAGCTTTTGAAAAAATCCAAGAGTGGATTCTTTGCGGATTGTGGGGTGACATGGGTCGACTTTGTCATCGCCAACTGGGTCGAGAGCTTTGAAAAATGGGATCCTGATTTCTCCAACAGATTCCCCGAGTTGACGGCTCACCGCGAAAAAATCTACAAATTTCCGCAACTCAGGAAATATCTCGCAAGCAGACCCGATACCATTATTTAAAGAAACTGAAAAAACTGCGTTTTTTGTGATCATTTTACGTCCATATCGTTGTTATAAGGATCGTCATTTGAATTGAATAAATCTTGTTGCAATCTTTGGAGAATTGTTGATTTCACCCGCGCACAAACTAAATAAACTGAACTCTCTGTGTTTTTGTGTTTTCCAATATATTTCTCATAATAAATAAATTAACGAGACAAAAAAATACACATTTGCGAGCAAAAATACATTCATACAAAAAAAAACAGGTAAATAATAAAAAAAACATCTAAAGCAAGCATACACAAACTACAATACGTGCGCACAAACTAGTATTATGCTTTTAGTTTGTGCGCACAAACCATTACGCACAAAATAGTTTGTGCGTCCTTCGTCCAAGCACCGCCCATTCCAGTCTTACGTTGGAAAGAACACCGTTCGTGTGCTTCATCCGAGCACAAAATATACTTCCCTATTGTTTTCATGGCATTGTACAAATCAACAAACAACGTGGGGTATAAAAAGGGTATTGGCATCACTCGAAACAACCACCAGAATTCAAAATGGCTGAGTATAAGCTGACTTATCTTCCCCAACGCTGCATCGGCGAACCCATTCGTCTGCTTCTGACGTACGCCAATGTTTCCTTCGAAGACAACAGAATTTCTCGTGAACAAGTCCGGGCTATGCCGTCAGGTGAGTTGCCTTCACAAACAAATTTAAAAAATGTTAGTGTATTTTATAAAAATAATTTTTAGGCGACACTTTCGGCAAAGTTCCTCTCCTGGAGCACAAAGGCAAGAAGCTCTGTGAATCCTACGCAATTCTTCGTCTCCTGGCCAACAGGTACGGACTCGCCGGCAAAGACGACTGGGAGAAGGCCCAGGTGGACGCCATAGCCGATTTTATCAAGGATCTTTTGTTCGCGCTCACACCTTTTCGCAATATCGTCAAAGGCGCCGATCAAAAAAGCGACCGTGAAACCGTTTTCCGCGACGTTTTTCTCGTTGCCATCAACCAACGCATCCCCAAACTCGTCCAGGTACTCAAAAAATCCGAAAGTGGCTTCTTTGCGGATTCTGGGCTGACGTGGGTCGACTTTATCATCGCGAATGAAGTTGAAAGTTTTGAAAAGTGGGATCCTGACTTTTCCAACAGATTCCCCGAGCTTTCTGCTTTCCGTGAAAAAGTTTACGGTCTTCCCCAACTCAAGACTTACCTCGCAGGCAGAACTGATTCCATTATTTGATTTAAAAAACAACAACAACGCCTTTTTTTCTGATTTGTGTCATACACGTAATTCATGTCATTTTTACTATTCCAGACAATTTTTAAGGTATCTTTTGAGGTTTCTATTATCACTGCGATTGCATACATACATATTTTTTGTTCTGTGAATGTAATAAACATCTTTTTTTACAAATATCCTTGAAATTTTTTTTACCCGCGCACAAAATAGACTATCATCGATCTCGGTCTCGGTCGCATTGATTCAACAAAATGTTACCGAACAAAGATCAACAAACAGCGCCCAGGTATGTATAAAAAGGTGCAATCATCATGTCAATTGTCCATAACCGAAAAATGGCCGAATACAAGTTGACGTATCTTCCGGCGCGTGGTATCGCCGAGCCCATTCGACTACTTCTAACTTACGCCAATGTTCCGTTTGAGGACATCAGAATTTCTCGGGAACAAGTCCGGGCCATGGAGACAGGTAACATGCCCTCAAACCCTACAAAATAATTTTACCGTTTAATTTTTTTTATAGACGACAACTTCGGCAAAGTTCCCATTCTGGAGCACAAAGGCAAGAAGCTCAGTGAATCCTATGCCATCATCCGCCTCCTGGCCAACAGGTACAAACTCGCCGGCAAAGACGACTGGGAGAAAGCTGAGGTGGACGCCATCGCTGACTATTTTAAGGACCTGTTCTTCCGCATTGTTCCGTATATTCTTATCGTCATTGGTCTGGATCAGACAAGCGACCGTGAAACGACCTTCCGCGACGTGTTTCTCGCCGGCATCAACGAACGCGTCCCAAAACTCGTCCAGCTCCTTAAAAAATCCAAGAGTGGTTTCTTTGCGGATTCTGGGCTCACCTGGGTCGACTTCCTTATCGCAAATTGGGTTGAAACTTTTGAACAGTGGGATCCTGACTTCTCGAATAGGTTCCCCGAGCTGACGGCGCACCGTGAAAAAATTTACAAATTTCCGCAACTCAAGAAATATCTCGCTGGCAGGAGCGATACCGATATTTGAAAAAAAAACTGAAAACATGTTTTTCTGCAACGATGCGTTTTTTTTGTGATTTTTCAAACACATATTGCTTCTTCTTCTGTTTTGAATACCCGTACAAAGAACATTGTCTATCATCTGATGTAACTTTGTAAATTTTGGTGTGTACGATACAGATCAAATAAATATAATGTAATTGTGTATTTTTTTAAGAATAAAAACAACGCTAATACTTATGGATATCAGAGATGGGTCGATCACTCAGTTTTTTTTCGTGAATGAACACGAATGTTTGCAAATTATAAAAAATTAGGTTGAGCGACTTTTTTTGTATTGTTTTATCAAATTACAACGTTTTTGATAGCATTTCTCTAAATATCTATGCCCAAAAATTTGTCGCTGATTTATTTTTGTCGTATCTGTTTGAAAATTTTTTGAATTTGTTCGCGCACAAGCATAAATGATCCTTGATGCTTGTGCGCGAGTGTGCGCACTTCGCCCCGAGACAGCTTCATCGATTGCCATGGCAATGGACATTCCTTGGAAACGCAATTGTATTTATTACAGGCAACAACCTTCGCTTTATTTTAAAGTGAAGCGAACCGTTCAGGTTGTTTATCAATTACCGTGATATTGTGATCGTCTTTGTGGTTGCAGATTTTTGCTTCGAATTACAAAAATAAATAAATATTTGTTTTTAAACGAACGCAACCCGTTGCAGACCTTGGAAAATTGTTGATTTCGCCCGTGCACAAAATAGACTCCCATCGACCAACCGCTTTCGTGGTGCAGCAATTTTTATCGAGCAAAAATCAACAAACATCGCCCAGGTATAAAAGGTGCAGTCACCTCGTCAAACGACCAACCACAATTGAAAAATGCCCCCTGCGTACAAGTTGACGTATCTTCCGCTGCGTGGAATCGCTGAGCCTATTCGGCTTCTTTTTACGTACGCTACTATTCCGTTCGAGGACAACAGAATTTCTCGGGAAGAAGTCCGGGCCATGGAGACAGGTAAGCTACCTTCAAATTCGATACAAAAATATTTTACCGTTCTAATTTTTTTATAGACGACAACTTCGGCAAAGTTCCCATTCTGGAGCACAACGGAAAGCGTCTCTGTGAATCCTATGCCATTCTCCGTTTTCTTGCCAACAAACTCGGAGTTGCTGGCAAAGATGACTGGGAAAAAGCACAGGTGGACGCCATCGCAGATTATTTCAAGGATCTGTTCTACAAACTCGTTCCTTTTCTCATGATCGTCAATGGCATGGACCAGAAAACCGACCGTGAAACGACGTTCCGCGATGTGTACCTTGTCACCATCAACGAACGCGCTCCCAAACTTGTCCAGCTTTTGAAAAAATCCAAGAGTGGATTCTTTGCGGATTGTGGGGTGACATGGGTCGACTTTGTCATCGCCAACTGGGTCGAGAGCTTTGAAAAATGGGATCCTGATTTCTCCAACAGATTCCCCGAGTTGACGGCTCACCGCGAAAAAATCTACAAATTTCCGCAACTCAGGAAATATCTCGCAAGCAGACCCGATACCATTATTTAAAGAAACTGAAAAAACTGCGTTTTTTGTGATCATTTTACGTCCATATCGTTGTTATAAGGATCGTCATTTGAATTGAATAAATCTTGTTGCAATCTTTGGAGAATTGTTGATTTCACCCGCGCACAAACTAAATAAACTGAACTCTCTGTGTTTTTGTGTTTTCCAATATATTTCTCATAATAAATAAATTAACGAGACAAAAAAATACACATTTGCGAGCAAAAATACATTCATACAAAAAAAAACAGGTAAATAATAAAAAAAACATCTAAAGCAAGCATACACAAACTACAATACGTGCGCACAAACTAGTATTATGCTTTTAGTTTGTGCGCACAAACCATTACGCACAAAATAGTTTGTGCGTCCTTCGTCCAAGCACCGCCCATTCCAGTCTTACGTTGGAAAGAACACCGTTCGTGTGCTTCATCCGAGCACAAAATATACTTCCCTATTGTTTTCATGGCATTGTACAAATCAACAAACAACGTGGGGTATAAAAAGGGTATTGGCATCACTCGAAACAACCACCAGAATTCAAAATGGCTGAGTATAAGCTGACTTATCTTCCCCAACGCTGCATCGGCGAACCCATTCGTCTGCTTCTGACGTACGCCAATGTTTCCTTCGAAGACAACAGAATTTCTCGTGAACAAGTCCGGGCTATGCCGTCAGGTGAGTTGCCTTCACAAACAAATTTAAAAAATGTTAGTGTATTTTATAAAAATAATTTTTAGGCGACACTTTCGGCAAAGTTCCTCTCCTGGAGCACAAAGGCAAGAAGCTCTGTGAATCCTACGCAATTCTTCGTCTCCTGGCCAACAGGTACGGACTCGCCGGCAAAGACGACTGGGAGAAGGCCCAGGTGGACGCCATAGCCGATTTTATCAAGGATCTTTTGTTCGCGCTCACACCTTTTCGCAATATCGTCAAAGGCGCCGATCAAAAAAGCGACCGTGAAACCGTTTTCCGCGACGTTTTTCTCGTTGCCATCAACCAACGCATCCCCAAACTCGTCCAGGTACTCAAAAAATCCGAAAGTGGCTTCTTTGCGGATTCTGGGCTGACGTGGGTCGACTTTATCATCGCGAATGAAGTTGAAAGTTTTGAAAAGTGGGATCCTGACTTTTCCAACAGATTCCCCGAGCTTTCTGCTTTCCGTGAAAAAGTTTACGGTCTTCCCCAACTCAAGACTTACCTCGCAGGCAGAACTGATTCCATTATTTGATTTAAAAAACAACAACAACGCCTTTTTTTCTGATTTGTGTCATACACGTAATTCATGTCATTTTTACTATTCCAGACAATTTTTAAGGTATCTTTTGAGGTTTCTATTATCACTGCGATTGCATACATACATATTTTTTGTTCTGTGAATGTAATAAACATCTTTTTTTACAAATATCCTTGAAATTTTTTTTACCCGCGCACAAAATAGACTATCATCGATCTCGGTCTCGGTCGCATTGATTCAACAAAATGTTACCGAACAAAGATCAACAAACAGCGCCCAGGTATGTATAAAAAGGTGCAATCATCATGTCAATTGTCCATAACCGAAAAATGGCCGAATACAAGTTGACGTATCTTCCGGCGCGTGGTATCGCCGAGCCCATTCGACTACTTCTAACTTACGCCAATGTTCCGTTTGAGGACATCAGAATTTCTCGGGAACAAGTCCGGGCCATGGAGACAGGTAACATGCCCTCAAACCCTACAAAATAATTTTACCGTTTAATTTTTTTTATAGACGACAACTTCGGCAAAGTTCCCATTCTGGAGCACAAAGGCAAGAAGCTCAGTGAATCCTATGCCATCATCCGCCTCCTGGCCAACAGGTACAAACTCGCCGGCAAAGACGACTGGGAGAAAGCTGAGGTGGACGCCATCGCTGACTATTTTAAGGACCTGTTCTTCCGCATTGTTCCGTATATTCTTATCGTCATTGGTCTGGATCAGACAAGCGACCGTGAAACGACCTTCCGCGACGTGTTTCTCGCCGGCATCAACGAACGCGTCCCAAAACTCGTCCAGCTCCTTAAAAAATCCAAGAGTGGTTTCTTTGCGGATTCTGGGCTCACCTGGGTCGACTTCCTTATCGCAAATTGGGTTGAAACTTTTGAACAGTGGGATCCTGACTTCTCGAATAGGTTCCCCGAGCTGACGGCGCACCGTGAAAAAATTTACAAATTTCCGCAACTCAAGAAATATCTCGCTGGCAGGAGCGATACCGATATTTGAAAAAAAAACTGAAAACATGTTTTTCTGCAACGATGCGTTTTTTTTGTGATTTTTCAAACACATATTGCTTCTTCTTCTGTTTTGAATACCCGTACAAAGAACATTGTCTATCATCTGATGTAACTTTGTAAATTTTGGTGTGTACGATACAGATCAAATAAATATAATGTAATTGTGTATTTTTTTAAGAATAAAAACAACGCTAATACTTATGGATATCAGAGATGGGTCGATCACTCAGTTTTTTTTCGTGAATGAACACGAATGTTTGCAAATTATAAAAAATTAGGTTGAGCGACTTTTTTTGTATTGTTTTATCAAATTACAACGTTTTTGATAGCATTTCTCTAAATATCTATGCCCAAAAATTTGTCGCTGATTTATTTTTGTCGTATCTGTTTGAAAATTTTTTGAATTTGTTCGCGCACAAGCATAAATGATCCTTGATGCTTGTGCGCGAGTGTGCGCACTTCGCCCCGAGACAGCTTCATCGATTGCCATGGCAATGGACATTCCTTGGAAACGCAATTGTATTTATTACAGGCAACAACCTTCGCTTTATTTTAAAGTGAAGCGAACCGTTCAGGTTGTTTATCAATTACCGTGATATTGTGATCGTCTTTGTGGTTGCAGATTTTTGCTTCGAATTACAAAAATAAATAAATATTTGTTTTTAAACGAACGCAACCCGTTGCAGACCTTGGAAAATTGTTGATTTCGCCCGTGCACAAAATAGACTCCCATCGACCAACCGCTTTCGTGGTGCAGCAATTTTTATCGAGCAAAAATCAACAAACATCGCCCAGGTATAAAAGGTGCAGTCACCTCGTCAAACGACCAACCACAATTGAAAAATGCCCCCTGCGTACAAGTTGACGTATCTTCCGCTGCGTGGAATCGCTGAGCCTATTCGGCTTCTTTTTACGTACGCTACTATTCCGTTCGAGGACAACAGAATTTCTCGGGAAGAAGTCCGGGCCATGGAGACAGGTAAGCTACCTTCAAATTCGATACAAAAATATTTTACCGTTCTAATTTTTTTATAGACGACAACTTCGGCAAAGTTCCCATTCTGGAGCACAACGGAAAGCGTCTCTGTGAATCCTATGCCATTCTCCGTTTTCTTGCCAACAAACTCGGAGTTGCTGGCAAAGATGACTGGGAAAAAGCACAGGTGGACGCCATCGCAGATTATTTCAAGGATCTGTTCTACAAACTCGTTCCTTTTCTCATGATCGTCAATGGCATGGACCAGAAAACCGACCGTGAAACGACGTTCCGCGATGTGTACCTTGTCACCATCAACGAACGCGCTCCCAAACTTGTCCAGCTTTTGAAAAAATCCAAGAGTGGATTCTTTGCGGATTGTGGGGTGACATGGGTCGACTTTGTCATCGCCAACTGGGTCGAGAGCTTTGAAAAATGGGATCCTGATTTCTCCAACAGATTCCCCGAGTTGACGGCTCACCGCGAAAAAATCTACAAATTTCCGCAACTCAGGAAATATCTCGCAAGCAGACCCGATACCATTATTTAAAGAAACTGAAAAAACTGCGTTTTTTGTGATCATTTTACGTCCATATCGTTGTTATAAGGATCGTCATTTGAATTGAATAAATCTTGTTGCAATCTTTGGAGAATTGTTGATTTCACCCGCGCACAAACTAAATAAACTGAACTCTCTGTGTTTTTGTGTTTTCCAATATATTTCTCATAATAAATAAATTAACGAGACAAAAAAATACACATTTGCGAGCAAAAATACATTCATACAAAAAAAAACAGGTAAATAATAAAAAAAACATCTAAAGCAAGCATACACAAACTACAATACGTGCGCACAAACTAGTATTATGCTTTTAGTTTGTGCGCACAAACCATTACGCACAAAATAGTTTGTGCGTCCTTCGTCCAAGCACCGCCCATTCCAGTCTTACGTTGGAAAGAACACCGTTCGTGTGCTTCATCCGAGCACAAAATATACTTCCCTATTGTTTTCATGGCATTGTACAAATCAACAAACAACGTGGGGTATAAAAAGGGTATTGGCATCACTCGAAACAACCACCAGAATTCAAAATGGCTGAGTATAAGCTGACTTATCTTCCCCAACGCTGCATCGGCGAACCCATTCGTCTGCTTCTGACGTACGCCAATGTTTCCTTCGAAGACAACAGAATTTCTCGTGAACAAGTCCGGGCTATGCCGTCAGGTGAGTTGCCTTCACAAACAAATTTAAAAAATGTTAGTGTATTTTATAAAAATAATTTTTAGGCGACACTTTCGGCAAAGTTCCTCTCCTGGAGCACAAAGGCAAGAAGCTCTGTGAATCCTACGCAATTCTTCGTCTCCTGGCCAACAGGTACGGACTCGCCGGCAAAGACGACTGGGAGAAGGCCCAGGTGGACGCCATAGCCGATTTTATCAAGGATCTTTTGTTCGCGCTCACACCTTTTCGCAATATCGTCAAAGGCGCCGATCAAAAAAGCGACCGTGAAACCGTTTTCCGCGACGTTTTTCTCGTTGCCATCAACCAACGCATCCCCAAACTCGTCCAGGTACTCAAAAAATCCGAAAGTGGCTTCTTTGCGGATTCTGGGCTGACGTGGGTCGACTTTATCATCGCGAATGAAGTTGAAAGTTTTGAAAAGTGGGATCCTGACTTTTCCAACAGATTCCCCGAGCTTTCTGCTTTCCGTGAAAAAGTTTACGGTCTTCCCCAACTCAAGACTTACCTCGCAGGCAGAACTGATTCCATTATTTGATTTAAAAAACAACAACAACGCCTTTTTTTCTGATTTGTGTCATACACGTAATTCATGTCATTTTTACTATTCCAGACAATTTTTAAGGTATCTTTTGAGGTTTCTATTATCACTGCGATTGCATACATACATATTTTTTGTTCTGTGAATGTAATAAACATCTTTTTTTACAAATATCCTTGAAATTTTTTTTACCCGCGCACAAAATAGACTATCATCGATCTCGGTCTCGGTCGCATTGATTCAACAAAATGTTACCGAACAAAGATCAACAAACAGCGCCCAGGTATGTATAAAAAGGTGCAATCATCATGTCAATTGTCCATAACCGAAAAATGGCCGAATACAAGTTGACGTATCTTCCGGCGCGTGGTATCGCCGAGCCCATTCGACTACTTCTAACTTACGCCAATGTTCCGTTTGAGGACATCAGAATTTCTCGGGAACAAGTCCGGGCCATGGAGACAGGTAACATGCCCTCAAACCCTACAAAATAATTTTACCGTTTAATTTTTTTTATAGACGACAACTTCGGCAAAGTTCCCATTCTGGAGCACAAAGGCAAGAAGCTCAGTGAATCATACGCTATCATCCGTCTCCTGGCCAACAGGTACAAACTCGCCGGCAAGGACGACTGGGAGAAGGCTCAAGTGGACGCCATCGCCGATTTTATCAAGGATCTTTTGTTCTGTCTTGTTCCGTTTTTTGGAATTCTCAACGGCACAGATCTGGAAAGCGATCGTGAAACGGTTTTCCGCGAAGTGTTTCTCGTCACGATTAACGCCCGCGTTCCCAAACTCGTTCAGCTTCTGAAAAAATCCAAGAGTGACTTCTTCGCAGATTCTGGACTGACCTGGATCGACTTCATCGTCGCAAACTGGGTCGAGAGTTTTGAAAAGTGGGATCCTGATTTCTCCAACAGATTTCCCGAGCTTTCGGCTCTCCGCGAAAAAGTTTACCGCCTTCCTCAACTCAAGACTTACCTCGCTGGCAGAACTGATACCATTATTTGATTTAAAAAAATCTATGATAAAAAACAATAATGTATAAATACATTCGTGATTTGATTTCTTTGTTTGTCGTATTAAAGAAATATTATAAAAACAACGCTAATACGGCTTGATGGGTGCAGACGCGAGTTCCGTGAGCAATCAAATCGAAGTCCGGCCACGAAGGCGAAAGTAGGCGCGCTTGCTTATCATCGCATCGTCTCCCGTACCTTCACACAGCAGCAAATCAACTCTAAGCTCCTGGTTTTTATTTTATGTTTGCGGACTGCTGTTGTACGCTGACTTGGACGTGTAATATTTTTTGTTACTGATCTTGTCGAATTCTTTTTTTTATAAAAAAAATCGTTCAATGCTGGAAAAAGTGAAACCACCGTCTCGGTATGGATGGGTAAGTTACGGTTTGGGGGTCCCTTTAAAAAGGGGATTGTAAAGTATTTTTTATCACGTTTTACGGAATTTTAAAATTTAAAAGCAGATATCGATACGTAAAAAAAATGTCTTGTACGGAAGTTATTTTTGTATAATAAAAATCTGTGTACCATGCCAACATTTTTTTAACCGTTACGAAAACTTTTGTTCCCTAAAAGGCTTACACGCTGCAATCAATTATGCAGTACTCTGCTTCGGAGTGCTTCACCATGTCATAGTACCTTTTATCGAAGCTTTCATGTAATAAATTAAAATCACCTATCATGTTAGGCGCTTGTACACGCATGGTGACACCAACTCAACTCGTGTTCCCTTCGAATGTCGCCTCCCGCTCTCAAAAAGTCATTTCAGTTTAGCAGCGTGATTCCGCTGCTCATCGGCATCGCGATCGTCGGCGCGGGCGTTCTGGCTCTGTATTACTCCATCAACGAGCATTGTAAGAATTTTGTACACAAAAGCAAACAAACGTGAACAACTTTGTTTACGTTCGCGAACGAACACAAACGAAAAAGAACATCAAACTTTTTTTTTACAATAGGACCAAATTTTTGTTCATTCTGTCAAAAATACGTAATTTCTGTTTTTAACGGTTTTCATACAACTTTTTTGTAGTAATTTTTTATTAAATAATTTAAGATTGTTTATTTTTTTTTAGATTTGGTTTTTTGAAAATTTTTTTTTCATTTTTCTAAATATTCTAAAAATTAATGGTCGATTTTGTTCGTTTTATCTGTTCGAATAATTTAAAAATGTTCGCAAAAAAACACGAACAATGTAAATTATTTATAAAAATTATGTTTATGAACAAACAAAAATAAAAAAATTTCAAATTTGTTAACCCAAACATTTTTCAGCCTCCCCGCCAAACCCGGCCGAAGCATCCAAAAACACCTTTTTCTCAGAGTTGTTCAATTCGACAGTTTTCAGTGCTCGCTCTGCTCGCGCTCTTTGAGCAATTCAATTTTCCGTGCTCGCTCTGCTCATGCTCTTTGAGTTCCTAAAATTTTCGCGCTCGCTCCGCTCGCGCTCTTTTATTCTCAGATTCTCTGCTCTTGCTCTGCTCACGCTCGTGAGTTGAGCAGGAGCGAGCAATGAGCAAACATGGCTCACACAAAAAAAGTGAATTTTAAGACACAAATTCAGTCCTTTGCTAAAAGAAATACCGCATATTGCTTGGAGATACCTCCAACATCGTGTTTTTGATCGAAACTACCAGTATTTTAGTATTTGTAGCACTAAATTTATAGTGAGCAGTGCTCATTTTAAAAATTTCTCGCGCTCGCTCTGCTCGCGCTCTTTGAGCAATTCAATTTTTCGTGCTCGCTCTGCTCATGCTCATTGAGCACTCCAATTTTTCGCGCTCGCTCCGCTCGCGCTCGTGAGCTGAGCAGTGAGCGAGCAGTGAGCAGGAGCAATTTGGTGAGCATCGAACAACTCTGCTTTTTCTCCCTCAACCAAACCCAGCACTCGTCAAATGGCGTCCTAACTTTTGAGTACCACCTCGGCTTCGATGCCAACGGTGAACCCGTGCACAATCGAACATCGCAAAAATCCCAGTGGATCCAGGATGCTTCCAGTCAGAAGCTGTATTTCACGGTCGGGACTCCTAACACGACAGATTGGGTGAGCTCGATCTACGCTTCTGCGAGTTATTACTACCTGGTGACCCCCGCCGGCTGTCAGCGAATCAACGTGGGCTACACAGATCTTCTCGCCTCTTTTGGGGTCTCGTCTCTGCTGTACATCCGAACCGAAGAAATCAGCATCGGATCGGGTCACTCAGCTCAAATATTGGATATCAATTACTTCCAGGGCCAAGGAGACGTCGTCAACAATGCACTCTACAACGGGGAGTCTCCGTTGATTGGTTATGGATACATGGACACGTACAACGGTTCGTTTTTTTATGAAAACGTTTTTACGTACCCCAATAATTCGCAAAAAATTTGCTAATTTTTTTTATGTTTTTCAGAACGGGCATACGGCTGGCAACTGTACTTTTCCGACAACACCGACGGCAAGCTCAGCTTTGCCGAATTCTGGTACCCGGATATGGAGACCGGTGTCTTGGACCCTACTTACTTTGATCCACCGTCATCTTGCGCGAATTTGTACTAGCGTTAAAAAGGGGTGCAATAAAAATTTTTTGAGCTTGAGAAAACTACTTCAATTAAGAAAAGGTGCAATCTTATAAGGAATGTGTCAGAGAACATTTTGGGAACTATCCTTGAAATTTTGCCAAAAGCGATAAATTTGCGATAAAAAGTTTTTACCGTAAAATTCACCTGCCTGAAGCATCTATAGGCGAAGTTACGACCAGTGTAACGCAAACCAAAATTATTGCCTTCGCCTTCGCCTTCGCCTCCGGAGGCGAAGGCGAAGGCGATGAAGGCGCCTCCAGAGACGGAGGCGATCAGAGGCGCCTTTGGTGTCAAATCTCAAATTTTCTCTTACAAAATCATAGCAGATAGCGAAATTATGATAATAGAAGGCTTTTAATTCTATTAAATAAAGTGGTAAAGCTGTTTTTTGACTATTTGTGGTTAGAATTTAAAGCCATTCAGATTTTTTGTTCAAAATTGTAAAGGTCTGAAGGCGATGGAGGCGAAGGCAATTGGAGGCGATCAATTTTTTGCCTTCGCCTTCGCCTTCGCCTCCGGAGGCGAAGGCGATCTGAAGGCGCCTCCGGGGGCGATGAAGGCGCCTCCGGGGGCGATGAAGGCGAAGGCGATGTTACACTGGTTACGACTGCCTAAAATCGCGTTTTTGTCATTTTTGACGATTTTTGGCACTTTGTAGCAAAAAACTACGGCATTTCCAAAGCTGGGGTACCAATTGATCGACGTAATTTTTGATACAGAATCCAAGAAAATTATAAAAAATAGGGTTATCACCTTTGAAAATGCCAAAACAAATGTTGCCATTGTGAACATTTTTCAATTACAATTTTCGGCATTTTTCAAGGTGATAACCCCACAATTTTATATTTTTCTCAGATTCTCCATCAAAAATCACGTCAATCAACATGAATCCTGACTTTGGAGATGCCGTAGTTTTTCAGCTAAAAAGTGCCAAAAATTTTCAAAAATGGCAAAAAAGCGATTTCCGGCAACCGTAACTCTACCGAATCATGCCTCAGGCAGTTAAATTTTAGAGTAAAAACTTTTTATGCTAAAGGCCACCTTTTGGTGAAGTTTCATAAAACAGTTCCCAAATAAATTGTGACATATTCCTTGTACATAACACGTGGTTGGTAATCGCAGTTTACGTCTAACTAAAGGCCTCCAGGTAGATCCCCGTGTGGTCTACATGACGGGCGCCAGAGCACCACGGTGAACAAATTTGATCGTCCATGACTACAAAAACAAAAATCACCTTGAGTCCAATCAAGGCCGAAAAATCACGCGGACCAAACATTTTTTTTCGCCTGCAGGCAGCAGTCGCAGTTGCGAGTAACGAGCGCGCGTGTGTTTTTACCTCTCTATATAGTAAGGTGTTTTTACAAAGACACAATTTTAATTTTACGGTATGTATATTCGATAAAATCCAAATTTTACGCTGATAACGGTTTGGCGGGCCATTAGGTCCGGAGCCATTGATTTGAAAAAGATAATGCACGCTTTATCATAATTGTCAAAATAGTCAATGGCGAAAGCGCGATAGAGGGAGGAGGCGGCGCGCAGGGTCAAGTGGGTGAGTGTGAGCGAGCGAGCGATAGCGCAAGGACGATTGCGTAAGACAAAAAAATGATTCTGTTAAATTAATTTTAAAAATGTTGAAAAAAATATTTTTGAATTCCTCGGAAATAGGCAATCATAATGATGGGTCATTTGACAATCAAAAATCAAAAATGAACAAATTTGAATTTTTGATTTTAAAAAAAATAATTTTTGCTAGATACTGGGGTAGGGGCAAATGTGATATCAATAGCATTGACATTTTTTGCTGCGTATGAAAAACATTTTTTCAACATTTTAAAAATTAATTTGAATAATTCAATTTTTTGATCTCTCAGAAAATGAAATCCATGGTGAGTGGGCGGACCAGACAGCGGGTGCAGAGACGGACGGCGCACATGCCATCAGTCGAGAGAACCGCAACGGCGGTGACAGTGGGCGATTGGGTGATGGCGAAAGATGGCAAAACAAGAGATTGTTGTTATTAATTTTGATGATTTATGTATCACATAATTTTATGATTTTTGTTAAATTGCTATTTTTCCTGGGCCCCAGTGTTAGTGTTAGTACATATTCTTTGAATATTTTTTTGTGTTTGGTGTTATGCTTTGAAACGGGTCAATAAGCGATTGCAGCGGGCGAGGATTTATTAGGCGATGGCGAAAGATGCGCGATATTGAAAAGCAACATTATTACTTATGTTTTACAAAAGCGTCAAACAAATTACATGGGGCCCCAAAGGGGCCCCCATTGTATTTATGTATTCCAATATTTTTAAAGCGGGTCAAAAAACGATTATATGTATTTGATCTGATTTTGATAATATGCAAATTATCGGTTATTCTAAAAGATAATAACAAAAAATAATTATTTTCTATCGGTAAAATTATGATCGGCAAAAGATAAACGAAAAACGGGCAAAAAGAAAATAAACAACAAAACGATAAACGATCCTTTTCGATTTTACGATCCTTCTGATCCTTCCTTGATACCTTTACCTTGCCTTCCCCTTCCTTCCTTTTCCCTTCCTGGGGCCCCCGTAGGGGGCCCCCCCTTTAGCCTTGTTACCTCTCTATATAGTAAGGTGTTTTTACAAAGACACAATTTTAATTTTACGGTATGTATATTCGATAAAATCCAAATTTTACGCTGATAACGGTTTGGCGGGCCATTAGGTCCGGAGCCATTGATTTGAAAAAGATAATGCACGCTTTATCATAATTGTCAAAATTGTCAATGGCGAAAGCGCGATAGAGGGAGGAGGCGGCGCGCAGGGTCAAGTGGGTGAGTGTGAGCGAGCGAGCGATAGCGCAAGGACGATTGCGTAAGACAAAAAAATGATTCTGTTAAATTAATTTTAAAAATGTTGAAAAAAATATTTTTGAATTCCTCGGAAATAGGCAATCATAATGATGGGTCATTTGACAATCAAAAATCAAAAATGAACAAATTTGAATTTTTGATTTTAAAAAAAATAATTTTTGCTAGATACTGGGGTAGGGGCAAATGTGATATCAATAGCATTGCCATTTTTTGCTGAGTATGAAAAACATTTTTTCAACATTTTAAACATTAATTTGAATAATTCAATTTTTTGATCTCTCAGAAAATGAAATCCATGGTGAGGGGGCGGACACAGACAGCGGGTGCAGAGACGGACGGCGCCGCACATGCCATCAGTCGAGAGAACCGCAACGGCGGTGACAGTGGGCGATTGGGTGATGGCGAAAGATGGCAAAACAAGAGATTGTTGTTATTAATTTTGATGATTTATGTATCACATAATTTTATGATTTTTGTTAAATTGCTATTTTTCCTGGGCCCCAGTGTTAGTGTTAGTACATATTCTTTGAATATTTTTTTGTGTTTGGTGTTATGCTTTGAAACGGGTCAATAAGCGATTGCAGCGGGCGAGGATTTATTAGGCGATGGCGAAAGATGCGCGATATTGAAAAGCAACATTATTACTTATGTTTTACAAAAGCGTCAAACAAATTACATGGGGCCCCAAAGGGGCCCCCATTATATTTATGTATTCCAATATTTTTAAAGCGGGTCAAAAAACGATTATATGTATTTGATTTGATTTTGATAATATGCAAATCGTCGGTTATTCTAAAAGATAATAACAAAAAATAATTATTTTCTATCGGTAAAATTATGATCGGCAAAAGATAAACGAAAAACGGGCAAAAAGAAAATAAACAACAAAACGATAAACGATCCTTTTCGATTTTACGATCCTTCTGATCCTTCCTTGATACCTTTACCTTGCCTTGCCTTGCCTCCCCTTCCTTCCTTTTCCCTTCCTGGGGCCCCCGTAGGGGGCCCCCCCTTTAGCCTTGTTTACCTCTCTATATAGTAAGGTGTTTTTGCAAAGACACAATTTTAATTTTACGGTATGTATATTCGATAAAATCCAAATTTTACGCTGATAACGGTTTGGCGGGCCATTAGGTCCGGAGCCATTGATTTGAAAAAGATAATGCACGCTTTATCATAATTGTCAAAATTGTCAATGGCGAAAGCGCGATAGAGGGAGGAGGCGGCGCGCAGGGTCAAGTGGGTGAGTGTGAGCGAGCGAGCGAGTAGACGATTGACGATTGCGTAAGACAAAAAAATGATTCTGTTAAATTAATTTTAAAAATGTTGAAAAAAATATTTTTGAATTCCTCGGAAATAGGCAATCATAATGATGGGTCATTTGACGATCAATAATCAAACATGAACAAATTTGAATTTTTGGTTTTACAAAAAAATAATTTGTGCCAGTATACTGGGGTAGGGGCAAATGTGATATCAATAGCATTGCCATTTTTTGCTGAGTATGAAAAACATTTTTTCAACATTTTAAAAATTAATTTGAATAATTCAATTTTTTGATCTCTCAGAAAATGAAATCCATGGTGAGTGGGCGGACCAGACAGCGGGTGCAGAGACGGACGGCGCCGCACATGCCATCAGTCGAGAGAACCGCAACGGCGGTGACAGTGGGCGATTGGGTGATGGCGAAAGATGGCAAAACAAGTGATTGTTGTTATTAATTTTGATTCATGTATCATAATTTTATGATTTTTGTTAAATTGCTATTTTTCCTGGGCCCCAGTGTTAGTGTTAGTACATATTCTTTGAATATTTTTTTGTGTTTGGTGTTATGCTTTGAAACGGGTCAATAAGCGGTTGCAGCGGGCGAGGATTTATTAGGCGATGGCGAAAGATGCGCGATATTGAAAAGCAACATTATTACTTATATTTTATAAAAGCGCAAAACAAATTATATGGGGCCCCGAAGGGGCCCCCATTATATTTATATATTCCAATATTTTTAAATTTGAAAGCGGGTCAAAAAACGATTATATGTATTTGATTTGATTTTGATAATATGCAAATCGTCGGTTATTCTAAAAGATAATAACAAAAAATAATTATTTTCTATCGGTAAAATCATGATCGGCAAAAGATAAACGTAAAACGGGCAAAAAGAAAATAAACAACAAAACGATAGACGATCCTTTTCGATTTTACGATCCTTCTGATCCTTCCTTGATACCTTTACCTTGCCTTGCCTTCCCCTTCCTTCCTTTTCCCTTCCTGGGGCCCCCGAAGGGGGCCCCCCCTTTAGCCTTGTTACCTCTCTATATAGTAAGGTGTTTTTACAAAGACACAATTTTAATTTTACGGTATGTATATTCGATAAAATCCAAATTTTACGCTGTAAACGGTTTGGCGGGCCATTAGGTCCGGAGCCATTGATTTGAAAAAGATAATGCGCGCTTTATCATAATTGTCAAAATTGTCAATGGCGAAAGCGCGATAGAGGGAGGAGGCGGCGCGCAGGGTCAAGTGGGTGAGTGTGAGCGAGCGAGCGATAGCGCAAGGACGATTGCGTAAGACAAAAAAATGATTCTGTTAAATTAATTTTAAAAATGTTGAAAAAAATATTTTTGAATTCCTTGGAAATAGGCAATCATGAAGATGGGTCATTTGACGATCAAAAATCAAAAATGAACAAATTTGAATTTTTGGTTTACAAAAAAATAATTTGTGCCAGTAACTGGGGTAGGGGCAAATGTGATATCAATAGCATTGCCATTTTTTGCTGAGTATGAAAAACATTTTTTCAACATTTTAAACATTAATTTGAATAATTCAATTTTTTGATCTCTCAGAAAATGAAATCCATGGTGTGGGGGCGGACAAGACAGCGGGTGCAGAGACGGACGGCGCCGCACATGCCATCAGTCGAGAGAACCGCAACGGCGGTGACAGTGGGCGATTGGGTGATGGCGAAAGATGGCAAAACAAGTGATTGTTGTTATTAATTTTGATTCATGTATCATAATTTTATGATTTTTGTTAAATTGCTATTTTTCCTGGGTCCCAGTGTTAGTGTTAGTAGATACATATTTTTTGAATATTTTTTTGTGTTTGGTTTTAGGTTTTGAAACGGGTCAATAAGCGGTTGCAGCGGGCGAGGATTTATTAGGCGATGGCGAAAGATGCGCGATATTGAAAAGCAACATTATTACTTATATTTTACAAAAGCGTAAAACAAATTACATGGGGCCCCGAAGGGGCCCCCATTATATTTATGTATTCCAATATTTTTAAAGCGGGTCAAAAAACGATTATATGTATTTGATTTGATTTCGATAATATGCAAATCGTCGGTTATTCGAAAAGATAATAACAAAAAATAATTATTTTCTATCGGTAAAATTATGATCGGCAAAAGATAAACGTAAATCGCGAGCGAGCGATAGCGCAAGGACGATTGCGTAAGACAAAAAAATGATTCTGTTAAATTAATTTTAAAAATGTTGAAAAAAATATTTTTGAATTCCTCGGAAATAGGCAATCATAATGATGGGTCATTTGACGATCAAAAATCAAAAATGAACAAATTTGAATTTTTGATTTTAAAAAAAATAATTTTTGCCAGTATACTGGGGTAGGGGCAAATGTGATATCAATAGCATTGCCATTTTTTGCTGCGTATGAAAAACATTTTTTCAACATTTTAAAAATTAATTTGAATAATTCAATTTTTTGATCTCTCACAAAATGAAATCCTTGGTTAGTGGGCGGACCAGACAGCGGGTGCAGAGACGGACGGCGCCGCACATGCCATCAGTCGAGAGAACCGCAACGGCGGTGACAGTGGGCGATTGGGTGATGGCGAAAGATGGCAAAACAAGTGATTGTTGTTATTAATTTTGATTCATGTATCATAATTTTATGATTTTTGTTAAATTGCTATTTTTCCTGGGTCCCAGTGTTAGTGTTAGTAGATACATATTTTTTGAATATTTTTTTGTGTTTGGTTTTAGGTTTTGAAACGGGTCAATAAGCGGTTGCAGCGGGCGAGGATTTATTAGGCGATGGCGAAAGATGCGCGATATTGAAAAGCAACATTATTACTTATATTTTACAAAAGCGTAAAACAAATTACATGGGGCCCCGAAGGGGCCCCCATTATATTTATGTATTCCAATATTTTTAAAGCGGGTCAAAAAACGATTATATGTATTTGATTTGATTTCGATAATATGCAAATCGTCGGTTATTCGAAAAGATAATAACAAAAAATAATTATTTTCTATCGGTAAAATTATGATCGGCAAAAGATAAACGTAAATCGCGAGCGAGCGATAGCGCAAGGACGATTGCGTAAGACAAAAAAATGATTCTGTTAAATTAATTTTAAAAATGTTGAAAAAAATATTTTTGAATTCCTCGGAAATAGGCAATCATAATGATGGGTCATTTGACAATCAAAAATCAAAAATGAACAAATTTGAATTTTTGATTTTAAAAAAAATAATTTTTGCTAGATACTGGGGTAGGGGCAAATGTGATATCAATAGCATTGACATTTTTTGCTGCGTATGAAAAACATTTTTTCAACATTTTAAAAATTAATTTGAATAATTCAATTTTTTGATCTCTCAGAAAATGAAATCCATGGTGAGTGGGCGGACCAGACAGCGGGTGCAGAGACGGACGGCGCCGCACATGCCATCAGTCGAGAGAACCGCAACGGCGGTGACAGTGGGCGATTGGGTGATGGCGAAAGATGGCAAAACAAGTGATTGTTGTTATTAATTTTGATTCATGTATCATAATTTTATGATTTTTGTTAAATTGCTATTTTTCCTGGGCCCCAGTGTTAGTGTTAGTACATATTCTTTGAATATTTTTTTGTGTTTGGTGTTATGCTTTGAAACGGGTCAATAAGCGATTGCAGCGGGCGAGGATTTATTAGGCGATGGCGAAAGATGCGCGATATTGAAAAGCAACATTATTACTTATATTTTACAAAAGCGTAAAACAAATTACATGGGGCCCCGAAGGGGCCCCCATTATATTTATGTATTCCAATATTTTTAAAGCGGGTCAAAAAACGATTATATGTATTTGATTTGATTTCGATAATATGCAAATCGTCGGTTATTCGAAAAGATAATAACAAAAAATAATTATTTTCTATCGGTAAAATTATGATCGGCAAAAGATAAACGTAAATCGCGAGCGAGCGATAGCGCAAGGACGATTGCGTAAGACAAAAAAATGATTCTGTTAAATTAATTTTAAAAATGTTGAAAAAAATATTTTTGAATTCCTCGGAAATAGGCAATCATAATGATGGGTCATTTGACAATCAAAAATCAAAAATGAACAAATTTGAATTTTTGATTTTAAAAAAAATAATTTTTGCTAGATACTGGGGTAGGGGCAAATGTGATATCAATAGCATTGACATTTTTTGCTGCGTATGAAAAACATTTTTTCAACATTTTAAAAATTAATTTGAATAATTCAATTTTTTGATCTCTCAGAAAATGAAATCCATGGTGAGTGGGCGGACCAGACAGCGGGTGCAGAGACGGACGGCGCACATGCCATCAGTCGAGAGAACCGCAACGGCGGTGACAGTGGGCGATTGGGTGATGGCGAAAGATGGCAAAACAAGAGATTGTTGTTATTAATTTTGATGATTTATGTATCACATAATTTTATGATTTTTGTTAAATTGCTATTTTTCCTGGGCCCCAGTGTTAGTGTTAGTACATATTCTTTGAATATTTTTTTGTGTTTGGTGTTATGCTTTGAAACGGGTCAATAAGCGATTGCAGCGGGCGAGGATTTATTAGGCGATGGCGAAAGATGCGCGATATTGAAAAGCAACATTATTACTTATGTTTTACAAAAGCGTCAAACAAATTACATGGGGCCCCAAAGGGGCCCCCATTGTATTTATGTATTCCAATATTTTTAAAGCGGGTCAAAAAACGATTATATGTATTTGATCTGATTTTGATAATATGCAAATTATCGGTTATTCTAAAAGATAATAACAAAAAATAATTATTTTCTATCGGTAAAATTATGATCGGCAAAAGATAAACGAAAAACGGGCAAAAAGAAAATAAACAACAAAACGATAAACGATCCTTTTCGATTTTACGATCCTTCTGATCCTTCCTTGATACCTTTACCTTGCCTTCCCCTTCCTTCCTTTTCCCTTCCTGGGGCCCCCGTAGGGGGCCCCCCCTTTAGCCTTGTTGTCATAACAAGCGAGAATAGAGTCTATTTGTCGTCTCCTGTTGTTGTCAAATCAGTTGGAATAGGAGAGCAGGCAATCAATTAGTGCTCCTCGCATGCATCTACTATTTATGTACGTTGTTCATTTTCTCCCCCAATTTTGGGGGAGGGGGAACCTGGGAGAACGGAAGACCGCGCTTTCCCCCAAAAATTTTCTGCCACAAATTTTGTGTACATACATTCGCGAGTCCTGGTCGTGTCAGCCAGCAGTCGTTTGTAGTTAGATCAGATCGGTCGTCGTGTCATGTCTCTCCGAGCACCGCTCATCCTATTGGCAATTGCCGCCGTTGGGGTGGCAGTTTGGTGGCAGTATGTTTACCTGTCTTCCGAACTCTCACAAATCAACATTGAAAGTGTTTAGTAAGTTTCAAAAAAATTTTTTTCAATAAAAAAAATTTATAAATTTAGCCTAGACCCTCCACCGAAGCGCGAAGGCATCTACGCCCAAAATGACATTCTCGCGCACGCTGAAGTGCTACACGAGAACAAACTTTTTGCCCCGGAGTCCATAATTGTCGAAGATGGCGGCAGAACCATTTACGCTACGGTCCACAACGGCATTGCACTGGTTGTTGACGGGAAACTAGTCAAAAAGATCCCGTACAACACTTCGGAGACCTGCGGTAGGCACTTTTTTGCGCACCTGTTGGAAATTTTTCATGATTGTTATATTTCAAAAGGTAGATTTTAACCATAAAAAGTTTTTACTGTAAAATTTACCTGCATGAGAAAAATTGTGGCAGTTACGGTTGCCAGAAAATCGCGTTTCTGCCATTTTTGACGATTTTTGGCACGTTGTTGCTAAAAAATTACGGCGTTTCCAAAGCCGACGTACAATTTGATCGGCGTTATTTTTGATAGAGAATGCAAGAAAAATATAAAAATATAGGGCTATCACCTTGAAAAATGCCGATACAAATGTTGCCATTCTGAACATTTTTTAAACGCTGTTTTCGGCATTTTTTAAGGTGATAACCCCGTATTTTTACATTTTTATCGGATTCTCCATCAAAAATCACGTCGATCAATTCGTACCCTGACTTTCGAAATGCCAAAGTTTTTTAGCTATGACGTTCCAAAAATTTTCAAAAATTGCAAAAACGCAATTTACTATACCTCAGACAGCTACATTTTACAGTAAAAACTTTTCAATTATAAAATTTATCTTTCGGTAGTTTCCAAAATTTTCCTTAGCACATTCCTTATAAGGTAACCCCCAGTTTACACCTGTGTTTCAGTCGACAACCATTTGTGTTCCCGCCCGCTCGGAATCCGTCGTCTAGATGAAAACACACTTATTGTCGCCGATCCCGTCAAGGGCATCGTCACGCTTAACCTACAGACAGGTAAGGTCACCTGTCTTTAAAAAAAACTTTTTTTCTTTCAAAAAAAATTTTTTTTAGAAACTTACGACCAACTAATCCCCGCAGGCACCGTGCTCCACGGCCGACCGGTTCGGTTCGCAGACGATCTCGCGGTCATCGACCGTAAGCGAATTGTCTTCACCGACGCGAGTTGGGCGTTCGGATTCGCAGAGTGCGACACGGCGCTGTTTTCCGGGGCCACAACCGGTCGGGTGTACCTCTATGACATCGCGTCCAGTGAATCTACGCTCCTCTTCGACGGACTACTTTTCGCGAATGGAATCGAACTTTTGCCGGACGGTGAATCCTTTGTCGTCACCGAAACCATCGCTGCTCGCGTCTATCGATACTACTTTGCCGGTCCGCGCAAGGGTCTTTCCGAGATTTTTATCGACAACCTCCCCGGCCAGCCTGACAACATTCGCCTCAGCCACGATGGAAAATCCCTCTACGTGGCACTCGCCTTTCCCCGAACACCCAAAGATGGATGGGAAACTTTGTTAACCATGGATTGGATTCTCCGACACCCCTGGCTACGATGGATCATCACAAATATCGTTCCTACAAAAGTTATTCAATTTGTCAGTGCTCAGGTGCGCAAGGAACGGCATGGCGGCGCCCTACAGTTGGACCTCAATGGAAAAGTTATTCGCTCGCTTTTCGCTCCTGACAGTCGTATCGACCATATTTCACAGGTAAGCAGGTTGCACACCTGAAAAAAATATTTCGCACAACTTTTTTCAGATCCAAGACGATGGAAAGTACCTGTACATCTGCAGCTACGCTAACCCTTACCTGGCTCGAATCCCGGCAACTGCAGGTCTTTAATGTCATTCATTCATGCGTAGAATTAATGAATCATCGAATAAAAATTGATTTTGCCCGACTGATGTTTCGCCTCGATCGACCTTTTTTTGACAAAAAAGTTACGTTTCGCAGAAGAAAAACGTGTCGCCCGGCCTAATTTGATTAACTGTCGGGACCAAAAAAGAAGTAAGACGTATTTCATCGTAACCGTTGTAATAAAGTCATCTACGGTGACACAAAGCAGAAAAGCGTCATCATAGTTTGTTTTGGAAATTATTCATGAAATGTTGTCAAAAGGTAGCATTTACTATAAAAAGTTTTTTCCGTAAAATGTAGTTGCTTGAGGCAGGATCCGGCAGAGTTACGGTTGTCGAAAATCGCGTTTCTGCCATTTTTGACGATTTTTGGCACGTTGTGGCTAAAAAACTACAGCATTTCCAAAGTCAGGGTACATATTGATCGACGTGATTCCTAATGTAGAATCCGAGAAAAATATAAAAATAAAGGTTTTTACCTTGAAAATGCCGAAAAAAAGAATGATAATTATGATCATTTTAAAAATTCGATATTCGGCATTTTTCAAGGTGATAAGAGTAAATTTTTATATTTTTATTGAATTCTCCATCAAAAATCACGTCGATCAATACGTACCGCGGTTTTGGAAATGCTGTAACATTTCAGCTGTAAACGTGCTAAAAATCGTCCAAAATAGCAAAAACGCAATTTCCAACAATCGTAACTCTGCCGGATCATGTCTCAAGCAATTACATTTTACGAAAAAAACTTTTGATAGTAAAAGCTATCTTTTGACAAAATTAGATGAAGAATTTCCAAAATAAACTGTGACACATTCCTTTCAATCTCGTCCATCTGTGAAATAAGACACCGCCCTCAGTCAACTCCCCCAGCCCCCGATCGACTAATTTCACACTTTCCCACGTTCCAATTACCCCTATCAACAATCCAAGCAAAAAAAGCATGCAAGAAATCCTTCAAGAAAGGAAGAAAATCGTAATCTGATGAATGGAATAATAACCGGTTCGTCTTTTTCTCTCTCTCTCTTCGTCAGCTGATTGACGCAAAGTTCGCGCTAAAAAGTGCGCGTGCGCATACTTTTCCCACCACGAAAAATCGCAAGCGTAGTATATCATGAAAAGCTTTTGTGTGCCACTCTGCGCGGTTTTATGAATGCTTTCTCGCGTTTTTGCCTTTTATCACCATTTGAGTGCCATATTTTTACCAAAGTCATGTGCTTTATTTTCAGATAACGATGGCTGCGACCCAGTTCAACGTCGGAGATCTCGTGTGGGCCAAAATCAAGGGATTTCCTCTTTGGCCCGCTCAGATAACCGAGACTCAGACAGCCAAAAACAAGCGAACGTGGGTGCAGTTTTTTGGCACACACGAACGCGCCTGCGTACGGAATTGTGATTTATTCGTCTACGATGGCAACGAGGACAAATACGCGAATAAGAAAAACAAGCGTCATGATTATTTGGTTGCACTCGCTGAAATCCGCGAAGCAGCAGGGCTCCCGCCTATCAGTGAGGAGAAATCGGTCGAGCGTTCTGCTCCTCCTCAGGCGCAGGCACAGCCGGCGCCGCCTGTGCCGGAAGCCGAAGTTCCAGTGGCCCAGCAATCGTCAATTGCGAGTCCGTCAGCTTCCCTGGAACTCCACGCGACGCCCGCAGCTGTGCCAATGTCCTCCCACCAACAGCAGCAGCCATTTGACTCCCATTTTGGATCTCCGATGCATCGACGAACGAGAAATTCCAGCCTGAGGACCGATATGTGGGGTTTGGATATTGGAAGGTTCCGAAACGACTCTATTTCCAATGAATACGAACGCCACCGCCTCGACAGTTACGAAGGCCGGATGATCACCGCCGATTTTGATCCACAATATGTAAGTTTTGAATTATTCTGCAAAATTTGGGTTGAAATGTATTTTTGATGTTTTTTAGGCCGAAGGTTTGCTACGAGGCGATTTGGGACTCGATTCTGAAGTCAGCGACGATAATCATGGACGATCCAGAAGGCGCAGAGACACTTCGAAGATGCTGGATGAGTACATTGGCGTGAGGTAAGCCTTTTTTGCCCTGGAAACGGTTTTGGCCTAAAAAAACAAAGCACGGACGAAATTTTAGGCCTAAAAGTTGTTTTGTTAGTTTTTGATCAAATTTTTGCTTCGTTTTTCGCTTCATAATTGCAGAAAACACGGATGAAGTCCAAAGTGCTCAAAAAATGTGTTTTTCGCTCATTTATACATTTTTTTGTAAAATTAGGCCTATTTTTGGTTCAACTAACTTTTTTCCCATTTTTCATACAAATCTGTTATAAAATGATTTGGCCTAAAATCACAGGCAAAATTTGAGGCACAATAGGACCTAAAAAACTATTTGGTTTGTTTTTAATCTAATTTTCGCGCAAAAGTATCTAAAATACATTTTTTACTGCATTTTTGCAAGAAAATATTTCAAAAACAGGTACGTTTTGTTCGGCGACATAAAAAAATGCAAAATATGTGTTTTTTGTTGAAAAAAAATTTTCTTTATGCCAAATTCACTTTTTACCCATTTTTCGTTCAAAATTGATGTTTCAGACACCGGACAAGTAGTTTCATCGACTTCCTTGACTCTACCCCCTGCGTGGATCCCGCAGTGTTCCTCGAGGCCATTGACCAGCTGCCCAGTGAGGAATCCGATCGACCCCAAACTCCCGAAACGATCGCCCGGATGCCCCAGTACCAGGGCTCGTCCTGTACGATATGTTGCTCTGTGCTCAAATTCGTCAAGGGTCAGTGGAGGTGCGTGAATGAGCAGTGCAGGGGCTTCAACACCGGCGTGGGCGGCGAAAATCAGCTCTCAAAGATCAGCGGACGAAATCCGAGCGTATTCAGTCAGAAAAAAGACAAACGACGCAAAAAGAAGCACGATCAGATGAAAGCTTCTCCCGGACGTCCCCGAGCCTAGTGAGTTGCCATTTTTCGGTTTTGTTTGAATTTTGTGTCTATTTTTGAAGTTCTAGCAAAGTGGAAAAAACGCCGGCCGTGCAGTCCAATGGCATTCGATTCTGCGTAAATTGCAACGGACACGTCAGACCTCAGATGTGCGGCGGAAATAAGCATCGATGGCGGTGCGTAGACAAAAAGTGCCGAAAGTGGTATGGATGGGTTCGGAGCCACGAAGAGATCCCTAGGGATCTGGGAAAGCGTGGACGCTGGAAGGATCTCCCGATCATTGTCCAGGGCCACACCGAGGATGGCAAGATCGTCGAAATGATCGCGCCGCAGGATGACGTAAGTTTATTGCCTATTTTTGATTGGAAATGAACGAAATTTGTTTGTTTTAGCACTACGAAGAGTCACTGCCGCCTCCGTCGCCGAAGAGGAAACGTCGAAGGCACGCCGATGTTGATCGTAAGTCGAGTTTTCTTGGGGATTTTGCAAAAAAAAGTTTTTTAGGCTAAATTTTACAAAAATGCGCGGTTTTTGTCGAAAATGTCATGTTTTTCTTTATTTTTAGGCCTAATTCATTTTTCACAAAAAATGGATTTTGGGCAAAAAAAAAGCCGCGTTTTCCATTAAAAATTAGCGTAAAACGTAGCATTTGTACGATACATAGTGAAAAGTGCTTTCCCGACACGAAAGTTTGGGTTTTAGGCTAAAAATTGGTTTTTGGGTAAAAAAATCATTTTCCTCAAAAATACCGTAAAAAAAGTACAAATTTTCGTTTCAAAAGTCAATATATGTGTTTTTTTTATCGTTTTTTGAATTTCGATTTTTTTACCTCTGATTTTACGGTTTTCATTTTTCCAGCCATTGACCCCCTGACCGCAGAAGAGCTAGCCTACCGCCCGACAGCCCTGGAAGCCAAAGTGCGTTGGTGGAAGCCAGACCGAAAGCGAACCAATCCATCTCCCGAACGCGAATACCAAGGCGACGTCCTCGACTGCGTGGCAGCGTTTAAAGTCGCCGAACAGTCTATGCGTTCGATGGGATCTCTCCTGGAGGCTACAACGGTCCGAGCCGACGACGAACTCACCGTCGGCCAGCAGGATGCCATGGTCGATGCGCTGCTCTCCAGTGCCCTCGGAATGTCGGGTGTCATGCTGACCATTCTCCTCGACACTGTTCCAAAGCTGGAAAACTCTTTGCCGCCGGGTATCAGGCAAAAGTTTTTCAGGTATATGAATTTCTTCCCGGTTTCCAACGCTTGATGATTTTGGATCGGATCGGATTTTTGAATGAGATCTCATTTGCTGATATTTTTTCATGCAATTGTTTGTTTGTGTTTTTTGTTGGTTGAATTTTTTTCTTGATTTGTTGAAGGCCACATTTGTTTTTTTTTACAAAAAATGACTGGGCCAACTGTTATAATTTTTTTGATTCGTTCGTTCGTTTCAAAAAGCCGTGGCAGTTTTTTGTCTGCGCGGTCGTCCGAGAACGTTCGTTCTGAAGAAAAAAAGAGAAAAAAAAAGACGCGAGTCTTGCAGGGATTATGAAAATGACTCGAAGAGTAGTCTCGTGTTTGTTTACTCGAAGGTGCTTATTGTGCTGTTGCGGCGTTAAAAGTTGTAACGTGCTACTACCTGGTAGCTTGGGTTTTTTCCCTATAAATAACGGCTTTCTTTCTTTTTTTGTGTAAAAGTATCTAAAGTCCGCTGCGGCGCAAAACGTGACTGACTCGCGTTGTTTCGTTGTCGTCTTCGCCGGCGTCGCCGTTGCCGTTGTGCACTGCTTATACGGGCAACAACGCGCGCAGCATTGACTTGACGACTTCTTCCTTTTTTTTTTCTTCACATGTGTTGTTAGCAACAGTTACAGCGCGCGCGGGTCTCTGGAGGACAAAAAGTACGTAAATGAGTGCCCGCACCGGTGACGACGGCGGTGGTGGCGGTAGCGGTAGTGGCGTTCTTGATTGGACCATGGCATATAACTGGGGAAATGCTGCTGCCAGCAGCAGCCCGCTTGACAACGTCTCTTCCTCCTCCGGTGTCATGCAACCTGGCGGCGGACACGGACACGGTGGCGGTGGTGGTGATGATAGCCATCTCAAGCGACAAGTTCGTCTGATTAAGAATCGGTAAGCGCGGGGGAAAAAAACACTATTTACACAACACTTTTACACATTTTTTTGTTTTTACACCGCTTTCACGCATTTTTTTTCAGCGAGGCTGCCAAAGAATGTCGACGAAAGAAAAAAGAATACGTCAAATGTCTGGAAAATCGAATTGCCGTCCTCGAAAATCAGAATAAAGCGTTGATCGAGGAACTCAAAGCGCTCAAGGAATTGTACTATCGTAAAGAAAAAACTACCGAGCAACGTCCGTATTGAGAAAGAAAAAACTCCCGCCACAAATATACTTTTTCGGTGGTTTTTTGTATCACTCACATATCCATCCTGGTTTATTTTTTATTTCTCCGTTTTTTTTTCGCGTTCATCAATCAGCAACAGATTTTTATCTTGTGGATCTCATTTATTGTACTTTGAAAGAAAGACAAACCTTCCTCTTTTTTTGTTTGCAGAAAAAAAATAATACAATAAATATATGTTTATTTCAATTTTTTAAAAATACGTATTTATTTAATATTCATTCATTGAACGAACAAACAAACGAGTGCAAAGAGATATTTCAGTTGTCTGTAATTTATCCTGCAGGCAGGAAGGCTCTTTCGAAACGAACTAGCTCAATATGGATTTTATCGGTTTATTTAGCGTGTACACTCTGTGTCACACAACGCCAAGGCCAACGAATACGCGCAAATAGCGCGCGTTGGATGTTTGTTGCGCCGACTGACTCCACACTTTCGATGGAGGAGAAACGCATCTCTGTTTCATCCTTTCCTCGATAATCATTCATTTATCCATTGGCTTTGTATTTTTTTTATTCTAATCAATTAACAACAACTCAAACAATTGGTTATCGATCGGGCAACAACAACAACAATAATGACGGACCTGAATAATACATTTGACGTATCAAATGTCGAAAATTTCAGCGGTGACACGTAAGTTGTTTTTTTTTGTTACTGAACAGAATAAAAATGCCGTGTTATTTTCAGCGACAGAAATGCGACTCTGGTGATTTCAAAGACCCGAAATCGACCGAATCTGCCGGTTGTGACGTCTATGACGGAGGAATCTTTGTCGTTGGCTTCTAACAATTCTAACGGTCATCTCAGCGATAATGGGTGAGTTTTTGACTCGGTATTTATGATTTTTTTTTGCTTTGCTACGGATAATTAATTGCGAATTTGTTTTTATTGTTTTCGTCGTTCTCAGAATTTTAAATTAACTGGAATGTAAAAAAATGTTTTTGACAAAAAACACTGATCAAAAATTTACGTAAAATTGTTCACCATTTTTTTTATCCACAAATCCGTTTTTTTTATCAGTTTTAGAAAATATGACAATTTTGCTGCATTTTTTACCCCATGCTGAATCGGAAAATTGAAGAAAGCCTCAAAAAACAACGAAAAATTAACGTTTTAGGAAAAAGCCTTAAAATTTTGTATCGTAGAAAAAAGTAACAAAATCATACCAAAAAATATTACTTTTTGATGATGAATACTAGTTTCGCAACGAAAATTCATTCCAAACCAAAAAAAAAGAGAACCCCGAATTTGTTAGTTTCATCGTGTTTTTTTATTTATTTACGGCTATTGAAAATGCATTCGGAATGCCGAAGTAGGATTTTTTGCCCGCGTTTGTGCAAACAGAAAAAAAATTGCTAGCGGCATTGTTGTTTTTTTGTTCTATGCTTTAGCTGCAAAAAATGGCCACCTACAGGGCATCGATCGAGAAATTGCATATTTTGGCCTAAATTTTGTTTTATGACCTAAAAAGGGCGATTTTTGGAAAAAAAACACAGCCTAAATTTTGTCCAAAAACCTAAAAAAAGCCTTTTTTTGGGAAAATGAGCAAATTTCCACGTTTTCAGTGAGCGAACACTAACCCGAGAACGGCACCATGTTCGAAGAGGGACCGTAACAGTAGCCGAGAACCCGATTGAATCGGAGGTCGCAAAACTCATCAACGACGTCCTCGCAAAGCACAGCGGCGATGACTTTGTCGAGCAGCTGAAGCACGCCGTCGTCGAGTACTCGCAGGATCTCGAGCGCCGGGTGCAGACGACGTCAAACTCCGCGAAAGATGCGCTCGCAGTTGCAATGGACCAGTTTAAATCCGCGAAAAACATTGGGCCTACCGCGGATCCACCCTCGAGGCTACCGACCGCCGTTGCGAGACGCCATCCCGATCAGCACACGGTCATCGAGCAGCTCACCGCTGAACGCGACTACTATCAGTCGCAGTCGTGCAACATACTCAAGACGCTCTCCGACCTCATCGCCCAGCAATCGCAGTACATGGACACCGAAAAGGGTTACATCGAGGTGAGTCGGGTTTTTTGGGGATTTGAGAGGCCTAAAATCGATTTGAATGCCGAAAAAACTGTTTTGAACAAAAAAATTGTTACGGAATTTTGAAAAAAGTTATTCCTAAAAATTTTGAATCTAATTTATGACGTTTCTGATAGTTTTCATGGTTTTTGAAAAATTATTCTGTTTTCTACCCAAAAAATTCCGAAACATGACTATTTTGTATCACGTGCGATCAGAAAAACCAAAAAGCCTAAAAAACGACAAAAAAGTATCGTTTCAAGAAAAAATATTGTAAAAATTTATGTATCGTAAAAAAGTAACAAAAATCCAGACAAAAAATGTTACTTCGGTGTCAAAAGTCTTGCAACGAAAATTCCAAAACGATCGTGAACATAACATTTTTTATTTGTAAACATTTTTTATCGTTTCATACCTAAAATTTCCAAAATGTTACAATTTTGTTACGTTTATCATCTTTGCCGGGTTGAAAAACTACGAAAGCCCCCAAAAAACGACAAAAATATAATTTTTGGAACTTTGTATCATAAAAAGTAACAAAATTCAAGAAAACAATGTTACTTCTAATTGTCAATAGTTTTGCAACGAAAGTACAAAAAAAATTGTTTCTGTCGTGAGATATGGTTTTTAGGCATTTTTTATGCTTTTTCTTCCAAAAATCGGTGTTTTGAGTGCATTTTTTACCTTTCAGCAATTAAACGCCGGGCGTGAGAAAGTCAAGGAAGCCCAGCACATGTACAATGCCCTGAAAGAGCGCTACGAGGATCTCCGACTAGAAGCCGAGCAACGCATCCTCGAAGCAAACTCAGAAATTGAGCGTCTCAACAAGGAGCACGAAAATTCAACTGTTGAAATTCGCTTCAAGAACCGGCAACTCGAAGTGCAGGTCAAATCTCTGCAAGCCCGAATCGACCAGCTCCAAGCTGAGAAAGAGGAACTCCTCAGCCTCTGCGACGACCTCATTGCTCGCTCCGCCGCCGCCGCCTCCAATCAGTCCATGGATCCTTCTGAATTTTGAAATTGAATTTGAACATGAACGCGAACATTCCCAGCCCCCTTCCTCACCCAGCTTTTCTGTGGCTTCTGACCTCTCCGCCATCATCGCCCACGCAGAACAGTCGACGCCCCGCCTCCTCCCTGTTCTATGCCTTTGTATTTATTATTACTGTTTTTTTACTAACCACCCATCTGGTAGCTTTGCCGCCGTCGTCGCCAATGACCAATGAATCTCCGATTTCTCAGTTCCATTGACTCGCGTAGACCGCAAAATACTTGTCCCGATCGACTTCGGGGTTAAACGGAGCGATGACGTTTTTCCTTTTCCCGGAGCATCGGCTGAGAATTGGAAAAGTTTGCGTGAATCTTGATCGAAGCCGATCTGACAGGTAGAGTCCGAGGATCACGTAGATTGTGCCGTAGGCTGTGAGCAGAAGGCTGGTTACGTTCTGAAGACCGAAAAAAAGGAGAAAGTGGGCCGCAATGTAAAAGTTTTGAAAAAAACCTTATCGTAAAAGAAAAAATTTGTTCGAAAACCTGGTTTCTTCACGGTTTTTTAGGAAAACAAAAAAAAGTCAAAAGAACAACAGAAAACGTATCGTTGTAGGATAAAAATAGCGTAAAACTTATGAATCGTAAAAAAGTAACAAAATCCAAGCACAAAATGTTACTTCAAAGTCGATGGTTTCGCAACGAAAATTCAAAAACAACATTGTCACATTTTTATCGTAATAATAATACGCTTTTTTTGTTCTTGAAAAATTATTTACCGTTTTGTACAGAAAAATCTGTTTTTTTTTTACGTTTTTGTTCATTTTGGACAGTTTTACTACTTTTTTTACATTTCACGGTCAATTTTTTGGTGGAAAAGTAAGCTTACGGTAAATAGGTACTTTAGCAACCCTTGCTGGACGTAGTTGACGGCAATGTACTGATATGCCATGAAAACGAGTCGACAGAAGCCAAAAACCACCGCTTGGACAGCGATGATTTTGGTGATTTGAATATTTTCTATCCGTTGATACCTTTCTGTCAGGTGAGTGCCCCGCGTGGAGTTCTGCACGCCATCAAAAGCAACAGCTTTTTTGCCGTTGACGCGCCAAAGCACGCAACACACGACCACTGCAAAACCGAAGGAGACCACTGCGACTCCGGATTCTGTCATCTGATCGTTCCAATTTATATGGTAAACGGCGTCGCACGTATGAACCGGGGTAGAAGTTCCATTCTTGCTCCGCATTTCGTCGCGATTTGTGATGTGATCGTATGCCACGGGAATGCAGGCTGCGAGCTGCAAAGAGGGAGGAAATGAGTAGAATCCGGGAAATTCGAAAATTTGGGTCACTTACGGGAGCAATAACAAATCCGAGAGTGACAAATGCATTTTTGAATTTTTCATAGCGTTGGCACAAAAGCGTGGCGATGATGCGTTCGAGGGTGACGGCGAGCAAGGTCCATATCGTCAGCTGGTAGATCAGGATTTCTCGGATCTCGTTGAAGAGGCAGTTTTCGAAGGAATCAATAAAGTAGCACAATTTACGTCTCTGAAATCGTTTTTTGATGTTATATAGCTCATGCTTTTAAAAAATAAAAATAAATTGAACACGATATCAAAAACCAAAAAAACAAAACAAAAAAGTATTGTTTTAGGAAAAAAATATCGTAAAAAGTTACTAATTCCAAGAAAAAAATGTTACTTCAAAATCGATAGTTTCGCAACGAAAATTCCAAAACGAACGTTATCTGTTTATTAAAAAAAAGTTAGTTGTCGTTTCTTACCACGAAAATTAGTTTTTTTGACAGTATTTATTACGTTTTTTTTTCATAAATTTTTTTTGATCTTTGTGTACCTAGGTCCCACGAGACCATGAGCCGCACATGTGCTAGCCTCGAGAGCCGGCTTAGGTTTTTTTAACAGTACAACTACCTCGTGTAACACATTTTTTGCCGGATAAAAAATTGGACGCTGACTGACGCATTCAGAATCAGAGTCATTTTAGCGTCCACTAACTTTGGATTCAAAGTTTTCAGCGTCGTCAACAACCGTCAACAACCATTTTTTTGCTCGCGTTCTTTGCTTTGAGTTTATCGAACTATACTACAAAGTTGAAGGAATCACAGCAAAGCTGCCAACAAACACCCTAATCACTTGGTTATCTCAAAAATGCGAGACGCAAAAAACGAATGATAAAACTTTGGAGCAAAATTGCAACATGCTACGCAACCCGCCCGAAAACTGGACCTTACGAGGTTTTTGGGCGGGTTATCCAAATTTTTGGGTTTAGATTGGATGTTCGAAAATTCGGGTTTTCGAAGCGAAAAAAATTTTTTGTGTTAAAATGACGTATTTTTTCACAAAAATCTTGAAAAAGTGCAAAAAAGGCAATAAATTCAAATTTTCCACAAATTTTTAGTTTTTAGAAAATCAAAAAAATTTGAGTTTTTGGACCAGGTTTTCGAAATTTCAAATTTTTGAGATCGAATTACGCTTACCTCACCAAACAGAAGCACCTCCAGCCATTGTGCCAGAATTCTGATCGTAAACGCCGACTGTACAAGCAGCGTGCCGGTCAGTAACGTGAGCAGTGCTTTCAAATTCCGATGCAGCAGACCATTTGTCAGGCAACAAATACAGTACCACACCAGAGCGATGAAACTCACGCATTCTAAGCTTAATTTAATGCATCGAACAACGATGAGGGCAGGATGAGTGTTGTAGTATCCCGCAAAGTTGCACATCCATAACAGTTGGGGATCCATGTAGTACACCTGTTGAGGCATGACCCGTAGTTTCTTTGAAATGTGCCGTTATTGATGGAAATTTATTTATTTATTGCACAGAAAATTTCACCCTCCACGTATAAAATAAAAGTATAACCATATAATTACGGCATTTCGCCGTAATAACACGTCGTCCCCTGTGTTTTTTGTCGTTGCCGACAGGTGTCCCTTGGGGGACAAAACTTTAACAGGATTAAAGGCCCAGACACGAGGCAGTTACGCAGAAGTTAGGTTGAACGCAAAGAACCAAACAAGATTTTAATTGGATAACAAAAATTGTCTGTGCATGCAAACAAAGCCTTCATTTATGTACATACGTGCACCGATTTGCGATCTGTGTGCGTGTTGCACTCATCCATGACATGAACTGTTCAGAACAAACATTTATTTGTGTACAAAATTTATTTTATAGTTTGCAGAAGTGCAAAATCAGTCGTGGATTAAAAATTGTTCAATTTCGTCTGAAAAAAACTAAATTGTATTTAAAAAATGTCAAAAATTGTTTTTTGAAAAATGGTCTAAATGTCAATATTTGTTTTGGCATTTATCAAGGTGGTAACCCTAAATTTTTATATTTTTCTAAGATTCTCCATCAAAAATCACATCGATCAAATTGGTTATATATTTAGAAAATCAGTAGTTTTTTATCAAACGTAACTGCGCCGTTAAACCGTCTGAAAAACAAAATTGCATTTAAAAAATGGTCAAACGTCAATATTTGTTTCGGAATTTGTCAAGGTGGTAACTCTAAATTTTTTATTTTTTTTAGATTCTCTGTCAAAAATCGCGTCCATCAAATTAACTATAGAAATTCCGTAATTTTTTATCTAACGTAACTCTGCCATTAAATTTTACAGTACTCATCCATGAAACAAACTCTTCAAAACAAACATTTATTTGCGTTCCCCATACATAAATTTTGTTGTCTCGTCCTTTGCAACAGTGCATAATCAGTTGCGGATCATAAATCGTCAAATTCCGTCTGAAAAGAGCAAAAAAACAGTCTTTCTAGTTGCATCAGCTCTTATCAGCGAGTAATGATAGCACCGGGCACTGACTGCGTCACGGCTTAAAGAAGCATGCAGCAAGCCCGGATGCATCCTTAAAAGGGCTCGTCGAAGAACCGAGTTGCATCATTCACTCGGCGACCAACCATGACCATGAATGCAAACACCTTTTTCACCCTGCTTGCTCTCCTGGCTGTCGTGCCATTCTCAGACGCCACAACTGGGCTGGATACCATCCAGGTGAGTTTACCCACCTGTACAGGTGAACAGTAAAAACAAATTTTTTTTGTTTTCAATTTTTTAGACCCTGAGCACAGCGACTTTCAAATGCCTAAAAACAAACAAGTACGACTTTTTCATCGGACGCGTTTGGGAATCAGTCGGTGCCGTCGATCATACCGGAATCCAAAACATCAAAAATGCCCGTGCAGCTGGTTGGGAGAATGTTGATGGATACATTTTTCCGTGCTTGGCTTCGCATTGCGCTTCTGCAGCCGCTCAGGTCGACGCTACGATCGACGCTATCCACAAGGCTGGCACGAAGGTCGGAATTCTCTGGCTCGATATTGAACGCCTCGCCTGGCCATCCAGCCAGGAGCACAACCGAGCCTTCATCAAAGAACTTGCCGACGCTGTTACCAAAAAAGGCGTCAAGGCAGGCGTCTATTCAAACAACAACAACTGGGAAGCCATTGTTGGACTTTCCTGGAACGGAGTTGAGCATCTCCCTCTTTGGTGGGCAAATTACAACGGACACGAGGATTACTCCGGATTTGTGCCATTCGGTGGATGGAAGAAGCCTTCGATTCATCAGTACGCAGGCAGCGTCAATGGTCCATGTGGCGTGAGTTTCACTTTTTTTTTTCACTCAAGAAAAACGAAAAAAAGTTGCAATTCATTCCCATTTCAGGTCAACCTCGACAAAAACTGGTACTAAACAAACAAACAATTACCAACGCCGCCTCCGCAGCCTCCGCCGACAACGAAGACTATTTTGATTTTTTTTTCTCATCACCCGATCGAGGTGGTGAGTTATTCGTTGCCAGGCAAATAAAAAATTAATAAAAAAGACACATTATTTGTTAGTTACGATCGTCCCACGCACGGTTCACGTTCGCCTACGCAATTAATGGTGATTCGCACTTTTAAATATCACCGCGGGAATATTTATTACAAAAAAACGGTTTCCGATTAAAACAATTTGTGCGTGCAGTTTCGGACGATGTTTTTTTCACAAAAAAATGGTATGTAATAAATAATTTTTGCGGGCCGATTTTTTGTCGGCCCGGGTCATGAAAATGTTTACCTATCCCGATATTATAAAAAAATTATCAAAATCCACAAAAATACTTTGTACAAATTTTAAGAAAATCTAAAAAAAATTTATTTAATAAAATTCTGAAAAAATTCATATTAATTTATTTTTTTGGAAGCAAAAATTATTTTAAAAAATGTAAGAAAATGAAAATAAATCAGCAAATGCCATTTTCTTTTTTTTTTGCGAAACAGCACAAAATAATAATTTTTTTTACGCCCAGACCACAAAAAGCGGCCCGGACCGTTTTTTCCGTTTTGAAAGCCCTGTGCATGCTGCGGGCAACATGTTGCTTTACAAACTTGTTTCTAGTTTCGTTCGCGTTTGTCCACAAATTAAAAAGTAATTCTAATCACAATTGAGTTTGTTTATTAATTACCTGTACCATTGAGCGAACCAAACAAAAAAACATGAAAAATAGAAGCTCATTGGAAAAAAACAAAAAAAAACACAAAAAGAAAGAATACACGGCGGTGGTAAAGAGTAAGAAAGAAAGCAGCTACTACGTGAGGTTGTCAGATCGAGCAGTGTGTTGTGTGTGTGTGTGTAGGATGGAGAGGAGGAGGATAAATGCGCGGGGACGAATGAATGAATGAATGAATTGAATTGAATACAGCTCAACATTGGCGATCAATCACCCCTGGGGCTGTTCATAAGTCAGTCCCTGTGTTCTCTTGCCAACTTCTTCGACGCTGAACTCTTCGAGGGAAGGCTCGGTTCCCGGTCCACCGTCACGACACGCAACAGCGACCGAGCGTTTGTCGAGCTGGGCTGTCCAGATCGTGTACGTGTTTGGGTTGAGAACCAGCGTATCGTATCCCTTATGGACATAAACGCATCCGAGGGTCTTGATAATTGCCTTTTCATTCTCCAGCACGCAGGTTTGCTCGAGCTTTGCGTTGGGCGTTGTCGTATACCATCGGCATCCGATTACCCGCTCGAAAGTTGTGTTGCCATCTTCGCGGACTACGCAGCCAACGGGTTTGTGCCCGAATTTGTCGGTTCTCACTTCGCACTGATAAACCGTTGAATCCTTTGTATAACGATCTCCGTCGTAGAGTCGCTTGTTACGGTACTGACAGCCGACGCAGACTTTCTGACAGCGTCCGCCGTTCAACTTGCAGTAGTAGAGGAACTCACCGTCCTGCAAAAAAAATCAAATCAGTATAATCCTTGATCTTTGTTGTTTTGTGTCTTTGACTGGCAAAGGCAATAATTAATTAATTGTGCGTGCAAAAAAGCGATTCTTTTGTCGAGGGACACGACTGTCGACTGTTGCTCCCGACCTTCGCACGGTCGTCGTCCCAACCACAACCACAACCATGGTGCACAAAAAAATTAACGGGTATCATTAATCAATTTGACGGTCAGGTCAAAAAACAGTCTTTGCAGCCAGAGGCCAGCCAGGTTGGTTTCCGGTGGCGGCGCCGCCGTTCGTTCCACCTGGCTGTACCTGGAGTGATCGTTTTTCATAAATATGTAATTAAAATGTTGCAAGATGCGCGAATGGACCAAAGAATATTTTTTTTGTCTGCAAAGAACAGCAACAAAAAACTCACCGGCCACTGTTGTCCGACGTTGTAGTGTTGTCCCTTGTGAATGCATCCAACCGAGCACATCTGAATAGCGTTATTGTGCTTGCGCATGCACTCGTACGTGTAGTCTCCAAGATCGTAGCGTTCGCCGAGCGCGATACGGCGGGATTTGTCATGGACAAGACAGCCTCCGATCTGGATTTTGACATAGGGACCATCCTGGGCACAGGTGAACCAGTAGATTTTACGTTCGTCGTCCCAGGTATCGCCGACCTTGTAGCGTTTGATTCCGTCGGGTGAACAGCCGGTAAAGGTGTAGCTCGCGTCTCCGCGTTCGTCGAGAGCGCAGGTGACTTCATAGCCGTTGGCGACGTACGACTGACCGATGAAGAGGCGTTCTCCACCCTCGGAGAAGCAACCTTTAGGCACGAGTTCACCGTTGTGACATTCGTACCAGAATTTTCCACGGTCAATACGAGCGCCTTCTTCCCAGAATTTTGCGGGAAGATTGTTGCCAGAAGACCAGCATTGGGTTGCCTGGACGGCTGGGCCCTCGATACGGGCCAGGCAGGGGGCCACAAAGAGGAGCAGGACGACGAGCAGCAACATGACAGCAACAAGAGTCGGGGAGGTGAAGTCAAAGGACCCTAAAAAGACAACCAGGAGGAAATAATCGAGACTATACCTTAGAGGCGGGGCGGGGCAGGCACGCGCATCACCACGCACGCATCAACTACACCCCCGGTAGCTCCTGGCGCCGGGAAAATGACTTGTTACTGGTTGTGCAACCCAACGGCTTCCGGGCCTTATATCGCGTACGCCGCGCGCCACTCGGGGTATGGGCAAACACACCAACGGGGTCAATGACTTCCTTGTGAAAGGAAAATCGTGATCAAAACAGCTGATTTTTCCTTCCTTCTTCCTGTTGACAGATGAGGATCGGGTGCAAACATGATCATTATGATCGTCGACTTCAGTATTCAATCCAAAATTCGAACCCGGTTTAAAAATTTTGGGTTTTGGGTTAGGTACTCGATTTTTTTTCGGGTTTGGGTACCAAAAAATCCGAAAAAAACACGAAAAAACATCACAAACGTAAATTTTTTTATTTCAAAGCCGTAATTTATCAAATTTAGGTGCCAACGAAGCAAATTCAAAATTTTGGATATTAGAGTCGGGTACCCTTAATTTCGAATTTCGGGTTCGGATTTTCTAAATTTTGAATTTTGGATTTGAATACTCAAAATTTTGAAATTTGAGTTTTGGGTACCCGAAAATTTCGGATTTCGGGCGGGGTATCCAAAACTTTTTATTTCGAATCCGGATTCGGGTACCCGAAAATTTCGGGTACTCGACAAAACTGGTCGGCTAAGACTCATTTTTTTGCCCTTTTATTGAGCGTAATTTTCAGTCTTACGCCATCGCCAGAGGCAACCAACCAACGAGAACGGCCAAACAATGAAATTAGCACCAATGCACCGAGCTTGATTCACGGGAGAGTTGTTCTTCTTCAAGACAATTAAAAAAACTGTTAGTTTTTTTTTCAATTGGCGCCGACCTCTGTTCTCTGGCTTTGTTCGCCCCCGGCTCTGATGTGCAACGCAACAAATTAGTCGTGCCTATCAGCAGTCCGATCACTTTGAGGGGTCACATTTCAGTTTTTTTTCCTATGATACTTCACGAAATGCATAAACTTGATTGTCGCGCGCGTACATACGTTCGTTCGTTTGTTCACAGACACCGATAAGTTAACAGACAGTCGGCGAGAATCACTTGATTGTGTCTTGCTTTTCCGGTTGAAGGTACACCTGCGCAAGGTGTACCTTCAAAAAACGATCTTCTTTTTAGGGGGTCGTGGAAATCCGTAAAAAAAAGTTTAATGCTTCGTTTTATGGGACTAGAGTCGATCGAAGATGAGTCGCGTGCAATTTGAAACGATGATAAATAAATATTTTATGTTTTTTAACCGTAAACTTTGGTTTTGTTTTAAGGAAGATTTATGCGTGTATTCGAGTTTTAATGTCCATTTTAAACATAAAAAAAACTAAAAGTTAGTGTTGTCGTTTGTTTTAGTTAGTTCCTGGTGAACAAAAAAATTGATTGAAAATTTAAAAATGTGAAAATTTAAAAATTTGAAATTTTGAAAATTTGGTTTCAAAAAACTATATTTTTCCCTTTTAATGATCCTAAATTGAATTTGAAAAGGATCAAAAAACCGTTTTCGTTAATATTAGCATCGACAAAGATTAGTGAAGTGAAAGCGTTCACGACCCTCGGCGTCGGCGCTCGTCGGCGGTGAATCAGAAGCAGCGCAGCGGCGAAGCTGATTCATCGCTCTGTTTTGCACTGTTTCGTTTGATATAAATATCGAGCTTGATAAAAAATAAATGAGAATTGACCCATTCTCCATTGTTAGCCGACAATTGGTGCATCGACCGGGAGTCGATTTTATATGTATTGTACGGAATTATTAATGATAGTTTTCTAACGATAATTGATGAATCTGGAGCCAGTTTTTCTAATCTTCGTCACTGATCACCATTTATCATCCGGAAAATACTGCAATGCTTCGGAGTGGAATTCAAGCCTTATCCGAATAAGATTAAAGCCATTTTAAGCTAATATCGGCCTTTACGGTAATCTTACATTTATCGGACATATAGTGCCATTTATTTTTATTTACTTACGTCATTTATTTACGGAAAAAACTATGGATTTGATGGATATGTACATATATATATATATATATATATATATATATGAAATTAGCACCTATATATATATATATATATGGATATGGATGTGATTATAGGTATTACGATGAATATGGTGGATATGATATAATGATAAATGATGCCGAGTTGCATCCTGAAAGAACAAATATGTTTTTTGATTTGGCCAGTATCTTCAGCTGCAATACTGCGTATTATATATAATATAATTATTTTTGCTTCCTTGTTCCCTGTCTCCTCATATTTTTAATGTTGAAACAAAAATTTTCTACGCGACCCACAAATGCCGGTTTACTCATCGATGGCACTCTCGGACAAATACAACACCTACCAGACACATAAACATTACACATTTCCCATAACTAAGTTTTGTTTGATATGAATATATAGTGATTGAAGAGAAATAAATGACAAGGGTTGATTACGGTTGCAGCCCGGTTCCCTGATCCGGACGTTTCCCCGGTGTTTTATTTCTCAATAACCACGGTATTTTAGCTCAGCGAATTGGCATTTTTAAATTTTCAACCATAGGCCTGTAATCTGGGGCCACCCGGCTAAGCCAGGCGCTCTCTCAGACCACCGGATTCGCCCCCGGGTTTTCCTCATTGTCAATCTCTCCGTCAAAGTTTCACAATAACATTTTATAAGTTGACCACAAATGCCGTCTTGTGCGTGTCAGAAGGTCGGACTGGGAATTGATGAAAACCCTGCTCCAAGTCAAGTGCCTTAATAGACAGTCTGCGAGCCGATTTACATTCGACGACCCCTCAATTTTTACACTTTGAAATGTTTTGAGTCTAAGTTGTAGAAGACCCTAAGGGCAGTCTATAACCGCAATATTAGATTTTTTTAAAATCGGATTCTGGAGATTTGGCTTCAGATGTGTTTTCATAGTTCTCCCCAAAAAAGAATGGCGCGCGCTTCGTTTCTAAGCAAAAAATCTGAAAATTTGTTTACGGAGGTTTCAGAGGACAGGGAATACGACAGCATACTCAAATTTTTAAAAAAACAACTGCAAGTATTTTTTTTTGCAAGTATTTGAATTTTGGCGTCACAAAATTGGGCTTTACCACGCCCAAAAAAAATAATCACTCATTTTCATATATCCTATCTGAAAGAGCGATTTTTTTGGCTCAACACGTAGTTTCCATTAGAAAAATTTAGGATCTGGAATCACCTTTTAGGTCCCGATTTGTCGTCAAAACGACCAAAAACCCCCTCAAAAAAAATGGCGGGAAGTGCGCACGCGCAAAAAAGGGGGTTACAAATTTTACTTCAATGGGGTACATAGAAAAATTGGGGGGAGGAAAAAGGAAAAAAAAAATATTTTTACGTGTCTTCGTCAGTCGATTCGTGATACATAAACTTGACTAACGATTGATACTTTGGAGCCATCATTGCACCACCCGCTTGATCCCACTCATTTAAACGGACGAAGATATCCAGGTCTCTGAAAATAAAAAGTCGTTGACTTCTTTGACTGCGCGTTGAGTTTGGATTTGGTGGCGGTCCGGCGGTTTCTTGGAGGGATCGAAGTTCCCTCTGTGACATGAACGTGCCTTGGGTTGTTGAGGCGGAGCTGTGGGTAGATTGATTGATGATTCGTCGTCCTCCGCGGCTCGTATAACACACATATATATTTGTACATATAGTTCAATCGATTATATAATATAGTTAATCCATTAGATGTATATAAATTTCGAATTTGATAGTATAATAATAATAATTAAATAAATATTTTTCACCATAGATATCCACATCTTTTAGACAAATTTATGCAGCATTGTTTGGGGAAATTATTTTGCACCGCTGCTCCTTCAAACAATTGCAGCACCTGCAGCGTCGATTTCTGGACACAATTAACCGATTGAATGGGTTGTTGTCGCTGGAAATCAATGTTTCCAAAAAGCAGCAAAAGCGGCGTTTTTCCGCGCGCAGCGAAGATGTTAGGCACTCCCGCAGCGAAAAAACGTTTTTTCGCTGCAGGAGCTCACTTTTTGACGGTTTTGCACATAAAAAATTTTTTCTGACGTTTTTTACTTCCAAAAGTTTTCCCTTTTCCCAGAATGAAAATGCAAACCGAAAATGTTGATTCGTGATTATCAAATGCAAATTATTCATAAAAACAGCCTACTGGTTTTTTGCCAAGTTGAATGAACACCATCAAAGCCAAGCGAGATGGTCGACGCCGTCTCGACCGATCAGGGTCTCGATCCTGACTCCACCATTTCAGTCGACGCTGCACTGACTGACGATGCTCTCCGATGCGTTTTTGAGAGGTTTGGATTCGGATTCATAATCAATCCTCAAATTTGCCATTCTGACATTCCCAGAATTTCAGACTTTCGATGCACGACCGCCTGAATGTCTCGCAGGTCTGTCAGAGGTGGCGTCGTCTGAACAGCGTCTGGCACGACATTGATAACGTTCACCTCGGTCTCTTTTCCATCGGTGTTTCCAACAGCTACGGGGTTGAATCAGTGCTGCACAAGCCCTGTAACTTGCAGCATGCTCTGCAGCAGGGAAAAGCCACCGGTTTTATGCGTTTCATCGTTTCGAAGCTCATCTGTGCACGGAATTTGAGTGTTCATGATGCTTCGCTGCTCCGGACACTGCCTATGGATGTGCTGGACCGTTTTACTCAGCTCGAGCAGCTGACTTTGCCGAACGAAGCTTTTTATTTGTAAGATTTTATTTTTCAGGGTTTTTTGCGCTCCGCTCCGAGAGCCAATTTTTAGAAATGGAAAAAAGGGGAACAAAATTTTGAAAACAATAAAAAAAATCAAAAATTGTCTCAAAAGGGCGGAAAAAAATAAAAAAATTCTTACATTAAATTTTTGTCAATAAAAATTTTTGTTTTGCGATAAAAAATTCAAAACAGCAAACAATTTTGCCTAAAAATTAAATTTTAGTCGATTTTAACAAACAATTTTGCCTAAATAAAATGTTCAAAAAAGACAAAAAAAAACTGCTAATTCAAATTTAAAAACGAAATTAAAATATGGGAATTTTTCAGATTTTTTGGAAGCTATGCTCAGAAAAAAAATTTTGAAAAAGCAAAAGCGATTTTTTTAAAAGAAAGAGCAAACGTGAAAAATGAGTAAATTGAACAACCCTGATTTTTGTTAATTCATCAAAATCGCAGATTTTAATAAAAAAAAATTTCAGCCAAGACCGAGGACTCGAAGCCCCGTTATCCATCCTTCTGGCCAACAAACACATCACTTCCCTCCGCGTTCTCTCTTCCGCCCTCGCCTGTCCCCTGACGACCAGAATCTTCACCCCTGCTCACGTCAAAATGATAGGATCCTCCTCGATTTCCATTCTCCAGCTGCAGGGCGTCGTCCTTGGTCCTACAGCGCTCGAAGCACTCGCCGACAGATTTTCTGACTCAATCGTCAAACTTCGCCTCGGAGCAGTCTGCGTGAATACCGCGGATTCTCCCAGGTATTGGACAGCTCTGAAAAACTTCCGACAGGTGAGGGTTCTCGAAATCCCGCCTTCGCTGCTGACTTTGACTGACACTGTCTGCACGGATCCTCTGAGGACGGTAATCGGAAAATTTTCAAAACTCGAAGAAATTACGATGCTCGCAGCTCGGGTTTCTGCGGCGATCGTTCGACAGGCTTTGGCCATGCTTCCACCCTCGGTGACCCGTGTGAATCTTCGTGACGTCACCGGTGAACTCTGTTTCTTCGACGCCCCCCTCGTCGAATCCGGCATTGACCTGGTTTTTCTGCCGGGAAAATACGCGCACTACCGAGTGCCTCGAGGCTTTATTTCCGATCTTTTTGTCCAGAAACTCTGGCTTCCGCCGTATTTTCCTCACCTGGAAATGACGGGTTTTGGAGTGACGGGAATGATGCTCCTCGCCCAGCAGTCCAGCTGGCAGCTCACGGTTCCCAATCTGACTTTCATGGAAGATGCGTCTACTGTCGAGATGCCGGTTCACACTGCTGAACGGACTGCGTCGACGACTTCGGTGGCTACCGCTGAGGAGCCCACACTTGAGCCTATCGTCGAAGAATCCTCGACAGAGCCGCCCCCGGCCACTCCAGCCGAAGCCGCGGGCAATGCTCGTGTTGCTACGATTTTGGAGATGATTTGGAATCAAATGTGGGTTGCTAACTGACTTAGTCGAGAGCAGAATCCTGCAGGGATGGGTGAACGTTTGTGTTCGTTTGCGAACAAATTGAAAATTTCAAAATAAAATTTTTTTATTTTTCATAAAATTTTTTTTTAAATTTAAATTTTTAAATTTTTAAATTAAAAAAATTAAATTTTTAAATTTAAAAAAATTTAAATTTTAAAATTTTTAAATTTTTAAAAATTTAAATTTTGAAATTAAACAAAAATTTATATTTTAAATTAAAAAAAAAATTTAAATTAAAAAAAAAATAAAATTTTTAATTAAAAAATATTTTAATTGAAAAAATTGTAATTTTTAATTTAAAAAAAATTGAATTTTAAATTGAAAAAAATTTTTATTTTTAATTAAAAAAAATTAAGTTTGAAATTTAAAATTTTTTTTAAAAATGCACAAATTTCAGACTCTCTCATCCCGTCGATGATTCAAGCGTCCGATCAAATGTAAGTTTTTTTTCAAATCTTGAAATTTTTATGTAAATAATTTTTTTCTGGGTACTACAATTTTTGTATTATTTTTTGAGCAGTACACTCCAATTTTTGTATAATTTTTGATATTCTACAAAAATAGTGTTTCAAATAATGCATAAACACTTGGGCGTTGTTTGTTACTACTTTTGGAGTGTTTTTAAAAGATTGTTGTTGTCTCGATCGGTGACCGGTAACTTTTAAAAATCATCATTCACGTGCGTTATCAAAAAATAGTCAAAAGTCCAGCTGATAACACCATCTTCAACTTTGCAGCCCTCCGAAAATGGATTGAATGAGCTGACGAGCAATGCGCCTAACGGGTCCCAAAATTCTGAGCAAACAACCACATCAAATCGTGGTAGGAGCGTTGTTTCCGTTCGAGAGGCGATTATTGTGGCTCCTGTTCCACAGCAATCTGAACTCGCTCCGGTTCCGGGTCCGGTTCCAGCACTTGTGAATCACATCCAGGTTCCGAGAATCAGGGAATCGAGTTACGATAATCATACCCAGGAATCCGATACCCAGAGAACGGCCTCTTCTTCTGCATCGTCGACATCGGTGGCATCGTCATCGTCGTCGTCGGCATCTCACTGATCTTTCTGATTTTTGGCATTGACTGTAATATTACTGTACTGACTGGTTTTTTTATAAATACTGAAAAACAAAAATTTGGTTATCGAAAATGCTTTTTTTGATACAATAAAAAAAAATTACTTTTTTTATAAAAATTGTAAATTGTAAAAAACTAAAATTTTTGGTAAATATTTTATTCCAAAAACGTTTTTTTGCACGAAAGTCGAAAAAAAAGTTGCTTTAGAAAAATTTATTCAAATTCTAAAAAACAAAAATTATAGTAACTTCAAAAATCATTTTTGCTATCAAAAATGAAAAAAAATGCCAAAACATTTTTTTTTTCAAAAAAAACTTTTGTTTGTTAAAAAAACAAACAAAAAAAGTTTGATCATTCCAAAAATCATTTTTGATACCCTAAATCAAAAAAATCTGTTCACGCATGCAAAATACTAAATTTCGTGTCCCTTTCAAAAGCACGTACGGTCTTTCACGTGGACACACTCACGCGTCCATGCAGACCAGACGGCGGCGTTCAAAACCCGATAAAACCAGTTTTATTGCCCGGTACCACAGTACAGAATATTTATAACTACGATGTCCCTTTCCTGACTGATTACCTGTCTCCACCGTAAATATGAACTTTGAATTTATTTGTTTACAAGTATGTAAAATTGTCTGTCATAAAACATGGTAAACGATTGGATTCATAAGCGTATGTAAATATTTAGGTTATGAGGACTTTGATTGGGAATACACGTATCAGTTATACAATAATAATATTATACAGATTTCTTTTGTAAAACGTTAAAAATGATTATTGTTCGGCGACGATCTCGATGTTCTTCTTCTGGTTAACTCTGGCTTCGGGGACGTCGGAGAAGGGGTACTGTGAGTGGTTGAAGCGGTGTTTGTAGACAAAGAGTCTGTTGTGGGGTCCGAGGTTCGTCAGCGTGCGAACATCGTCGTCTGTGAGGTGGAAATCGTAGATATCAGCGTTCTGGACAATTCTAGAAGGGGTCACGCTCTTCGGGATGACTCCAATGCCCCGCTGATGCAGGTTCCGGAGCAGTACCTGGGCAGGTGTCTTGTCGTACTTATCCGCGATATCCCGGACTTTGGGATGGTTGAGGACGTCCGTGGCACCGAACATGCCGGGATTCCCGAGTGGGCCGTAGGCGGTGAGGGCGATTCTGTGTTTGCGGCAGAACGAGTGCAGATCCCACTGGGGAAAAAGTGCGTGTACCTCAGCCTGGAGGACCTGGGGCCGGACAGTGCAGTGCCGAAGAATCCGGATAATCTGGTCTTCGCTGAAGTTGGACAAACCAAGAGCCCGGATCTTTCCCTGTTTGTAGAGAATCTCGAGCGCACGCCAGGTTTCAACGTGATCAATGTCGGCTTCGACTACGTAGCCTTCGTCGTCGTAGAGAATCGCGTCCTTTCCAGGGGCACGCTCCGACGGACAGGCGGTATGGATGTAGTACACGTCGATGTAGTCTGTCTTGAGGTCAGCGAGCTGGCGCTCGACGTAGTCAAAGACGTCCTGCGCGCTGTGGGCGTACGACGGGAGCTTGGTCGAGATGAAGACGTCCTTCCGGGTAAGTAGGCCTTCAGCGAAGACTTCCGAGAGGACTTCCCCGATGACAGGTTCCGTTTTGTAGACAAAAGCCGTGTCAATGAGTCGATATCCGTTAGCCAGGGCAACGCGAAGACCGGTCTTGAGCTTGTCAGTGTCATCTCCGGCACCGAGGAGAGCAGTGCCGTACCCGACGAGGGGCATGCGGATGCCGTTGTTGAGACGGATGCTGGGTGGCAGCCATTTGGGTCGAAAGTCAGGTCTTGTCGGTGTGCAGACAGAAGGCAGGGTCGTGTTCATTTCCATTTCCTCGAGAGAAGGCAAGGCAATCTTCAGTGTAGGAGTCGGCATTGTTGGATTTGAATTAGATTGGATTGGATTGGTATCAAAGTTAAAAGTCAAGTCAAGTCAGTTGCAATTGTGCATGCTCTGAAGTTCGACGGGGTATCCTTTTATGCTATCCCTTAGACTCCGCCCCAATCATTCATGTGAATAACCGCCGCATATCATCTCCCCCTAGTTAGTTACCTACATACCTACCCAGTGTTTACAAGGCTACCAAAAATAGCCTCGTTCAAGGGAAGTATATTTTTGGAAATGATAGCTTCCGTTGTAAAGAACGAAAAACTTTCGTAGTGTGTTGACTGTGAAGTGAAGTGATCTCTGGCGCGGTCTCCGCCTTCCATTGCCGCAGATCTTTAAAGATGATGCACGATCACAGTGCTGTCGCGCGTTATGCACGTGAACATATCGTGGTCATATGCGATAAAAATCGAAAACTCACATGTGCAACGCCCCAATTTAGTATAATTACACCAAGTTGTCGGCTATTTTTATCACGATGAACAAAAAAATGACTTAATGCACGTTACACAAGCATGTCGATCGCTAAGAGATCATCGTTGACTACATCTGAGGTACTGTAGGTGTTGGAGTCAGCCGCGTGTGCAGAGAGCAATGCTGTACACTACGAAGCCTAAAAATTAAATTTTAGCAGTTAAATCGAAGAAAGTTTAGAAAATCTGCAGTTTAGGATAAAAAAATATTCTAAACCTGTTTTTCGGGGGACAAAAGTGTTCATAAATTGGTCAAAAGCGTAAACATGATTTTTGGAAATTCGTCATTTTAAAAACAACTGTTGATCATAAAAAATTGCTTGGAACTTACCAACAAAAAGTTGAAGAACAAAAAATCCAAGTTGAACAATGCTAAAGGTAACGAGGAGTTGTGAGGTTATGAAAACAACGCCAAGGCACAAAATAGTCATCCACTTGCTTGTCGGCTGATCTTCGGCTTTGCATCGTAGACGATGCGTCTGAATGGCAAAAAATACAAGCAACACGCAGCACACAGCGACGACGACTGCCGCGAGAAGTGGCACAAAACTGTGCTGAAAATGCCGGATCCAGAAATTTTTATTCCTGCAATCGTAGAAAAACTCACAGCTTCCCGGATAACTCGGTGTGCCACAGCGATGAGCAGGCTGCATCCAATGAAGGCAAACAGGTACCTGAGTGCCTTCTGGAGCGCGAGTTCGGGATGAGCAAAAGGCTCAGCCTGGAGCCCGTCCGTTCGTCGACTCGAAAAAGGTGAATTCTCAAAATCCGCTTCGTAGATGTGAAAACGATTGTCGAGATTTGCCTTGATTTGGTAGTCGGCACAGGAGCCATCGATGCAGTCATGGTGCCGTGGATGATTCGTATTGGCTACCTGAATTGTGCTTTGTGGGTTCAATGATCACAATGTGCTCGATCAATTTTTTCTTGACCCGTAGAATCTTTCTTATCAGTGATGTTTGTTTGCTACATGCATATTTTTCACGTTAGAGTATCTTTTTTTCTGATAGTTGATAGTTGATTAATTTTTAAAGATTGCATGCATGTATCTAATGTATCGTAAACTGACTACGAGACTACGAAGTATGCACGTACGTTGTTTGTACGTAACATACAAAACATCTATAGACCGGACCGGACCGGACCTGACCCGGAGCCGATACAGATACCGATACTACCTGGCCAGGTAAGTATATGTATGTATGCTCAACAGTTTGTTTATCGTAGTTCGTAGCACACCCGACTGTCCTTACGTTGTTCTAAAAATGGACCGTAGAACTAAATAAATCAAATCACTGCGCTCGCGCGACGACCGAAGGAATGAAGGAAGACAAGACAAAAAACACAGAATCCTGTTTTTTAAAGTTCTCCGGTGTCACGGCAGAGATCGTCGCGGCCTATTTTTAGAGGTCCTGTTTGTTTCTTCTTTGAGGTGATTGATGATGGATTCATGTCCATCCCACAGCCCACAGTCGTTCGGAGCAGGCAGGATCGATGATCACTCACATCATTAATTTCCTTCCCCCAATCAACGAACAAACAGGTTAACACTATGTAAAATGTATGTATGCATGTAACCTACCGTTTGTGTCGATGGATTCTGGTAGCTTGTAGCGACCGTATCAAGTGTACTCGTCCACGCTGCATTTTGTCGGGTATGTAGCTGGCACAGGTGAGAGATGACCTCATCGTCGGGATCGCATTCTTCGTCGGAAGAAATGTACGAATATCCGTCATCGCCTGCTCCACCTCCGGCAGATGATCCGAGTGGACTCGCACGGAGTCGGGAATACTTTGTCGCGGCCCGTGACAGGACGAGTATGTCAGTCGGGGAGAAGCTCAGGTAAAAGATTAGAATTGACTGGCAGAACAGACGGATGGCTGTGTCGGTGGCCAGGATGGCGAGCAGCCATTGCCGGGGCACGAAAACGCATCCGATCGCCGCTATCGTGGAGAGTGCGACCGCTGCTCTCGGGGCGCCTCCTTTACCGCTCAGGTCTGCAAAACAGGTGAGTTTATAAAAGTTTAAAAAAATATAAAAAAAATATAAAAAAAAATGAAAAAAAATGAAAACTTTTTTTATTAAAAAAAATTCAGGTGAGTTTAAAGAAATAAAAAAAAACAAAGAACGAAAAACTAACAAAATTTTAAAACAAATTTTAAAAAAAACAATAATTTTGGTTTTTTAAATTTTAAAAAAATTTTTTAAATACGACGCGCGTTTAATTAAAAAAAGATTTCATTTAAGAATTAAAAAAAAATATTTTAAAAAAGAAAAACATTTTTTTTTTTATTTAAAAAAAAATTCAGAAACTCACTGGTAACAGCCTGCGGGAGTGGCAGAAGCATATCCCTCGTCAGAGTACAGATAATCCTGCTCGGTGGAAGCAGGGATACCATCAATCCACCGGCAAACGCACAAACAGCCCCGACGGACAACAAATACCTCGCAGAATAGATCCCGATGGCCCCAAAAACGTTGGGCAGAAGAATGCGTGCGTGAAAAAAGAGACGCTGCGTGAAGGGGAAGAATATGACAGCTGCAACCGCGGTCACGCATCCACAGACCTGTGCAAGGAGTATGAAAGCCCTCGGTAGACCCTTTCTGGGTTGTTCCGTTTCTTCCGGGACGTGTGAAAATAACTCGACGCACAGCACGAGCAGGAGGTAAAAATGTACTTCATCAACGACCTGATCGTAGTGCAGGGGCACGATGAGGGTCGTAATCCGGAGTTGTTGAAGGTTATGAAGCAGAGCAACCACCGTAGTACTCGTCACGGTGAAGACAGATGACGCGAGGAACACTACGCACATTGTCGCGAGCACACGCAGAGAACAGCACATTATCATGCCCGCTGCTGCCAGGGAACACACCGTGAAAATCTCTCCCATATCCACGTGAATCGTCGGCGTGGGTGACGCATTGGAGACCGCGCTGTTGAAGAGAAGGTTCACGTGGCTCGTAAAACTTCCCGCCAAGACGGCGCAGAACGCGACCGCGTCTACGAGTTGGCTCCAGGCAATAAAAAATGCCAGGAGTTCGGAATTGATCGTATACGCTAGCTGGTACAGTAGACAATTTCGTGGCAGGATCCGGGCTATGCTTGAAAGTTGGCTGGCTGAAAACAACATTTTTTGCTCAATTTCCCAAAAATTTTATGCAAAATGAATTTTTGCAGAAAATCATTGATTGCATTTTTTCTTTTCCGCGGGTGGTTAATTTAGTGTCATCCGGGGAGATAAACGGGCCGGGATGTCTTAAAAGTGCGTATTCGACTAAAAACTGAGTGCCTGTTGAACTGCGTATTTGTAATGCAATTGTGTTGTTCAGCATCGTTAGCTGTCCTTGTTTGGCCTTGTTTAGCTTTTCGAGAAAAAAACAGACGACCGCGTTCGTTCCAAAAAAAACCATTTTTTCAAAAACAACACAAAAAAAGTTTAGACTAAAGATGGGCGAGCATTTGTGTTCGTTCTATAATAGTTCGTTCGCGAACAAATAAAATTTTTGCGTTCGTGTTCGTTCGAGAACAGATTTGCTTTGTTCGAATTCGTTCGCAAACAAAGTAAATTTTCCGAACAGATAAAACGAACAAAAATTTAGGTAAAATCAGTTTAATGGGGCCAAAATTGATTTATTTTTCCAAAAATGGAAAATAGTGTGAATTGCCTTCGGCAATAAAAAGTGTAGGAAAACTGTCACAAAAAACGTGAAAACGCATAGTACCGAAGTTTACGTTTTTATGCCCAGTTTGGACAAAATTTTGTATAAAATATGCTAAAAATCTAATCGTTGTTCGTTCGTGTTCGTTCGCGAACGCTGACAAAAATGTTCGCGTTCGTTCGATTTCTCGAAACAAAATTAACAAAATGTTCGTGTTCGTTCGAGAACAAAAAAAACGGCTGTTCGCCCATCCCTGGTTTAGGTACAACTTCAGTCTCGACTTTCTTGACTTCAACTTTTTTTTATGATAGTCTCGATCCCCGCTGACAACCGGCTGCGAGGATGATGAATAGCCTTCTTCTTTTTTCTCGGAGAATGACTGCCGACATCGGCGGCGAAGAGTATTTGAAGAAGGGATTTGGTGTTGCCAAAAAGTCAATTTGCTCCTCTTTTTATGGCAAATCTTTTTTTTTTGAGAAATACGAGCTTTTTTGGCGTTCTCAGGACCAAATTTGGCGAATTTTGGGGATAAGAAGAAGAACAAAACGAATTAACTTACCGGCAACAAAGTGAACGAACATGGTGATGGCAAGCGATATGAGTGGAGGAACACTGGATCCAGACGAAAAAACGAGGGGCAGAACGACGAAGAGCGACGTTGCCAGCGTGATGATGCCGCCTGCAACAATGGCAAAAAAATAAAAAAAATAAAGCTTGATGACAGATGATCTCTTTTTTGACTTTTGGCTCATGGGAAATTTTTCTTCTACAGCGTGCTTTTTTTTCTTGGCATAAAAAAATTATACGAGCACAAAAAAAACAAAAAAAAACCAACTGCATAAAAAAGTGAAATTAAATTCCAAAAATTTTTTATAAAAAATTTTGCAATTTTGTAACAAATTTTATATTTTTACTAAATTTTTTTTAAATTTTTACATTTTTGCAAAAATTAATTTTTTCGTTTTTGCAATAAAAACTAAAAAAAAATTTGAAATTTTTACGATTTTTTCTAAGAAATTTTCACATTTTTGCAAAAATTCCATTTTTTGCAAAATAACACTTACCTACGCCGGTGAGGCTGAAAGCTCCAAGTCTCCGATTCCACTCTGAATGCAAAAGATCCTGCGAGTCGAGCAACTTTTTCCGAAACCATCTCGCCCGAAGCTGCGCGCACGGCATTTTTTAGATGACTGACTGCCTGAAGGACTGGGGCCGCGTGTAAATGTGCCGTCTTTGTCGGCAAGAATGTTCCCAACGCCCAACGCCGGACGTCTGAATGATTTGAGGAGGAACAAAGAATTGGATGTTGACGTATATATATTTGCAGACTGACTGACAGACTGGCAGGATGCGGTCGCTTACGGTTATTGCATTACCGGGAGCGAGTCTTGAGTCTCGAGGCGCGAAGCTTGAAGCTCGAAGCAAGCGGATGAGGCCAATCGACGGACGCGGACGCAACTTGGAAAACAGACCAAGCCAAAAAAGTCAAGGAGAGAAAAATAGAAAAAGAGGAAAGTCAATTCAAGGCTTTTCCGGAACGCGGCACGCTGTCTTCTCCTTCCCCTTCGCCTGTGGCTCCCGCGGGAGATTGTTGATGATCGACGGCGCGGCGGGCGGCGGAAGCCAGCTCCCCCGGGGGCCCCCGGGGACGCGTCAGAGGTCATTTAGCCGCCTCTGTTGTGAGATATGTAGATAACAAAAGACATTTATTCTGCGTACAACTGACATCTCCTTTTTTTTCTACTATGAATAAAGGTACATACTGCAAAAGAATGCAAAAACTTGAAAAAAAACTAGTCTTCGAGACCTTCGTAGACACGGATGAGTCGCGTGAAGCTAAAAGGCTCGAAGGGGATGCCGGTGCCGCCGTAGAACTTTGACTGGAATTCGACCCAGTGAAGACGGAGAGCGTGGAGGAACGCTGACAGGCCCTCCATCAGGATCAGAATCGCCACGGTTAAAAATGCAAAAGCGAAGAAGACGACGGTCAAAATTATTCCGCCGACGATGCCTTTGTACTGGAATCCCTGGCGCAGGGCCATCGTCCAGAGGACTTCTGAGAGCTCTGAAAAACATGTATTAGATTTCTTTTTTGCTTTTTTTTAAATGTTTTTAGTTTTTTTTAGTTTTTTATTAAGTTATTTTTTTCATTTTTTTAGATTTTAGTTTCATTTTAGTTTTTTTTTAGTTTTTGTAAATTTTTTTTATTTCTTTTTAATTAATAAATTTTTTTTTTTAATTTTTAATTTTTTTTACTTTTTTTAGTTTTTTTGAAGTTTTTTTAAATTTAAAAAAAAATTTTTACATTTTTTTTTAGTTAAAAATTTTTTTAGTTAATTTTAAATTAAAAAAAATTTTTTTTTTAGTTTTTTTTGAAAACAACTTACGTGCGTGAGCCAAAGACAAAGCCCAGAGACGCAAATAACTCGCTGTATGAGAAATGCAACCCAGGGCAAATTCAATAGTATGAATTGCCTGATAAACCATGACATCGGCAAAATTGAAGACTCCATGACCATCTTCGGAGTGAACCTCAACCGGTAGACCCTTCTTAACTTTGATTAACAAAGCGATCGGTTTTCCAAAAAGCATGATCGGAATGCAGAGTACGGCAACGATCAAAAATGCTGTTTCAATTGTGCTCTGATTTGGGTACCAAAAAGTCTGACTACACTGAGGAATGTCTTTATACTCGCCGTTGTCGTTGATTGGCTCGACAAATCCGTAGTCGCGGCTCTTCATCATGAACATGTTGATAAAACCGATGAGCAGCGAGGGCGCGCAGTTTGATCCGGGATACAGGTAGCCAAAGATGATGGACGGACGGACGTAGAAGAAGACCCATTTGAGGACGATGAGCACGCAGAGGTAGACGAAGAGAAGCGTCAGGAAGAGGAGCTGTGGGATGAAGACGAGCACGACGTCGACGACCGATCGCTTGTGACTGAAAATCACATAAGGAAGGAGTACATGGAATCAACTTTATAAAAAATTGAGGTAATTTTTCATAAAATTTTGCCAAACGGATGAACAGTTTAAAACAAATATATAATTACACGGGCTGAATGGGGTATAATTTAGCAAATTTACGATAGTCGAAAATCGTGTTTTTGCCATTTTTGACTATTTTTGGCACGTTGTAGCAAAAAAAAACTACGGCAGTTTCAAAGCCAGTGTAAATTTGATCGACGTTATTTTTGATAGAGAATGCCAGAAAAATATAAAAATATAGGGCTATCACCTTGAAAAATGCCGAAACAAATTTTTCCATTGTGAACATTTTTTTAACTACGATTTTCAGCATTTTTCAAGGTGATAACCCAATATTTTTATATTTTTTTCGGATTCTCCCTCAAAAATCACGTCGATAAAATTTACCCTGGCTTTGAAAATACCGTAATTTTTTAGCTACAACGTGCTAAAAATCATCAAAAACGGCAAAATACGATTTTCGGGTACCGTAACAGCCAAATTACACCTCATTTTTTATTTTTTAAAACTTTTTTGACATAATTTTTTTTACTTTCATTTTTCAGCTAATTTTACGGTAAATAACTTTTCATAGTAAATTATGCCTTTTTGAGAAAAATTTTATAAAAATTTTCCAAAATGAACTGCGACTTACATGTAGTTTCCCAAACTCAGCAGCAAACCAAACATCATCTGCGAGATTCCAATAATAACCGACATTTTCATCTTGAGCGGATTCAGGAAGTTCAGACGATTGTCAGCGACGTTCCATACAGGATCAACGCCAAAGGGATACGGGCCGGTTTTGTCTAAAAACGCGTACTGCGGATTTAGCTGCCACGAACTCGAACTCGATTCCTGCGTGTTTTGGATTTCGACTACAGTCGCATTTTCTAGAAGTTTGACCCTAAAATTGTGATTTTGCGGTAGCGGAGAGATTCTTATGTTATTTATTAGATTTCAAACTTACTCGTACGGGTTTCGCCAGTGACTGTCAAAGATGCCAATGGCGCGTGAGAAGACATCGTTGTAGATGAGTCCGGTGTAGATAGAAAACGCGCCCATCAGGATGATGACGTAACGACCACCGTAAAAAGTGTTGAAAATCTGAAAAAAAATTAATTGATCTCTTTCAAAGTTCTCAAAAAGCAGTGTTTTTGTTCGCGAACGAACAGGAACATTTTGATCAAATTTTGTGTTCGATAAATCGAACAAAAGTGAACATTTTTTGACTGTTCGCAAAGAAAAAACAGAAACAATTTTTAGATTTAACGAACTCGAATATTTTTGAGCATGTTCGCAAACGAACACGAACAAATATTAAACAAAAATTTTTTATTGTTCAAAATTCTGTTATCATAATTTTTGTTCGTTTTATCTGTTCGGAAACTTTAACTTTGTTGACAAACAAACGCGAACAAGTAATTTTAAGAAAAATCTGTTCGCGAACAAAAACGAACATTTAAAAAATTTTGTATAAAAAACAAAACGAATGCAAACATTTTTGATCGTGTTCTCGAACAAACAGAATAAATTTTTTTAATTCTAACAAACGAACATTTTTGACCATGTTCGCGAACAATCATTGAAAAAAAAATTTTTTTACTCTAATTTTTATTTGTTTTATCTGTTCGGAAATTTTAACGAACGATAATAAAAAATTCAAAAAAAAGCTGTTCGCGAACAAAAATAGAAAAAAAAAGCAAACGTTTCCCCAATCCAACCCCCAAAACGCACCTCATCCTTAATTTTGAGCCGTTCAATGCGACTCTCAAAAATGATGAGCATCAAAGCACTCAGAAACATGATAAACCCATGTCCAAGATCGCCGAACATGATAGCAAAAATGAAGGGAAAAGTTGTGATCGTCCATGGCGCGGGATTGATTTCTCGATAATTAGCGGTACCGTACGCATCCACGATGTTCTGGAAGGCACGGGTGAATTTATTCGTGCGATTAAACGTCGGCGGAGTTTCGTCTGTGGCGACGCGATTCAGCACGCAGGAAACAGTCGAACCGCAGCGGAGCTGTAAAACAAAAAAAAGTTCGTAATTGACATTCAAATAATTTTTGGTAACCAACCCGAGCAACTTCAAGAGCGACCCGGACGTTGCTGACGTCAGCATCCGGAAGCCAGACTTCACCGATAAAAAACTGGGAATTGGCTTCTTCGTTTTTCTGGAGCTCGATTTTGTTTGTCATCAAATTCAGCGTGTGGAAGACCGATTTGATTTTTAGAACAAGGATTTCCCAGGTCGTCAGTTTTGTTGCCGCGTTTTCAAGCACGGTATCCCGGTGCTCAAAGGTCTGGTTGAGGACACGGTTCATGTCTTCGAGCTTGCCATGCACGCTGATGAGGTACTCCGAGCGCTGGGCTTCGTTATCCGGGCAATCGACGACGTTCGCGCGAAAAGCGTCGCAGATGCGGATGACCTTGGAGCGAAGCTGCTCGCCGGAGAAGAACAGGATGAACACCGAGTGGTTTTCTTCTGTGTTCTAAAGTGTCTTTTTGCTTCATTTTTTTATTTAAAAAAACAATTTTTATTTATTAAAAAAAATTTTTTTTTAATTAAAAAAAAATTTTTTTTATTAAAATAAGTATTTTTTTAATTAAAGAAATTATGTTTTACAAAATTTTTACTTTTTCAATTTAAAAAAAAATTTAGCTTTCTAAAAATCAATTTAAAAAAAATTAATAAAAATTTTTGCAATTTTTTCAGATTTTTTTTTATTTTATAAAAATTTATAAACAAAATTTTTTGTTGCCTTTTTTATTTTTAATCTTTTATTAATTTTTTTTTACTATTAATTCTTGTTTATTTGAATGCAATAATTTTGTAAAAATGAAGCCACTTTTTTGTTTTCGTAAATTTTTATTTATTTAATATTTTTTTTAATATTAACGCTAATTTAACTTTTTTTTAAAATTTAAAAATTGAATGTTCCATCTAAAACGAACCACATAGCGGTGCTCAGGCTTCTCCATGTCATACGTGCGAGCAAAGACATTTCCACTGCAGAAGCGCCAGAGTGCTCGCTCGAATGCTCGCACCTTCACCGTATCAATCGTACCGGAGACAAACTTGAGTTCAGACTCGGTGCGAACAACCTCATCGACGGCGACCGCAACGTCGCCGTTGGGGCGGGCGTGGAGGTGCTGCTGTTCGCTGATGGACGCGTACGCCTGTCGCCGCTGGCCCTGCAAAGAGCATGCATCCGCGTTATCGTTTTTTTTTATCGCAATCAATAGTCGATCTTCGGTTCTTGATTTGACCGTGGGCAAAAAATTACCTCATCAAGAAGAGTGCGAACGCGGCGCAAAACTTGTTCGATTTGATACAGACGAACAAAATTATCCTTGAGCGCGTTGGCAGAAGCGTTGTTGGACTCAATTTCATCGTAGACCGTATCAAGTTGCGCTTCGAGACCCGAAAACTCGTGAATCGACGGCGTTGGAGGGTATTCATAAATTTCTTTGATATCGATTTCGGCTTCTTCGATGACAGAACGCAGAGATGCTGTAATGGCACTTTTTGACCCATGAATGGCACTTTTGTATTAAAAATCAACGACTCACCCAATTTCCGTCCCAATTCTTCGCAACGCTTGACTTCATTCGCAAAAATGCGCTGATACGAAGTAAAATCAGCGTTTAGGTCCCGGAATTGACAGAGACCAAGTTCGCCGAGCTCAGCGGTGGCATCGAAAACAACGTCCGCGGGTGACAGGATTTGGTAGAGCGACATAAGCTCGCTACGGTAAAGCGACCCCATCTTGAAGACTCCTCGACGCAGACTGGGCTTCTGCTGATGGAGCTAACACGAGAGCCAATTTGCTTTTTCCTTTTCCTTTTTCTTTTCCTGTTTCTTATCAGCTCCGCCAACTCTCCTTCATGCCGGTGCTGATAAAAAACGCACCGTCGGCTTAGCTTAGTTAGCGTGCAATTCCTCCAACATTAGACTCTCCTGTCAACGTACGCGTACGTAATAGGAACTGTTATATAGAAAATAAATAGTGGGTGAAGGAGGTAAAATTGTTTGCAGTTTTAAAAGCAGGCTTGATTAACGTGCGTTGTACATAAAAAAAGAACCTGATGTCTAGCAAGAAATGCGAAAGATTGCGATCAGGGATGGGCGAACGTTCGTGTTCGTTCGCGAACAAATTCAAATTTTTTGCGTTTGTGTTCGTTTGAGAACAGATTTGCTTTGTTCGAGTTCGTTCGCGAACAAAGATAAGTTTTCCGAACAGATAAAACGAACAAAAATTTAGGTAAAATCAGATTAATGATGCCAAAATTGATGTTTTTTTCCAAAAATGGCAAAAAGTGTCAATTGCCTTCGGCAATAAAAAGTGCAGGAAAACTGTCACCAAAAACGTGAAAACGCAAAGTACCAAAGTTTACGTTTTTACGCCCAGTTTGGACAAAATTTTGCATAAATTATACTAAAAATCTGTTTGCTGTTCGTTCGTGTTCGTTCGCGAACACTGACAAAAATGTTCGCGTTCGTTCGATTTCTCAAACAAAATTAACAAAATGAATGTTCGTGTTCGTTTGTGAACAAGAAAAAACGGCGGTTCGCCCATCTCTGATTCCCCCCTCTTTTGTTTCACGTATAGTACACATTTCTTCATATTTTGGCGCAAAAAAAAGCAAAAATCAACAAAAAAAATTGTGAAAACCCTTTCGTCAGAGCTCGAAATGAGACGACGATGGATGCGACGAGACGGGATGCAATGAGGCGAAACTATATCGATATCCAGGCCGCTTCAGTCATCGGCATCGGTGTCGCCGACGGTACCCATGGCGTCGAGGATGACCTTTTTCTTGGTCGGAAGAGCATCGCCACTGTGCTTTGGACCAGTCTTCTTCGAGTCTTTGCCACGACGCGATCGGCGCTTATGGCTAAAAAAAATGAATATCAGACGGTGAGGAATCGGCCCTCTCGGCCCCCAACCTTTCGGCCCCGGCCCCGGCCCCCCTATGCCTCCTTCACAAAATTGTTTTTTCATAGTCAAAAAAAATTATACCAAAACTTGCTCTAAATATAACAATGGGGCGAACTTTTAATTTGTCAAAAATATACTTTTTTAATTCAAAGTCACAAGCAAAAGCGAAACGAGGTGTCTCAGGATCAGAGGCGGCGCCACACCGCAACGCCGGTAGCACCGCCCCTCTTTCGCCGTGTTAGCATAAATGGAAGCGTTTTCCGCTAGTTTTGTCAGTGATACCTGCTTTTCACCTCAGAGTCGTCGTCGTCCTCTTATCATGTCGTTGCTGCCTTCCACAATCAAAGCAATAAATGCTGCTCTTACAAGAATTTACAGTGAGTGTAACGATACTTTATTTAGTAAAAATTTTCACTTTTTTAGAACGAATGTCGAAGGTCGCAGTAGGTTCCGATGCTTATATCGGGTTTGTTGACGAAATGCATGCATTGACACAACGTCGAAAACTACTGTCAACGTACACCAAGGAAATGGCCGGACGCATCGAAGGCGTCAACGTCGAAATAGATGAGAAAATCGATACCTTGGAAGGTGAACGGAAGGAGCGCATTGCCAACATAATCCACGAATACGAAGAAAAGACCGCTAAGCTACCTGCGATCGCTGACGTCGAAGTGGTCGTGGAAGAGGAAGCTGAGCCAGAAGCACCCCTCCCGCCGGCTGAAATTCTTAGCAGCACTGTTCAAACTGTCAAAAAGTACGCCGAAAAGTATTTTGACGAATATAAACGTATTCCTGATCAGCACAATTTCTTTCACGCAGCTGCGAGTTCTGTTTGTGAAAAATACGTTATGACACCATCTGATGCTACATATTGATTCATGGAAAAATCGTTTATTGTCCAGAGCAAAGTTGCCAACAACCACGCAGTATCCATTGGCGCTTACCGATATCGACAGGATTATTCATTCTTTTAAGAAAGATTGGATTTTTGTAATTCTGGACACATCGCTTCGCGTCATTTTAACCAATCTTCCTGAGGTTATACCTGCATATTACACCCTATTTGTTAATTTACGATTCGGTATCCCAACGATTTTTTCCTGTTTCTATTGTTCTAAAAATTACGTAAGTTTTACACTTCTGCTTTTTTCCCTGTACTTGTTACTTCAGAACTTGGTTTGCTACAAATGCTTTGGGTTTGAACCAGCCCCATGGCACTGCCAGCAACGACACTGCCCCATCTGCCTGCGCGAAGGCGAACCTTCTTTGTGTTTCAAGCCATCTCCGGAATCCAAACCATTCATTTGCTCCAAGTGCAACGCTTTTTGTCAGACGACTGACTGCTTCGACGCCCATCGCCGAATCTGCCCTCTGCCGGTTCAGAAAATCCACGACGAAGTTCTTGAGTTAATCAAAAGTATCATTCAATAATCAGAAAAATTATTATCATGAACTTTGTTTTTGGAATGACATCAACTTTTTTAACAAACTTTTACCAATTATAGAATTTTTTAAACTTAAATATGAGTACTCTGTAATAAACTTTGACAGTCAATTATTGTTTCTGAAAACATGTAATCACCCATGTATTTTTTGTATAATCATTGAAATCGGAAGCTACAGATCGGCGGGAAACAGTGTTTTGAATTCTTCGGAAATCACCGGGTGCAAATCGGCGTCAACGACGTCAAATCTGACGTCCAGTTCGTCGGATTTCCGCTCGACGAGCACTGCTCTGTCGGGATTGGAAAAGAGCAGATTCCTCGTCTGGGATATGACCATGTGCACGATCTGGAGACCGAAGACTGGCGAAAAGCTTCGGCCGAGATCCCGGCGCATTTTTCTGCGGTCGATAACTTCGGACCGGAGCTGCCACCGGCCCCGGGGGTCGACGGCCCCTTTCTGACATGCCTGGCAACCTGAGCCTTGATAGCAAAATTCCATACAGAATTCCCAAAATGTTCTCCGAAACATCCCCTAACAACCGCGCGCGCCAGTGCGCACGAAAAACCTCTTTTTGGTGTTCCTAGCGCGAATTTACTCACATGCGAAAAAATTTATATGTGCTTTATTTTGCCGTTTTTGTTTTTGTACCAGCTAATCGTTATCGATCTATATATTGATATTTTGATGCGAAGACCATTCAAACCTCCTCCCGAAGCTCCTCCGCTGAGTGCATGGGCTTCGCGAGGCCAGGATCCGTATGAAGCCGTGCGCAACCGGTTCGCCACGTTCGCGAGAGTCGCGAGTCTCTTTCCCGGCTCTTCACTGTTTCCCGATGCCGGAGACTGCGAACGTCGAAGCCGGGTCCTGCGTATGGAATCTGCGGAATCGCTGTCCCGGATGGGTGAACTTCAGCGCGAATCGACGAATCTCGGCGCCCAGGGCAGATCCGCAGAAGTCATTGCGCGTGCCAAAACCATTCGCGCACATCTCCAGAAGCTGAAAGAGGGCATGAATGAGCAGACGACGATGCTCAATGGCATGGAGCGAGACGCGGCCAGTTTGCAGGTCGAGTGTGCGCGGGTTTTCAACGTCGATCTGTTTACACCTACTCCCCTGGTTCCGGGAACTGATGCGGCCATGGATGCCATTCGGGACGCAAGTGTCCGCGCGCAGCCTGAAATTAACCGACAACGGCGCCGGATTGCGAATATTTATCAGACACGTGAGTTTTTTGGTTTTGAGGGGATTTTTGGTGGTGTATCGTAAAACGGGTGGAGTAACGATGGATTTTACGGTATTTTTATGAATTTATCGTTACTCGGGTGAAGTAATAGATTTTACGGTGTTTTCATGAATTTATATTACTTTTTAGTTCTTTCAGAAGTTTTTTTTCGTTTCAGGAGTTTTTAGGCCTATTTTTACGGTATTTCCATGAATTTTTTTAACTTTTTGACCCTTGCGCACGTTTTTTTTGTTTTTGAGTGGTTTTTAGGCCTATTATTGTTTTCCTAAACATTTTTTACCCTCCAACCTTTGCAGACCGATCACGAGTCCGACGCGAACCCCAGCGCCCGCCACTGCGCCCTCTTCCGGTCGTCAACGTTCCCCCCAAGCAACGCCGTCAACTCGCGGCTGCCCAGGCTGCGAGCGCTTCGCCCCGGCGCGGTCCACGTCCTTCGACGAGTCCCCGCAAGCCCGTGCTACCAACTCCGGTTTCCGCCCCCGTCGACGAGCCGCTCACCGTTCGGACGAATTTGCGAGGCAAAGGCGGACGTCGTCGAGGCGGCCGAAAGAAGTTTTCCTTCGAGACTCCCGCAGCCGCTGCTCTCAGCCCCGAAGAACAGGAGGCAAAACGACGCGAGCGTGCCATGGCACTCAAAGCCCGGGAAGAGCAGCGACGGGAAGCCGAGGAATTTGCCCGGGTCGTGGCTCAACTCGAGCCAGACGGGGATATCCCACGACGAAGAGCCGCTACCGTAGCCGCTGCTGCGATTCACAGCGTCCAGCATCCGCTTACGATCTCTACAGTAACCCAGTCTGTATCAACGTCATCCAGGCACAATACCGAGGACGAAGCTTCTCCAGTCGCCCCTTCACCGGCGGTTTCGACGACTTCGGCAACAACGCCTTCCGCACCGACGCCTGGACCCAGTCGAAAGAAAATAACAACGACCACGACCACCACCACCCAGAAAAAAGGCGGACGCCGGAAAAAGAGCGAGGAAGTTTATTGCCTCTGCCGCGAGGTGTCCTACGGCGAAATGATCGGATGCGAGAACGACGACTGCCCGATTCAGTGGTTCCACTTCAAATGCGTCGGCATCAAGGTCAAACCCAAGCCCAGTCACAAGTGGTACTGTCCAGAGTGCCGTGGAGAGCGGTCTACCATCATGAAAAAGCCGGCGTGATCTCGACTCTTTTTTTTTTATTTTCTCAATATTTTCGTGCAATTTTTTCATGTATCGTATTTTTTGGTCATTTGAACGTAAGACAATGAATTCAAGTTATAAATGTCGATTTTCGCTTCGAGACCGTTTTAGAAGAGGGTTACGATAAAGCATGGTCTCGACTGGAAATACAAAAAAAAACGATTTTCGCTGCGAGACCATTCTAGGATCGGGTTACGATATGCAAGTGGTCTCGATTGGAAACAAAAACGACAATTTTCGCTACAGGACCAGTGTAGAATCGAACTACGATTCTGCATGGTCTCGACTGGAAATTAACTTTTCACCCGTTTCCCTCCCCCCAAAAAACCATTACAATATCCTATACATCGGTTAACAGTTCATGGAGACTCGTAAACAACAGATCGATAATTTGACACAACACGTTAACAGTAAACAAACAACCGTAGGTTAATTAATGAACATTACAAACAGAATTCGTCAACAGTAGTTATGAGATATCTGGTCTTGCAAAAGTCGTGCAGCAAATTCCAGGGTTTGGTAACGCTCAGAGTCGGAGCGTTGCCGATGACGACGAGGCCCCGTTTAGCGCGGGTGATGGCGACGTTGAATCGTTCGCGATCCATGAAAAAAGGATTCTTTCGGGCGTCAGCGATGAGCGTGGTGACCAGGATGATGTAGTCTGACTCCCGGCCCTGGTAGGAGTCGACGGAGCAGACGGAGATGCGTGCAGCGTGTTTCAGGAACATTCCATGACTCATCTTTTCCTGAAGACTGTCCCGTTGACCGTTGTACAGACAGATAATCCCAATAGTATGGGTATGGTCTATTTTCTTCAGGAGTCGCTTGACCACCTGAAGCACCGCTTTGCTGTGCTCGTGGTTGACCCGGGACGTCGGGAAGAAGAGTTCGTCATTGCCCGCGACCTGGAGCCATCGAATGGGAATGCCGGGTTTAGGGAAACCGCCACGGTCTTTGGGTTGGTGGAAGGAGATCAGAGGGTCGTTGGGGTAGACGACTTCCTTCATCATGTCGAGAATTGCAGGGTGCGTGCGGAAATTGGTGGTCAGAGAGACATGCTTCACACCTGAGCCTTCGTTGGTCAACGCGATGTCGAGGGCCGATGAGAAGCCAAATCGCTTGATCGATGGGGGCACGTCTCGCGTGTGCGCTCCCAGCTGCAGTGGGTCACCGACCATGACCAATTGCTTTGTCTGTAATTTGTCATGGTTCTAGGTCACAAAAATGTAATATTTGGTCTCACAACGAAAGATACAAAAATGAAGCTTCCGGTTCTACAACGAAAATTATACTTCTGATTCCCTCCAAAAGTAAGAAAACTCTAATTCCTGGTCTCACAGCGAAAATTACAAATAAAACTGAAAATTGACCACAAAAATAAAAAAAATATCAAATTTTGGTTCCATCAACGAAAGTTACAAAAACCGTTCTTTTGGTTCCACAACGAAAGTTACAAAAACCGTTCTGTTGGTCCCACAACGAAAGTTACAAAAACCGTTTTTCTGGACTCACAATGAAAGTTACAAAAACCGTTCTTCTGGTCCCACAACGAAAGTTACAAAACCCCCCAAATTGGTCCCACCACGAAAACCAACCTTAGAAAAAAACTTGAAAAACAGCATCATCTGAATCTGGCTGACCGTCGAAGCCTCATCGATGAAAACAGTCTGCGTTTGGTTGTTAAAAAGACTACTGTACGTAATTGCCGTAGCCACCGTGCACATGATGACGGTGGGAGGCTTGACGTTGAAGAGAAGTGTGAGCGCATCCCTGAACCTCCTCCATTCTTCCTGATGTTTTTCCTTTTCGGCCTGGGCGTCGTATGAGGAATCAACAGCCACGTTGTCGACTTCGCCGTCGTTCAAAAGCAAGTGTTCGACGTTGGAAAGATTGGAGAGCACATCCTGGGCGTCTTTTGACTTCATAACCGATTCTTCCAGTTTTTTGAGCATTTGGCGTTCAATTTTGATGGCATCCCTGATTAATTCCCTGTCTGCATGGGTATCGACAATTTTGGAGAGTCGTCTGAAGTGGGAACTCAGAGTGCATCGGTCAAAGCCCTGAAGTTTGTTCGTCGCTGTCAGATTTCGTTTCGCGGTCTCAGAAAGAAAAATGAGAGGATCTGAATCGTTCTTCGCATTCAGCGTCACGGCTGCGTGAATGACCGCCGCATTCGTCTCCGACGTTATCAGCGGGATTTCCTCCGGTCGGATTCGGGTAATGAGTTTCGCAGCTTCGGTGATCGTCGTCGTCTTTCCGGCTCCAGCGTGGGCGTTCACCAGGATACACACATTGGACCGATCGCAGACAGCTTGCAGAACGGATTTTTGGTCTTCCGTCAGCCAAGTCGGGATCAATGCCTGCGATTTTCCACCCACGCCGGAATCGTCGCCAGAAATCGTATCGTGCGTGCTGGCAGTTTCGGTCCCAGAATCCGCGGAATCTTCGTTGTGGGAGTCCATCTTCTCGATTGGCAGGTACAGCATGCCGAGCATCAGTGCCCGGGTGGTTTTGTCGAGTCCGCGACACACGCCTAGGCATCCCTCTTCCATGTCCGAAGCAAAACTCTTCGCTTGATAATATTGCGACTGAAAGAAATGTTTCACAGTAAATTTTGGAAATTTTTCTTGAAATTTTGCTAAAAGGTAGCCTTCACTAGGAAAAAAAAGCCAAAAAAAAAGTGTAAGAAAGCCACAAAAACCGACAAAAAAGTATCGTTTTAGGATAAAATATCGTAAAACTTATGTATCGTAAAAAAAGTAACAAAATCCAAGAAAAAAATGTTACTTCGGATGTTCATGGTTTCACAACGAAAATCCCACAACGATCGTTACATTTTTATCGTAAAGATTTTTTCGCCGTTTCTTTTCGCGAAAATCAGTTTTCTTTGCGTTTTCATCAATTTTTGGGGAAACTGGTACCCCAATATTTTTATATTTTTCTCGGATTGTGCATCAGAAATTACGTCGATCAAAATGGATCCAGACTTTGAAAATGCCAGTTTTTTAGCTACAATGTGCCAAAAATCGTCAAAAATGACAAAACCGCGATTTCTGGCAACCGTAACTCTGCCATTTTACAGTGAAAACTTTTCATAGTAAAAGCTACCAAAAAAAATTATTATAATCCGAAAAAGTTGACTCACCAGTATCCGAGTCAACATGGGAGTCAGAAGGACTTCGGCATTTTTCAGCTCTGCGAGTTCCTTCACACGACAGCAAACAAGCAATTGCTGGACAGGACATTCAAGTTGAACAGTGTATGAACGGGTTTTATGATCGTATTTGCTGGCCAGAACAATCGCTGCGAAACCGATGCTGCTGTGCTTGGAAGAATCATCCGGGGCGTCCCGGAGCGGTCGTGGTCGTTGTTGTTGTTGTTGTTGTTTCGCAGTATCCAAACTGAGTCTCGCGAAGCTTCCGACGCGGTAGGCTTCATTCAACGCGCTCAGGATGTGTTTTGGGGCCGGAAATTGGACAAAGATGCCGACAAGTTGTTTTTCGTCGGCCGACTTTTTATCGCCGAGTTTGAAAGACGCTCGTGGCGCGCTGACTTTCGCGTGTTTCAGTTCCATGGAACAAAGATCCCGAACGACGCTGACGCTTTTCAGCAGAATCTTTCCAATCCGACGGAATTCGGCATCGCTGGGTGTCTTCAGCGCGAGAAGTTCGTCTTTTTTGTCGTTGAAAAACTGTTCGTCCTTGGACCATCGTTTGAGTTGTTCAGAGTTGAAGGAATTGATGAATTTGATCATTTCGAGGTCGGCGAGTCCGCAGTCAGGTGCCGGAATGATCGGTCGCCTCCGGGGTTTTTTTGGGGCCTTGGTTTTCTTTGGAGCCGACGTTTTCGGTGGTTGGGTAGGAGGGGGAAGGTCTGGACATTTGTCGCCACCACCGCCACCGTCAGTCGCTTTCTTCTTCTTCTTCTTCTTTTTTTTCCGATTCCTTTTCTTGCTCGAGTTAGGAGTCGGAGTGCTCTCCGGTGTCCCAGACAGCTCGACGGCAACTTTTTGGTCCATGGCAGAGGGCAGAATTGTCTTTGGCCCAACAATAATTTTTTTCTTATGTTGACGTTTGCTGCGCTGCTGACCGACCAAGCGCAGATCGATTGGCGGCGGCTGATGACTGCCAACAACTACCATGCTAAAAAAAAACAAAAATCACTCACCCAAAACACCCAAAAGCGACCCCAGTGATCCAATGAAAAAAAACTCACGCTCGTCAACCCAAGACACACGCGGGCTCGAAACCCGGGGCTACACTGGTCGCGGTCGAGGTCGCGGTGCAGCAAAAAGGAAAGCGACGATCTTCTAAAATCCAAAGTTTACGATATCTGACATTCATTCGCATTCAAAAACGCAAAAAAAAAGTAAAAATGGTATTCGCGGGTGAAAACAAACGTATGCAACGTTGCAACGTTGTCTATCTATTTTCGATGTCAATATCGTTATAAGCCGCTTGCTTGTCGCATGAAATATCGCAATTCGAAGAAAAAAAGTGACAAATGAAATCGCATGGGACAAAAATGCGATCAATAGTACAAATCTCGACACGATTTTTACTCCAACGCGCGTGTTTACTGTGCATGACGCGTGTTGTGTTTTTGACATTTTTGTCAACTTTTTTCTTGCACCCATTTTTTTCGTAAAATTTTTTTTCTTGTCGGTAGGAACATGAACAAACGTTCGTTAACAATTGTTTTTTTTTTAAATTTCTTTGTTCATGTTCATTACAATTAACCAAAACGAAATCAACGTTATTTCACAAGAAAATAAATAACAAAAACAATTATCAACTTCTGACACGAAATTACAGTAATCAGAAGATGGTAAATATTATAGTTACTTTTTTTAACGCTTTCCACGCAATTTGCAGGTGTTATCTAGTGTACAAAATCCAATTTACTCATTTCATAATAACATGAGATTACAAAGGTGCAACAGCTTCTTCGACCGTTACAATTAAAGCTTTACAAACAAACGAACAAAAAAGTACATATCGCAGAACAAACAAAAAAGTCTAACCGAGATTAAGGCCTAGGCCGGTGCCCAAATCAATACCCGATCCCTGGGGAAGTCCAATGTTGATTCCGGATCCGATTCCGAACGAAAACGGGTTACCATAGGAAGTGCTTCCGTAGCGTCCCAGGTTGCCGGCACTCCCGTACCCGTAATTGCCTGCAGGATACCCGTAATTTGAAGTGCCATACGGGTTGTAATATTCTCGATTATAGCTCCCGTCAGTGTATCCGTAGCTCGGGTACGTATTACCTGTCGTTGTTGTTGTTGGGTAGTAGTAGTACGTGGACGCGTACGCGTCCGGCCGGGGGCTAACGTAGTAGTCGTTGTCGTTGTACTTGGTGGCTGCTCGGTTACCGTTGGTATAAGAATAGGTGTTGCTATAAAGTAAGAATTATTAATCGATGAGTAAAAAGCAGACAGGTAGGCAGGTAGAAGCCTATATGTAGCAGAAAAGTATAGTCAAAGAATAAGAAGAAAGATATGAAACCTGCTAGGCGAAGCTTGTCGAGTGTCGAGATCCGTGATCTGGCGGAGGAGGGCGTCGCGTTCTTGCAGGTATCGCTTGTACTCGCTGTCTAAATTGTCAGAGCTCTGCGTAGCGCTGCGTTTCGGCCTAGATTTAGGGTGCGACGCACGTGAAAGCCGCGCTGAAAGGGTGTACGTGTGATAGGACAGGATAGAATAGGGTGCTCCTAGATCTTTTTTTTTTCGTGAACCGTGAACCAGAATGGCAAATTTGTGATCCGTGTGGTTTGATTGCGAACTTAACACAATCATTTGGCATCTTAGATTTCAAAGTTATAGTAATTGCATTTGTAATTAAAATTTTCTGCGCGATTTAACAGAAAAGAAAAAATAACGCGCGCCGTAATCAACATTTTTTATAATTTTCAAAACTTTTTTTCGTAAAAACTATAAAACTTTTTGTGACGGATAGCACATCTTTCGACTCAATTTTTAATGGGAATTATTTTTAATGTTAAAATTTTGAATCCCGATTTCAAAAATTCCAAACAAAAAATGTCCAAACGGAACTTTTTATTTCGTCATTTTTTTAAATAAAAATTTTTTGTTTCTTTTATTTAAAAAAATTTTTTTTATCAAAAACTGAGTCGAGTGATATGCTATCAGTTTCTGAAAGTGCATTATTTTTAAAGAAATAAATTTTAAAAATTGAAATTTTTTTAATTAAAATTAAAAAAATTTTTTTTAATTTTTTTAAATTACCACACGGATCACATTTTTTCGCATCTCCGCCGTGAACCGTGAACTTTACCTTCCCTGAACCAAATTCGTGCTAATTAGTCAGTGGTTGCAGACTTCCGGTAACCTTTGTGTCGACGAAGAACAATTAACCGTCTCCTTGACCCGTGCACAAATGTTCTCAATCAGAAAAAAATAGTGCGTGAAATGGAAAAAAAAGGAAAAAACGTGGTGCTCGTGCCGAAAAGTGCGATTGTAAAACTTGAGTGCCGATAGATCCGGTATGGCTTGTTAAAGGTGAGTGTGAGTGCTATACATACTTTCAGTAGACGCTGCGTCATCCGGAAATAGCAAATTATCCTGAATGCCTTTGGCATCGAGTACATCGTCGCTTATCGGTAGTTCCGGAGCATCGAGCGCCCGCCATTCTGTCATTTCCCGAGCCACGTCTTCGGCATTTGGTCGGGTCATGTCAATTGGTGGCAGAGTGGTCGATGGGGATGATGTGGACGGTGGGGATGAGTATCGACGGGTTTCAGGCAAAACCTCGGGTCGAGGGAAGTCGTCTCGGGTGTAAAACCGGGGTTGGGGTTGCGTGAACGATGTCGGATAATATCCTTTTGATGTCGCTGCTGCTGTGGTGTAGGGGTACTGCTTGCAGTAGAGCAGGTACGGACGACGACGGCACAGATCGGCTGAAAATTTTACAATTTTTACATTGGAACATATTTTTTTAGGACTAGTACCTTGATAATTATAATCGTAAGCTGGATAACTGGAATCTGTGTTTTGGTAGTACGGACGACCTTCGACAAGGTTTATCACCGATAGCCAACTCGCAAAAACAACGGTTATGAAAGTTAGTTGCATGTTCTCTGTAAAAATATTTATAAAAATATTTATTAGTAGGCCGGTTCACGAAAACACGCGTGCACGCGATTCAAAAATGGTCGGCGCTGTCTGTCAAGGAGGGTTTAGTTGGGGTCGTACTAAGACTCCCTATTTATGGCAACAAGCTATGAACACACAACAGATGACGTAGTGTTGCCGAGAAGTCATCTGATGAGGTTTTAGAGAGTTCCAGAAGTCGTAAACGAGGATGAGCTCTTATTTTAAATAGGAAAGTTCAGGCACAACCGTAAATATTTAGATAAATAAACTTGATTTTCCATCCTGTCTACCTTGGCAAACGAAAGGAAAGGTATGTAGGGGTGACTTAGTTTTTATGAACACCCTCACAACCAGGCATCCACCGGACAATAAAAACATGTATGCAAGTAACCCAAGTCGCCTTTACCAGCGTTGTCGTTGACTTACTTCATTCATTCATCACGATCATGATCATCATCGTCGGGTATGCTTTTGTTTTTGTGAGGTTTTTTCCTCCTCCTTCCGGATCGCCAGTGTTGTATGTCGTATAAAACAGGTTAATAACAAAAAAAACCCTTTCGACCCAAATCGGGTGAAAGTGAGAGGATCGCGTGAATCACGATGTCTCAAAAAAAACTCGCTGATGATTGACTGACTGAGACGACCGACGTATGTACATATAAGGAGGGATAGGATAGGGATATTTGACGCAACAACCCAACAACCAGGGCAACACTCGGTGTTGATACCCAATTTTGAGATTAATGACGGGGGCCGCGGGGGCATGTGATGAGTCAAATATGTATGTATTTAGTTGTTGTCCTCGTCAACCCCAACCTCGGCCGTAATTCGATTTTTAAGTTGAAACTTGCACACTTTTGCACGCCTCTAAATTTATGATAAAAAAATTGAAAAGTGCAAAATTTTGTATTATTTACAAAATAAATAAATCACATGAGTATTTTTTTTGCATCAAAACATTTTTAATCTGTTTGTTTTCACGTTTGAAAGATTTTTGCAGAAGACTGACTCTTTTTTTTTTCTCTGTCAGTATGATTTCCCATCTTTGATCCCGGTTTACGTCCGCTGCTGTGGTGCATTCATTGTCCCGCGCTGCTGCCACCGCAGAGGAGGGGGGACTTTGAATTGAAGTTCATCGATAGGTCATGACGGGATGAGCGGTTTCGCATCCTTGGACTTTTCCGACTGCCGACAGTCAAAATTTCAAAAATACGAGGTCTAATTTATTATGTCAGTTTTCAAATATTGAATTTTTTATGATTTATGAAATAATTCACAAAACAAATTTAACCTCGCCGGTAGGCTTTGATTTGAGTGTTTCGTCGTAGGAGAGAACTTCGGAGTCTGCAGCGTCCATTTCGGTAATCGAATCTGTGAATGTTATATCGTCGGTTTCGGGGGCCAGGCGGAAGGCCGGAGCCGGAGCTTCACGTGCACGTCGGAAGCCTGATTCACCGGAAATCGGCAAAAGCGTTTCCGTCGGATCTCCGATGTGCACGATGGGATGCAGCGAAAATACGGTCTCCGTGGGAGGGGCGCTGCGTTTGCACAGCGTCGGATGGCCCTTCATCACGACGCAGAGCTTCGTAATGAGGCGGATCTTCTCCGGCTGCGCGTTTGGGGTTTCTAAATTTAACTTGATGTTTATTTGTAGACACAAACATTCGGGAAAGATCCAATTCAAGGTTTAATGTGATCACTGATTTTTTATAACACTACAAAAAATATTTTCTATTTTTTTCATCTGACGATCGATAAAAACCATGCAAGTTGACACGTGATAAGCATCATCAGTTAATTAATTAATTAATTACCTTTAGGCCCACTCGGCTTAGGATCAGGATGAGCTTGGACGCATCCGACAAAAATCACAACTGCAAATCCCAGAAACAAATGCATGTATGTATGTAGTATGTAATTTATTGAGGGTACACAAAAATAATTTTAATTAACAGACGACACAGCGTTACTTACTTTACTTACAAAAAAGTCAAGAGTGATAGAAATTCAATGGGACAAGCGTCTTTTTTATGGGGACAAAACCGAAAAACGCGGGGGTTGTATTGTGTGGCCGCGCGATACACGCGACGAGATGCAGTTGACATGTGTTTAACCGGCGCATCACAGGTTTGTTGATAGATGATGGATGATGGATGAGGGATGATGTTGTGGCTTCTGTGGACACAAAGGGTTTAGAGAACATAGTATGATAGTTTGATACCAAAGAGGTGTCTTGTCTTGTCTTTTCTTCTGTGCCTGAATGGGGACCTGAAGGGGACCTGATTGTGCCGATGTTATCATACTTAAATGATAAGGCCAAAGCCAATGCTGGGAAATCCATATCCATAGCCGTAGGGATATCCTCCGTAGGGATATCCACCGTACCACGGTCGACGGAACCACGGTCGTCTCCAGCCCCATGGTCTACCGTAACCGCCATAGCCCCATTGTCGTTTTGCGCGGTTCAGCACAGTCAGTGGATCTCTTTCTTCTGTTTCTGATTCAGCAGCTTCATTGTCGAGTACAGGTACGACTTCTGGTTCTGAAAAAAAATTTAAAAAACCATAAAATCTCACAAATTTTAAAACCAAATATCCAGCTTACCACTTGGCAGTTGAGGATCAGCAGAATCCTTGAGGGTCTCCGGATCCGAAGTCTTGGGTTCAGCCACCACGACAGCAACAAAAAGTAAAAAGAGCGCAGCGAAAACTTTGATTTTGATTTCCATGAGTGTTTGAAATGGTTTGTATTGGCGCTACTGTGGCGCTTCCATCCATTTTTATACCCACCATCCGGGGGAAGTAAGTGTAAACATGCGCCGCGTGTCTCGGCGATTTTTAATTGCGGTTTTAGACGAATCCGTCAAATGATCGCTGTTTTTCAGCGAAGTTTTTTTTATAATTCTTCTGCACTGCACGTCTATTTAGGGTAGTCAGACTGCCCGCGCGATGAACGACCACCGAGAAGACATCAACAAAGGTATTTACTTATTTTGTATCGTACGTACGTTGCCTACAATGACAGCACAACACACCTGGCAGGGGAGAGCTTCAAATTCGCCAAATTCGTTAAACTTTAAACTTTTTGACATGAGAGCTTTCGATGCTCCCTGGTGCATGCACGGCGCATTAATTTTACAAACGGCCTCATTTCGGAAATTTTCTAATGTAAGTGATTGTTTACCGAATATCTTCAAGCGAAAATTTCTTTTGTCTTCAATAATTTTTTTTTAATTTGATCTGTTAATTTTTTTCTGTGATATGAATTCAACTTGGTTTTTTTCGTATTAAAATTTATCTGTCGGATCTTTCTGGATTTTTTGTTCAAAATTACCGTAACCTTGCACTCAGTGTCCTTGTTCCGCTCCTGTAAACAGAACAAAAAATTGAAGTTATGTGCATTCGGATGAATCATCGCTGTCGACCGACATTAAAATTTTTTTGCGTCAAACAAAGATTCTGGAGTAATTATCAAAAACTACACAAATACATATATACTGTAAGATAAAGTCAGTGTTCACAAAGTTTAAAATTGTTCCTACGCATTGTTCTTGATGTTTTAGATAATCCTTGAGAAAAAAACGTCCGTCATGACTTTTGACGTGCGAGACAATGATTTTATGTACACTGTAGTAATTGAAGTTTGTATTTTTTGTTCAAGATCGATTTGATAGATATTTATGTATTTTCAAAATCTTTGGTCTTTTGCTTTGGTTATCTTTTTTTTTCAAATCACGCGGATGGCAACTGACTAATATACATAAATATATGTATGCATGTAAGTTCCGGGTAAATTCAATGCATCAACACATTTGCTACATATTTACTGATTCGTTAGTGTCCGGCCGAGAATCTCGCCTCGCAAAAACCCGTTTGATGCAGACGCGCAGGTAATGCAGGTATAATTTCATGCGCTTTAGGAGATCATTGACGTAAAAAACATTACCTTCTTCCCCCGCAGGTGATCCTTTTCTTCAAAAGTTCATATCAAGTATTTTTTTATTGTACACAAACAAATATGAATATATTATTATACAACATCGGGAACAGGTATTTGAGTGAGATACAGGTAAACACAGGTAATTCTTATCCCCACATGCCACCCATACCGCCCATGCCCATGCCCATGCCCATCATTCCGGGGTATCCCATACCGTAGCCGCCCATCATTCCGGGATAGCCCATACCGTAGCCACCCATCATACCGCGTCCACCGCCCCAGCCTCGGCGACGGCCCCAGCCGCCTCCGTAGCCACCCCCGTAGCCGCCCATGCCGCCCATGCCCCATTGTCGTTTCTGCCGAACGACAAGTTTTTCAGATCCATCAACGATTCCTGAAAAAAATTCATACTAAATATTTAAACCAAAAAATACGGTATACAGAAAAAAAACATACCCAAGGACGAGAGATCATCGAAGTTGTTGTTGCTCGTCGGAAGGCAGAGACCCACCGCGAGGACAGTTAGCAAGACAATTACCAGCGAAAATTTCATGATGTCGCTGGAGTAAATATTCAGTAGACTGATAGCTTTCTTTTCCGTTTACACGGGGTTATAAAGTATTTTTCTTAGGAGGCGGTCGATCGATAACAGGGATAACAAACGATTGTGCATTCGACTTTCGTTCTCCCGAGTGTGTATTTTCCTTTTTCCTTTGGCGAACGATCAAGTGACGTTTCGCCGAATTGCTACCGTTAGACGTCAACAGCGCGTTCCATCATTTACCTAATGACATCAAGCAAAAATACATACATAACGCGTGCTGCATTCCATACCCATTGTTTTGGTTTTTATCGTTATTTCCTTGTCTGTCATCAGTTCAATGCAATTTTAAATTCATTTAAAAAAAATTAAAAAATTAAAAAAAAAAACTTCGGAGTCCATTTTTTTAATTTAAAAAAATTAAACATTTGAAAGATGAAAATGAAAAAAAATTCATTTTGTGATAGCAAATTTGTTGTCAGTTATGTATCCGAACTTTCAGAGTATCTGAACCCGAAACCGGATTCAAACCCGAAAATTACGGATATTCCTGAATTTTCGGGTCGGATTCGAATCAGGTTTTGACAACATTGGATACTAACAAAAAAAATCTTACATTTTTCTGAACAAAAATTCTCAAAAATGATGTACTTGCAATCCTTACAATTTTTACAATTTTTTATTACATTTTGCAACGTACAAAAAAAAACAAAAAAATGAAATGTCAATGATTACATTCAAACTTTCTTCAGTCTTGTTTTTTTTCTATTTTTTACCGCAGATTTGATCTCCGAAATCAGGTGTCACCTGGCGATAAAAAAATCGTCGCAAGAGCATCCACAAAATTCAGCATTTGACAGTTGACCGATGTTCAATTATTTTATGCACTTCCAATGTTTTTCTATTTTTTTGTTTTTTAACAACAAACATGTTTGTTTATTAATAAATTCAACACAAGTACAGTATAAATGACAGTACAAATAAAAATGGGCACAAGTAACCAGATAGATAAAAAAAATTAAAAGCAGTATAATTGGATGATGAGACCCCTTCCAAAAGTTCAACAGTTGGACTTAGCTAATAAATGTCAACAAAAATTGTGGATCAAATCAGATAATAAGTCCGATTTCCAGCATAGGGAATCCACCAAAGCCAAATCCCCCCATACCGGGACCCCAGCCGCCCATACCCATTCCAGGGCCCCAGCCGCCCATACCCATACCTGGGCCACCCCAGCCACCACCCATGCCCATACCGGGACCTCCCCAGCCCCATTGACGTTTTCTTCGCACCAAAGGTTTTTGTGATTCTTCGAGGATGGCACGCGACGGAATAGCTGGCATAAGACTACCTGAAAAATTTTTTTTAATCAGTTACAGTACATTTTACCTGTATTTTACCTGACGGCACAAAAGCAGCGCTAGTGCCGGAGAAAGTTAAAAGAATTGCCAATAAAAGACAAATCAGTGAAAAATTCATTTTGTGGATGACAGTTTGAAATTGAATTGACTCTGTTCGTTGAGAAAACAGTTATCAGTGCTTTTTCTGCCTTCTCGAAGGCGGACCAGGGTCACAAGTTGTCTACTTTTTTTTCCGGTGAGAGGTCATGCTGCGTGACATCGTTTAGGTTTATTCCTGCTCTCATTTGTCGAGCTCTTCGCGCTCGCTCTTCGTCAAACAAGGACTCTAAACGTGTTTAAAAAAAGTAAATGTGTCTCTGTTGATCGATCGCGTATTTTGATTTTGCATTGTTCTTTTGGTTTTATGAATTCATCTTCGTCTAATGATTTGTCGGGAATTACTGTATGTGTTAGATCCTTCATTTTGGTTTATTTGATACTTTCTCACAGGTAAAAGTTTACAAAAATGTAAAAAAACTGAACAATAGGTACTAAAATGACTTTGGTTGACTCAAATAAATACCGTATTTGCACATCAGAAAAAGAACTAACGATACATAAAAATGTCTAACGTATGTAAATATGTAAAACGAAAATAAATTTGTGCAACAAAAAAATCTTCAAAATTATCCCGGCCATCCAATCAGTGGACCACCCCAGCTGACGAGTCCCGGAATCAACAGTCCTCCGAAAGTTCCGGGATTCGGGCCAAACATCGGTGGGCCAATATTATTTCCATGTCCAGGAAGGGCAACCTGTCGTCGATGGCGTCCACCTGGCATCAGAGCTTCGCTGCCGTCGCGCTCCGATCGGTAATGATAAATCGATCGCCGGGAAAAAATGGTCTCGATTGGAAGATCTGAAAAACACGTGAACTTGAGTGCCGAAAAAAAAGCAAACTTGAAACTTACCATGTTGGTTGTCCCGATCAAATACGGCAGCAGTAGCAGCTTCAGATGCCAGCAAAAAAATCAGGAATATGGAAAATTTGCTAAACATTAGAGAACTGCACAAAATCGCCCGGCGCATCGTACTTAAAAACAGGATGACGAAGAGTGAGAATCTATCTGCACTTCGGGTTGCGTTCATTCGTTCATCTTTTCTCGCAGAACAAAAAAAATTGTGATTTGATTTGACTTGCAAATGATAACAACAAGTTTTGTTCGCTGAATTCTTAGATCAAACAGAACACGGGATTTTTTTTGCAGGTTTGTATTGAAATATTATACTTTATGATTTCTGATAAATGGTATTTAAATAGAAACCCAAGCGTGCCAATTTTGTCCACATGACAAAAACGAAATTAATAAAAAAAAAAAATATACAAAACGTCAAAGAACACTCACCGGGATCACGCACACCACCAAGACGCCAAGACTTGGGTCTCAACATAAATCACATGCCAATTTTCATAAATCGATTTGACAGTGTCAAACAAAACTTCCTCGATGGAACGAACGAACGAATAAACAAACAATACATAGTACAAGCGACTACAAAAACACAGACGTCTTCAAGCTGTTTGACGAAGATATAGACGAAGATAATATATCGGCGTTTAAGGGGTCATGACTAATGCGACCGATGGATGCTATATAATTGCTCGTTTTTATCACCGGTAAATTTTTTTTAGAATTTACCTGAGATTTTTTACCAAACATGTTCTCGACGGTTCGAATTGTGGTTCTATTTTTTTGCCTTCTGGCGATTAGCATGGCCATACCTGGTGGTTACGGTGGATACGGTGGAGGATACGGTGGAGGATACGGTGGAGGCTACGGTGGAGGATACGGTGGAAACTACGGCGGAGGCTACGGTGGAAACTACGGCGGAGGCTACGGTATGAATTTGAGAGCTATTGAAATCGGCGCTGCTGTCGGTAAGTATTTATATTTATGCTTTTGCGAATGTTTTCACCCCAAAAATGTCCAAATTTAATTTTTTTTTTAAATTTCAGGAGCCATAGAAGGCATGGAAAGATCCAGCAATCCGTTCATGGGAGCCGCGCAGGGAGCAATGCTCGGAGGCTATGAAGGATCACTTTTTGGGTGACTCACAAAGACTTACATAGTACATATTTGTTTGTTTGCACAATGAAGAAAAAAATCTGATTGATAGACTGGCGCATGCATTGTCACGATGAAAAAAAAGGGTAAAAACAATAAATTGTTTGTTAACAATTCGGCAAAGTACGGCAGACAGGTAAACAGGTAAACAGGTAATTCATGTGGTCTATAGACAGCATTGTCACCACATGGACCCTTTGTGCTCCCAAAAAAGTAGTATAATAGATGCTGGCGGCATCTGTGTCACCTTTGTTATCTGTCATGATCTTCGGCGAATTTTTGGGGGGGGGACGTAACAAAGTTGTTCATTCATTAACAATTGTCTATAGACGCCCCGTAAAAAATTTCTTTAAAAGGAAAACGGTTTTGCGGTCGGTTATCGTCTCGAACGCCGATACATTCACCTGTCTCACCTGTGTGCATTTACACAATCATGCGGTTTCTCGCTCTCCTGCTTCTCGTCTCTGCCGCCATCTTTGCCAAAGCCCAGTGGGGTGGTTACGGGGGATACGGTGGAGGCTGGGGTTACGGTGGAGCCATGCAGGGTGCCGAAATCGGCGCTGCTGTCGGTATGTTAAAAAAAAATTTTGTGAGTGCATATTTTCATGATTGACGCTTCAGGAGCCACCGAAGGCATGATGTTCGGTAATCCAATGCTCGGAGCCGTGGAAGGAGCTCAGATCGGCGCCATGGACGGCATGATGTTTGGTCGACGCCGTCGTCGATCTGTTCGATTCATCAATTAATTGTATATAAAAATATAAATACATATTACATCCGTCGAATCTCTGTTTTCGTTGATTTTGATCTTTTTGTGGCTTATGGATCATCAAAAACAATAAACTTATTTTTGTCACGTTGATTGGATACGATAGAATACATGGAACGATACAAACGAAGGGAGAAATACAGTTTGATGAATGACAACTTCAGCAATTGTTTTTTATGATTACAAGTGAGTACCGGACTTCAGACATGAGTAATTACAAAGTGTTGGTGGTTTATACGTGCGGAATAATTTTTCGGGTCTACTATACTTCAGCCCCCCACTGACTTTTGACCCCCCATGCTCGGACTTTGGCCCCCCATTTCACCTTAAATCAATGACGACATGAGTTTGGAAATCCGTATGATAGAGCCCCCCATCTGTGGGGGGCTCTATCATACGGATATCGTGTTTAAGGAGAAAATGGGGGGTCGTTCCATACGGCCGTGGCGCTACTATACTTTGAGCCCCCATCACGTTGAAAAATAAGCCCGCGGGATATTTTAGAATACAGCCCCCCATACAAATTATTTTCATTCAAATTTTCAAATATGGGGGGCTGTTGTAGCGCTATAACAGTCCCCCAGATTAAATGGGGGGCCATTGTAGCGCTACAACAGACCCCCACATCAAATGGGGGACTGTTGTAGCGCTACATTGGCCCCCCATAATTTCCATAAACACAAAAAACATACCCAGCAGCCATTCGCAGCAGACGAATTTTTGTACAGTCTCATGGTTTTACCGCATCGACGACAGAGAGGAAACAAAAACAACGACTGTCCAACGAATACAAATTTTTACACAAAAATTCAGGGATAAGATTTTGCAAATTTGGGGGTTGTTATAGCTATACAATAGCCCCCCAACACCCATGTATAATCAAATGCTTGCGTGCAAAAAATGAAGTGGGGGGCTATTTCATACGGATAATCAAACTCCTATGGGAAGCAGTTCATACAAATTTTCAAACACCTCCACACCAAAACACCTGGGGGGCCCTTCTGTATGTATAATCAAACTCCTGCGTGCAAAAAATGAGATGGGGGGCTATTCCATACGGATAATCAAACTCCTATGGGGGGCTGTGCTCTAAAAAAACCCAAGGCGGCGTTGCTGCAATCGATGGGGGGCTGAAGTATAGTAGACCCAATTTTTCAAATCGTTTCTTATCGAAAAATCCAATTTTTTTACGTTTTTGATCAGTTTTGAAAGATATGACAATTTTGTTGCATTCTGTAGTCCTGCGAGGTCGAAAAACCTAAAAATGCACAAAAAACAACAAAAAAGTGTCATTTCAGGATAAAATATCGTAAAACTTATGTATCGTAAAAAAAGTAACAAAATTCAAGTAAAAAATGTTACTTTTGCGTCACGAGTTTCGCAACGAAAATTCCATAACTATCGATACTTTCTTAGCGTAAGATAAAATTTTTTTTATTCTTTGAAATTATTCGCCGTTTTTTTTCTCTGAAAACCTGTTTTTTTGATATTTTTGATAAATTTTGGAAAATTTTACAAATTTTTACGTTGCTTTACGTTTGCTCCTGTAAGTGTTTTATTAAGTTTAACAGTCAACAAGTGCAACAAATTGCTTTACAAATATAAAACAAACTTTCTGGTTATCCCAGGGTCTAGCCAAGCCCCCGGTCACGCATCTTACGCGCGCACCCGTCCGTTCAATTTACACGCACTCTAATTAAACAGAGACCACTTTGTTTGCATAGTGTTCTCAGTGCAAAGTTGTTCACTTTGGTTGGTCACACTAAGGAGACAACCTCCCGACACGAAAGCGCGTGCGCACTTTTTCGAAAGTGATGTCTCTTTGTCGGCATTTCTTGCATATTCATATATTTTTCTTAGTTTTGCCATTCTCCATTCTTATCAAGCTCAGTCAGACGATTCTATACCATTTTCAACTCAGGTTATAACTTGTCGGAGAAATCTGCTACAATGCGATGAAAATGCCCATTTTTTACCGTTATTTTGGATCCGCTTTCAAAATTCTGAACAGGAATTCACGTTTTCTCAATTTAGCGACCTGCCCCCTACCCATAACTCGGATTTCGGCCCATAGCGGAGTTTCTAGCGCCCCCAGCATTTATGAAGAGGACGATTTTATTATGTCGGCTCTGACGTCTGACACCGGAATCATTGTAGTAAAAAGTTTTTAGACCAATTGTGCCTTACCTGACTAATTTGAACCCCCTGATGCTAAAAAACAAAAAAGTAAACTACCATCGCAACGTTGGAGCTCGTAAACCTGTGATATATTTTACACCGTCAAAACCGTTAGGGAACACTACGCGCACATAACACGCACAATGTTCCCTGTTCTACCATTGATCTGCCTCGTTTTTAGCCTACTTTTGGAAGTGAAGTATTGCTTATTTTTGTGTTTTTTGACACCTAGGGGAACAAATTAGTAGGTTGAGATGCATTTGGAGCGATATCGATGTACTCGGATCATTTCGACAACAGACGTCAGAGGCGACATAATAAAATCGCCCTCTTCATAAATGCTGGGGGCGCTAGAAACTCCGCTATGGGCCGAAATCCGAGTTATGGGTAGGGGGCAGGTCGCTAAATTGAGAAAACGTGAATTCCTGTTCAGAATTTTGAAAGCGGATCCAAAATAATGGTAAAAAATAGGCATTTTCATCGCAATGTAGCAGATTTCTCCGACAAGTTATAACCTGAGTTGAAAATGGTATAGAATCGTCTGACTGAGCTTGATAAGAATGGAGAATGGCAAAACTAAGAAAAATATATGAATATGCAAGAAATGCCGACAAAGAGACATCACTTTCGAAAAAACAAGAAAAAGTGCGCACGCGCTTTCGTGTCGGGAGGTTGTCTCCTTAGTGTGGTCATACGCCGCCGTCATCGCCGTTTTTGGAAAGTTGTCCACGAGTTTTTGCTTTGGTTCATTTGCCTTTGAGCCCCGCTTTATTACCAGTTTATTGTACATTTGCTGTTTAATTTACTTACGCATCGATCAGAATGACTGGAATGAAAGGTATGTTTTTTTTTCGTTTTTTTCACACTGGTTTTTTGCATAATTCCATAACACAATAAAAAAATCATTGACTGACATGTCTGTGGTTTTTATTGAATCCGTTATAAACTATGCACTCTGATATTGGTCACATTTATGCAGCTGTCGTCGGTCTGTCACTGTCGAGCGTGCTCGGATTCACGGCTCTCATCGTCGGATGCGTCATGCCGGAGCACAAGTAAGTTGTTTTTTTGGTTTTAATAAAAAAGTGGATTACGTCGACTTTTGGCGTTCTTTCAGGTCATTCTGGCCACTGTTCGTCGTAGTCTTCTACATTCTCTCCCCGATGCCGACCGCTCTGGCGCGTAGGCTGTCGTACGATTCGACGACGACGTCATCTTCGATGGAATTTGCCATTTTCATCACTACCGGCATCGTTATGAGCGCGCTTTTGCTGCCAGCGGTCTTGGCACACGCCGGAATTGTGAGTTTTTATTAAACTTTCGTTTTTTATACTCAAAAATGGTTTATACGTTCAATTTTGCAAATTTATCCTATTTTGAACTGTTTTACGTTCATTTTTCTCAAAATGGTCCAGTTTTTCGTTGGTTTACGTTCAATTTTCTGAAATTTTGATTTTTCTTATTTTCAACTGTTTTACGTTCATTTTTACCAATAATTTACGTACATTTTCTCAAATTTTCAGATCGCAGTATCGGCATTCGTCTTCTCGACACTCGCTTCCACGCTCATTTTCGGCACCATCGTCGCCTATTTCTACTACAACTCGGAGGACAACGGCTGGGGCGCCCCGCTCTACTGATTTGTGAGTGTGAACTATTAGTCGACTGATTGATCTTCACTGATCCCACGAAACAAACAACCGAACGCTCTGTGTCATGAGTTCCACCCACCACCTCCCATCCGATCCCCGATCCTTGTTAGTCGTCGGCACGTGAGCGCCGTCGAGGGTATTCACCAATTCTCTTCTTAACTATATTCATACTTCTCAGTTTTGTGCAACTGTCAGCAATGTGTAAATTTTGTAAATCTCAAGTTCTTGGCGGATTTTTTTTCGTAAAGCAGAAGCCTATTTGAAGTTCAAATAGTAAAAAAAAAACGTAAAAAGTACAAATTTTCGCTTCGAAAGACGATTTGGTCCCGTAGCGAAAATTTGAAGCTGATTCGAAGTTTTCGTGACGATAACCCGAATTTTGGGATTGTTGGACTTATATTGACTCTCGAAGCGAAAATATTGTACTTTGTTACGGTTCATTAAAAAGTTGTACTTTTTACGGTTTTTTTGGGCTTTTGAACGGATTTTCGGGCTGGTTTGAAAATTTCTCGACGGGACCCAGAATTTTCGGAGACCCGGACTATACGGCCTATATGGGCTCTTGAAGCGAAAATGTGTACTTTTTTTCGTTTTTCTGGGTTAAAAATCGTTATTTCAGTGATAAAGATTGTGATTTCGGTTTTTTAGGAATCCGAATCCGTAATTTTTCATGTTCAAATCGGGTACCCGAGAACAAATTCGTCACTTGTGCCTCTGGTTTTTTGTTTGCGCCGGAAAATCGTATGTCTAGCGTTGTCAGAGTGCTTATCATTCGCGGCATCTGACAACGGAATTCACATTCATTCACGTGGATTGATCCGGTGTTCCTGTCACCTCCTCCCGGGTGTGGGCAGGCAGCAAGGAGTGACCAGTTTATGTAGATACATACTTATTTGGTACGTCGGCTCGTCTCATGTGAGTCGAGACTTTTTCAGTGGATGGATGGGGATCATCGATTCAATTCAATTTGCTCGGCTGGTTGGCTGGATGTTATGATTATTGACGCTCGAAAAATAAGAACAAGGAGAAGAAGAAGAAGATCTTCTCACTTCGACGCTTTTTCCTTTCTTTTCACGCACCTTTCCTTCTTTGACCGCGATTTGAGTATTTTCCTTTTCCTTTTCCGTGGACGTAAATGTATGCATTTATTTTTAAATATTTATTACGAGTGTTGTGTTACCGGTGGGGTGATGTTCATTTTTGGGATGTATGTACTTTCGACAATTTACGCACGCTTTCACCTTCATTTTTGTCCTCCAGAAAGAAAAAAGGGAAAAAAAACTGGGTGTGCGGTGATCCAAAAAGTCAAATTAACGCCCCAGGGTCTAAGCAAATAGGTTTGCCCTTGAGGCCCAATTATTACCTCACCCTAGCGTCCATCCAGCTAGGACAGGTAACCAGGTTGTTGACGTCGACGATCGTTCATTCGTTGAATCGAACGAATAAACGAACGAACGCCCGCCTAGTTTAATTACACGCTAGATTCTTTGGCCGTGCACGGCCATGGCCATGGTCGTGGTCCGGGTGGTAGGTGGGTATAATGTAATATGAGACACTTTCGATAATCTAATCAACATCGTTAGGGGAAGGCGCAGGCAGGCGATTGCATGCATGTCCGACCGGTTTGAGCACCGTGGAGAGACGCTTGAGGGCCCACGTAGGAGTTTTCTGAGTCGTTTTCCTACCTGTTACACGGCCCATTCACTTGGCTGGCAGTCGCTTTGCTTTTTTCGCGGTCAGGCAAACTTTTTTTTTCTTGTTTTTTTTCTTCGTTGAATGTACATACTTAAAATTGTCTTTTTGGGCTTCCAAGTGCCATTCATCAACTTTTATCCCCAAAATTCCTATATTCCACGTTTTTGAAATCCATCAAGGTCCCCAACTTTTTTTTTCAGTCAGTCATGAAACTCATTCTTTCCCTGTTCATCATCTTCACGATCGCCCTCCACACTTTTGTTCGGGCAGCGGGCAGTGAGGACTGCAAAGATGAAAACTTCAATTGTCCGGACTGGGTCGCTTCTGACAAAAACCTCTGCGACACTACTGAATACATCCAGCGGAGTTGTCACCGGTCCTGCGGCATCTGCAGTTACCTGCCGGCCAGTAAGCCTATTTTTTTGTTATTTTCCCTTCGAGACCTTTTATTCCACCCAAACCCCCCATTTTTTGCAGAATACGACGTCCGAAATGTTCCCAGCCATCTCCAGCCCATATCTTGGCTCATCGGCATCTGGCGTTCCGAGCACGGTGGAAAGGCCATTTTCCCGACTATTCCAAAGTTCACCTACGGCGAACAGATAGAACTCAGTCTCGCTGATTCGCACATCACGGCGGTGAAGGCCATCAACTATACGTAAGTGGCCACGTTGCTTTATTTCACTGTCTTTTGTTGTTATTTTTTCTGGTCGTAGAACCACTTCCGCGCACCGCACCGCTCGGCAGGTGAACCACGATCGGTTCAATTTCGTGGTTTACGTGTGTTCCACTGCACTGTCCCTAGCGTGTAAGGCGGCAGTCATAAACACGCCGTCGCTGTAGGAAACAAGTTCAACTCGGGCGAGACGCATAAAGATATGCACGTTTGCTTTGTTTTACAAAAAAAGGTGTATTGAACATGGGAAAGTGTACTTTTAAGATTCCGTGCACAAAGTATCGTAAAAAATATTGTATTTCGTGCGAAGAAGCATTTTTTGTAGCGAAAAGCGCTTTTCGTTGCAAGACATACGTTTTTTTTCAAAATACCGTTACCATGCGCGCAGAGATAAAGATACCGTAAAAAAGGTCGTACTCATGCAAAGAAGCATGTCCTGCAGCGAAATGTGTATTTCGTTGCGAGAAAAACTCATAATACCGTTACCATGTTCAAAGTACCGTAAAAGATCGTACTCATGCAAAATACCATTTCCCGCAGCAAAATATACTTTTCGTTGCAAGACAAACATTTATCAAGTCTCAAAACGAAATTCTTTCCAGAGCCTTCGCGTGGGGCATCAACGACCGCGACGAACTGCACAGCGAAACCGGCTACATCACGGTCTCTCCCGACTCCAACATCGCTGCCCTAACAACAGTCATGAACAATGGCTTCGTCACCGTCGAGGAAGGCCCCGTCGAACGCAACCGTATTCGTTTCAGACTCGTCGACATTGGAAGGATCAGCTTTAGCCGGGATCTTCCGGTTCATGATGTGAGTTTTTTTTGGACGTCTGTTTTTCATTTTTGAACATGTCAATTTCAGCTGATCCGTGAATGGACTCTGCTCGATCACAGGACTCTCCAGGCCAAACTCGACATGTCCACGTTGACCCATGGCATGCGTGAACACACTTTTATCCGTTCGTTTTTGACTTTTTTTTGGGTTTTTGGTCAAAATTTTTTTTTCAAATTTTTTAGGCTATACCAAAATCTTCCCCTGAGTGCCGGGCCAGGGAAAAGGATTTGTGCCATTTCGCGAGCCGAAATCAACCCGATTCGAGAAGCGTGTCATGTTTGTACATTTTGCAGTTCTACTAGTAGAAAAGCGTTCGTCGTTGACTAATAATTCGTGATAATAAAGAGATTCCTACGAACAAAAATTTAAAAAAAATCGAGCACCGTTTGCAAAAATTGTACGACAAAAAAGAAAACAAAGATAACTACTATAGTTTCGAGATTTTCGTTGCGAAACCGTTGACAAGCAAAAAGTAACATTTTTTTCACGGATTTTGTTACTTTTTTACGACACATAAGTTTTACGATATTTTTCCTAAAACGATATTTTTTTTGTCGTTTTTTTATCCGGCACATTTAACAAAATTGTCATGTTTTCCAAAACTGATAAAAAGCGACATCAAAGAGATAAATATATACGAATACGGTCTTATTTATAAAAAACCGTGTTTTTTTAGGTTACAAAATGTGATACGTCGTTAAAAATGAAAAATCGAGCACCGTGGAATCCAAAAAAGGGACAAACCGCATTTTCGGAACTCGCGGTGTTGTTCATTGCCAAAATGGCATTTTGCCAGGGTCGATCATGCTTCTTCGGCCCCGTGTTCCTCTTCCTGAGCCTTTACAGCCTTCGAAACCGCGGCAACAATTTTCTCGACCTCCTCCGTCGTATTATAACGACTCAGGCTAAACCGAATAGTCCGGCACGCGTCCCGATCATTGAGGCCGCATGCCAAGAGGCCACTCGGAGCCGTCGTTTCCCCGGAATGACAGGCAGCTCCCGTGCTGGCGACGAAAGTATCAGCACACGAATCCAGGAGGTCGTTAGCGGTCTTCGGGAGACCGGGGAAGGTAATGCTCGCCGTGTTGGGGAGACGTTCGTAGAAGGAAAAGTACGACATGGCACCGGTCTTCAGCCTCAGCTCTTTTTCCAGGGAATCTCGCATTTTGCCGACATTGTTCATTTCTGACAGGTTGGACAACGCGTATTCGAGGGCTACGGTGAGGCCGCCGATCATGGGAAGGTTTTCGGTTCTGAAAAAAAGCTCGAAATTTAAAAAAAAATGAAAAAACGGACCAAAAAATCAAAAAATTCCAAAAAAAGAGTAACGATCGCGTTGGAATTTTCGTCGCAAAACCATCGACTTCGAAGTAACACTTTTTGCTTCGATTTTGTTACTTTTTTTACGATACATAAGTTTTACGATATTTTTTCCTAAAACGATACTTTTTTGACATTTTTTTGGGCTTTCTTGGATTTTTTCGACCAGGCAGTATACTAAATTGTCATATTTTCCAAAACTGATATTTTGAAAAATAAAAAAATCGTCGTTTTGGAATTTTCGTTGCGAGACTATGACGACTAAAGTAACGTTTTTTTGGATTTCGTTACTTATATTACGATATTCATGTTTTAGGATATTTTTTTCCTAAAACGACATTCATTTTTATATTTATCTTCAAATTGGCCCAAAATCCCAACCCGCACTCACCCCGATCGAGCATTCTTCTCCTGACCACCACCATAAAACAGCGGATAACGACGAATGCCCTCAATAACAGGGCTCTTGTTGAAACTCGCGACCATGGCTCCGATGCGAGGACCCCCAAACTTGTGACCAGTTACCGTAATCACATCGTATACGTAGACCTCTGTCTTGCCGATGCTCTGGCTCGCATCGTTGTGATAGACCGGGCGGTAGGTGGCGTCTTCTTCTTCCAGGAGATTCATTAGGTAGTCTCAAAATTATAACATTTCGATTATAAAAAATATTTTTCGAATTAAAAAAAAACTAACCGAAAGCCTGAGCGACCGGTTGAATGACGCCAGTTTCATTATTCGCGGTCTGAAGCGTGATGAGGGCGGTGTGGAGGAGGGTCTCGACGGTGATATGCTCGTACTCGATGATACCAGTTCTTGGGTTGATGGGCAGGAAAAGGATTTCTAAAAATCGGGGTTTTGAAAAAAACTGACGTAACTGATATTTTTTATGATCTTTGAAAAATCATTCACTGTTATTCACCCAAAAATTAGTTGTTTTACGTTTTTTTTATCAGTTTGAGAAAACATGACAATTTTATAGCTTTTGCCGGGTCAGAAAACCCAAGAAAGCCCAAAAAATTGTCGTTTTTTGAAAAAAATATCGTAAAACTTGTGCATCACAAAAAGTAACAAAATCCGAGCAAAAAATGTTACTTTTGTGTCCAGAGTTTCGCAACGAAAATTTCAAAACGAACGTTACTTTTTTTATCGTAAGGTAAGATTTTTTTGTTTTTGAACTATTATTCACCGTTTCTTACCCAAAAAACAGTTTTTTACTGCTTTTTTTTATTTTGAAGGTCGGGCAAACCAAAAAAGCCAAAGCTCACCAATAATTTTTTTAGCAGCGAGTTCGTCGAGGAACTTGAGCACCGATGGATGCTCCATCTTGGAAGTGATGACGTACGGCTTGGCGCCGACGTAGAGCGACATGTATCGCTGAATCGCGACGTGTATGACCGAATTGTTGACTTCCGTGCCGCCAGACATGAATACCACTCCGCCGGGCTCGACGTTGAGCAGCATCGCGATCCGGAGCCGGTAATCTTCGAGGAGCGCTTTCGCCTTGCGACCAAAGACGTGACTCGAGCTGGGGTTGCCGAGGAGGCCCAGAAGCTTGGTTACTTCCTCGATTGCAACAGGCGTCATCGGGGTCGTCGCGTTGTGGTCAGCGTAGATAATATCGGTTTCGTAATTCGATTTCGATTTTTCCGACATTTTTTTCTGACCGATCAATGGGGGAGAAAATGGTAAAAAAAAGATTCGATGTGCTGCGTCGTGACAGGCAAACAGACAGGAGGCCAGGAAAGGACAGAAGAATGACAGTGAACGGCAGGAGATCGAGCTCTCTCTCTGTCTTTTCTCTCCTTTTTTTTCTCGCTTGTGATAGGAACTCGTGATGACCGTGGCCGCGGTCGTGGTCGTGGTCGTGGGTCGTGGTCGGCGCGCTTCACATCATCGTCGGCCAGACTATGTAATATTACAATCAGGGCAGACTGGCTGCAATGTAATGGCTTGCAATGTTCGTCACCCGAGCACATCAAGCTTTTCAGATGATCAACGGATGTTTTTTGAAAACATCCGCGCACGAGCCCAAACAAAAAGGCCTAATTTTAAATTATTTACCAGACAGAGCCCGGCCCGGGCTGGTCAATGTCCGACTCGTACTAAAAAACGGACAGTAGGAAAAAAAAAATGATAACATTGAAATTGAGACACACACAGAAAGCCCCAAAAAAACGACAAAAAGAGTATCGTTTTGGAAAAAAATATCATATCGTAAAAAGTAACAAAATCCAAGCAAAAAATGTTACTTCTGTATCAAAAGTTTCGCAACGAAAATTCTAAAACGATTGGTTTTGGAATTTTCGTTCCGAAACTTTTGACTCAAAAGTAACATTTTCCGCTCGAATTTTGTTACTTTTTTTTACGATACGAAGTTTTGCAATATTTTCTCCTACAACGATATATTTTTTTGTTTAAAATCATCTTTTGCATGTTTTGGAACTAAAATTATCATTTCATTAAAAATTAAAAAAACAAACATTTTTTAACACAAAATTCTTTCGGAAAAATTCCGCGCGAGGTACACTTCGAACAGAAATTTCAGTTACGTCAGTTTAAAAAAAGTCCAGAAAATTCTCCAAAATCGCCATTTTTAGTTCCAAGATGCCATATCAACAAAAATAATACTCAAAGCAGAAATAAAAAATGTCAACTTATCCTCAAAAAATTCAGATAAGTTTTTTGTAAAAAAGCGAGATTCCTCAACGATCAGAAAAAACTGCAGCGCAAAAAAAACCACGGGGGTTGATGCGTGCGTTCTCAAATGTCTCGGCACGAAAATCGCACGACGTGAAGTTGAACGCTTGGTTTTTTTATTTTTTTCATCCGGCATCTAATCTTTGTTTTTCGCTGATTGTTTACGTCTGTTTTTGTATCTCTGGCATTAGAAATTGTATATCACCTTTTTTGGGGATTATACAATTGTCACGGGTGCGTGTACAACAAGCCAGCGGTGTCGCGGATTGGATTTTTATAATTCCCTGAACTGACAATTTTTTTTATTTCTTTGCAGGCATGACGGTGGTCAAAAAGATTGCCCCGGCTACGGTCGTGAATCGACACTCGACGCCGATCATGGCGTGGATCAGGAACCGTCTGTTGGCGGTCTATCGCGTGCCGAAGACGCCGCCACCCGGTCTTCCGGGTTCCGATGGCCAGGCTGTCTACAACGAGCCTCTCCGCTTCGCCAACAACCAATCCACGCGCTCTCCTCCTCTTCCGAGTCTTCCGGGTGGCGTTCATCACAAACTTGCTGCCAACTATTACCTGGATCGCGATGCCCGTCGCGCTGTCCTGCCCCCGCCGAAGCTTTACCACGCTGCTCAGGAGCACGCTCCCGGCACTTTTGCTGACGTCAACAACCAGCCTGTTGAGTGGGTTTTTTATTAGATATTTCTATTTTTGGGGTTTTGTCTGACTTTTGGGGTTGAATTTTGAATTTTGGTTCGGTTTTTTCGAGCGTGTATAAACTAGAAATGCTTTTTTAGTCATTTTTGGTTAAAAAATAATTTATTCTAAAAAAGAATAATAAAAAAAACGGAAAACGAGTCAAAAAACCTAAAATTCCGAAAAAGAGTGATAAGAAAGTAACGATTGTTTTGGAATTTTCGTTGCGAGACTATTGACACAGAAGTAACAGTTTTTGCTTGAATTTTGTTACTTTTTTTACGGTTCCTAATTTTTACGATACTTTTTTCCTAAAACGATATTTTTTGTCGTTTTTTGGGGCTTTCTTGGGTTTTCTGACCCGTCACGGGCTTCAAAATTGCCATATTTTCTAAAATTGATCAAAAACATATTTTCCAAAATAGATTTAACTTCAAAAATTGAATACAATAATTTTTTTAGGAAAGCTGTTCTGGGCGCGAACATTGGACCCAAGGAAAACTTTGGTCTGAAAGCGCCAACTCCCGGTTTTGGCATCGAGTGGACGCGCAATCTCGCTGAAGAGCAGGAAAGCCAGCGGACGGATATCAGTCTGGCTGCCGCCCAGAAGTTTGACAAGTACATCAAGCTCCACTGAGTTGCGTCCCCGGGCGGATCTATGCTTTATACTATTGTGTGTAACGAATTAGGCGATACAGAAAAAAGAAAAACGTGTGCAATTGTTGAAAATTTCGGAAATTTGAAAGGTTTTTGATGACCTTGGATTTGTATTTGAACTTTTTTTTTTGACTTTTTTTTGGTATTTTTTGATCGAATTTGGCAGTTTTGACCCTTTTTTTTCCAGCCGAACAGGATGCGCACGTCAGCGATCGCTCTTGGCAAGCACTTTGGCAACCTCGGCAAAACCTACGGTGAATACCGTTTTGCCATCTCGCCAAACGAGCAGAAGGCCTTCAAGGGATTCTTCGACCAGGCCATTGTCCGCGTCTTCCGCGAATACGTGTGGCGTGACTGGTTCTACTACGTGCCCCCCGCGGTGACTTCGTACCTCGTCTACGACTGGGCCATCAAGGCTAACCACGAGTCCAACCGTAAGAACCCCGCCGACTACGCCAACGACAGCTAAATGCCATCGTCCATGGCATTCGACGTTGTCGAAGATTCTAGATGATTGATTTTCCCCGACTTACACATTGCTTCCGGACTGTTTTCGTCTGTTTGGTCATGTAAGTTGGATAAAAAGTCGTATAACACCCGCGAGATTGGATCAAAGTATATATTTTTTGAGAACTCGTTACAAAAAAGCGTTTTCGACGCGGCGCATCTTTTAGGCCATTTGGCGCCGTTTAACGACCTCTCAAAGCGAATTCTTAATTTTTTCTTCCTGTCTTCTTTCTTATACGGTCAATCAACTATTCATTCGAAAAAACAACAGCCGGTGATTCTTTGTTTCACAGAAAATAGAAAACGTAGGACGTAGGAACGTTTGTTTGTTTGTTTGATGATGGACGACAAGCTCGTCTCGAGAATCCGAAAACTAACGTGGGAAAACCAATTTTTTTGTTCAACGCGGGGAAAAGAGAGGACAGGACACGGACGGTGGGTGGCGGCGTAGAATTGTTGTGATTTGGAGCGAGACTGATTGGTGGACAGTTGTAGCGGAACCGATTACATTACGTTTCGGTGCACAGGGTGGGTCCGAAGTCGGAGTCAGAGTCGTCGGCATCAGAATATCAGCGTCTTCTGCGCCGAGACATGAGCTCAAGCACGGAACGACACATCTCATCGGCATCCTTGCGCTCTGTCCTCGTGAATGGACCGTCGAAGGCGCGTTTGTTGGACTGAAATGAGGTAAAATTTATTGTGCGTAATCAGAAATGTACTAGCGTAAAATTTTCATGAAAGTGTGCCAAAAGGTAGCTTTTACAATGAAAAGTTTTTACTGTAAAATTTAGCTGCCTGAGGCGTGGTATGCCAAAGTTACGATTGTCGGAAATCCCGTTTTTGTCATTTTTGACAATCTTTGGCACGTTTTAGCTAAAAACTACGGCATTTTCAAAGCTAGGGTACGAATTGATCGACGTGATTTTTGATGGAGAATCTGAGAAAAATATAAAAATATAGGGTTATCACCTTGAAAAATGCCGAAACAACTGTTGCAAGTGTGACACTTTTTGAAATGCGATTTTCGGTATTTTTCAAAGTGATAACCCTATAGTTTTATATTTTTCTCGGATTCTCCGTCAAAAATCACGTCAATCAATATGTACCCTTGCTTTGAAAATCTCGTAGTTTTTTAACTACAACGTGCAAAAAATCGTTGAAAATGGCAAAAACGCGATTTCCGGCAACCGTAACTCTGCCAGATCATGCCTCAGGCAGCTACATTTCACAGTAAAACGTATTTATCGTAAAAGCTACCGTTTGGCTAAATTTCATGAAAAATTTTCTATTCTCCCTGTTAGCCTACCAGATGATCGTTGCACCTCTCAATGAGGCTCATGATGTCGGTACCGCGAACGTCAGCAGCGCGTGGAAAAGGCACAATGCCCTGATCCATGCCGCCTGTTTTCTGATCTGAAAATTGTTCACCCTGTCAATTGCCCTATGGATCTCTGACCTACTGAATGACAGCCAGGTGCCACCGAAAGCAGCTGACAGCAGGGCAGTCAGGAAGATCATCGTTGTCCATGACATGACGACGGAATGCATGGCGTACGAACGTGCTGGGACCCTGAAAACACATTTGATTTGAAAATTTTGGAAATAAAAGAAAAGTGGTCTTGACGCGAAAAAAACAATAGTAAAGGATTTACGATATTTTACGGTGTCCGAGCATCACACATCGTAATTAACGGTCATGTTTGTTTTTTTTTCTTTTTAAGAGAAAGATGACCGTAATTAGAGTCCTATACCCCAGCCGCAGCCGACAACAGCCGAGGCCGAAGCCTGTCTGGGTACAGATAAGAGAAAACAGAAAAAAAACATTAACGAGGTTGAATACGTGATGGGCAGAGCAGAGCACGTTTCGCATCCGCGTGCCGGTGCCACCGTGGTGGTACCGGCCGAAGCGTTGATGTGAAACTAATTTCCATGACACACCCCGTTAACTAAATAAATAGTGTCAATTGAACACAAATACATACCTTGTTTCCAATTTTTTTTCTGACAGCAACATCAACAACACCTCATCCCGGTCAGGGAGCAAGCGAAGCCCCAGTGCCAAGTGCCAGGCTTGCTTGCTTGGGGGAGTGCAAAAAGGGTCCATTAGGTCCTACGTCAAAAGACATAATGAGAAATCCAGTCCGAACCAATTAGGAAAAGAAAGAATGAATCAAATTTGACACTGTTTACGTTCATTTGAACTTGTATGGTCTCGAAAGGAAAATACGTCTTACGGTTATTTGACCTTTGAACGTTCAGGGTCTCGCAGGGAAAATATGTTTTACGTTCAATTGACTTTGGAACGTATATGGTCTCACCACGAAAATACGTCTTACGTTCACTTTGACTTTGAACATCCATGGTCTCGTAACGAAAATACGTCTTACGTTCAATTGACTTTGGAACGAATGTTCATTGTCTCGCCACGAAAATAGTCTTACGTTCATGTGACCTTTGAACCGACTCAAAAGTGCGAAAGTATTATACACCTGCTGAACGAAAGCGAGAGCTACGACACTTTGTACTGCTCAAAATGCCAACATCTAAGCGAATGATGCAAAATTGACTCCATCTTTGGAGGTTGGACAACCTCTTTGGCACACAATGAATTCATAGTGACGTAGGATGGGTACAAAGCGTAAAGGGGCATGTTCCACCCCAACGATGTTATACTGTATCCTAAAGTCACTTTGTGGCTGCTTTAAAATAATATCTAGCGTGCCCTGCAAACAGCGCCGACCACGGCCGTGGTCGGTCGTTAACCATGGTCTCCAGGGTCGGTAACGGAGTAACGGAGCCGCTTAATTCCGTAATTAACGGTCCACGCTGGCGGGCTTTGGCAAATATTTATTTGGAAATTTGAAAATCCTTTGCAGGGCGTCAAAAGCCATACTTTGTGGATTTCTGATTACGATGACAGCGTGACGCGTTTGTGTGGATGCAAAAAACAAACAAAACACGAAAAAAATTCCATCGGCTTTGTGGTCCATGGGCCAAATGAATGATTTTGACATTCATTTGGACAAAGGGATGAGGATAAATCTCTCGGCATTTTTTCGACATCGAAGACCGTAAAAAGCTCGTATGGCACCGTGTGCAAATTATTTCTTTTCAACAACAGGAACACCGAGAAAAATGAACGACGGCGGGCGGCACCGTTCAAAAGCAGAATTTGCAGAATTTTGTGTTGTTGTTATGCAATGTATTTATTTTATACAGAATGTGAACGTAAATTGAATTGCAAGGGAAATCCAATTTTACCGTTGGAGTAGGAAGTACAGTACAGTCTATGAGAAGTCGTAAAAGGTAAACCAGTTACGCAGGTGGAATACATGTTGCCCAGACCTGTGGAACGGCGGATTACTCAATTAGCCCCCTAACTACACTACATGCGTGAAAAATTAAATTTTCTAAAAAACGAACGAAAAAAGCGATTTTAATTCAGAAATTTGTTCAAATTGTTTTAAAAACGTCATTTTGTAAAATGACGCAAAATGTTTTTACAACTACTGAAAAATAACTGCCGTTTCTTACCCAAAAATCTGTTTCTTTAGTATGTGTAATTTTTTTTATGAATTTTACGATTTTTTGTAACAATTTTTTTTATTTTGTCTCAAAATGTTTGTACTGGGTTCCTAATATTTTTTTTATAACTTTAAAAAAATTTGTCCGCCGTTTCTTACCACGAAAATTACTTTTTTAGAATACTTCCGGATTATTTTTTGCCTTCGCTTTTAAACAAAATTTTGTGTTAAACACGAAAAATCATCCAAAAAAGCACAAAAAATTGCTTTTGCGTTGTTCATACATTGTGAGGGACCCTCCCTGATGATGATGCCGAAGATCTTGTCTCCGACACGATTTGGTTCAACAAAATGTATTCGAAATATCCTATCCAACATTCAGGAAACATGAAACATGAAACCAAAAATTGAACAGATAAACAAAACCTCGACGAGTTACAATTTATTGCTTTTTCTGTTATAAACATTGAGTGAGCATACCGTAAAAAATCCGACATGCGAAAAGTCATCAGTTGTCAATGAATAATGTCCATTGTATTATCTTTTGTAATATGTACATGGACATTATTCAACTGACGCCTTTCTGCGAAAGAAGACAGAAAGGCGGCAGTCGAGGGGAGGGGTGGGGTGCGCGATCGGTCATCGGTGTCGTATAGCATTTGGTATGCCATTCGCGACGCGTCGCGAACGACGACGGCTGCTGTTGCCCAGTCGAACATGCTATGCTGTTTTAGAAAAAAATGGTGCTATCTAAGATTGTTGCGTCCTGAAAACTGTCAAAAGGTGTTACAAAATTCTGTATCGTAAACCATAAAAATCGTAATCGTTCCTGATTACAGTAGTTCGTGTGTATACAATATTATTCCTGATTACGATGATTTTGGTTTACGATTGCAAAACATGTTATGTACACAACATTGTTAGTGCAAAGATTTCTCATACCGTTAATCTTTGTGCCATTGTGTATATGTGCGTAACCAATTGGGCGGGAACATGTTGCGCTCGATTTGCGAACCTGACTGAGAAAGTAACAAACGATCGCTTTACCTATCATTCATTCGCTCATTCATAACCTCTGCCCCTCATTTTCAAGCAAACAAAGATCCTTTTGTTTTTATCGAATGTATGTGTTGCCCTGAAAAATGCTTCTTTCCCTTCTTCCAAACTACGCGTATCCCTAAAACGAACGTAAACATCTTATAAGATAACATTAGCCTAAAGATAGGAGTATTACGTTCAGTTTTCCCGCAGCGCTTGTATAACGTTATCAGGGTCAAAGAAAACAACGCAATACATCGATGTCGACCGTCCTTTTCCTCTCCCTTTCGTGCTCAAATCACATTTTTTTTGTTTGTTGCACTCTTCAAAATATTGCAACACAGGCAGTGTTGCAGTGTTTTTGGCATTCTCTCTTTCCTTCCTTCCTTCCACACCCCGCAAAAAAAAGCGAACACGTTGATGCGATGAAAGACATTCATATCATTCGACATCGATGATAGCATGAAAAAAGCGAAGGAAAACTATGATTATCAGTTTTATGTGCTGCGTCTCGTGAGTAGTCGCCATTGCAATTGGCGTTCGCTGCTGCTGCTGTTGTTTTTGCACCGGAACAAATGAAATTCCGTGTGTTTAATTTATCTTTTGACGATTTCCGAATGTTTTCAATGTGCCGCAAACTGCCGGCGCTGCCACTGTCGCCGCCGCCGCCGCGAAATTCCAGAAAAAAAACAACAAAACAAACGCGCGCGTTCGTTCCCACGCGGACGACGTGCGCATTTTTTGGTCTCATCATCATTTGTTTTTTTCTCATTTTTTGGTCAGTCGGGTGAGCCTCGATCGCGATAGGTCGTCGTATTTTTTTTTCTCTTCGCCTTCAACGGTCATTGTATTGTTTTTACCCTTTTCTTCGATTGTCGCGTTTGTCTCTCCTTTTTTGCTTCACTGATGACACACGTTAGTCGTGTTTTTTTGTTTCCCTTTCTTTTACGCTTTTTTTTTCATTTCTCCCATTTTTTCAGTTCGTGATGCCATCTGCCTTTGCCAACTCGTTCTCGATCGGCTTCCCGAAAAATGAGGCTTCTGTCTTCATGTACGATGTTATCGTGAATATCATTTGCAAGGACGGAAAGAAAATTCCTCTCAACAAGGAAAAGTTAGTTTTTTTTCTCTTTTTTTGCACGCATTTACGCTCTTTGTTCAGCTCAAACGCCCAGGACAAGACGTACTGCCGCGCTCTGCTTCGCCTTGTTGCCCAGCGCTCGGAGAAGTTCGCGGAAGCGGCCTACGTCTACGATGGATGTGCCATTGCGTTTGTCAACAAGCGCATCGGAACTCTCAGCCAGCAGGTTGAGGTTGAAGAATTCACCGGGGTTCTCGTGAATGCTATCCGTCGCCCGGTCGAGGTTGTCCTCGCACCCGCTGAGCGATATGAGATCAAGCTCGTCCGGGACTTCACCAACATCGACGAGGCTTCGCTCTCGCTGATTCGTCAGTTTTTGGCCCTTCTCATTGACCAGGACGGTCTTGATCGGTTCGTTTGGGGTTTTGAACAGTGCTGGCAAAATTTTCGCAAAATGCCGATTTTTTGGCCTAAAAGCCATGAAAAAAGGAAAAAAATGTTTCAAAAAAACTGCATTCACAAATTTAGGCCTAAATAGAGTAAAATTTTTTTTGGGCGCAAAAAAACGGATTTTTTTGATTAAAAACCCGAAATTTCCAATTCTAGGGTCGTGTTACCCATATTTTCGGGTTTTGAGTCAAGTACCGTAAAATTCGGGTTTTCAGGAGGTTTTCCGAAAGTTTTGGTTTTCAACTCCCAAAATAAAGTTGTATTTTTGTCAAAAAAATCGTTCAAAGAGGCGATATGTATATTCAAATTTTTGATTTTTTTGGGCAAAAAAAATTAATTTTTGAGATGTGTACCTAAATTTTCGGTTTTTCGGATCGGATTTTGGAAATTTTCGAGTTTCATTCTGAACGATCATTTTTTTCAGTGACGAGTTCTTCGTCCAGGGCAAAGGCTTTCTCTACAGCAACAAAAATGTTGAGAAAACCGAGCACGGCTACGAGTACCGCATTGGCTACACCAAGTCGTTTCCCCAGATTGCCGTTGGCAAGGAGACCCACATTGCTGTGGAAATCGACTGTAAGTAACTTTTTGCTATCGTTTTTGCGTTTTTACCTTTGAATTGTTTTTTTCATTCGTTTTGCCTGTTTTTACCGGTTTTTTCTTTTTTTTAGTCCGCTGCTCGGCGTTCTACTCGAACCTGTCCATTCTGGAGATCCAGCGTCGTGTCGGCAGAAATGCTGACAAGTTTATCGGACGTGTCCTCGTTGCGCCAACGTACCATCCCCACCGCGTACTGAAATTTGACAAAACCAATCCCGGTACGACGGCTGGTACGTGTACCTTTGATCTCGGCAAACCCGATGGCACGACTCAGCAGTGCACGGTTGCGAAGTACTACAGAGATGTCTACAACATTGCTGTCAACAACAATTCCAAACTCATCAACGTTCATCCCAACAATGCCGGCCTCTTCCCGCCGGAGGTGCTCATGGTTCGTCCGTATCAAAAAGTTCGCAACGAGCGTCTCGAAATGCTCGACTCCCACACCGCTCTTCCCGACCTTCATGCGCGCAATGTCGTCAAGCCCGAAGTTCGTCACCAGGAAATTGTCAAGATTCTGCGTTCTCTCAACCTGACGCCATCGAATCCCATTCTCAAGGCTTTCGGCATCACGGTTAATACCAACTTTGCGAAGGTCGATGTCGCAGCTGATATCTACCGCCCGAATGTCAGCGTCGGACGCAACGTCTCCCGTGCTGCGGACAACGCGACCTTCAGTCCCCGAGGAAACTTTGCTCAACCCGCCCGCATGGGCTCCTGGGTCCTTCTTCACACCCGTGAAACGACCCCCGAACAAATCACTGGGTTCCTCCGCAATCTCGCAGATCGTGGCAAACTCCGCGGTTTCACACTGCCCAATCCCACCATGGTTCAGGAAATTGATCCCCGAAACTTTGCTACCGGGGCTTTTGTCAAGATTGGAACGCTCAAGAATATCTCGTACATTTTGTACATTGAAAATAAGCGCTCCCACTCCAACAGCCATGGACTCGTCAAACTCATCGAACCGAAGTACAAGATTGTCGTTCAGCAACTCGATGCCTTCACGGTCCGCAAGGTCGCCGATGGCCGCAGTGCCAATACCGCGGACAACATTCTCAACAAGATGAACCTCAAAAACGGAGGACTCAACTTTGTTCCCCAGTTTGAAGGCGAAGCGTAAGTTTTTTTGGTTTTTTTTTGATAGCAAAAGCGTAAAAAAAGCAAAAAAATCGCTAAAGCGTAAAAAAAGAAGCCCACAAAAAATCTTTCTAAAATTGGAGAAATGAGCGCACGAAATTTTTTTAAATAGAAAAAAATATATTGAAAAAACACTAAAAAAATTTTTTTTTCGTATTTTTTAGTGTTTTTTTTTGGTTCAGAAAAATCCAAAAACGAAAAAAAACGCAAAAATTTTTTTTCCAAAATCGGAAAAACGAGCGCACGAAATTTCCTAAAATCAAAAAAAAATTTTGAAAGAACACTAAAAAAAAGTTTTTTTTCGTGTTTTTTTCTTTTTAGAAAAATCCAAAAACAAAAAAAAACAAACAAGGTTTTCAAATTTTTTTTGTTATTTGCATTCGCTTTCGAATTTTTTTTTAAATCAATTTATGCCTAAAAATCACCAAAAAACTTTGCATTTGGATTTTTTCCCGAAATTTAGCAATTTTTTAATTTTGCTGGCGATTTTTGTTCTGCACGAGTTAAAAAAATCAAAATTAGAAAACCCGGTTTTTTTGTAATTTTTTCTAAAATTTTTTTTTTGTTTAGCAAACCCCTGGCCCTCGAAGCCGGAACCTTTGTCGTCTCCTACCAGGCCGCTCGTGGACGCCTCGACGAAGTCCTCAAGGTCCCCGGCATGAATGAGCCCGTTCGTTCGTACACGCCGGCTGTCATTGGTTTTGTCGGCAACTATTCTGCCAACCCGAATCTCTTTGTCGGCAACTACCGTTACCAGGAAGAAGACGGCGAGACGTTCAGCGAGACGATCCCTGCCGAAATTCTGACCGAACAGATGAAGCACATGCTTCTCCTGCTGGGAAAGAATCGCCCCGCTCACGCTCGCCCGAAGACGATCATTGTCCTGCGCGATGGCATCAGCTCGTATGCGTACAAGGATTTTGCCGATCACGAAGTCCCCGCTCTCCTTCGTGGCTGCCAGCTTGTCGACAAGAACTACAAGCCGAAGATTGTCGCTGTCGTTGTGACCAAGCGTCACACTTCTCGCATCTTTGGCGATCAGTTCAAGAACCCGATCAGCGGTATGTTTTTTTTAATTTGAATTTTTTTTGTGAAAAAAAAATATTCGAAAAAAAAAAAAATTTTTTTTTAAAATGTAAAAAAAACAGTTTTTTTAAAAAAAAAAAGATGTTTGTAAAAAAAATTATTCGAAAAATAATTTGACATTTTTTTCGAAATTTTTTTTAATTTCATCTGAAAAATGTAAATGTTCGAAAAGTATGTAAAACTTTTTGTTTGAAAAAAACTTGATTCAGTTTTTTTTAAATGTAAAAAAAATTTCGAAAAAACTTTTTTAGAAAAAAAAATGTTTGTAAAAACAAATTTTTTACTCATTTTTTCCGAAAAAATTAAAAAAATATTTATCAAAAAAGAGGAATAAATATGTAAAAAAAGTTTGTTCGAAAAAAATGTCGCAAAAAACATTTTTTTGGTTAACAATTTTTTAAATCTAAATTTATCCAAAAAAACTTGATTGTTAATTTTTTTTAATATTTAATTATTTTTTTTGTTATCCCGGATTTTCGCTTCAGGAACGGTCGTTGACAAGTCCATCGTTCGCAAGGACAACGAGTTCTTCATCATCCCCCAACGCGCCCTCATTGGCACCGCCAAGCCTGTAAAGGCTACGGTCGTTCACAACGACAGCGGAATTACCGTGCCGGCGCTTGAGAAGTTCCTGCACTCCCTCTCGTATTCCCATCAGCTGACGAACGGCGCCACCGGCCTCCCCGAGCCCGTCTACCAGGCCAGCGAACTCGTCAAGCGTGGATCGTACATTCTGACGGCGTTCAAGAACTACTTCTCCGTCCATCTGCCTCGCAAGGAAAACAAGACGCTGGACGTCCACAAGGTCAACAACATGCTCTCCTTCAAGGGCAGTCGTCTGGAGGTTATCCGTTTCACTGCCTAGATTTTGAACCACTTTCGGGTGTGCCAATTTGTTTGGCGACAATTTTGAATGCTCTTGTTTTTTTGATTTCCAGAAATGTGTTTTCTTTCTTTGTTTTTCGATAACTTATTATAACTGACTTGGTTATTCATTTTTGATGACTGTTGTTTTTGTTTTCTAATTGACTTCCTTCCTGTCTTGCTTGTTTTATGATCTGAATTTCTGTTGTATTTTTTCTTGATCGAACTTTGCATATCAGGCAAAATTTCAAGTGTCTTCTGCATTGGGTTGTACTTTGTTTATTTCCATGCTCGAATGAAGACCATTTTCAATGTCTTTTTGGGGGGGTGTTGTTTTTTCAGGAACTGGGGCGGCCGTTTTTTTGTTCTCGAACGAACACGAACAGTTTTGTTAATTTTGTTCGAGAAATCGAAGGAACGCGAACATTTTTGTCAGTGTTCGCGAACGAACAACGAACAGATTTTTAGCATGTTTTATACAAAATTTTGTCCAAACTGGGCATAAAAACGTAAACTTCGGTACTCATGCGTTTTCACGTTTTTGGCGACAGTTTTCCTACACTTTTTATTGCCAAAGGCAATTGACACTATTTGCCATTTTTGGAAAAATAACATCAATTTCGGCACCATTAAACTGATTTTACCTAAATTTTTGTTCGTTTTATCTGTTCGGAAAATTTATCTTTGTTCGCGAACGAACTCGAACAAAGCAAATCGGTTTGCGAACAAACACGAACGCAAAAATTTGAGCTTGTTTGCGAACGAACACGAACGTTCGCCCATCCCTGGTAACAACGGTATTTATCGTTTCCGTGTTCTTTACCGTTTTTTACATTTTACTTCCGTCGCTCAACTCTGCTCTAACCACGAACTATCCCCCTCCCTCGCCCACGCAGCTCTCCGGGGGCAGTAGAGAAACATGCCTCAGGACTTCACAACTTTCCGACTCCGAAGTTAGTAAAATAAATGTTTTTTATTCGTCAGCAGAAGATTCCCAAAAAAACCAACTTTGATTTCTGGTTGGAAAAAAATAAATAAATAGCAGAATACACAAAAAAATATGAATATGTGAAAATTGCTATGAATTTGATGCAATCGCAAAAACAAAGTACACGAAGGAAATTTTTCCTATTATTGAATGATACTTTTGATTAACTCGAGAACTTCGTCGTGGATTTTCTGAACCGGCAGAGGGCAGATTCGGCGATGGGCTTCGAAGCAGTCGGTCGTCTGACAAAAAGCGTTGCACTTGGAGCAAATGAATGGTTTGGATTCCGGAGATGGCTTGAAACACAAAGAAGGTTCGCCTTCGCGCAGGCAGATGGGGCAGTGTCGTTGCTGGCACTTGACAGGGGTTGGTTCAAACCCAAAGCATTTGTAGCAAACCAAGTTCTAAAGTAACAAGTACAGGGAAAAAAGCAGAAGTGTAAAACTTACGTCATTTTTAGAACGACGAGAAACAGGAAAAAATCGTTGGGATACCGAATCGTAAATTAACAAATAGCGGCTGTAACATGATGGTATAACCTCAGGAAGATTGGTTAAAATGACGCGAAGCGATGTGTCCAGAATTACAAAAAGCCAATCTTTCTGAAAAGAATGAATAATCCTGTCGACATCGGTAAGCGCCAATGGATACTGCGTGGTTGTTGGCAACTTTGCTATGGACAATAAATGATTTTTCCATGAATCAATATCAGCATCAGATGGTGTCGAAACGTATTTTCCATAAACAGAACTCGAAGCTGCGTGAAAGAAATTGTGCTGATCAGGAATATCTTTATATTCTTCAAAATACTTTTCGGCGTACTTTTTGACAGTTTGAACAGTGCTGCTAAGAATTTCAGCCGGCGGGAGGGGTGCTTCTGGCTCAGCTTCCTCTTCCACGACCACTTCGACGTCAGCGATCGCAGGTAGCTGAGCGGTCTTTTCTTCGTATTCGTGGATTATGTTGGCAATGCGCTCCTTCCGTTCACCTTCCAAGGTATCGATTTTCTCATCTATTTCGACGTTGACGCCTTCGATGCGTCCGGCCATTTCCGCGGTGTACGTTGACAGTAGTTTTCGACGTTGTCTCAACGCATGCATTTGGTCAGCGAGCGTGTCATAAGCTTTGGAATCTACTGTCGACCTTCGATATACGTTCTGAAAAAATGAAAATTTTTATTAATGACGTTACAAACGTAAAAAATCACTCACTATTTATTTTTGCAAGGGCAGCATTTATTGCTTTGATTGTGGAAGGCAGCAACGACATGATAAGAGGACGACGACGACTCAGAGGTGAAAAGCAGGTATCACTGACAAAACTAGCGGAAAACGCTTCCATTTATGCTAACACGGCGAAAGAGGGGCGGTGCTACCGGCATTGCAGTGTGGCGCCGCCTCTGATTCTGCCTCGCTCTGCTTCTGCTTCTAACTTTGAATTAAAAAAGGTATAATTTTGACAACTGTTTGCAAAAATCGCAAAAAAAACGCATTTATTTAATTTAGTCATTGTGTAGAGCTATAATTAATTGGCAATTTCCAATGAACAACAGTTGTAAAATTAATTTACATCAATGCCGTTGCCGAAATTTTTTAGATGTGTTTATTTTACCGTAAATATTTTTAAGATAAATAAATTATAAATTTTTTTAACATTGCTTTTTTAACATTGAGAGACACTGATGTCGTCGTTTTTAATGTAAATTACTACATTTTACCAGAAATATAATTTATGTAAACTCGCGGGAAAATATATGGCATTTACGATTCAGAAAATAAAGTTCTGATTTGTACATTGTGATCAAAGGTAGCACACACGCGTATGCATACGCATTGTGATTTTCCTTCGAATTTCGATATTCCGTTTATAAGCAGAGTTGTTCGATGCTCACCAAATTGCTCCTGCTCACTGCTCGCTCCTGCTCAACTCACGAGCGTGAGCAGAGCGAGCGCGAGAATTTTTTTAAATGAGCACTGCTCACTATAAATTTAGTGCTACAAATACTAAAATACTGGTAAATTCGACCAAAAACAAGATGTTGGGGGTATCTCCAAGCAGTATACGGTCTTTATTTTAGTGAGGGACTGAACTCGTGGCTCAAACTTCATTTTTTTTGTGTGAGCCATGTTCGCTCATTGCTCGCTCCTGCTCAACTCACGAGCGTGAGCAGAGCAAGAGCAGAGGATCTGAGAATAAAAGAGCGCGAGCGGAGTGAGCGCGAAAATTTTAGGAACTCAAAGAGCATGAGCAGAGCGAGCACGGAAAATTGTCGAATTCAACAACTCTGTTTACGATAAAGTTTGGTTCTTGAAGCGATCGCGATCGTAAAAAGAAAAATACAATACCGTGTTTTCCCGACGCAAAAATTCGTATGTCTTTTTTTGATTCACGATGACAAATTTGGGATTTTTGTTCGTTTTTTTTCATTGATACCAAATTTTGGCCTAAAATCGAACTTTCTGAAGCATCCGTGCCCAATTTCAACCAATTTTCAGTTTTCTGAGATTTTTGACCCCCCATTTGTTACGGTAACCTGTTAGATAAATTTTATATTCACCTTGCGTTTTGTAAATGTCCGGTAAACAACAAATAAACTCGTGAAAATGTATATAATAAAAATAAAACAAATAATAGACCACGATTAATTTCGTATTTCTGGCTCACAAAAGTATTTTCCCGCGACGACTTTTCTTCGATTCATGCTGAGCGTGTAGCTGGAATCCGTGCTGTCGATTCCGGCATGGACACCGGAGAGGGTGCAATCGTTGGACTGAAACGTGCATTTTTTTTCAAAAAATCCAAAGCGCCCTCTCGAGATGATCATCCCCAAGAAAAAACCAACCTGAAAATGCACAGTCGTGCTGGACGGCGTCGATGGAGGACCGCCGTCTTCGATTCTGAGTCTCGCCTTGAGAGATCCGATGCCGCTGCCGTGTGGCGAGAGTTCGGTGACCGTCCAGGTGAGTTGCTTTGCTCCGGGATCAAAAACAGCGAGTGGATCGGCGTTGATGAGTTCGACCGCTCCGTTTACCTGCGTCGTGAAAGTCACGTTGATGAGGGGTCGCTGGGCGTTGTTCGTCGTCGCATCGCCTCCAGCCGTGCCTGTCAGCGCATAGTCCACCCGGATGCCGGTTTCCGTATCGCTAGTCTTCCAGTAGGCGTTGAGCTTTAGCGGAGGCAGGCCTAGGGGGTCTACTTCGTATTTGACCACCTGAAAAACGCGCGACAGATGAAAAAACGAAAAAAAAACACGCAAAATTAAATTTTGGCAAAAAATGCTTTTATTATAAAAATTTTTACTGTAAAATGCAGCTGCCTAAGTAAACTTTTTGGCAGAGTTACGATCGCCGGAAATCGCGTTTTTGCCATTTTTGACGATTTTTGGAACATCGCAGCTAAAAAATTACGGCATTTCCAAAGCCAGGATACAAATTGATTGACGTGATTTTTGATGGAGAATCTGAGAAAAATATAAAAACATAGGGTTATCACCTTGAAAAATGCCGAAACAAAGTATGGCACTTTTTTAAATGCATTTTTTGGCATTTTTCAAGGTGATAACCCCAAATTTTTATATTTTTCCCAGATTCTCTTTCAAAAATCACGTCGATCAATTTTTACCCTGGCTTTGGAAATGCCGTATTTTTTTAGCTACAACGTTCCAAAAATCGTCAAAAATGGCAAAAAAGCGATTTTTGACTATCGTAACTCGGCCAAATCATGCCTCGGACAGCTGTTTATATTTTCCAGTAAAAACTTTTCATCGTTTTTACCGTAAAATATAAATTTTGAAAAAACTTCATGAATTTCCAAAATACTCACATCAACGTTGAAAAACGCAGCATCCGGCTTTGCTTTTTTCTGATCGAGAAGCAGGCTCGCCAGAGCCAGCCTATCCACCGTAAATGACAGTTCAGCAACCGGCAACGTCGGAGGAAGAGCTGGCACTAACAATTTCCGGTTTGGCATGACCGTTTTAATCCTGGACGCATTTGTAAGAACAAAAGTCACCGGTTTCACGTCGGATGCCAAATCCGTGAGCACGGGAAAAAGGATCGCCGGAAAAGACAGTGCAACCGTTCCAAAAATTTTCACTTCGGGGGCCGCATTTGCCGGTTTGAACCACGCGTGTACAAATTCGTGAACCGCTATTGCAATTGGGTGTTTTGGCACGTGTGATCCGGCAAATGCCATCATCGGCGTCGAATTTGTTTCTTTCGGCGTCGGTGCAACAAAAGAATCCCCAAATCCCGCAAACATCGATGTCGTCGACGATGCGCCAAGCATGCTCGATGATACATCGCTTGACGAAGATTCCGTTCGATCATCCGAACTGATCGTATTCATGCCAATGCCATAACTCGACGCTGCGAGTGCCGTCGGGGTCTGTGACCTCGGACGTGCCCTGGCTATCGTATTGAGCACTCCGGCACCCACCGACTGACTAAAATCCAGTTCGGCATAGACCTGTCTGTTCCGTCGAAGATGATCGTCTCCGGTGAGTGCCTGCCTGATCGGATACGCAGCCCCGCCGGTATTCAGGCTCTGCGTGAACTCCGGACTCGCCAGCGATGCCCACGGGTCCCGATCGAATGTCGAGGATTTTTGAAGATGAATATGACCAACCGCGTGCCGTAATTCGTCCACCGAAGCTTGAATATTGCTTTTTGACTCTGCCGCGGGTTTTATTTGCAATTGTCGAATTTTCGAAGCCTGGAAGCTTTCGTCGTCCTCATCGGATGAAGAATACGTATTCTGCCAGGCGTCTGCACTCTCCGCAGAGGTCTTCTCCTTCTCCCGCTCCTGGCGTATCGTATACCCCTCCGCGTCGACCAAAAAACCCTCGGTCGCGTGAGTCGCGGTGGGAGTCGCCACGTCCGCCGAATTGCTGCTGCTATTGTTGGCCCAAGCGTCGATCAAACTGTCATTCTGCCCGGAAGCTCCATGCTCGCTGCTTCTCGTGGATCGACTATCGTCGCCGCTGCCTTCGGTCGGGGTCAGATCATTAATCGAGTTTTTCACCTTTCGATAGCGTTTGAGGATGAATCCAGTCGTCGTCGCCGAATCGTCGTTTGTATTCGCCGTTGTAGGCGTCGGCAGACTTGACTGAGAGTTTTGCTTTTTACGACGACTCGGGAGCCATCTCCCAATCGATGACGAAAATTGCGGGATGATTGTTGACGGGCCACTGTGGGCGCCTTCTGTTTCGCTGTCTGTCGCTGACTTCTGAAAAGAAAAAAACGCATAACACCGTAAAATTTCGGTGTTAGTAAACATTTTGGAAATTTTACAAAAAAAGTTGGTTTTAGGATAAAAAGTTTTTACTACAAAACTGCAAAAAACTGCCCGACGCATTTTTTTGCCATTTTTGACAATTTTTGGAACGTTGTAGCCAAAAAAACTACGGCATTTCCAAAACTATTGTACAAATTGATCGACGTGATTTTTGATGGAGAATCTGGGAAAAATATAAAAATATGGGGTTATCTCCTTGAAAAATGCCGAAAATTGCATTTAAAAAATGGTCAGTTTTTGGCATTTTTTAAGGATGTAACCCTACATTTTTCTATTTTTCTCAGATTCTCCATCAAAAATCACGTCAATCAATTTGTACCATGGTTTTGGAAATGCCGTAGTTTTTTTTGGCTACAACGTTCTAAAAATTGTCAGAAATGTCAAAAACGCGATTTCCGGCCAAAAAAAACGTTTTTTGGCAAAATTTCAATAAGTGACCAAAAAAATACCTTTTTCCGCCAAAACATCTCCAGAAAAGAAAAACGACAAAAAATCCACCCAAAACACCAAAATCCCGAGTTTTCATCAAAAATTAGCTCAAATTTGCAAAATTGTTTGCACGCACGCACAAAAAAACTTACATCTCCCGCCGGGCTGTCGAGATCGATGATGTTCGCTGTGTGCTGTTGGCCATCGTGTACACTCGTCCCGGCGACGATCGCGGACGACGAAGAACTGCTCGGGGCCGAAGCGATGATTCCCGAGACGGAATCAAGGTCGATGAGTTCGTCGCTATCGCTCCACTGAATCGGCACCGGTCGCTCGGTGCCAGTGCCTTTTTCCTCGACAAATCGAAGCATGATATTTTCCAGATCCATCTCCGATATCGAAGATCTCCAGTCGGATGTTACCTGTGACGTTGAGTTTACGCATTCGTCGACGAGTTTCGCGAGAAGCACGAAGAAGGCTTTGGTCCGTTCGTGGTGGGATGTATCGTGCTTCTGGAACGTCGAAGTTGCCCGAAGCATCTTTTCGACAAAGTTTTCTCGCACAGCGCCGTATTTTTCGACGTAGGATTTGTACTCGTCGTGCGCCTTTGCTACTTTGTTCTTCATCTGAAAAATTGGATAGTTGCAAAATCGTTGTAGGACCAAATCGGGCAGAAACCCAATTCTGAAGAGATTTTAGGCCCAATTTTTTTGTTTGAAAGCATTTTTTGTGCGAAAAAAAGACATCAAAAGTACGATGTTATCGTGAATATCATTTGCAAGGACGGAAAGAAAATTCCTCTCAACAAGGAAAAGTTAGTTTTTTTTCTCTTTTTTTGCACGCATTTACGCTCTTTGTTCAGCTCAAACGCCCAGGACAAGACGTACTGCCGCGCTCTGCTTCGCCTTGTTGCCCAGCGCTCGGAGAAGTTCGCGGAAGCGGCCTACGTCTACGATGGATGCGCCATTGCGTTTGTCAACAAGCGCATCGGAACTCTCAGCCAGCAGGTTGAGGTTGAAAAATTCACCGGGGTTCTCGTGAATGCTATCCGTCGCCCGGTCGAGGTTGTCCTCGCACCCGCTGAGCGGTATGAGATCAAGCTCGTCCGGGACTTCACCAACATCGACGAGGCTTCGCTCTCGCTGATTCGTCAGTTTTTGGCGCTTCTCATCGACCAGGACGGTCTTGATCGGTTCGTTTGGGATTTTGAACAGTGCTGGCAAAATTTTCGCAAAATGCCGATTTTTTGGCCTAAAAGCCATGAAAAAAAGAAAAAAATGTTTCAAAAAAACTGCATTCACAAATTTAGGCCTAAATTGAGTAAAATTTTTTTGGGCGCAAAAAAACGGATTTTTGAACTGAATACTCGAAATTTTCGATTTTAGGGTCGTCTTACCCGTATTTTCGGGTTTTGAGTCAAGTACCTTAAAATTCGGGGTTTCAGGAGGTTTTCCGAAAGTTTTGGTTTTCAACTTCAAAAATAAAGTTGTATTTTTGTTTACGTTCATTTGAACTTGTATGGTCTCGAAAAGAAAATACGTCTTACGGTTATTTGACCTTTGAACGTTCAGGGTCTCTCAGGGAAAATATGTTTTACATTCAAAGTTGTATTTTTGTCAAAAAAATCGTTCAAAGAGGCGATATATTCAAATTTTGGATTTTTTTGGGCAAAAAAAATTTATTTTTGAGATGTGTACCTAAATTTTCGGTTTTTCGAATCGGATTTTGGTAATTTTTGAGTTTCATTCTGAACGATCATTTTTTTCAGTGACGAGTTCTTCGTCCAGGGCAAAGGCTTTCTCTACAGCAACAAAAATGTTGAAAAAACCGAGCACGGCTACGAGTACCGCATTGGCTACACCAAGTCGTTTCCCCAGATTGCCGTTGGCAAGGAGACCCACATTGCTGTGGAAATCGACTGTAAGTAACTTTTTGCTATCGTTTTTGCGTTTTTTACCCTCGAATTGTTTTTTTCATTCGTTTTGCCTGTTTTTACCGTTTTTTTTTTCTCTTTTTAGTCCGCTGCTCGGCGTTCTACTCGAACCTGTCCATTCTGGAGATCCAGCGTCGTGTCGGCAGAAATGCTGACAAGTTTATCGGACGTGTCCTCGTTGCGCCAACGTACCATCCCCACCGCGTACTGAAATTTGACAAAACCAATCCCGGTACGACGGCTGGTACGTGTACCTTTGATCTCGGCAAACCCGATGGCACGACTCAGCAGTGCACGGTTGCGAAGTACTACAGAGATGTCTACAACATTGCTGTCAACAACAATTCCAAACTCATCAACGTTCATCCCAACAATGCCGGCCTCTTCCCGCCGGAGGTGCTCATGGTTCGTCCGTATCAAAAAGTTCGCAACGAGCGTCTCGAAATGCTCGACTCCCACACCGCTCTTCCCGACCTTCATGCGCGCAATGTCGTCAAGCCCGAAGTTCGTCACCAGGAAATTGTCAAGATTCTGCGTTCTCTCAACCTGACGCCATCGAATCCCATTCTCAAGGCTTTCGGCATCACGGTTAATACCAACTTTGCGAAGGTCGATGTCGCAGCTGATATCTACCGCCCGAATGTCAGCGTCGGACGCAACGTCTCCCGTGCTGCGGACAACGCGACCTTCAGTCCCCGAGGAAACTTTGCTCAACCCGCCCGCATGGGCTCCTGGGTCCTTCTTCACACCCGTGAAACGACCCCCGAACAAATCACTGGGTTCCTCCGCAATCTCGCAGATCGTGGCAAACTCCGCGGTTTCACACTGCCCAATCCCACCATGGTTCAGGAAATTGATCCCCGAAACTTTGCTACCGGGGCTTTTGTCAAGATTGGAACGCTCAAGAATATCTCGTACATTTTGTACATTGAAAATAAGCGCTCCCACTCCAACAGCCATGGACTCGTCAAACTCATCGAACCGAAGTACAAGATTGTCGTTCAGCAACTCGATGCCTTCACGGTCCGCAAGGTCGCCGATGGCCGCAGTGCCAATACCGCGGACAACATTCTCAACAAGATGAACCTCAAAAACGGAGGACTCAACTTTGTTCCCCAATTTGAAGGCGAAGCGTAAGTTTTTTTGGTTTTTTTTAATGGCAAAAGCGTAAAAAAAGCAAAAAAATCGCTAAAGCGTAAAAAAAGAAGCCCACAAAAAATCTTTCTAAAATTGGAGAAATGAGCGCACGAAATTTTTTTAAATAGAAAAAAATATATTGAAAAAACGCTGAAAAAATTTTTTTTCGTTTTTTGTGTTTTTTTTCGGTTCAGAAAAATCCAAAAACGAAAAAAAAGCGCGCAAAATTTTTTTTCCAAAATCGGAAAAACGAGCGCACGAAATTTCCTAAAATCAAAAAAAAGAATTTTGAAAGTACACTAAAAAAAAGTTTTTCGTGTTTTTTCTTTTTAGAAAAATCCAAAAACAAAAAAAAACAAACAAGGTTTTGAATTTTTTTTTTGTTATTTGCATTCGCTTTCGAATTTTTTTTTAATCAATTTATGCCTAAAAATCACCAAAAAACTTTGCATTTGGATTTTTTCCCGAAATTTAGCTATTTTTTAATTTTGCTGGCGATTTTTGTTCCGCACGAGTTAAAAAAAATCTAAATTAGAAAACCCGGTTTTTTTTGTAATTTTTTCTAAAATTTTTTTTTTGTTTAGCAAACCCCTGGCCCTCGAAGCCGGAACCTTTGTCGTCTCCTACCAGGCCGCTCGTGGACGCCTCGACGAAGTCCTCAAGGTCCCCGGCATGAATGAGCCCGTTCGTTCGTACACGCCGGCTGTCATTGGTTTCGTCGGCAACTACTCTGCCAACCCGAATCTCTTTGTCGGCAACTACCGCTACCAGGAAGAAGACGGCGAGACGTTCAGCGAGACGATCCCTGCCGAAATTCTGACCGAACAGATGAAGCACATGCTTCTCCTGCTGGGAAAGAATCGCCCCGCTCACGCTCGCCCGAAGACGATCATTGTCCTGCGCGATGGCATCAGCTCGTATGCGTACAAGGATTTTGCCGATCACGAAGTCCCCGCTCTCCTTCGTGGCTGCCAGCTTGTCGACAAGAACTACAAGCCGAAGATTGTCGCTGTCGTTGTGACCAAGCGTCACACTTCTCGCATCTTTGGCGATCAGTTCAAGAACCCGATCAGCGGTATGTTTTTTTTAATTTGAATTTTTTTTGTGAAAAAAAAAATATTCGAAAAAAAAAAAAAATTTTTTTAAAATGTAAAAAAAACAGTTTTTAAAAAAAAAAAAAGGATGTTTGTAAAAAAAATTATTCGAAAAATAATTTGACATTTTTTTTGAAATTTTTTTTAATTTCATCTGAAAAATGTAAATGTTCGAAAAGTATGTAAAACTTTTTGTTTGAAAAAAACTTGATTCAGTTTTTTTTAAATGTAAAAAAAATTTCGAAAAAACTTTAAAAAAAAAATTGTTTGTTAAAAAAAAATTTTTTACTCATTTTTTTCCGAAAAAATTAAAAAAATATCTATCAAAAAAGCGGAATATGTAAAAAAAGTTTGTTCGAAAAAAATGTCGCAAAAAACATTTTTTTTGGTTTACAATTTTTTTAAATCTAAATTTATCTAAAAAAACTTGATTGTTAATTTTTTTTAAATTTATTTTTGAATTATTATTTTTTTTGTTATCCCGGATTTTCGCTTCAGGAACGGTCGTTGACAAGTCCATCGTTCGCAAGGACAACGAGTTCTTCATCATCCCCCAACGCGCCCTCATTGGCACCGCCAAGCCTGTAAAGGCTACGGTCGTTCACAACGACAGCGGAATTACCGTGCCGGCGCTTGAGAAGTTCCTGCACTCCCTCTCGTATTCCCATCAGCTGACGAACGGCGCCACCGGCCTCCCCGAGCCCGTCTACCAGGCCAGCGAACTCGTCAAGCGTGGATCGTACATTCTGACGGCGTTCAAGAACTACTTCTCCGTCCATCTGCCTCGCAAGGAAAACAAGACGCTGGACGTCCACAAGGTCAACAACATGCTCTCCTTCAAGGGCAGTCGTCTGGAGGTTATCCGTTTCACTGCCTAGATTTTGAATCACTTTCGGGTGTGCCAATTTGTTTGGCGACAATTTTGAATGCTCTTGTTTTTTTGATTTCCAGAAATGTGTTTTCTTTCTTTGTTTTTCGATAACTTATTATAACTGACTTGGTTATTCATTTTTGATGACTGTTGTTTTTGTTTTCTAATTGACTTCCTTCCTGTTTTGCTTGTTTTATGATCTGAATTTCTGTTGTATTTTTTCTTGATCGAACTTTGCATATCAGGCAAAATTTCAAGTGTCTTCTGCATTGGGTTGTACTTTGTTTATTTCCATGCTCGAATGAAGACCATTTTCAATGTGTTTTTGGGGGGATTTTGGTTTTTCAGGAACTGGGGCGGCCGTTTTTTTGTTCTCGAACGAACACGAACAGTTTTTTAAATTTTGTTCGAGAAATCGAAGGAACGCGAACATTTTTGTCGTGTTCGCGAACGAACACGAACAGATTTTTCGCATGTTTTATACAAAATTTTGTCCAAACTGGGCATAAAAACGTAAACTTCGGTACTATGCGTTTTCACGTTTTTGGTGACAGTTTTTCTACACTTTTTATAGCCCAAGGCAATTGACACTATTTGTCGTTTTTGGAAAAATAACATCAATTTTGGCACCATTAAACTGATTTTACCTAAATTTTTGTTCGTTTTATCTGTTCGGAAAATTTATCTTTGTTCGCGAACGAACTCGAACAAAGCAAATCTGTTCTGCGAACGAACACGAACGCAAAAATTTGAGCTTGTTTGCGAACGAACACGAACGTTCGCCCATCGCTGGTAACAACGGTATTTATCGTTTCCGTGTTCTTTACCGTTTTTTACATTTTACTTCCGTCGCTCAACTCTGCTCTAACCACGAACTATCCCCCTCCCTCGCCCACGCAGCTCTCCGGGGGCAGTAGAGAAACATGCCTCAGGACTTCACAACTTTCCGACTCCGAAGTTAGTAAAATAAATGTTTTTTATTCGTCAGCAGAAGATTCCCAAAAAAACCAACTTTGATTTCTGGTTGGAAAAAAATAAATAAATAGCAGAATACACAAAAAAATATGAATATGTGAAAATTGCTATGAATTTGATGCAATCGCAAAAACAAAGTACACGAAGGAAATTTTTCCTATTATTGAATGATACTTTTGATTAACTCAAGAACGTCGTCGTGCATTTTCTGAACCGGCAGAGGACAGATTCGGCGATGGGCTTCGAAGCAGTCGGTCGTCTGACAAAAAGCGTTGCACTTGGAGCAAATGAATGGTTTGGATTCCGGGGATGGCTTGAAACACAAAGAAGGTTCGCCTTTGCGCAGGCAGATGGGGCAGTGTCGTTTCTGGCACTTGTGTCGAAATGGTTCAAACCCAAAGCATTTGTAGCAAACCGAGTTCTAAAGTAACAAGTACAGGGGAAAATGCAGAAGTGTAAAACTTACGTCATTTTTAGAACGAAGAGAAACAGGAAAAAATCGTTGGGATACCGAATCGTAAATTAACAGATGGCGGTTGTAATATGATGGTATAACCTCAGGAAGATTGGTTAAAATGACGCGAAGCGATGTGTCCAGAATTACAAAATTATCCAATCTTCCTGAAAAGAATGAATAATCCTGTCGACATCGGTAAGCGCCAATGGATACTGCGTGGTTGTTGGCAACTTTGCTTTGGACAATAAACCATTTTTCCAGGAATCAATATCAGCATCAGATGGTGTCAAAACGTATTTTCCCCAATTAGAACTCGCAGCTGCGTGAAAGAAATTCTGCTGATCAGGAATACGTTTATATTCGTCAAAATACTTTTCGGCGTACTTTTTGACAGTTTGAACAGTGCTGCTAAGAATTTCAGCCGGCGGGAGGGGTGCTTCTGGCTCAACTTCCTCTTCCACGACCACTTCGACGTCAGCGATCGCAGGTAGCTGAGCGGTCTTAGTCTTCGTATTCGTGGATTATGTTGGCAATGCGCTCCTTCCGTTCACCTTCCAAGGTATCGATTTTCTTATCTATTTCGACGTTGACGCCTTCGATGCGTCCGGCCATTTCCGCGGTGTACGTTGACAGTAGCTTTCGACGTTGTGTCAATGCATGCAATTGGTCAACGAACCCGATATAAGCTTCGGAACCTATTGCGACCTTCGACATTCGTTCTGAAAAAGTGAGCATTTTTTTAATATCGTTAGAAACGTGAAAAATCACTCACTATTTATTTTTGCAAGAGCAGCATTTATTGCTTTGATTGTGGAAGGCAGCAACGACATGATAAGAGGACGACGACGACTCAGAGGTGAAAAGCAGGTATCACTGACAGAAATAGCGGAAAACTCTTCCATTTATGCTATCACGGCGAAAGAAGGGCGGTGCTACCGACATTGCGGTGTGGCGCCGCCTCTGATTCTGCCTGCTTCTAACTTTGAATTAAAAAAGTATAATTTTGACAACTGTTTGCAAAAATCGCAAAAAAACGCATTTATTTAATTTAGGCATTGTGTAGAGCTATAATTAATTGGCAATTTCCAATGAACAACAGTTGTAAAATTAACATACATCAATGACGTAGCCGAAAGTTTTTTTGTGTTTATTTTACCGTAAATATTTTTAAGATAAATAAATTATAAATTTTTTTAACATTGCTTTTTTAACATTGAGAGACACTGATGTCGTCGTTTTTAATGTAAATTACTACATTTTACCAGAAATATAATTTATGTAAACTCGCGGGAAAATATATGGCATTTACGATTCAGAAAATAAAGTTCTGGTTTGTACATTGTGATCAAAGGTATCACACACGCGTATGCATACGCATTGTGATTTTCCTTCGAATTTCGATATTCCGTTTATAAGCAGAGTTGTTCGATGCTCACCAAATTGCTCCTGCTCACTGCTCGCTCCTGCTCAGCTCACGAGCGTGAGCAGAGCAAGAGCAGAGGATCTGAGAATAAAAGAGCGCGAGCGGAGTGAGCGCGAAAATTTTAGGAACTCAAAGAGCATGAGCAGAGCGAGCACGGAAAATTGAATTGCTCAAAGAGCGCGAGCAGAGCGAGCACGGAAAATTGTCGAATTCAACAACTCTGTTTACGATAAAGTTTGGTTCTTGAAGCGATCGCGATCGTAAAAAGAAAAATACAATACCGTGTTTTCCCGACGCACAAATTCGTATGTCTTTTTTTGATTCACGATGACAAATTTGGGATTTTTGCTCGTTTTTTTTCATTGATACCAAATTTTGGCCTAAAATCGAACTTTCTGAAGCATCCGTGCCCAATTTCAACCAATTTTCAGTTTTCTGAGATTTTTGACCCCCCATTTGTTACGGTAACCTGTTAGATAAATTTTATATTCACCTTGCGTTTTGTAAATGTCCGGTAAACAACAAATAAACTCGTGAAAATGTATATAATAAAAATAAAACAAATAATAGACCACGATTAATTTCGTATTTCTGGCTCACAAAAGTATTTTCCCGCGACGACTTTTCTTCGATTCATGCTGAGCGTGTAGCTGGAATCCGTGCTGTCGATTCCGGCATGGACACCGGAGAGGGTGCAATCGTTGGACTGAAACGTGCATTTTTTTTCAAAAAATCCAAAGCGCCCTCTCGAGATGATCATCCCCAAAAAAAAAACCAACCTGAAAATGCACAGTCGTGCTGGACGGCGTCGATGGAGGACCGCCGTCTTCGATTCTGAGTCTCGCCTTGAGAGATCCGATGCCGCTGCCGTGTGGCGAGAGTTCGGTGACCGTCCAGGTGAGTTGCTTCGCTCCGGGATCAAAAACAGCGAGTGGATCGGCGTTGATGAGTTCGACCGCTCCGTTGACCTGCGTCGTGAAAGTCACGTTGATGAGGGGTCGCTGGGCGTTGTTCGTCGTCGCATCGCCTCCAGCCGTTCCTGTCAGCGCATAGTCCACCCGGATGCCGGTTTCCGTATCGCTAGTCTTCCAGTAGGCGTTGAGCTTTAGCGGGGGCAGGCCTAGGGGGTCTACTTCGTATTTGACCACCTGAAAAACGCGCGACAGATGAAAAAACGAAAAAAAAACACGCAAAATTAAATTTTGGCAAAAAATGCTTTTATTATAAAAATTTTTTACTGTAAAATGCAGCTGCCTAAGGAATTTTTTTGGAAGAGTTACGATCGCCTGAAATCGCGTTTTCGCCAATTTTGACGATTTTTGGAACATCGCAGCTAAAAAATTACGGCATTTCCAAAGCCAGGATACAAATTGATCGACGTGATTTTTGATGGAGAATCTGAGAAAAATATAAAAACATAGGGTTATCTCCTTGAAAAATGCCGAAACAAAGTATGGTACTTTTTTAAATGCATTTTTTGGCATTTTTCAAGGTGATAACCCCAAATTTTTATATTTTTCTCAGATTCTCTTTCAAAAATCACGTCGATCAATTTTTACCCTGGCTTTGGAAATGCCGTATTTTTTTAGCTACAACGTTCCAAAAATCGTCAAAAAACGGCAAAAAAGCGATTTTTGACTATCGTAACTCTGCCAAATCACGCCTCGGACAGCTGTTTATATTTTCCAGTAAAAACTTTTCATCGTTTTTACCGTAAAACAAGGAAAAGTTAGTTTTTTTCTCTCTTTTTTTGCACGCATTTACGCTCTTTGTTCAGCTCAAACGCCCAGGACAAGACGTACTGCCGCGCTCTGCTTCGCCTTGTTGCCCAGCGCTCGGAGAAGTTCGCGGAAGCGGCCTACGTCTACGATGGATGCGCCATTGCGTTTGTCAACAAGCGCATCGGAACTCTCAGCCAGCAGGTTGAGGTTGAAAAATTCACCGGGGTTCTCGTGAATGCTATCCGTCGCCCGGTCGAGGTTGTCCTCGCACCCGCTGAGCGATATGAGATCAAGCTCGTCCGGGACTTCACCAACATCGACGAGGCTTCGCTCTCGCTGATTCGTCAGTTTTTGGCGCTTCTCATCGACCAGGACGGTCTTGATCGGTTCGTTTGGGGTTTTGAACAGTGCTGGCAAAATTTTCGCAAAATGCCGATTTTTTGGCCTAAAAGCCATGAAAAAAAGAAAAAAATGTTTCAAAAAAACTGCATTCACAAATTTAGGCCTAAAAAAAATTTTTGGGCGCAAAAAAACGTATTTTTTGATTAAAAACCCGAAATTTCCAATTCTAGGGTCGTGTTACCCATATTTTCGGGTTTCGGGTCAAGTACCGTAGAATTCGGGTTTTCAGGAGGTTTTCCGAAAGTTTTGGTTTTCAACTCGCAAAATAAAGTTGTATTTTTGTCGAAAAAATCGTTCAAAGAGGCGATATATTCAAATTTTGGATTTTTTTGGGCAAAAAAAACCAATTTTTGAGATGTGTACCTAAATTTTCGGTTTTTCGAATCGGATTTTGGAAATTTTCGAGTTCGATTCTGAACGATCATTTTTTTCAGTGACGAGTTCTTCGTCCAGGGCAAAGGTTTTCTCTACAGCAACAAAAATGTCGAGAAAACCGAGCACGGCTACGAGTACCGCATTGGCTACACCAAGTCGTTTCCCCAGATCGCCGTTGGCAAGGAGACCCACATTGCTGTGGAAATCGACTGTAAGTAACTTTTTGCTATCGTTTTTGCGTTTTTACCTTTGAATTGTTTTTTTTCATTCGTTTTGCCTGTTTTTACCGGTTTTTTCTTTTTTTTAGTCCGCTGCTCGGCGTTCTATTCGAACCTGTCCATTCTGGAGATCCAGCGTCGTGTCGGCAGAAATGCTGACAAGTTTATCGGACGTGTCCTCGTTGCGCCAACGTACCATCCCCACCGCGTACTGAAATTTGACAAAACCAATTCCGGTACGACGGCTGGTACGTGTACCTTTGATCTCGGCAAACCCGATGGCACGACTCAGAAGTGCACGGTTGCGAAGTACTACAGAGATGTCTACAACATTGCGGTCAACAACAATTCCAAACTCATCAACGTTCATCCCAACAATGCCGGCCTCTTCCCGCCGGAGGTGCTCATGGTTCGTCCGTATCAAAAAGTTCGCAACGAGCGTCTCGAAATGCTCGACTCCCACACCGCTCTTCCCGACCTTCATGCGCGCAATGTCGTCAAGCCCGAAGTTCGTCACCAGGAAATTGTCAAGATTCTGCGTTCTCTCAATCTGACGCCAACGAATCCCATTCTCAAGGCTTTCGGCGTCACGGTTAATACCAACTTTGCGAAGGTCGATGTCGCAGCTGATATCTACCGCCCGAATGTCAGCGTCGGACGCAACGTCTCCCGTGCTGCGGACAACGCGACCTTCAGTCCCCGAGGAAACTTTGCTCAACCCGCTCGCATGGGCTCCTGGGTCCTTCTTCACACCCGTGAAACGACCCCCGAACAAATCACTGGGTTCCTCCGCAATCTCGCAGATCGTGGCAAACTCCGCGGTTTCACACTGCCCAATCCCACCATGGTTCAGGAAATTGATCCCCGAAACTTTGCTACCGGGGCTTTTGTCAAGATTGGAACGCTCAAGAATATCTCGTACATTTTGTACATTGAAAATAAGCGCTCCCACTCCAACAGCCATGGACTCGTCAAACTCATCGAACCGAAGTACAAGATTGTCGTTCAGCAACTCGATGCCTTCACGGTCCGCAAGGTCGCCGATGGCCGCAGTGCCAATACCGCGGACAACATTCTCAACAAGATGAACCTCAAAAACGGAGGACTCAACTTTGTTCCCCAATTTGAAGGCGAAGCGTAAGTTTTTTTTTTCGGTTTGTTGACCGCAAAAGCGTAAAAAAACAAAAAACATCGCTAAAGCGTAAAAAAAGAAGCCCACAAAAAATCTTTCTAAAATTGGAGAAATGAGCGCACGAAATTTTTTTAAATAGAAAAAAATATATTGAAAAAAACGCTGAAAAAAATTTTTTTTCGTGTTTTTTTTCGGTTCAGAAAAATCCAAAAACGAAAAAGAAGCGCGCAAAATTTTTTTTCCAAAATCGGAAAAACGAGCGCACGAAATTTCCTAAAATCAGAAAAAAAATATTGAAAGAACACTAAAAAAAAGTTTTTTTTCGTGTTTTTTTCTTTTTAGAAAAATCCAAAAACAAAAAAAAACAAACAAGGTTTTCAAATTTTTTTTTTGTTATTTGCATTCGCTTTCGAATTTTTTTTAAAATCAATTTATGCCTAAAAATCACCAAAAAACTTTGCATTTGGATTTTTTCCCGAAATTTAGCAATTTTTTAATTTTGCTGGCGATTTTTGTTCCGCACGAGTTAAAAAAAATCAAAATTAGAAAACCCGGTTTTTTTGTAATTTTTTCTAAAAAAATTTTTTTTGTTTAGCAAACCCCTGGCCCTCGAAGCCGGAACCTTTGTCGTCTCCTACCAGGCCGCTCGTGGACGCCTCGACGAAGTCCTCAAGGTCCCCGGCATGAATGAGCCCGTTCGTTCGTACACGCCGGCTGTCATTGGTTTCGTCGGCAACTACTCTGCCAACCCGAATCTCTTTGTCGGCAACTACCGTTACCAGGAAGAAGACGGCGAGACGTTCAGCGAGACGATCCCTGCCGAAATTCTGACCGAACAGATGAAGCACATGCTTCTCCTGCTGGGAAAGAATCGCCCCGCTCACGCTCGCCCGAAGACGATCATTGTCCTGCGCGATGGCATCAGCTCGTATGCGTACAAGGATTTTGCCGATCACGAAGTCCCCGCTCTCCTTCGTGGCTGCCAGCTTGTCGACAAGAACTACAAGCCGAAGATTGTCGCTGTCGTTGTGACCAAGCGTCACACTTCTCGCATCTTTGGCGATCAGTTCAAGAACCCGATCAGCGGTATGTTTTTTTTAATTTGAATTTTTTTTTGTGAAAAAAAATATTCGAAAAAATAACTCAATTTTTTTGGAAAATGTAAAAAAAAACAATTTTTTTAGAAAATGTAAAAAAACTATTTTTTTAGAAAATGTAAAAAAATCAATTTTTTTAAAAAATGTAAAACAAACAATTTTTTTTAGAAAATGTAAAAAAAACAATTTTTTTTCAAAAAAAACTTGTTTGTTAAAAAAATTGTTCGAAAAATAATTTTACATTTTTTTCGAATTTTTTTTAAATTTTATCTGAAAAATGTAAATGTTCGAAAAGTGTGTAAAACTTTTTGTTTGAAAAAAACATTATTCAGTTTTTTTTAAAATATAAGACGAGGACAATAAAAATTTTTTTTGTCATGCTTATTTTTCCCCATTTTTTGAAAGCAAATTTGTGACATCATCATTTTCATGTTTTTGCGTTTTTATTGTAGAAAGCGTCTGAGCTAAAACAAAAGAAGCTAAAATTACGATTTATTGGATTCTCTGAAAACGCCAAGTTGAAATTCACGTTCAGAACCATTTTTTTGCATTTTTGTCAAAATCGAGTAGTTTACTTCTACTTTGAGTTGAACAGAAGCACTATTCATAATTTATGTCATTTCTTGTTGCACATGTTGGCGAATAAAGATTTTCGTATTTATTATCAACAAATTGCAAACAAATCAAAACAAAACAAAGATGTGCACCCAAAAGAGAGGGAGACGCTATCCACTACGAAGTGAGTAGCTTCTGCGCGCAAAAGAGAGGGAGACGCTATCCACTACGAAGTGGGTAGCTTCTGCGCGCAAAAGAGAGGGAGACGCTATCCACTACGAAGTGAGTAGCTTCTGCGCGCAAAAGAAAGGGAGACGCTATCCACTACGAAGTGAGTAGCTTCTGCGCGCAAAAGAAAGGGAGACGCTATCCACTACGAAGTGGGTAGCTTCTGCGCGCATAAAAGAGAGAAAAGAGAAAGCGCGCAGATGGGTGGTTCTTCGTTGATAGATTCTGATGGATTCTGGTCGTCGCTGTGCCGCGATGAATTTTCCGGTGGCATTTCATAGACACTGCAAAAGCATCTTCGTAAAACCACAATTCAGAAATGGTGCGCTCAACACAATTCTTACCGTGAGTGATAACGGGTCACCTGTGCAAGCATCGGCTGGTATCACTGCTGGCACTGGCCGTGAAAATCATTGAGGCGATGAGAACAGAGAAACGGCAACGGAAATCGATGCAAAAACGTTGACAATCCATTGTTCACAATTAGCAAAGTGAGGAACGTTCGCGATCTGTTAAAGAAAATGTGCGCACGCGCTGTTTGAACGTGTTGTTCTGACGTTCAAAAAACGGAACGCGATCGTTCCTCAATCGATTGTCAACGTTTTTGCATCGATTTCCGTTGCCATTTTCTCTGTTCTCATCGCCTCAATGATTTCCACGGCCAGTGCCAGCAGTGATACCAGCCGCACAATGTGTCGTTTTCACCTTAAATAAGAAAACGCTACACGGACAAATGCGCCCCTAGATCGTGCGTCATTTTCCCGCGCTTTTCAATACCTATTTGTCGCAAAAGCCCTCTTTGAAGGGGGCTTTGCTCTACAGGGCGTATTGGATCAAGGATTCATGATAATAATTTTGGACTTTTTTGTATTACTGTACTTGGATTTCTGTATGTTTTCGGCCTGGAGCCGGATTTTTTGCTCTTATGCGCGTTGTGCAGGAGCGCGGCGAAAAAGAGGTATTTTTTGACTAAAGGGGTCACTTAGTCAGCCATTTTTTGAGATTTTTTTTTGAAATTTTCCATGGATGTTTGGAATAGGGTCGGATACACGGCTATGTTTTTAGTTTTTCAAAATTCTGGGACCCATGCCCAAAAATGGCAAAAAACTAATATCTCGAAAACGAGATCCGATTTTCAAAAACTAAAAACATAGCCGTGTATCCGACCCTTTTCCAAACATCCGTGGAAAATTTCAAAAAAAAATCTCAAAAAATGGCTGACTAAGTGACCCCTGAAGTCAAAAAATACCTCTTTTTCGCCGCGCTCCTACACAACGCGCATAAGACCAAAAAATCCGGCTGCAGGCCGAAAACATACAGAAATCCAAGCACAGTAACATAAAAAAGTCCAAAATTATTATCATGAATCCTTGATCCAATACGCCCTGTCGAGCAAAGCCCCCTTCAAAAAGGGCTTTTGCGACAAATAGGTATTGAAAAGCGCGGGAAAATGACGCACGATATAGGGGCGCATTTGTCCGTGTAGCGTTTTCTTATTTAAGGTGAAAACGACACATTGTGAGCCGATGCTTGCACAGGTGACCCGTTATCACTCACGGTAAGAATTGTTTTGAGCGCACCATTTCTGAATTGTGGTTTTACGAAGATGCTTTTGCAGTGTCTATGAAATGCCACCGGAAAATTCATCGCGGCACAGCGACGACCAGAATCCATCAGAATCTATCAACGAAGAACCACCCATCTGCGCGCTTTCTCTTTTCTCTCTTTTATGCGCGCAGAAGCTACCCACTTCGTAGTGGATAGCGTCTCCCTCTCTTTTGCGCGCAGAAGCTACCCACTTCGTAGTGGATAGCGTCTCCCTCTCTTTTGCGCGCAGAAGCTACCCACTTCGTAGTGGATAGCGTCTCCCTCTCTTTTGCGCGCAGAAGCTACCCACTTCGTAGTGGATAGCGTCTCCCTCTCTTTTGCGCGCAGAAGCTACCCACTTCGTAGTGGATAGCGTCTCCCTTTCTTTTGCGCGCAGAAGCTACTCACTTCGTAGTGGATAGCGTCTCCCTCTCTTTTGCGCGCAGAAGCTACTCACTTCGTAGTGGATAGCGTGCACATCTTTGTTTTGTTTTTGTGAAAAATACGTTTGACCGATACTTATATAGAAATAAATTGTAAAAAAAGCAAGAGATACTCAGCATGGCAGCACATTCATAAAAATCACTACACTTACTTCCAATTCAAAAACGTTGTTCTATTTTATTGCAAAATCACTAAGTTTACATCTGCAAAATCGACTGATATCAAAAACTGCGATTGTGCATCTTTTTGCGTCCAAGACAACTGTTGAGACGTCATTTTGTAAAAATGATGAAAAATGAAAAAACATGGGGTGTTTTATTTCCTATTTGAAGAAATTTGGTTTTTACAGTCAGTTTACTTCTTCAAGAAGTGAATTCTAAAAAAAAGGCAAAAAAATAGCATGACAAAAAAAATTTTTATTGTCCTCGTCTTATATAAAAAATTTTTGGAAAAACTTGAAAAAAAATTGTTTGTTAAAAAAAACTTTTTTAGAAAAAAAAATTGTTTGTTAAAAAAAATTTTGTACTCATTTTTTCCGAAAAAATTAAAAAAATATTTATTAAAAAAGAGGAAATGTTTGAAAAATATGTAAAAAAAGTTTGTTCGAAAAAAATGTCGCAAAAACCATTTTTTTTGGCTAACAATTTTTTTAAATCTAAATTTATCCAAAAAAACTTGATTGTTAATTTTTTTTATAATTTTAAATTATTATTTTTTGTTATCCCGGATTTTCGCTTCAGGAACGGTCGTTGACAAGTCCATCGTTCGCAAGGACAACGAGTTCTTCATCATCCCCCAACGCGCCCTCATTGGCACCGCCAAGCCTGTAAAGGCTACGGTCGTTCACAACGACAGCGGAATTACCGTGCCGGCGCTTGAGAAGTTCCTGCACTCCCTCTCGTATTCCCATCAGCTGACGAACGGCGCCACCGGCCTCCCCGAGCCCGTCTACCAGGCCAGCGAACTCGTCAAGCGTGGATCGTACATTCTGACGGCGTTCAAGAACTACTTCTCCGTCCATCTGCCTCGCAAGGAAAACAAGACGCTGGACGTCCACAAGGTCAACAACATGCTCTCCTTCAAGGGCAGTCGTCTGGAGGTTATCCGTTTCACTGCCTAGATTTTGAATCACTTTCGGGTGTGCCAATTTGTTTGGCGACAATTTTGAATGCTCTTGTTTTTTTGATTTCCAGAAATGTGTTTTCTTTCTTTGTTTTTCGATAACTTATTATAACTGACTTGGTTATTCATTTTTGATGACTGTTGTTTTTGTTTTCTAATTGACTTCCTTCCTGTCTTGCTTGTTTTATGATCTGAATTTCTGTTGTATTTTTTCTTGATCGAACTTTGCATATCAGGCAAAATTTCAAGTGTCTTCTGCATTGGGTTGTACTTTGTTTATTTCCATGCTCGAATGAAGACCATTTTCAATGTGTTTTTGGGGGGATTTTGGTTTTTCAGGAACTGGGACGGCCGTTTTTTTGTTCTCGAACGAACACGAACATTTTGTTAACTTTGTTCGAAAAACCGAACGAACGCGAACATTTTTGTCAGTGTTCGTGAACGAACAACGAACAGATTTTGAGCATTTTTTATACAAAATTTTGTCCACAACTGGGCATAAAAACGTAAACTTCGGTACTATGCGTTTTCACGTTTTTGGCGACAGTTTTCATACACTTTTTAGTGCCAAAGACAATTGACACTATTTGCCATTTTTGGAAAAATAACATCAATTTTGGCACCATTAAACTGATTTTACCTAAATTTTTGTTCGTTTTATCTTTTTGGAAAATTTATCTTTGTTCGCGAACGAACTCGAACAAAGCAAATCGGTTTGCGAACAAACACGAACGCAAAAATTTGAGCTTGTTTGCGAACGAACACGAACGTTCGCCCATCCCTGGTAACAACGGTATTTATCGTTTCCGTGTTCTTTACCGTTTTTTACATTTTACTTCCGTCGCTCAACTCTGCTCTAACCACGAACTATCCCCCTCCCTCGCCCACGCAGCTCTCCGGGGGCAGTAGAGAAACATGCCTCAGGACTTCACAACTTTCCGACTCCGAAGTTAGTAAAATAAATGTTTTTTATTCGTCAGCAGAAGATTCCCAAAAAAACCAACTTTGATTTCTGGTTGGAAAAAAATAAATACAATAGCAGAGTACACAAAAAAAATGAATATGTGAAAATTGGCATGAACTTGCAATTTGACGCAATCGCAAAAACAAAGTACACGAAGGAAATTTTTCCTATTATTGAATGATACTTTTGATTAACTCGAGAACGTCGTCGTGCATTTTCTGAACCGGCAGAGGACAGATTCGGCGATGGGCTTCGAAGCAGTCAGTCGTCTGACAAAAAGCGTTGCACTTGGAGCAAATGAATGGTTTGGATTCCGGAGATGGCTTGAGACACAAAGAAGGTTCGCCTTCGCGCAGGCAGATGGGGCAGTGTCGTTGCTGGCAATTGCAGAGGTCTGGTTCAAACCCAAAGCATTTGTAGCAAACCAAGTTCTAAAGTAACAAGTACAGGGAAAAAAGCAGAAGTGTAAAACTTACGTCATTTTTAGAACGAAGAGAAACAGGAAAAAATCGTTGGGATACCGAATCGTAAATTAACAAATAGCGGTTGTAATATGATGGTATAACCTCAGGAAGATTGGTTAAAATGACGCGAAGCGATGTGTCCAGAATTACAAAAAGACCATATTCATAAAAGAATGAATAACCCGGTCGACATCGGTAAGCGCCAATGGATACTGCGTGGTTGTTGGCAACTTTGCTTCGGACAATAAATCATTTTTCCATGAATCAATATCAGCATCAGATGGTGTCAAAACGTATTTTCCCCAACAAGAACTCGCAGCTGCGTGAAAGAAATTGTGCTGATCAGGAATATGTTTATATTCGTCAAAATACTTTTCGGCGTACTTTTTGACAGTTTGAACAGTGCTGCTAAGAATTTCAGCCGGCGGGAGGGGTGCTTCTGGCTCAACTTCCTCTTCCACGACCACTTCGACGTCAGCGATCGCAGGTAGCTGAGCGGTCTTTTCTTCGTATTCGTGGATTATGTTGGCAATGCGCTCCTTCCGTTCACCTTCCAAGGTATCGATTTTCTCATCTATTTCGACGTTGACGCCTTCGATGCGTCCGGCCATTTCCGCGGTGTACGTTGACAGTAGTTTTCGACGTTGTACTAATTCATGCATTTGGTCAGCGAACGTGGCATAAGCATCGGAATCCACTGCGACCTTCGACATTCGTTCTGAAAAAGTGAGCATTTTTTTAATATCGTTAGAAACGTGAAAAATCACTCACTATTTATTTTTGCAAGAGCAGCATTTATTGCTTTGATTGTGGAAGGCAGCAACGACATGATAAGAGGACGACGACGACTCAGAGGTGAAAAGCAGGTATCACTGACAAAAATAGCGGAAAACTCTTCCATTTATGCTATCACGGCGAAAGAAGGGCGGTGCTACCGGCATTGCGGTGTGGCGCCGCCTCTGATTCTGCCTCGCTCTGTTTCTGCTTCTAACTTTGAATTAAAAAAGTATAATTTTGACAACTGTTTGCAAAAATCGCAAAAAAACGCATTTATTTAATTTAGGCATTGTGTAGAGCTATAATTAATTGACAATTTCCAAATAACAACAGTTGTAAAATTAATTTACATCAATGCCGTTGCCGAAATTTTTTAGATGTGTTTATTTTACCGTAAATATTTTTAAGATAAATAAATTATAAATTTTTTTAACATTGCTTTTTTAACATTGAGAGACACTGATGTCGTCGTTTTTAATGTAAATTACTACATTTTACCAGAAATATAATTTATGTAAACTCGCGGGAAAATATATGGCATTTACGATTCAGAAAATAAAGTTCTGATTTGTACATTGTGATCAAAGGTAGCACACACGCGTATGCATACGCATTGTGATTTTCCTTCGAATTTCGATATTCCGTTTATAAGCAGAGTTGTTCGATGCTCACCAAATTGCTCCTGCTCACTGCTCGCTCCTGCTCAACTCACGAGCGTGAGCAGAGCAAGAGCAGAGGATCTGAGAATAAAAGAGCGCGAGCGGACCGAGCGCGAAAAATTGGAGTGTTCAATGAGCGTGAGCAGAGCGAGCACGAAAAATTGAATTGCTCAAAGAGCCGAGCAGAGCGAGCACGGAAAATTGTCGAATTCAACAACTCTGTTTACGATAAAGTTTGGTTCTTGAAGCGATCGCGATCGTAAAAAGAAAAATACAATACCGTGTTTTCCCGACGCAAAAATTCGTATGTCTTTTTTTGATTCACGATGACAAATTTGGGATTTTTGTTCGTTTTTTTTCATTGATACCAAATTTTGGCCTAAAATCGAACTTTCTGAAGCATCCGTGCCCAATTTCAACCAATTTTCAGTTTTCTGAGATTTTTGACCCCCCATTTGTTACGGTAACCTGTTAGATAAATTTTATATTCACCTTGCGTTTTGTAAATGTCCGGTAAACAACAAATAAACTCGTGAAAATGTATATAATAAAAATAAAACAAATAATAGACCACGATTAATTTCGTATTTCTGGCTCACAAAAGTATTTTCCCGCGACGACTTTTCTTCGATTCATGCTGAGCGTGTAGCTGGAATCCGTGCTGTCGATTCCGGCATGGACACCGGAGAGGGTGCAATCGTTGGACTGAAACGTGCATTTTTTTCAAAAAATCCAAAGCGCTCTCTCGAGATGATCATCCCCCAGCAAAAACCAACCTGAAAATGCACAGTCGTGCTGGACGGCGTCGATGGAGGACCGCCGTCTTCGATTCTGAGTCTCGCCTTGAGAGATCCGATGCCGCTGCCGTGTGGCGAGAGTTCGGTGACCGTCCAGGTGAGTTGCTTCGCTCCGGGATCAAAAACAGCGAGTGGATCGGCGTTGATGAGTTCGACCGCTCCGTTTACCTGCGTCGTGAAAGTCACGTTGATGAGGGGTCGCTGGGCGTTGTTCGTCGTCGCATCGCCTCCAGCCGTGCCTGTCAGCGCATAGTCCACCCGGATGCCGGTTTCCGTATCGCTAGTCTTCCAGTAGGCGTTGAGCTTTAGCGGAGGCAGGCCTAGGGGGTCTACTTCGTATTTGACCACCTGAAAAACGCGCGACAGATGAAAAAACGAAAAAAAAACTCGCAAAATTAAATTTTGGCAAAAAATGCTTTTATTATAAAATTCCAAACTCATCAACGTTCATCCCAACAATGCCGGCCTCTTCCCGCCGGAGGTGCTCATGGTTCGTCCGTATCAAAAAGTTCGCAACGAGCGTCTCGAAATGCTCGACTCCCACACCGCTCTTCCCGACCTTCATGCGCGCAATGTCGTCAAGCCCGAAGTTCGTCACCAGGAAATTGTCAAGATTCTGCGTTCTCTCAACCTGACGCCATCGAATCCCATTCTCAAGGCTTTCGGCATCACGGTTAATACCAACTTTGCGAAGGTCGATGTCGCAGCTGATATCTACCGCCCGAATGTCAGCGTCGGACGCAACGTCTCCCGTGCTGCGGACAACGCGACCTTCAGTCCCCGAGGAAACTTTGCTCAACCCGCCCGCATGGGCTCCTGGGTCCTTCTTCACACCCGTGAAACGACCCCCGAACAAATCACTGGGTTCCTCCGCAATCTCGCAGATCGTGGCAAACTCCGCGGTTTCACACTGCCCAATCCCACCATGGTTCAGGAAATTGATCCCCGAAACTTTGCTACCGGAGCTTTTGTCAAGATTGGAACGCTCAAGAATATCTCGTACATTTTGTACATTGAAAATAAGCGCTCCCACTCCAACAGCCATGGATTGGTCAAACTCATCGAACCGAAGTACAAGATTGTCGTTCAGCAACTCGATGCCTTCACGGTCCGCAAGGTCGCCGATGGCCGCAGTGCCAATACCGCGGACAACATTCTCAACAAGATGAACCTCAAAAACGGAGGACTCAACTTTGTTCCCCAGTTTGAAGGCGAAGCGTAAGTTTTTTTGGTTTTTTTTAATGGCAAAAGCGTAAAAAAAGCAAAAAAATCGCTAAAGCGTAAAAAAAGAAGCCCACAAAAAATCTTTCTAAAATTGGAGAAATGAGCGCACGAAATTTTTTTAAATAGAAAAAAATATATTGAAAAAACACTAAAAAAATTTTTTTTTCGTATTTTTTAGTGTTTTTTTTTGGTTCAGAAAAATCCAAAAACGAAAAAAAACGCAAAAATTTTTTTTCCAAAATCGGAAAAACGAGCGCATGAAATTTCCTAAAATCAAAAAAAAATTTTTGAAAGAACACTAAAAAAAGTTTTTCGTGTTTTTTCTTTTTAGAAAAATCCAAAAACAAAAAAACTCAAGTTTTTCAAGTTTTTTTTTGTTATTTGCATTCGCTTTCGATTTTTTTTTAAATCAATTTATGCCTAAAAATCACCAAAAAACTTTGCATTTGGATTTTTCCCGAAATTTAGCAATTTTTTAATTTTGCTGGCGATTTTTGTTCCGCACGAGTTAAAAAAAATCAAAATTAGAAAACCCGGTTTTTTTGTAATTTTTTCTAAAAAAATTTTTTTTGTTTAGCAAACCCCTGGCCCTCGAAGCCGGAACCTTTGTCGTCTCCTACCAGGCCGCTCGTGGACGCCTCGACGAAGTCCTCAAGGTCCCCGGCATGAATGAGCCCGTTCGTTCGTACACGCCGGCTGTCATTGGTTTCGTCGGCAACTACTCTGCCAACCCGAATCTCTTTGTCGGCAACTACCGTTACCAGGAAGAAGACGGCGAGACGTTCAGCGAGACGATCCCTGCCGAAATTCTGACCGAACAGATGAAGCACATGCTTCTCCTGCTGGGAAAGAATCGCCCCGCTCACGCTCGCCCGAAGACGATCATTGTCCTGCGCGATGGCATCAGCTCGTATGCGTACAAGGATTTTGCCGATCACGAAGTCCCCGCTCTCCTTCGTGGCTGCCAGCTTGTCGACAAGAACTACAAGCCGAAGATTGTCGCTGTCGTTGTGACCAAGCGTCACACTTCTCGCATCTTTGGCGATCAGTTCAAGAACCCGATCAGCGGTATGTTTTTTTTAATTTGAAATTTTTTTTGTGAAAAAAAAATATTCGAAAAAAAAAACTCTTTTTTTTAAAAATGTAAAAAAAAACAGTTTTTTTAAAAAAAAAAAGTTGTTTGTTAAAAAAATTATTCGAAAAATAATTTGACATTTTTTTCGAAATTTTTTTTAATTTCATCTGAAAAATGTAAATGTTCGAAAAGTATGTAAAACTTTTTGTTTGAAAAAAACATTATTCAGTTTTTTTTAAATGTAAAAAAAATTTCGAAAAAGCTTTTTTAGAAAAAAAATTGTTTGTTAAAAAAAATTTTTTACTAATTTTTTTCCGAAAAAATTAAAAAAATATTTATCAAAAAAGATGAAATGTTCAAAAAATATGTAAAAAAAGTTTGTTCGAAAAAAATGTCGCAAAAAACATTTTTTTGGTTAACAATTTTTTAAATCTAAATTTATCCAAAAAAACTTGATTGTTAATTTTTTTTAATTTATTTTTGATTATTATTTTTTTTGTTATCCCGGATTTTCGCTTCAGGAACGGTCGTTGACAAGTCCATCGTTCGCAAGGACAACGAGTTCTTCATCATCCCCCAACGCGCCCTCATTGGCACCGCCAAGCCTGTAAAGGCTACGGTCGTTCACAACGACAGCGGAATTACCGTGCCGGCGCTTGAGAAGTTCCTGCACTCCCTCTCGTATTCCCATCAGCTGACGAACGGCGCCACCGGCCTCCCCGAGCCCGTCTACCAGGCCAGCGAACTCGTCAAGCGTGGATCGTACATTCTGACGGCGTTCAAGAACTACTTCTCCGTCCATCTGCCTCGCAAGGAAAACAAGACGCTGGACGTCCACAAGGTCAACAACATGCTCTCCTTCAAGGGCAGTCGTCTGGAGGTTATCCGTTTCACTGCCTAGATTTTGAACCACTTTCGGGTGTGCCAATTTGTTTGGCGACAATTTTGAATGCTCTTGTTTTTTTGATTTCCAGAAAAGTGTTTTCTTTCTTTGTTTTTCGATAACTTATTATAACTGACTTGGTTATTCATTTTTGATGACTGTTGTTTTTGTTTTCTAATTGACTTCCTTCCTGTCTTGCTTGTTTTATGATCTGAATTTCTGTTGTATTTTTTCTTGATCGAACTTTGCATATCAGGCAAAATTTCAAGTGTCTTCTGCATTGGGTTGTACTTTGTTTATTTCCATGCTCGAATGAAGACCATTTTCAATGTCTTTTTGGGGGGATGTTGTTTTTTCAGGAACTGGGACGGCCGTTTTTTTGTTCTCGAACGAACACGAACAGTTTTGTTAACTTTGTTCGAAAAACCGAACGAACGCGAACATTTTTGTCAGTGTTCGCGAACGAACAACGAACAGATTTTTAGCATGTTTTATACAAAATTTTGTCCAAACTGGGCATAAAAACGTAAACTTCGGTACTATGCGTTTTCACGTTTTTGGCGACAGTTTTCTTACACTTTTTATTGCCAAAGGCAATTGACACTATTTGCCATTTTTGGAAAAATAACATCAATTTCGGCACCATTAAACTGATTTTACCTAAATTTTTGTTCGTTTTATCTTTTTGGAAAATTTATCTTTGTTCGCGAACGAACTCGAACAAAGCAAATCTGTTTGCGAACAAACACGAACGCAAAAATTTGAGCTTGTTTGCGAACGAACACGAACGTTCGCCCATCCCTGGTAACAACGGTATTTATCGTTTCCGTGTTCTTTACCGTTTTTTACATTTTACTTCCGTCGCTCAACTCTGCTCTAACCACGAACTATCCCCCTCCCTCGCCCACGCAGCTCTCCGGGGGCAGTAGAGAAACATGCCTCAGGACTTCACAACTTTCCGACTCCGAAGTTAGTAAAATAAATGTTTTTTATTCGTCAGCAGAAGATTCCCAAAAAAACCAACTTTGATTTCTGGTTGGAAAAAAATAAATAAATAGCAGAATACACAAAAAAATATGAATATGTGAAAATTGCTATGAATTTGATGCAATCGCAAAAACAAAGTACACGAAGGAAATTTTTCCTATTATTGAATGATACTTTTGATTAACTCGAGAACTTCGTCGTGCATTTTCTGAACCGGCAGAGGGCAGATTCGGCGATGGGCGTCGAAGCAGTCAGTCGTCTGACAAAAAGCGTTGCACTTGGAGCAAATGAATGGTTTGGATTCCGGAGATGGCTTGAAACACAAAGAAGGTTCGCCTTGGCGCAGGCAGATGGGGCAGTGTCGTTGCTGGCACTTACAGGGGAATGGTTCAAACCCAAAGCATTTGTAGCAAACCAAGTTCTAAAGTAACAAGTACAGGGAAAAAAGCAGAAGTGTAAAACTTACGTCATTTTTAGAACGAATAGAAACAGGAAAAAATCGTTGGGATACCGAATCGTAAATTAACAAACAGCGGCTGTAACATGATGGTATAACCTCAGGAAGATTGGTTAAAATGACGCGAAGCGATGTGTCCAGAATTACAAAAAGCATCATTTCATAAAAGAATGAATAACCCGGTCGACATCGGTAAGCGCCAATGGATACTGCGTGGTTGTTGGCAACTTTGCTCTGGACAATAAATCATTTTTCCATGAATCAATATTAGCATCAGATGGTGTCTGAACGTATTTTTCCCAATCAGAACTCGCAGCTGCGTGAAAGAAATTGTGCTGATCAGGAATATCTTTATATTCTTCAAAATACTTTTCGGCGTACTTTTTGACAGTTTGAACAGTGCTGCTAAGAATTTCAGCCGGCGGGAGGGGTGCTTCTGGCTCAGCTTCCTCTTCCACGACCACTTCGACGTCAGCGATCGCAGGTAGCTTAGCGGTCTTTTCTTCGTATTCGTGGATTATGTTGGCAATGCGCTCCTTCCGTTCACCTTCCAAGGTATCGATTTTCTCATCTATTTCGACGTTGACGCCTTCGATGCGTCCGGCCATTTCCGCGGTGTACGTTGACAGTAGTTTTCGACGTTGTACTCAATGCATGCATTTGGTCAGCGAACGTGTCATAAGCATCGGAATCTACTGCGACCTTCGACATTCGTTCTGAAAAAGTGAGCATTTTTTTAATATCGTTAGAAACGTGAAAAATCACTCACTATTTATTTTTGCAAGGGCAGCATTTATTGCTTTGATTGTGGAAGGCAGCAACGACATGATAAGAGGACGACGACGACTCAGAGGTGAAAAGCAGGTATCACTGACAAAACTAGCGGAAAACGCTTCCATTTATGCTAACACGGCGAAAGAGGGGCGGTGCTACCGGCATTGCAGTGTGGCACCGCCTCTGATTCTGCCTCGCTCTGTTTCTGCTTCTAACTTTGAATTAAAAAAGTATAATTTTGACAACTGTTTGCAAAAATCGCAAAAAAACGCATTTATTTAATTTAGGCATTGTGTAGAGCTATAATTAATTGGCAATTTCCAATGAACAACAGTTGTAAAATTAATTTACATCAATGCCGTTGCCGAAATTTTTTAGATGTGTTTATTTTACCGTGAATATTTTTAAGATAAATAAATTATAAATTTTTTTAACATTGCTTTTTTAACATTGAGAGACACTGATGTCGTCGTTTTTAATGTAAATTACTACATTTTACCAGAAATATAATTTATGTAAACTCGCGGGAAAATATATGGCATTTACGATTCAGAAAATAAAGTTCTGATTTGTACATTGTGATCAAAGGTAGCACACACGCGTATGCATACGCATTGTGATTTTCCTTCGAATTTCGATATTCCGTTTATAAGCAGAGTTGTTCGATGCTCACCAAATTGCTCCTGCTCACTGCTCGCTCCTGCTCAGCTCACGAGCGCGAGAGGAGCGAGCGCGAAAAATTGGAGTGCTCAATGAGCATGAGCAGAGCGAGCACGAAAAATTGAATTGCTCAAAGAGCCGAGCAGAGCGAGCGCGAGAATTTTTTTAAATGAGCACTGCTCACTATAAATTTAGTGCTACAAATACTAAAATACTGGTAAATTCGACCAAAAACAAGATGTTGGGGGTATCTCCCAGCAATATGCAGTCTTTTTTTTCGTGAGGGACTGAATTTCACATTTTTTGTATGTGAGCCATGTTCGCTCATTGCTCGCTCCTGCTCAACTCACGAGCGTGAGCAGAGCAAGAGCAGAGGATCTGAGAATAAAAGAGCGCGAGCGGAGTGAGCGCGAAAATTTTAGGAACTCAAAGAGCATGAGCAGAGCGAGCACGGAAAATTGTCGAATTCAACAACTCTGTTTACGATAAAGTTTGGTTCTTGAAGCGATCGCGATCGTAAAAAGAAAAATACAATACCGTGTTTTCCCGACGCAAAAATTCGTATGTCTTTTTTTGATTCACGATGACAAATTTGGGATTTTTGCTCGTTTTTTTTCATTGATACCAAATTTTGGCCTAAAATCGAACTTTCTGAAGCATCCGTGCCCAATTTCAACCAATTTTCAGTTTTCTGAGATTTTTGACCCCCCATTTGTTACGGTAACCTGTTAGATAAATTTTATATTCACCTTGCGTTTTGTAAATGTCCGGTAAACAACAAATAAACTCGTGAAAACGTATATAATAAAAATAAAACAAATAATAGACCACGATTAATTTCGTATTTCTGGCTCACAAAAGTATTTTCCCGCGACGACTTTTCTTCGATTCATGCTGAGCGTGTAGCTGGAATCCGTGCTGTCGATTCCGGCATGGACGCCGGAGAGGGTGCAATCGTTGGACTGAAACGTGCATTTTTTTTTATCAGCGGTATGTTTTTTTTAATTAGAATTTTTTTTGTGAAAAAAAAAATATTCGAAAAAAAATTTAACTCAATTTTTTTAGAAAATGAAAAAAAAACAATTTTTTTTAGAAAATGTAAAAAAAACAATTTTTTTACAAAAAAAAAAGTTGTTTGTTAAAAAAATTGTTCGAAAAATAATTTTACATTTTTTTCGAATTTTTTTTTAATTTCATCTGAAAAATGTAAATGTTCGAAAAGTATGTAAAACTTTTTGTTTGAAAAAAACATTATTCAGTTTTTTTTAAATGTAAAAAAAATTTCGGAAAAACATAAAAAAAAATTGTTTGTTAAAAAAAACTTTTTTAGAAAAAAAAATTGTTTGTTAAAAAAAATTTTTTACTCATTTTTTCCGAAAAAATTAAAAAAATATCTATCAAAAAAGCGGAATATGTAAAAAAAGTTTGTTCGAAAAAAATGTCGCAAAAAACATTTTTTTGGTTAACAATTTTTTAAATCTAAATTTATCCAAAAAAACTTGATTGTTAATTTTTTTAAAATTAATTTTAAAATTATTATTTTTTTTGTTATCCCGGATTTTCGCTTCAGGAACGGTCGTTGACAAGTCCATCGTTCGCAAGGACAACGAGTTCTTCATCATCCCCCAACGCGCCCTCATTGGCACCGCCAAGCCTGTAAAGGCTACGGTCGTTCACAACGACAGCGGAATTACCGTGCCGGCGCTTGAGAAGTTCCTGCACTCCCTCTCGTATTCCCATCAGCTGACGAACGGCGCCACCGGCCTCCCCGAACCCGTCTACCAGGCCAGCGAACTCGTCAAGCGTGGATCGTACATTCTGACGGCGTTCAAGAACTACTTCTCCGTCCATCTGCCTCGCAAGGAAAACAAGACGCTGGACGTCCACAAGGTCAACAACATGCTCTCCTTCAAGGGCAGTCGTCTGGAGGTTATCCGTTTCACTGCCTAGATTTTGAACCACTTTCGGGTGTGCCAATTTGTTTGGCGACAATTTTGAATGCTCTTGTTTTTTTGATTTCCAGAAATGTGTTTTCTTTCTTTGTTTTTCGATAACTTATTATAACTGACTTGGTTATTCATTTTTGATGACTGTTGTTTTTGTTTTCTAATTGACTTCCTTCCTGTCTTGCTTGTTTTATGATCTGAATTTCTGTTGTATTTTTTCTTGATCGAACTTTGCATATCAGGCAAAATTTCAAGTGTCTTCTGCATTGGGTTGTACTTTGTTTATTTCCATGCTCGAATGAAGACCATTTTCAATGTCTTTTTGGGGGGATGTGGTTTTTTCAGGAACTGGGACGGCCGTTTTTTTGTTCTCGAACGAACACGAACAGTTTTGTTAAATTTTGTTCGAGAAATCGAAGGAACGCGAACATTTTTGTCAGTGTTCGCGAACGAACAACGAACAGATTTTTAGCATATTTTATACAAAATTTTGTCCAAACTGGGCATAAAAACGTAAACTTCGGTACTCATACGTTTTCACGTTTTTGGCGACAGTTTTCTTACACTTTTTATTGCCAAAGGCAATTGACACTATTTGTCATTTTTGTAAAAATAACATCAATTTTGGCACCATTAAACTGATTTTACCTAAATTTTTGTTCGTTTTATCTTTTTGGAAAATTTATCTTTGTTCGCGAACGAACTCGAACAAAGCAAATCGGTTTGCGAACAAACACGAACGCAAAAATTTGAGCTTGTTTGCGAACGAACACGAACGTTCGCCCATCCCTGGTAACAACGGTATTTATCGTTTCCGTGTTCTTTACCGTTTTTTACATTTTACTTCCGTCGCTCAACTCTGCTCTAACCACGAACTATCCCCCTCCCACGCCCACGCAGCTCTCCGGGGGCAGTAGAGAAACATGCCTCAGGACTTCACAACTTTCCGACTCCGAAGTTAGTAAAATAAATGTTTTTTATTCGTCAGCAGAAGATTCCCAAAAAAACCAACTTTGATTTCTGGTTGGAAAAAAATAAATAAATAGCAGAATACACAAAAAAATATGAATATGTGAAAATTGCAATGAATTTGATGCAATCGCAAAAACAAAGTACACGAAGGAAACTTTTCCGATTATTGATCGATACTTTTGATTAACTCGAGAACTTCGTCGTGGATTTTCTGAACCGGCAGAGGGCAGATTCGGCGATGGGCTTCGAAGCAGTCGGTCGTCTGACAAAAAGCGTTGCACTTGGAGCAAATTATTGGTTTGGATTCCGGGAATGGCTTGAAACACAAAAAAGGTTTGCCTTGGCGCAGGCAGATGGGACAGTGTCGTTGCTGGCACTTACAGGGGTGTGGTTCAAACCCAAAGCATTTGTAGCAAACCATGTTCTGAAGTAACAAGTACAGGGAAAAAAGCAGAAGTGTAAAACTTACGTTATTTTTAGAACGAACAGAAACAGGAAAAAATCGTTGGGATACCGAATCGTAAATTAACAAACAGCGGCTGTAACATGATGGTGTAACCTCAGGAAGATTGGTTAAAATGACGCGAAGCGATGTGTCCAGAATTACAAAAATCCTATCTTTCTTAAAAGAATGAATAATCCTGTCGACATCGGTAAGCGCCAATGGATACTGCGTGGTTGTTGGCAACTTTGCTCTGGACAATAAATTATTTTTCCATGAATCAATATCAGCATCAGATGGTGTCTGAACGTATTTTTCCCAATAAGAACTCGAAGCTGCGTGAAAAAAATTGTCTTGATCAGGAATATGTTTATATTCTTCAAAATACTTTTCGGCGTACTTTTTGACAGTTTGAACAGTGCTGCTAAGAATTTCAGCCGGCGGGAGGGGTGCTTCTGGCTCAACTTCCTCTTCCACGACCACTTCGACGTCAGCGATCGCAGGTAGCTGAGCGGTCTTTTCTTCGTATTCGTGGATTATGTTGGCAATGCGCTCCTTCCGTTCACCTTCCAAGGTATCGATTTTCTCATCTATTTCGACGTTGACGCCTTCGATGCGTCCGGCCATTTCCTCGGTGTACGTTGACAGCAGTTTTCGACGTTGTACTAATTCATGCATTTGGTCAGCGAGCGTGTCATAAGCATCGGAATCTACTGCGACCTTCGACATTCGTTCTGAAAAAGTGAGCATTTTTATTAATGATCGTTAGAAACGTGAAAAATCACTCACTATTTATTTTTGCAAGAGCAGCATTTATTGCTTTGATTGTGGAAGGCAGCAACGACATGATAAGAGGACGACGACGACTCAGAGGTGAAAAGCAGGTATCACTGACAAAAATAGCGGAAAACGCTTCCATTTATGCTAACACGGCGAAAGAGGGGCGGTGCTACCGGCATTGCGGTGTGGCGCCGCCTCTGATTCTGCCTGCTTCTAACTTTGAATTAAAAAAGTATAATTTTGACAACTGTTTGCAAAAATCGCAAAAAAACGCATTTATTTAATTTAGGCATTGTGTAGAGCTATAATTAATTGACAATTTCCAAATAACAACAGTTGTAAAATTAATTTACATCAATGCCGTTGCCGAAATTTTTTAGATGTGTTTATTTTACCGTAAATATTTTTAAGATAAATAAATTATAAATTTTTTTAACATTGCTTTTTTAACATTGAGAGACACTGATGTCGTCGTTTTTAATGTAAATTACTACATTTTACCAGAAATATAATTTATGTAAACTCGCGGGAAAATATATGGCATTTACGATTCAGAAAATAAAGTTCTGGTTTGTACATTGTGATCAAAGGTAGCACACACGCGTATGCATACGCATTGTGATTTTCCTTCGAATTTCGATATTCCGTTTATAAGCAGAGTTGTTCGATGCTCACCAAATTGCTCCTGCTCACTGCTCGCTCCTGCTCAACTCACGAGCGTGAGCAGAGCAAGAGCAGAGGATCTGAGAATAAAAGAGCGCGAGCGGAGTGAGCGCGAAAATTTTAGGAACTGAAAGAGCATGAGCAGAGCGAGCACGGAAACTTGAATTGCTCAAAGAGCGCGAGCAGAGCGAGCACGGAAAATTGTCGAATTCAACAACTCTGTTTACGATAAAGTTTGGTTCTTGAAGCGATCGCGATCGTAAAAAGAAAAATACAATACCGTGTTTTCCCGACGCACAAATTCGTATGTCTTTTTTTGATTCACGATGACAAATTTGGGATTTTTGCTCGTTTTTTTTCATTGATACCAAATTTTGGCCTAAAATCGAACTTTCTGAAGCATCCGTGCCCAATTTCAACCAATTTTCAGTTTTCTGAGATTTTTGACCCCCCATTTGTTACGGTAACCTGTTAGATAAATTTTATATTCACCTTGCGTTTTGTAAATGTCCGGTAAACAACAAATAAACTCGTGAAAATGTATATAATAAAAATAAAACAAATAATAGACCACGATTAATTTCGTATTTCTGGCTCACAAAAGTATTTTCCCGCGACGACTTTTCTTCGATTCATGCTGAGCGTGTAGCTGGAATCCGTGCTGTCGATTCCGGCATGGACACCGGAGAGGGTGCAGTCGTTGGACTGAAACGTGCATTTTTTCAAAAAATCCAAAGCGCTCTCTCGAGATGATCATCCCCAAAAAAAACCAACCTGAAAATGCACAGTCGTGCTGGACGGCGTCGATGGAGGACCGCCGTCTTCGATTCTGAGTCTCGCCTTGAGAGATCCGATGCCGCTGCCGTGTGGCGAGAGTTCGGTGACCGTCCAGGTGAGTTGCTTCGCTCCGGGATCAAAAACAGCGAGTGGATCGGCGTTGATGAGTTCGACCGCTCCGTTTACCTGCGTCGTGAAAGTCACGTTGATGAGGGGTCGCTGGGCGTTGTTCGTCGTCGCATCGCCTCCAGCCGTGCCTGTCAGCGCATAGTCCACCCGGATGCCGGTTTCCGTATCGCTAGTCTTCCAGTAGGCGTTGAGCTTTAGCGGGGGCAGGCCTAGGGGGTCTACTTCGTATTTGACCACCTGAAAAACGCGCGACAGATGAAAAAACGAAAAAAAACACGCAAAATTAAATTTTGGCAAAAAATGCTTTTATTATAAAAATTTTTACTGTAAAATGCAGCTGCCTAAGTAAACTTTTTTGGCAGAGTTACGATCGTCTGAAATCGCGTTTTTGCCATTTTTGACGATTTTTGGAACATCGCAGCTAAAAAATTACGGCATTTCCAAAGCCAGGATACAAATTGATTGACGTGATTTTTGATGGAGAATCTGGGGAAAAATATAAAAACATAGGGTTATCACCTTGAAAAATGCCGAAACAAAGTATGGCACTTTTTTAAATGCGATTTTCGGCATTTTTCAAAATGATAACCCCAAATTTTTATATTTTTCTCAGATTCTCCATCAAAAATCAAGTCAATCAATTCGTACCTTTGCTTTGGAAATGCCGTATTTTTTTAGCTACAACGTTCCAAAAATCGTCAAAAATGGCAAAAAAGCGATTTTTGACTATCGTAACTCGGCCAAATCATGCCTCGGACAGCTGTTTATATTTTCCAGTAAAAACTTTTCATCGTTTTTACCGTAAAATATAAATTTTGACAAAACTTCATGAATTTCCAAAATACTCACATCAACATTGAAAAACGCAGCATCCGGCTTTGCTTTTTTCTGATCGAGAAGCAGGCTCGCCAGAGCCAGTCTATCCACCGTAAATGACAGTTCAGCAACCGGCAACGTCGGCGGAAGAGCTGGCACTAACAATTTCCGGTTTGGCATGACCGTTTTAATCCTGGACGCATTTGTAAGAACAAAAGTCACCGGTTTCACGTCGGATGCCAAATCCGTGAGCACGGGAAAAAGGATCGCCGGAAAAGACAGTGCAACCGTTCCAAAAATTTTCACTTCGGGGGCCGCATTTGCCGGTTTGAACCACGCGTGTACAAATTCGTGAACCGCTATTGCAATTGGGTGTTTTGGCACGTGTGATCCGGCAAATGCCATCATCGGCGTCGAATTTGTATCTTTTGGCGTCGGTGCAACAAAAGAATCCCCAAATCCCGCAAACATCGATGTCGTCGACGATGCGCCAAGCATGCTCGATGATACATCGCTTGACGAAGATTCCGTTCGATCATCCGAACTGATTGTATTCATGCCAATGCCATAACTCGACGCTGCGAGTGCCGTCGGGGTCTGTGACCTCGGACGTGCCCTGGCTATCGTATTGAGCACTCCGGCACCCACCGACTGACTAAAATCCAGTTCGGCATAGACCTGTCTGTTCCGTCGAAGATGATCGTCTCCGGTGAGTGCCTGCCTGATCGGATACGCAGCCCCGCCGGTATTCAGGCTCTGCGTGAACTCCGGACTCGCCAGCGATGCCCACGGGTCCCGATCGAATGTCGAGGATTTTTGAAGATGAATATGACCAACCGCGTGCCGTAATTCGTCCACCGAAGCTTGAATATTGCTTTTTGACTCTGCCGCGGGTTTTATTTGCAATTGTCGAATTTTCGAAGCCTGGAAGCTTTCGTCGTCCTCATCGGATGAAGAATACGTATTCTGCCAGGCGTCTGCACTCTCCGCAGAGGTCTTCTCCTTTTCCCGCTCCTGGCGTATCGTATACCCCTCCGCGTCGACCAAAAAACCCTCGGTCGCGTGAGTCGCGGTGGGAGTCGCTACGTCCGCCGAATTGCTGCTGCTATTGTTGGCCCAAGCGTCGATCAAACTGTCATTCTGCCCGGAAGCTCCATGCTCGCTGCTTCTCGTGGATCGACTATCGTCGCCGCTGCCTTCGGTCGGAGTCAGATCATTAATCGAGTTTTTCACCTTTCGATAGCGTTTGAGGATGAATCCAGTCGTCGTCGCCGAATCGTCGTTTGTATTCGCCGTTGTTGGCGTCGGCAGACTTGACTGAGAGTTTTGCTTTTTTCGACGACTCGGGAGCCATCTTCCAATCGATGACGAAAATTGCGGGATGATTGTTGACGGGCCACTGTGGGCGCCTTCTGTTTCGCTGTCTGTCGCTGACTTCTGAAAAGAAAAAAACGCATAATACCGTAAACATTTTGGAAATTTTACAAAAAAAGTTGGTTTTAAGATAAAAAGTTTTTACTACAAAACTGCAAAAAACTGCACGTAGCATTTTTTAACAGAGTTACGATTGCCAGAAATCGCGTTTGTGTCATTTTTGACGATTTTTGGCACGTTTGTAGCTAAAAAAAACTACGGCATTTCCAAAACTATTGTACAAATTGATCGACGTGATTTTTGATGGAGAATCTGGGAAAATATAAAAATATGGGGTTATCTCCTTGAAAAATGCCGAAAATTGCATTTAAAAAAAATCATATTTCGGCATTTTTTAAAGTGATAACCCTACATTTTTCTATTTTTCTCAAATACTCCATAAAAAATCACGTCGATCAATTTGTACCATGGTTTTGGAAATGCCGTAGTTTTTTTGGCTACAACGTTCTAATAATTGTCAGAAATGTCAAAAACGCGATTTCCGGCCAAAAAAAACGTTTTTTGGCAAAATTTCAATAAGTGACCAAAAAATACCTTTTTCCGCCAAAACATCTCCAGAAAAGAAAAACTACAAAAAATCCACCCAAAACGCCAAAATCCCGAGTTTTCATCAAAAATTAGCTCAAATTTGCAAAATTGTTTGCACGCACGTACAAAAAAACTTACATCTCCCGCCGGGCTGTCGAGATCGATGATGTTCGCAGTGTGCTGCTGGCCATCGTGTACACTCGTCCCGGCGACGATCGCGGACGACGAAGAACTGCTCGGGGCCGAAGCGATAATTCCCGAGACGGAGTCAAGGTCGATGAGTTCGTCGCTATCGCTCCACTGAATCGGCACCGGTCGCTCGGTGCCCGTGCCTTTTTCCTCGACAAATCGAAGCATGATATTTTCCAGATCCATCTCCGATATCGAAGATCTCCAGTCGGATGTTACCTGTGATGTCGAGTTTACGCATTCGTCGACGAGTTTCGCGAGAAGCACAAAGAAGGCTTTGGTCCGTTCGTGGTGGGATGTATCGTGCTTCTGGAACGTCGAAGTTGCCCGAAGCATCTTTTCGACAAAGTTTTCTCGCACAGCGCCGTATTTTTCGACGTAGGATTTGTACTCGTCGTGCGCCTTTGCTACTTTGTTTTTCATCTGAAAAATTGGATAGTTGCAAAATCGTTGTAGGACCAAATCGGGCAGAAACCTAATTCTGAAGAGATTTTAGGCCCAAATTTTTTGTTTGAAAGCATTTTTTGTGCAAAAAAAGACATCAAAAGCACTTTTTTTGCTCGATTTTAGCAAAAGACAAAAAAAAACAGATCAGCAACAAAAATATGCTAAAAAAAAGTTTTTTCGCTGGTTTTTGTCCCACACTTGGCGAGAAATCGCTGTAAGACCAGGTCAGATCGAAGTTTTGTGCCAAAATTCAGTCTCCGGATTTTAGGCCTTTTTTGATTTTTTTGTGCGAAAAGGATATAAAAATCATTTTTTTTGATAAATTTTAGCAAAAAAATATTTTTTTTATCAGAACATAAAACACGCCAAAAAAAGTGTTTTTTTCGTATTCTTGCCCATCAAAATAACCAAAACCCCCAAAAAACGCACCTTGATAACATCCTTGGTCTGTGGATCATTTTTCATGGATATGAGTTCGTTACACCGCTGCTGATACGTTTCCTTCGCCTTCTGGAGACAGGTAGTCGTTGTCTGCATGATATTGACAGCATCGATGACATCCTGTTCCTTGGACTTCTTTCGACCCTTGACGAGTTCGTCGTGATACCTGACAATATCCCTCGATACCTCGACGAGGCCCTTGATGACATTGGTCTCAATCTCGCAGCAGAGCTCGAGCGTGCCCTTCGTCATGCGCCACGCGTCCGCAAAAGCGCCGTTATTGTTGATGTACGTGTTGACTCGGTTCAGAGACTTTGAATAATACTTTAAAAGTTCTTCTTCGAGTCCGATGCGTTCTTTGACGAATGTTGAGAGCTCCTGTACACAGTCTTCGCCCCGTTTCATGTTTTCGTACAGCGTGTGATAGCCAATGTGGCTATCGCCCTGAAAAACATCCTGTATGCTCTGGGTGGCACGTGCGGACGCAAAAACTCACCCAAAAGTGCTCTGCGTAGTCGATCAGCATCCCGACGTCTGTGTCAATCCATTCACTGACTTTCTAGGCTGAAAGTGGCAAATTTAACCAGTCCAAGTGAAAAAAAACAGTTCTTTTTTGGAGGAAAAAGCAAACGTAAACGTAAACACGAAACACGCACTTCTGCAGGAAATTTTATCCGGCAACCAGCAACGGCGCACTTTTTTTGTTGACATAAAACCCCGCGCCCGTCCGCGTCCGTAACCCAAAGGATGGATAGTTATCACTGTGTTGTTTATCGCGTAATAACGTAAACGTAAATGTAAACGATAGCAATGGATGGAGATGGATAACGGTGCAGAAAAAAAACGGGTGGATTGATTACATTCGTTCTTCGTTCGGCTTTGGTCAATTCTAGAACGATGACTTTTTCATCTGCGGTCGGTGGTCCTTCGACTCGACTGACTACAAAACAAACGCAAACTCCTGCAGCGAAAAGAAAATGTGAAAAAAAAATGTGGTCATCAGTTGAAAACTCGGGACATTTATTTTTCGACCTTTCCTGGCGGCTGGTTGGTTGGTCATTTGTCGGTGCACTCGTGTCCCATACCCCGGGGGGGGGGGTGGGGGGGTAAAGGAGTGGAGTTGATCCCAATAAAAAAAATCAGCTCAGCTCTGCTAGTGCACAGTGCACAATGCAGCTGTATGTATACATGCATGAATCCAGGTCAATCACCGGGATCAAGTGAGGAGTTTTTTTATATGGAAACGATTCAATTCAAAGCGCGGTTTTTTTTTCGGCGAACACGCGGAAACGAAAAACGAACACGACGACGCCTTGCCTTGCCTTGTCTCGTCTCGTCTTGCGTGGTGGTGGTGGTGAACATGCATGTCATACACCACCCTGACTGCTGCCCCCGGGGCCATAGAGGATGTCTGTGACTGACTAACACTGACTTTTGTCCCCCCCGAATAAAAAAATGTTCACACCGAATTAAATAGCTCCCATCACGCCGGTTTGTTTGTCCGTTTTTTTTGTGAACCAAAAAAAAAGAAGGTTTTTGATCATACAGGGTTACGATCATTTTTCCAGACTGATCCCGGCCAAAATGAGTAAGTAATCCGGCGCAACAGATAAAAAAACACTCACTCACTCACCCAGAAAAACAATTTATCACAATTTTTTTTACATTACGAGTACGTAACATTTTTTTCTTGCTTTTTCCCCTGTTTTTCGACTGTTGCCGCCTGTGGCAGGTGTAAATGTGTAAATATGTATGTTAGTACTATATTTTTTCTTCGTGTTCATGACAAAGAAAGAAAAGACCCCAAAGCAACTGTCTGCGCGCTCTGGACTGGACATACATGTATTTACGACGGATCGATGAAAAACAAACCAGGCGCTGTGAATGCTGGTTGGTGACCGGTCGGATATTATTCACCTGCGGGCTTGACTGATGTGAGCGTCTAATAAATATTTATAATAGGAAACAACGATAAAAGTCGTAGGAAAGCACAAAAAAAGCTGAATGTGGCCTGGCCTGCTTTTTCTTTTTTTTCCACGTGGGAACAAACTTGCCCTGTGTCATGTCCAGCTGACATCCAACATTCAACAACCAATAATAACTTGTCCATTTATCCAGTTTCCTTTGTTTTTGCCTTTTCTATCGTTGTTTGAGCGTCATGGGCCATGGGCTTATTTTGCAAAATGAACGTAACCCGAACCCGTTTTTGTTACCTTTTTTTACGGTTTTTGCGAGAGTTTTTGACCAAATTGATTGATAAATCGGAAATCGTAATCGTCGCGGTTGTCTTTTCTTACATTAGGTAAGAAATGTGTGGTTTACGTTCGTTTTGTTCAAATTTGCTTGGCTTACGATGATTTGTGATTTTTTGTCAATACATACGCCGGCTTCCTACAGTTTTGATGGTATCGTAACAATTCATTTCTTTCTTTGTTGCGTTACTGCATATCTATCGTTTTTAAAATTAAAAAAAAAATTAAAAATCCACCATTTACGCGCGTTTTTTCACCAAATAAGCCTAAAAATTGTTTTTTTCCCGAATTTGACTTTTTTTGTTGTTTTTTTCCAGGATGGACCACTCGGCACACAACAAACACATTCCCGCCGTGCCCGCAGACCCACACCAGGGCCATTCCATGTCGATGCCAATGATGCCGGGCGAAATGTCGATGCACGCGATGTCCTTCCATTTTGGGTCATCTGAAACCGTCCTTTTCTCCTTCTGGCAAACTTCGACCCCCCTAGGCATCATCGCATCCTCTCTACTCATCGTCCTACTCGCCTTTGCACTCGAAGGCACTCGGTGGATACGCGTAACGTGGCGACAACGCGTCGCCGAAGCCGCAGCAACCCTGCCGGCTCCCACTTCGACCGACGATCCCCGACCTCCTCGAAAGCTGACAGCGCCCCTCGTCGGTGATAGCGTCCTTCACGCTCTCCAACTCACCCTCGGCTACCTGCTCATGCTCGTCTTCATGACGTTCAACGTCTGGCTCTGTGCTGCGGTTATTATCGGCGAGACGATAGCTCACCTCTCTTTTCGATACCTTTTTCCCGAGACCGGGCGCATCGCAGACGCAGCTGCCGTTATCCAGGGCGAAACTTGCTGCGGATAATTCGTAGACTTTTTGCCGGAATTGCACGCCGTCTTCGACGAATTGAGTGATGCGCTCGGTGCTAATTACCTATTTTTTCCCACTCCGAACAGCCTTTGCATATCGTCGTCGCAGACTGATATTAATCTTTACTTATTTGTACAGTTTACATTTTGCAATGAACACACATGAATCCATTCGCGAATTACAGTTACCTAAAAACCCACCAAAATTGGACGAAAAAGACGAAAACAGAGAAAAATCGTAACACAAACCAAAAAATTTGTTTGGCAAAACGCGACGAACGATTACGATTAACGCATTTTATAAAATTCATGTTTTGATGTTACTTTACTTATTTGAGCTGTTTACAAGAATTATAATTATCTAAAAACCCCCAAAATTGGACGAAAAATACAAAAACTAAAAAAAATCGTAAACACAATAAAAATTCTTGGCAAAACGCGACGAATGTTTACCATCAACAAAAATTTCTGTTTTGATGTTAATTTGCTTATTTCGTATAATTTACGTAAGTAATAACCACACGTGAATCACAGACGGACCCAAAAATCACAACAATGTACAAAAAATACGGAAAAAGAAAAAAATCGTAACAGAAAACTAAAAAATTATTTTGGCAAAACGCGACGAACGGTTACGTTGATTAGCGAAAAATCCTGTTTTACCGGCGCATCAGCTGCCGTCAGCCGTGGAAAACGGCGACGTTGTACACGTCTTCTTCTTCTTCCGCATATATACATATGTGCGACGATATAAAAACAGCCAACATCAACTCAACTCGTGGCAGTTTAAATTATTTGGCATTACTGAGACGTTCGATACAATGCACGAAATTACGTGGACATCCGAGCTCTTTTACTCGTCGGCAATTTTTGCTTTGTTTTCTCTCGTGATTGTCTTTCCTCCACAAGAAGCGAGGCAGGCAGGATTTACGATCCCGGTTTTGTTCTCATTTATTATCGGTTCTGAACGCATAAATTTCGTCGAGTATCACCTTCGTCGGGCTTGTCTTACATTGCTTATCCATGCTGCTCTACCACTTGGTGAGTTTTATTTAAACAAAAAATGTTGGATTACTATTTTTGGGAATTCAAATGACAAAAAAGGCAAAAAGTAACGATAGAAAAAAAGAAAAGAAGAAACGTTCAAATTACGATATTTTGAGTTACGTTGAGTAAAATTTTGATCGTAACGAACACCAAATTACGATACTTACTTACTTATTGCTATCGTAACTCAAATCTTTACGTTCACATTTCTTTTATTTATTTTTTTTGTATCGTTACTTCCCAGTTTACGATATTTTTTCAAACAGTAAATATAACTTCATTCAATGTTACTATCTTTACGATTGCAGTTTTTACGATCATCTTCACCTTTCAATTTGTCGAAAATGCCGTTGATTCAAAGTTCACCGCTACGGTTCAATGGATATGGCAGGGATCGTTACTCATCGTATCGGGTAAGCGGAAGATCGATCGATCGTAAAACGCCGGATAATTGGCGAAAAAACAAAAAAAAGAAGTTTTCGCGTGACTCATCTTAAAAAAAATAGAAAAACAGAAAAAAATTAATTCGAATTTTTTTTAGGGGCTCTCGCGTACATAACTTACGTCAGCTATAACGGGTTTGTTAATCATCCCATCTCGCGGAATATTGCGCAGTGGACAGAGCCGGATGAGGACTTCCGGCAGATCGTTGATCAGTTGAATGTTGAAACACGGGATTTTTCAAATTTTTCTGTCGATAATCACGTTGGTGAGTATTTTTAAAAATATTTTATTTTTTTCCATAAAACAATTTTTTTTGCGTTGAAAAAATTGAACAAAAATTGTGCGTAAAAAATATAAAAAAAATTTTTCGGCGTCAAAATTAGCGTTGAAATTTTTTTTGTTAGAATATTATTTTTTGAAAAATTTTGTTGCGTCGAAATATTTTTTGTTCGAAAAAAAATTTGCTTTGAAAATTTTTTTTATTCAAATATGTATAAAATTATTGTTGCGTAAAAATGAAAAAAAATTGTGCGTAAAAAATATTGAAAAAATTTTTGGAGAAAACAAATTCGCGTTAAATTTTTTTTGTTAAAATAAAATTTTTTTTGCATTGAAAAAATTTCGAACAAAAACTTTTTTTTTAATTTTACGCATAATTTTTTTCATTTGCGTATTTTTTTTGTATTGTATCAAAATTTTTATGCGTAAATTTTTTTGTGCGTCCCTGAAAAAAAAGGTGACAAAAATCAGTTTTCCAAAAATTAACTGCGTTCTGATTTTTTTCCATTTTTTGTTGACATCCATTAACGGTTCTGGTTCACACAAAAGCACGCGAGTGAGTTTAGGGTACTCGAAGGTCATCGTCACCGACCACTGGGCTATCCAGACGTCGATGTACTCGCTTCGCCTCATCCGCATCGACGACGCGCGTTTCCGTGTGGTCTCGGCTGCCGAGCACCCCCTGCTGACGTCATCGACTGATGAAGTACAGCTGATCGACGTTTTGGTCGAAAGCGTGTCAAGCCGGTCGTCTCCTTTCACAATTCGGTACTCAATTAACCGTACTTGAAAGAAAACTGTTTTAAACAAACGCGCGCCTTTTTTGCAGCCTCAGGTCACGTGCCATGCTCCACGACCTTCAGGTGAGACTCGGTCGAAATATCGACGTCGTCGATCGACTCGAATTCATCGCAACGGTCAACGATAAATTTGTCGAGGTTTTTGACGCGCAAATCAACGAAAATCCTCGATTTGACTACGATCATCGCTTCGAACTCGAACCCTGCCTTGGATGCCAGTTTACGATAGCAGAGGTCAAACTCATGAAACAGTGCATCGATGACGGCGAACAGGTCGGATGCCGATCCTGCGCGTGCAAACCAATGTGGTAAGAGAAAGAGAGACAAGTTTCAAGCGAAGGGGAAAGTTGTACATAGTCGTACAATTATTAAAATTGCCGGATCCAAACGGATCTTTGTAGTCGTTGTGCAGCCTGCTTTACGACGTCGTTGTCAAAAGAAAAATTGGCCGGATTTGAAAAGTGAAAATTGCACTTTTTATGATGACCCGACTTTAAAAAATTTTTTTTTAAATGACAAAAATTGTGATTCAAGTTTGGGATTAAATATTTATTGCAAAATTATAGTATTGCAATGTTATAATTTTTTTGCTCGATTTAACATGAAAAATAGGGAATTAACTTTTTTTAATTTTTGAAATGTATTTTTTTAAATTTATTCTACTGAACTTTTTTATACAACAAAAAATGAAGTAAATATTTCCTAAATATCATTCGACTCAGTTTTTGATAGGAAATAAAAAAAAAATTTTTTTTTGACAAAAAAAACCGTACTTTAAAAAAACGTCGAAATAAAAAGTGTTTTTTGACATTTTTTGTCTGACATTTTTAATTCATGTTTACATTTAAAATAAATTTCCTGTCAAAAACTGAGTCAAATGTTATGGTATCCGTTTCTGAAAATATTTACGGTAATTTTAAAAAATGAATTTTCAAAAATTTTAAAAACGGATTATACTTTGCGTTATTTTGTTAAATTGCGGAGAAAATTATAACCACACGAATCACATTTTTGCCATTTTTTTTCCAAAAACTGATTTTTTTTTGATTTTTTCAAAACAGGATTTTTTCCTTTTTTTCGTTTAAATTTTTTTTTTATTTCCAAAAAACATCCAAGAATTTTTCGTACGTATACGTACATACTTTTGACGCAACACCCGAGCATCCTCCTATCAGGCTGCTGCTCGGATGGATGCAGTTCAGTTGTCATCGGGTCGGTCGGGGATTGTGATCCGATATCCAGTATCTGATCCGTTGCGAGGCGAACTCGGTGCTGGCACATCGATGTCAACGACGCCATTAATCCACATTTTGAGATTTTTTCAAGATGTGCACCCCCACACACACACACACACGTGAACTGATGATCCACGCTTGCATTTTTTTTTCAGGTGCGCTGGCTGCATTGCGCGGATCTTTGCATCGAAGCAGAACAGAGACCATCCCGAGACCTGGATGAGCGGCCGTGCGGAGTGTCCAACGTGTCGTGCCCCATTTTGTGCCCTCGACGTCTGCCGGTTGGCTGAGAGGCCCCAGGCAATGAATGAATGACTCACCACCACCACTACCGTCAACTTGTCAGTCAGCGATGGCAGCAGTGATGGCAGTGACGGTGGTTGTGGTGGTGGTGGTGGTCATTACCTTCCTCCACCCCCTACCCACGATCCAACCCCCTTTTTCTGCCCTTTTCTTTTTTCCTTCCTTCCTTCGTTCGCTCGTTCGTTCGTTCCAAAGTGATCAAATAAAGTGCCTTTTTGTCGGCTACTGTTGCTGTTGCTGTTGCTGTTGCTTACTCCTGTCAAATGACGCGCGCGGGTAGGGCAGGGCAGAGGCAGCGGCGACCGACTTGACCGCATGCCGTGACCGCCGCAGGTCGTCCATCGTCCATCGTCCTCGGGCGCGATCAGAAAACAGACAGGCGGTCCTATCCTTTGAGGATGAGAAGAAAGAGGACCGGTATGAGAGCCGACCGTGTCCGTGTTCGTGTTCGTGCTAGCTTTTTGAATGGGGTATTTTCATTTTATCGTTCGCGCGAAGAAAAAAAAAGAGTGCAAATGACCACCACTTTGCTAGTTTTGATAGTTTGTGGTAAAACTTGTACAACAAATTTTCGTGCCCTGTTCTGCGCGAAAAAATTTCGCATTTGCACAAAATTTTTAGAAATAAATTACAGGTTTTTTTTCTGTTTTTCGTCCAGAATTTTTAAAATCGAAAAAATTTTTTTTTGCAGCCAATTATTTTACAAATTTGTGCGATTGTTTTTGCATTAAAAAATAGTCTCCAAGTTGCTCATCAACTTCCAATCCAGTCCTTCTCCATTTTTTTACTTTTTTACATGGACCAACTGAATTTTTAAATTAAAATCCGATGCATAACAGGATCGAATGGGATTTTGTGTCGATCGGAATTGTCTTTGAATAGTCTGTCTTTGGTAAAAATCGTGGATTGTACATATACGTGACAGAATTTCATCCATTATCAATTACCACGAGCTGTCACGATGCGAATCTTCCGCAGCAGTCGGTTGGTTGCTGCTCATATCCGTCGTCCGGATCGGATAAGATACCCCCCCCCCGCCTCGTGAATTGGAATTGCGTTGCGTTACGCGTTCGTTCATTCCTTCTTCCTTCCGTTAATAGTACTGGTACTACTACCGGACTTGAGAGTTTTCAAGACAACTTGACTTGACTTGTGTTATTCATTTTTGGTCACCTACGCGCCTGTCTGCCGAAAAATGCGTTGGAGCGGCGGCAGCGGCGGTGGTGGCGGTGGCCTTTTGCGCATCCATCCATCCCCGCGCACGTTGTATGTATTTTTGTTGCCTGTGGATGTTCTAATTACCCAATTCCGTGCATACTTCCCCCGCGAAAACGAACGAACGAACGCATGTGCACGGGACTAAACCAGGTGTGACATTGAGATGAGATGCGCTCGTCAACTCGGCCTGCCAGTCTTGGCAGCCCATCTTGCCGTTCGTTCACCTGAGTGTAAAATACGTGTGTGTGGTCCGGTGATTTTTACCATCTTGATTGGATTGGTTCTTCACTCGCTCGTTCATTCATTCCGCGTCTGTTATATTTTGTTGTGCCCGGCGGATGCTGTTTTGGCTGACCGTCTCCTGTTTATCGCTCAAGTCCATCCATCCATCCTATTTGGATGTTTACCATTTACCATTCATTCATTCATTCATTCATTAGTGGTTATTAATTCACGCTGAAACTGTACACAGCCTTGAGCGTTATCTGATATTTATCCGAGTAAGTGAGGGTCACGCACACCTTTACACCTTTACACCTGCCCTCTGGAATGATGCATATCTATCGGCTTGATTTTCATCAACCAACCAACTTTTCACCTTGTTCTCGTTATTTTTGACTCTCCAAGATTTTACGGATTAAAAAGTTTAAAAAAATTGAAATCCTCAAACACCTTTGAAGTGTCGAAATTAAATATTTTTAAATATTTAACGATCCTGTGTTCCGGAATATTTATGTACCCCTGATCGACATGTTCACCTCAACTTTCCTCCTCGTGCCCTCATTGTTGTATTTATTGTGCCTCTCAATTTTTCAATTAAACATAAACGCGTCCAATTTTTCAATTTACCGCCGTGTTTTCATTTTCGTTTTCGCTTTAAAAAAAATATTTTTATCGTATAAAACACTTTTTTTAAATCCATTTTCCCCCACATTTCCAGGAAACAACACATGATTTTCGACCCGGTTCTGTCATCGCTGGCAGAAACGCTTCAGTCCCGAATCATTGGTTACCAGCCGGTGGACAACATCGATGTCCTCTCCGAGATCTACGGCAATACGACGAGCTTTTTTTCCACCGATTTGATCGGAGAGTATTTCACGTCGCAGGGCACTCTTCTCTGTGCTTGTGTTTTGCTTATCCTCCTCGCCGGGATCGCTGCAGTTCTCCTTGTCCTCTTTCTCGTCGGCAGATTTGTGTGTGGCGCCTGTGGGGCCGAGCGGTACCAGGTGTGTCATGTGCGTTATCTCTTTCATCGTAAATTTATCTGTTATCCAAATTCCATTTTTTTTTCAGAAACACCCAACAAATGTCGGATTATTCGTCTTTCTAATGTGCAGTTTCCTAATTCTCTGGCTCATTCTCAGCTTCAACGTCACATCCATGATTTTGACAGCCTCGGCGCTAAAAGGACGTTTTCCGATTCCGGAAGAACGACTCAACATTGACTACACTTTTACCGGCACCCCAGCCGATCGTCACGTCATCATCCGACTCGATTCCGTGCTCATCGACGATTCTTCTGCCTCTGCGGCTCCCGAAGTCGACGAAATGGAGCAACTTTCCCAGTTCAAAAATGTCCGAGAACTCGGATACGAATTCCAATTCCTCGAAAGCGATTCAGCGTACACGGGCCAATCTTTGGTTTTCTGGCTGTTGTCTTTGTTCTTCGCGGGCATCTGCGTGCTCACCGGTGTCGTCATCTGTCTCGGTACCTGGCAGTACATGATCAGCTACCACCCGATGGATCGCTCGGTCATCTCCAACTACTGTGGTCTCTGGGCCATCGGGACCGCCGTCTGTCTCTTCTTCGTCATCCCCCTGGTCCTCGTCCTGACCAGTGTCTTCCTCGTCTACTCACACATGTACGAATCCATCTGCCCGGTGCTTCAGACGCTATCTCAGAATCAGCACATGGAAGACTACGTCAATGCTCACTTTTCTTCCTTTGACGCAAACAACTTGGTCGCTTTTCTCAACGATTTGCTCCCCGAGAGACTCGAGCTCAACGAACATACCTGCTCTACCTTTATCGCCCCCGTCGAACGACTCTACATGGCTGCATTCCTATCAGCGCTGGCTTCGACGCCGCTCATCTTTGTGCTCATCGCGATCTCGAGGTACTTCCTCAAGATGGACACCAAGTATTACTGGACGCAGCACGAGACTTACAGTACAATTCCCGATCGCGAGAAGGGCAAGCCCATCCCCATCATGCCTACGCTTCCCACGTACCTCCACAAATATTGATTCACACCCCGCAAGAGACTTCGATTCGTGCCGTTCCTTCGTTCACCCACCCACCTCGCTGATCTTTCACCGCGGGCAGTTGACTACACTGCTCTGCTCACACGCACTATACAATACGATACGATAAATAAATGAAATGTTATTACCTGGGTTTTTTTAATTGGAAAAAAAGCGAGCGAAGGAGAAAAAAATTAGTGGCGGGGATGAACGAACGCGAACATTTTTGTTAGTGTTCGCGAACGAACACGAACGAACAACGAACAGATTTTTAGCATAATTTATACAAAATTTTGTCCAAACTGGTTATAAAAACGTAAACTTCGGTACTATGCATTTTCACGTTTTTGGTGACAGTTTTCCTACACTTTTTATTGCCGAAGGCAATTGGCACTATTTGTCATTTTTGAAAAAATAACATCAATTTCGGCATCATTAAACTGATTTTACATAAATTTTTGTTCGTTTTATCTGTTCGGAAAATTTATATTCGTTCGCGAACGAATTCGAACAAAGCAAATCTGTTCTCGAACAAACACAAATGCAAAAATTTAATTTGTTCGCGAACAAACACGAACGTTCGCTCATCCCTGGTTCAAATTCGCATTTGAACTTTTAACCAATTTTTTTTTCAAAATTTAGCAACATTTTTATGAAATTTTAAATATACTCTTTTTCAAACTTTTTTTTGAAAAATGAACTTTCTTATACTTTTTTTTTATAGCGAAAATCGAAAATCGCAAACGTTCCAAGTAAAAATTTCAAAAATCCGTTTTGAGTAAAAATTCTAATGCGAATTTGACCTCTTTTTTTCGGTCTCGCTTTTTTTCAAAAAAAAATTTCACTTTCTTCCCGCCCATTTACCGAGCATTTGCCTTCCTCAATCCTCAGATAAACAAGATAAAGCTTTCATTACTCCACATGAAAGACTCAAACGAGATCGAGATCCAAAACAATCGCTCACCTGCAAAAACCGGTGCCATAAACATGGTCAAACTTCTCAGGTGCCCCAGATTCGGTTATCTGTGTCCTTACAGATTTTCTCGCCCTTTTTTGGAGAGCGAACAACTTTGATACCATTTCTTTGACGAGCTTCGGATGTTTTCTGGCGACATCGGTATGCTCGTTGGGGTCCCGTGCTAGGTCAAAAAGCCTACCACGCCCGGTGGGCCTTCCACTGACGGACCCTTCGTAGACAAGTTTGAAATCATTCTGACGAAGCGCAGACAACGGTGGCTGGATGTTGTAGACAAACTGGTTGCGTCTGATTGTCGCGTTTCCGGTTACGATCATTGGCCACAGGTTGATGCCGTCGCCGTAGGTGGTCTTGTCGATGCCTGCCATGCCGAGGATGGTCGCGTGCCAATCGACGACGTGAAAGAGACTATGACAAGGATAGGTTAGAGAATGAATGCAGGTAGGGGGTTCAAATCTCACTGTTTGCGATAGGCGAGTTGGGAAATGTGTCGGGGAGAGTGGATGAAGGTCGTCGTACGCGTGCCGCCTTCCCAAACCGTCGATTTCTGTCCTCTGAGGGGTCCGTTGGACGCTCCAGCTTTCGGATCACCACCGTTCTGAAAATTGAAAAATGCAAAAAACAAACTTTTTTTTGACCACCCACATCGCTGCTAAAAATGACGATAGTATTGTTGTAGAGCCCGGAGGACTTCAACGTCTCCATGACCTGCCCGAATGATTCATCCATTGCCACGAGCATTCCTGGAATGTTCGCATTCATTCAACCACCAACGCAAAACCTGTTAGCTGTCATTTTTGTGGGATTCTACTCAAAAAACAAAAAAAAAACAAAGACCCCTCAAAATAAGCCACTTTCTCACGCCTCACGCGAATTGCGAATCAATCATGTCCTTGAACCCACCACAATAAAGGTATCGAAAGTAGTCCATGCGATGAGCGTTGCATTTGGCGAGGTACTGTTTTGGCACCTGGAGGGGAGCGTGCACAGACTGGTAACTGAGAAAGAGAAAAAACGGGTCTTTCCGGTCGTGATCTGTGAGCAGACGAATGGTTTTTTGTGTAAAAACATGCTAAAACCCTCCAACAATAATTTTTTTTTTTACCCTAAACCACCAACAAAGGATACTCACCGTCGAGTACACCCCATCTTGGCCCCAGTCGGCCCTTGGTCTGCCTTCTATCTCGGAGAACAGGTCGAGGCCTGCGTGCAGGTGCCCGGTGGCCTTGTTGAACAGCGCTAAAAATGTCCAGACCCTTCAAAATTTTTTTACCTGAAAAGTTACCTGAGCTATGGTTAAAATAACCTTCCTGAGCGTTGTAAAACCCGTAAAAATAATCAAAACCCCGAACAGTTGGCAGAAAATCTCGTTTACAGTATCCAAGATGCCATTTACCGATGAGGTAATTTTTGTATCCTATTTTTCGAAGATTCTGGGGTAAAAATGGAAAATCCAGGGGAACTCCGCTGGCTTCCATTTGCAGGAATACTCCGTCCTGGGTCCCGGTGCGAAAAGGATAGTACCCAGTCATCAGCGATGATCTGGTCGGGGTGCAAAGATGTAGGACATAGGAATTTGTCAGGTGCACCGTAGAAGATGCAAAAGCGTATTTTCTCAAATTTGGGGTGTACAACCTAAAAAAATATTATACCTGAAAAATTTCAAAAATGAAAAAAAAAATTTTTTTTTACAGTTTATCTTTCCAATCCAAATCATAGTATCCCAGATCATCGGCAAAAACGAGTAGGATATTGGGTCTCTTTGCAGATGCGCAGACAAAAATTAAACATAGTATTAGCGGGAGAAATGCCGCCAAACGGAGGACCATGGCGGTAGCAAGAAGCAAGCGTAAGCGCTGTTAACGGCTGGAACAAGTCTGATGGAGGCGTCTATTTTTTTTTGTTACGTCTCCGGGGGGGGGACAACCTCATCATAAACCAGTTTGCATGGGTGTCGGCTCAATGACAACGACAACGACGACGACGACGACGTTAGTTACGCCGTCTGCCTCTCGGAACGCAAAACATCGATGTCGATGTTGCGCAAGTAAGTGTTTTCACTGTCAGGTGTGTAGGTGTGTGCTTTTTTCTTGTTCGGGCTATTGACTGACCTTGGATAAGAAAACAGAACGTATAATACATATTATGTATTGCCGACGCTATCACGAGCTTTTTTCGTGTAAAAAAGTGTAAAAACAATCATTGGATCTATGATTTGAATGATTTTTTGATCACTTACATATTTTCTGCAGAAATAGAGTTACATATCTCGTTTGCAATACATTTATACGTAATTTCTGCAGGCCACAAGTGCGCGGTCAACAAGGGAGTGTCCAACAGACCAGTTGCACGCGATCGCGATCGTGATCGTGATCGCGTACATGATACAGTAGTGGCCAAAAGTTTATGACATTGATGTTTTTTCGCTGCTACCTGAGTCAAAAGCGTGCTATCCGGTTCAAATTTTTTTTCAAAAAAGTATGCTAGTACACTGTTAAAATAAGCCACTTACTGTCCTTGGGCACAGTATATTGGTTACCGTAACGGACGATGACAATTTTCCTCAAAAGTCATTATTTTGTAATCAGTTCAGTTTTAATTTTTTATTACTTGGTAAAACGCTCTGTTATGCTTCTTAATTATTATTTTGTGTTTCCAAAGTGTTTAGAAGAAAGATTGTTCAAAGACCGCTCATGAACAGCGTTTGGGAGCCCTCGAAAGGGGCCGCCAACGAAGGGTACTGCGCGCATGCGCGCGGGTCAGTTTATCGTCGCAAATTTGGCCGGCAATGGAACAGTAAAAATCTGCAACACTCAAAAAAGTTCAATCATGGACTAGGAAAAGTAAAAATATTAGTTTAGGGCAGATCGTGAAAGAAATTCATCTTCAAAGGTCGTCGGTCATGTCTTCGATGTTAGACCCCAACATCATTTGTCTTACGAAAAACCCGGGATTGAGTGGGTACTGACGTGTATCGGGTAGAATATGTTTGATAAGACTATGCGCAATCTAATCAAGCTCTATATTGCTATACGCAACCCTCCAGTCTCTTGGAATTTTGCTTGACAAATAAACATAGCATTTCGGAAATCTCATCATAGTACAAACAAATTGCACTTGGTTCCATATTGTGTTAAATTTGTTTTTACATGCTTTATTTAACCAATGTATGTTATTTTGAAGCTTTTTGCTTTTTTTACTCAGGTTCTGTGAGAATTCGGTATCGTTCATACAACACGAATTTCACAAATCGTTATAAGTGAATGTTAGGCAGAATTCCAAGAGACTGGAAGGTTGCATATGGCGATATATAGCTTGATTGGACTGCCTACTGTCTTGGCAAACATATTCTACCCGATACACGTCAGTGCACACTCAATCCCGGGTTTTTTGTAAGGCAAATGATGTTGAGGTCTAACACCGAAGACATGACCGGCGACCTTTGAAGATGAATTTCTTTCACGATCTGCCCCAAACTAATATTTTTACTCATATCAGTCCATGATTGAATTATTTTGAACGTTGCAGATTTTTACTGTTCAATTGCCGGCCAAACTTGCGACGATAAACTGATCTGCGTGCATGCGCGCAGTACCCTTCGTTGGCGGCCCCTTTCGATGGTTCCCAACCGCTGTTCATGAGCGGTCTTTAAACAATTTTTCTTCTAAACACTTCAAAAACACAAAATAATAATTAAAAAGCATAACAGAGCGTTTTACCAAGTAATAAAAAATTAAAACTGAACTGATTACAAAATAATGACTTTTGAGGAAAATTGTCATCGTCCGTTACAGTAACAAATATACTGTGCTTAAGGACAGTAAGTGGCTTATTTTAACAGTGTACTAGCATACTTTTTTGAAAAAAAATTTGAACCGGATCGCACGCTTTTGACTCAGGTAGCAACGAAAAAACATCAATGTCATAAACTTTTGGCCACTACTGTACACCTTCTGGCTACGTATGAATAATATCACATGCCAATTTTCCAATCAATCACCAACATAACACCACCGATAATGGGCTCTCCGCGTATCCAAGTTTTTCTCATTTTCTTCTGCCTTCTTTTGGCAGAAGAAGTTATCGGCCAAGAAGGCGGAAATCAGGAATTCAGTCCTTACGTGTTCAAAGCCGTCAATATTCCCTACAAAAATGTGAGTTTTGAACATTTTTTTCTCCATCGATGCCAAAACCCTAAAAATCTCCAATTTTAGCGAAACTACGCCGGAGATTTCTTCAACCAAGACGCAGCACTGGTGCAGAGTCCTCTCCTGGCCCCCGTTGCCAAGGGCCCGAAATACGCTGATCCCATCAAGCTTCCCACGATCGCGCCGTATATTGTGCCGCTCAACGACCTTAGCCAGGTGGCCATCAATGACGAAAACACGTGGAACACCGAAAAACGTCTTGATAGCAAAGTTTGGTGGCCCTAATAAATTATGGAACGAACGCGAACTACTATGCATAAATATAATTTACGTGCGTGCAATAAAAGTTAGAAAAAAAACCACTGAAGCGGTTCAATTTAATTGGATTAACAATTGCAAGTGAAAGTGACACACAAATTAAGACAAACGAGTTCAAAAAGAAACTGGAATTGAAACTCACAGGTTTTTGAAAATTAATTAACTGTTTAGAATTTTTTAACCGTTTGAATGATCAGGTTCGAAAAAAACCTATAAAAGTTGGAAAATTTACGATAAATACATGTCACATGCCACAACACACAAAATACAAAAAGCAAAAGACAACATTTCAGTTATCTTTTTGTGTCTTGTGTTCAAAGTGACGAGATTGATCACAAACGGGTGTCATGCACGCATACAAAGATAAAAAATGTTTGTCACGTTTGTGCAACGCTGCAGTTATATATATCGAGCAATCCGTAATTTGAACAAAACACTTTGACACAATGTTGACCGTTGTTCTGCTTGCTGTGATAATTTTCTGTGTGTTGTTCCACAACTTTTACTGGAAACGCCGGAATTTGCCTCCAGGTAAATCTTTTTTACCTGTAACACCTTTAACCTTATCAAAGGTATTTCAGGCCCAATTCCGCTTCCGTTGATAGGAAATACACTGCAAATGAAGTTCAACGATCCATACAAATGTTTTTTCAAGTTCGCCGAAGATTACGGAGATATACACACTTTGTGGATGGGCAACACGCCAATGGTCATGATTAGCAGTGCCGAAAAAATCCAAGAATATTTTGTCAAGCACGGTGAAGCCTTTTCAGGCAGACAGAAGCACAGCCCGATTATGCACGACCTGGCCAGAGGCGGGAAATATGGAGTAATTTTTACTGACGGTGATCTTTGGCGAGAAACGAGACGATTCACGCTTCGGGTTCTTCGCGACTTTGGGATGGGTAAAAATGTGATGCAAGAACGAATCCTCAACGAAGTCGACTGGATGATTCAAAAACTTAAAATTGAATCTGCAGGTGAAAACGATCTTGATATCCAAAACTACATTGACCTGACCGTTGGCAGCGTTATCAACGGTATCATATACGGTTTCGGAATAAGCGACGAAAGTCGTCAAGTTGAATTCTTTGAACAAAGAAAACGCTTCGAAAAAGCCGTAGAAACCATGGGAAACCCTATCATACAAGCGTTGCTCTTCTCTGAATCGTCATTTACGTTTAATCTTCCTGTAATCAGTGGAGTCATGAACCAGTGGGAGGGAGACCTTTTGTCATTCAAGGAGGGCATCACCAAACAAGTTGAACAGCGCAAAAAAATTTTTGTCGAAGACAGTGAGCCTGAAAACTTTATAGACGCGTTTTTGAAAGAAATGAAGCTTCAGGGTGCGGCGAGCGATATTTTTACGTATGTTTTTTATGAATTAAGGAAGCACTCCAAAAAAAACTGTAATTTTAGTGAAAATCAACTGATCATCACAACAATGGATTTATGGATCGCCGGTCATCACACGACGTCCATAACCGTCACCTGGGGTATCTATTATCTCGCAACAAATCCTGAAATTCAAGACAGACTGCACGCCGAGTTGGATCGTGAAATCGGATCCGATCAGTCGGTTACGTTGTCTGACAAGGCAAAACTCCCGTTCACAAACGCTATAATCATGGAAACCCAGCGCCAAGCAAACATTTTACCTGTCAACCTCCCGCATCGACTTCTGGAACCGGTGACCGTCGGCGAGTACACACTGCCTGCAGACACCATCGTTGTCTCGCACATCGGTCCCGCAATGCACCAGAAAAAGTCTTTTCCCAAACCGTTGGTTTTCAATCCTGATCGCTACCTCGACGAGAACGGGAACTTTGTGCCATTGTCCGAAGTTATGCCTTTTGGCATCGGCAAGAGATCTTGCGCTGGAGAAGCCCTCGCACGGGCTGAACTGTTCCTCATTGTTGCAAACTTTTTCAACCAATTCAGGGTTCGTTAAAACTTATTATATTGCCTAGAAGTAGACGAATTTGATTTCAGGTAACAATGTCAAAAAACCAAAAACAGCTAGTTTCCGAATCTTCTATTCTCGGCAGGGCGCCTCCGGATTACAGAGTCAAGCTTCATCCCAGATGGTGACCGACGGAACATCGATGTTAATGCACCGTTTTATTTCGAAACAACAAATTTGTTTGTATGTACACCATTACGAATTTATGTAATTGTAACGCCAAAAAGGCTACGGCATTGTTTTCTTGGGACAATAACATATATCAAAACCTAAATGTCAGACATTCCCCTTTGTCGTGAAAGCATTCACGACGCTGAAAGCATTCATTGATGTCGGCGCTCGTCGGCGGTGCTTCACATTTGAATCAGCGCCGCAGCCAACGGAGCTGACCTTCTGAAAAGAAGGAGAGAGAGCTGACATTATCTCTCATTCTTTCGTTTTTTTTTCTCATTTTGTTGCATACAAAGAAATGTTATAAATATGTGTGTATGTAACGGTGAAATAAATATATTTATAGATAAATTAATAAATGTATGAGAGCCGTAAATCCCCCTAATGGACGAGAGCCTTTTACATCACAAAGACCCAAAAAATTGAAGCATCGTCTTTATGTGATCAGTTTTGCAAGACTTCCAGATTACTATATAATTGTTTTACATAATGAATTTTTATAATATATGTAAAAAGTTGGTAAGTAGTTTTTTGTAGCTTTGTGCTAATAAGAATTTTGGAAAGGAAATTTTTTTATTTTCTGATTGGGTTTTTTTTATGTGTTTTACCTTATTCTAAAACTGAACGAGATGCTTTTTAGATGTTGTTCCTCCACTACCACGTCTTGTTGTTTCAAAGTCAATTGAACACAGAAATATCAAAGTAATACTGCCACAAAAATGCGCACATATATGTACATATGAGTGGTATTTCAAGATCTCATGTCAAACCACTGGGATCGTATGCAGTATCCGTCAGACTACAATGGAATGAAGTATATCAGTACATTGCTTATATAGTAGTAGTAACATTGCCTGATTTAATTTGTATTATAATACAATTATAATGTCGATGTATTTTTATATTTTTATGGATAAGTTTTGGATTTGATTCCAAAACATATATATATATTTAGATGCGAAGTCTAAAGTTTAAAAACTGCACATCTTGTTGTACTGAGTATAATTGGGTCAATCCAAAAGCATGTGGTGGGGCATGTAATGCACGCCCTCCGTGGGTTGCGCGTCTTCCGTTACTTTCTCGATAATACCGCACGCTTCCTGTTTCTGTACCGCTTCGACGTATGCTTGCCAAGCCTCCGGCTCCGTGCGCTGAAGCCGTCGAACGGTGGAAATAAGCCGTGCGCGCGCCATGTAGAAATGATCCGGAAAAACGCCGGGTAAAGATTTGCGAGGGAGGCGCACGGAGTAACGACCGTCTGACGCACGCTGTATCGATGCCAAAACCTGTGCGGCTGCGTGATCATCGTCGATCTCGTGCGGATCATCTGTAATCCCAATCGTCTCGAGCCTCCACTGTTGCTCCAAGAGCTTGTCGAGCGTGCTTTCCTCTGTATTGACATGCACTTGCCCGACCTGCAATGTGACCGTGTCGTGCGGGCGCCCGCTGATGACTGTGCCGAGGGTACTGTGTACTACGTAAAGTCCGTTGTCGAGCCTTTGCGGCGCGCTGCGTACGATGTCGAAGTAGACGTCTACGCCTAAAAGCAAGTCCACTCGTTGCGTGCTTCCCCTGATCAACCCTTCTGGCGTAATGGTTGCGTGTCGCAAAGGATGAAGAAGCTGCGGCAAAGCCCAGCACGCAACGGCTGGAACAAGTCTGATGGAGGCGTCTATTTTTTTTTGTTACGTCTCCGGGGGGGGACAACCTCATCATAAACCAGTTTGCATGGGTGTCGGCTCAATGACAACGACAACGACGACGACGACGACGTTAGTTACGCCGTCTGCCTCTCGGAACGCAAAACATCGATGTCGATGTTGCGCAAGTAAGTGTTTTCACTGTCAGGTGTGTAGGTGTGTGTTTTTTTCTTGTTCGGGCTATTGACTGACCTTGGATAAGAAAACAGAACGTATAATACATATTATGTATTGCCGACGCTATCACGAGCTTTTTTCGTGTAAAAAAGTGTAAAAACAATCATTGGATCTATGATTTGAATGATTTTTTGATCACTTACATATTTTCTGCAGAAATAGAGTTACATACATATCTCGTTTGCAATACATTTATACGTAATTTCTGCAGGCAACAAGTGCGCGGTCAACAAGGGAGTGTCCAACAGACCAGTTGCACACACGCGATCGTGATCGTGATCGCGTACATGATACACCTTCTGGCTACGTATGTATGTATAATATCACATGCCAATTTTCCAATCAATCACCAACATAACACCACCGATAATGGGCTCTCCGCGTATCCAAGTTTTTCTCATTTTCTTCTGCCTTCTTTTGGCAGAAGAAGTTATCGGCCAAGAAGGCGGAAATCAGGAATTCAGTCCTTACGTGTTCAAAGCCGTCAATATTCCCTACAAAAATGTGAGTTTTGAACATTTTTTTCTCCATCGATGCCAAAATTCTTAAAATTCCCAATTTCAGCGAAACTACGCCGGAGATTTCTTCAACCAAGACGCAGCGCTGGTGCAGAGTCCTCTCCTGGCCCCCGTTGCCAAGGGCCCGAAATACGCTGATCCCATCAAGCTTCCCACGATCGCGCCGTATATTGTGCCGCTCAACGACCTTAGCCAGGTGGCCATCAATGACGAAAACACGTGGAACACCGAAAAACGTCTTGATAGCAAAGTTTGGTGGCCCTAATAAATTATGGAACGAACGCGAACTACTATGCATAAATATAATTTACGTGCGTGCAATAAAAGTTAGAAAAAAAACCACTGAAGCGGTTCAATTTAATTGGATTAACAATTGCAAGTGAAAGTGACACACAAATTAAGACAAACGAGTTCAAAAAGAAACTGGAATTGAAACTCACAGGTTTTTGAAAATTAATTAACTGTTTAGAATTTTTTAACCGTTTGAATGATCAGGTTCGAAAAAAACCTATAAAAGTTGGAAAATTTACGAT